>CM061223.1:93484777-94105184 GCA_030844895.1 Ambrosia x helenae
GGTGGTTCTTTGGTGGAGGCGAAACAGGTATGTTGTTGTTGTTGTTATTATTATTATTATTATTATTATTATTATTATTATTATTATTATTATTATTATTATTGTTGTTGTTGTTGTTGTTGTTGTTGTTGTTGTTGTTGTTGTTATTATTATTGTTGTTTTTTGAAATATTGTTTTTGAAATATTATTGTTATTATTTTTATTATTAGGATTATTATTATTATTTCTGTTGTTGTTGTTATTATTATTATTATTATTATTATTAAGAAAACACTGGTGTAAATTACGGTTCTAGATATGCCTATATAATTAAGTTTTAAACAAACCAGAATGTGTATATAGATATTTATTATTATTATTGTTATTATTAAGAAAGTGAGGACCTTCTTACGTGTTACTTTACGTGATTTTACACCGGGTCAGATCCAGGTTCAAGTCTCATGTAACTTTCTGATTTTACACCGATGTAAGTACTCATCCCTACTTCAAATGTTAGTGTTAGGTTTAAGGTTTTGAAAAACAATTTAAAGATTTTGATGTAGTTGTAGCATTTTGTGCTATAGATGAATGCTTACGTGTTACTTTACATGTGTATTAAAAGAGAATGATTTTTATTTTGAAGATTAAGGCTTGTCTAAGTCTCTGAGATCTTTTAAACTTGAAAATGTTTTGTGAATTAATTTGATTTTGATTGTGAATCTACATACAGCATTAATAACACTTTTCATGCGAATATTGAATGCAAGTATGTAACAAGAAAGTTTGAAGGTGTTTGGGATTTGCTTATCCCAACTGCTTTGTTGATAATTAGACTGAGGTAAGCACATCTAAGTAATTAGGCATGTTAGTTAAAGGCAAATCCATACCGCGTAGCATCCATAAATTCACACAGACGCAAAAGTGGATTGTGTATATTGTGCGCCTTTGCATAAAAAGGTCCTCACTTTTTTGAGCGTCTTGTGCCTAGGCCTATAGGTCACCCTTGAAAATATAGATATTCACTTAGTTTTAGACACTAAAATATAGATCTTGTCAATCTTCACATATGTTCCATTTTGAAACGGTTTGCATTTTGGATATAATGATTCACTGTTCACAAATGTTTCTAATTCATTGTTCTATTTGTAGACTGTGGCAACCTTTTTCAGCCATGTTATGTATTACATGTTGGGTTAAAACAAAGCAGCAACCATAGTTATTAGCTTCACATTCTAAAAATTTGTTTCCATAAACATGGTAAGGTGATGTTGTTGTTGATGTTTATATTAATCATGAAAAGAAGTTTGCTTTTGTGGATATGAGATCTGTTGAGGATGCCAGTAATGCAATAGCTTTGGATGGCTATATTTGACGATATGGAGGTTGAAGTTTATCTTCAATGTGGCCAGAATACATTGATGAAGTTTTGGAAAGTAATTAAATGTGGCAAGTAATTGTTTGAAGTTTGGAAAGTAATTCAATGTAAGAAAACACTGATGTAAACACCAGGAACATCAGTGTAAATCTGAATGTATAGATGTTTGGTGTTTATTTTACACCACCGTAATACGAATGATATAACAAATATTATAGATGTTGGTTATATAGATGTGAGTAAACACTATTACACCAGTATAAAGCATACAAAATGATAGATGTTTTGGTTATAAAGATGTGAGCAAAAACACTGGTGTAATTATTTACATCAGTGCAAATCATACAAAAATATAGACGTCTGGTTATATATGTGTGTGTGAAAACACTGGTGTAATAATTACACCAGTGTAAAAACAAGAGAGAGATGAGACAGAATGTACAAGTTGATTTTTTTGTTTTAAAAAACTAAGTTGGTTAAAAAAATAAATGAATTAAAAAAATAAATTAAAGTTAAAAAAAGTAAAGAAATTAAAATATAAATTATTTCTCTCATTTAGTGTTTTACCTTAATACCTCTAATTGTACTTTATTACATTAAAATATTCTTAATATTAATTTAATTAGCATATAAAGACAAAAGACATCAACTTTTAATCTCAACCATTGGATCCCCAATATCAATGGCCTACAAGAGTTCCTATGGTTCTCTCAACTCACACTAGTTCTCAAAATAACCCAACCATATATATATATATATATATATATATATATATATATATATATATATATATATATATGGTAGGGATCCTAAGAGAACCAACCCCTATTTGAGAACTGAGAGAACCATTCTGGGCCACACATTTCATATAAAGGCAAAAAAAAAAACTTTTTTTTTTTTGCATTAATCGCTCATTTTTATGTAAGGAAAAAAATTATTTTTTTTCATTTATACATATGTGTATATAGCAATTATACATATGTGTATATAGCATTTTTCAGCTATACATATGTGTATAATGTAATTATACACATGTGTATATTGAAAAAAAATACAAAAAAAAAATAAAAAAAAATTCCTACATACAAAGCAGCGATTAAAGCAAAAAAAAAAAAAAAAAAATTGCCTTAGAAAACTTTGTGGTCCTGAATGGTTCTCACAGTTCTCAATTTGGGAAAAAGGTTCTCATTTGTCACACCCTCAAATTTCCACATGCGGGGTTTTACCGCGAGGCGCGTGACACACCAGGATCCAAGTCAACGGTCACAATAAACAACACTATATGATACGTAAAAATGACATAATCAAACCATTAAGTTTTCATAAATGATCCAACGCTGCGGAAGCGTAAAACTTTATTACAACGTGAAACCAAAAGTACGAAAGTTTGAAAATACTAAATGAGATGCACATGAATCCTAGACGCCGTGAGACTCCATGCGCCTATCAACAGCTGCTACCTTAGCGACCTGAGACAAACATGCTAAATACGTCAGCAAATAATGCCGGTGAGTTCACAGGTTTTTAATGAATACCGACTCCAAATGTATACCATGATCAATCCAGACCACATGCATGCAAATCATATGAATACCTGTTACTACTGCGATTGGAAAACCATTACTGGACTCGAATACTGTGAATACTGAATACGTGCCCGAATGAATACTGAATACTGAATACTGCATACTGAATACCTAAGAGACAATATGCACCCGTCCGACCTCCAGTCGACGAGTGGGGCGGGTCAAGCCCAAATAGCGCTATCCACATTTCCCCCGTTGTGCATCCCCGCACATTCATGGTTTCCCCCGGGACTTCCAAAGATCGCATAGCAATATAATGAATACTCCAAAACATAATGAATACGTGAAAACATAATGAATACTCCAAACCCAATGAATTCATGAATACCAAAACATAGTTGAAACACCTTTTTTATGAAAACATAGTTGACACACGTTTAAAGGACACAGCATGTTTTCTCCCCCAAAATGTAAAACCAGTAAAAGAGTGGGCCGTGAAACTCACCTTATAGTGCGTCTTCCGATAACTAGAATTCCAACACGTGTATGATAATCCCAACTAATGACAACCTATCAATGAGTTTACATAAGTGTGATGACTACTAACCCGAAGGCTAACAAGTCCCCGATTGTCCAGATCTTAACCAAGTATGTTTTAAAACGTGTTTAAATGTTTAACCGACACACTAGACCGACCCGACTTCCCGTTGGTGACCCATTACCCTAACTAATCAAGTACACATAGATTACATGCAAGGTTCAAGCATAAAACACTTAGTTTGTATCAAAAATCTCATTTCTGTTAACATAGGGTCGAATGTAGTGGTAAGTGGTCGAAGGTGACTTGGGTTGGTAGAATGTGGGTTCAACCTTCCACCTTCGCCCCTTTTTCTTCCACCTTCGCCCACTTGTGGTTCATTCGCCCCTCAAGTTTCCAGGTTCGACCCCTGGAACCCACCTTCGCCCATTCGACTGGCCGAAGGTGTTCCAGGTTCGACCCTGCTGTGTTGTTTACTCAAAAACGCGTCCAAAAACATCCGAAAACATCACGAAACATCATGAGTTACAGCAGTCAAGCATCATTAATATATTCCTACGAAACCCTACCAATTTTACCCCAAAATCTATCCGTTTTTACAAGTTTCCTAAAATAGTAAATTATGGAGATGTCACATCATCATGCATGAAAATATTACCCAATTAGGAAACTTCTGAAATCAATCAATAATCAGCTCATCATCATCAAATCATCATGAACAAGAAACCCTTATCCTAACTCTATCATTATTATCCAAAAACAAGCCCTAAATCTAACAAAGATTCCTTTAATCGACAAAACACCATCAACAATCAATTGTAACATGTTTCAATCAGAACCCATCATTAATAACAGCCCTAGGTTGTTGCCATATCATCTCTACAACAAGTAATCATCAAACAATGCATAATATCATATTAACACATGTTTAGTTTGCATAAAAACTCATTGTTTATGAATAGGTTTTATTTAGAAAGATGTTAGGAAGGTTTTTACCCATAAAACATGTTGATATCAGATCTGGACCCTTGGGGTTTAGATGAAAACAAGTTAAAATTGTTTAAAAAAGATTTGTAATGAAGAACACACCTTAGATCTTCACTTGTAATGATTTAGAGAGTTAGGTTATGAAAAACAAGCTCAAAAACTCCTTCCCCAATGATAATAGCTGATAGAGAGTGTTTGGAGGCGTTTAGGGTTTGTGAAATGGTGAAAAATGGCTAAGGATGGTATTTATACCCAGTCCAGGTTCGCCCCTTTTATGTGGTCGAATGTGGAACTTTTCCACATTCGCCCATTTGTAGTGGTCGAATGTGGAACTTTTCCACATTCGCCCACTTTGTTTCTACGTTCGCCCATTTTTCAAGTTCCATTTCCACGTTCGCCCACTATTTCCACATTCAGGTCATCAGCACTTTTTAACACATGTTAACAGCACTTTTTAACACATGTTAACCTTTTTCCAGTTTGTCGTGTTTAACGCATTCTAACACATCTTAACACATAAGCATGCATCCATAGTCTATACTTAGCATGTTTAGGCACGTATAATCATTTGTACATCGTTTAAGCAAGTATAAGTATACAATCCACTACACGACCCATAATCTACACATATACTTAATTAATTTATGTAATGTCACCAACAACGGAACCCGGTACTAGTGTATTCCCCAAAATGACTCCCAATGATCCTCCAGATCATTGAACCCTGGACAATCCTAATCTGACCCGACACAACTAACCCAGTTAAGTTTGTTTATAAACGTTTCTCTCTAAGGTAGACTTATGTGTTTATAAAATGTTGACCCAAACATGCCGGGTGTCACATCATCCCCCTGTTGAAAGAATTTTCGTCCCGAAAATTTCCCGAAGTCAAAGAGAACGAAGCGAGAAAAAGAAAAATTTTCCCGGTCGTCACATCATCCCCCTGTTGAAAGGAATCTCGCCCCGAGAGTCACTCTTCGACAGTAATGAGTGTCTGATCGCGTGTTGAAGTGCTAATCAAAAACTAAATAAAAACTACTCCTTAGCTACAACTGACTGCAGTATAGGAAGTAGGGTTGTCGAACCTCAGGGAGTTTGTGGAAAGTGCTAATTTACTAATTACTAATTAACTTAAAATTAACTAAACTAATTTTTATGAAGTTGAATGTAAAAGTGCTGCAGTGCTGCAAACGAAGTGATAATAGAGTTTTATAAAGGACAATAATATGGAAAAACGGTCACTCCGGGTTTCTGATTCGGTAATTATCAACTGAATTATGTTAATACCCTATCTAGGAAATCACATAGACATGACTTTGTTTAAGTTGTTCAACCCAATTCAGCTATCATAACATTAATTGCAAAGTTAAATTAATCCTAGTGCAAGAAAACCAAGATACGATAACATAATGCAATAATACTAATCAACCAAACTGTCTAGATCAGTCAAACATACAATTAGACGCAAAAACCGTTAAGGCGTTCACAAAATCTAATCCAAGTAATAAGTATCAAACATAAAAACAATTGATAAAATACCAAATCTTTCACCCGGAGAAACCGCAAGATGATTAGCCTTGCATCTTCATGATTTTCGCTTCAAGAATTGTTCTTAATCGTACGAGCATTAACCGGGATGAATGGATCTCTTCAAAATACTCAAAACCCTCCTTTGAAGCTCTCAAAATCGTCCCTTATGTTGCCTCCACGAATTAGGGTTTGTATTGTGTGTTATCCCCTTGAAAAATGCCAAAAATCTAATAAAAACTCAAAATTTTCGTCAGACAAGTCCCCCACGCCCCCTGGGGAGATCCCCCAGGGTGCTCGGCGCGTTATTTTCCAGCATATGGGCTTCATCTTTGGGCTTGGCCTATTTCTTTCACTTGGGCTTCATTTTTCTTGGTCCATTTAGCTTAATTCTTCAACTAAAGATCATCCTTGGCCCAATTCTTCATAACTCTTCAAAATAAATTTATTTTATCTTCAACTCTCGAGCCCGGATGTTCGGTTCCTGATATTATTTCTTCAATTCACGTCCTTTTTCGCCGAACATCTAAAATCAATAAAAATTACATAAATAATAACTAAAAATACTAAAAATATATACAACCTATAAAATTACCAAATACTCAAAACCATGCTATAAACTCCCTAAAATACTAAATAAATGACTCGAAAAACTATTAAAATGCTAAGGAAAAATGCATGTGTTTTACAACACATCAAACTCCCCACACTTACCTTTTGCTTGTCCTCAAGCAAATCTGCTCAAAACATTACCACGAACAAGTAACACATACCTCAAACGCCCCCGCCATGCACTAGTTAGGGTCCAAAGTCATACCCCATTCATAGATCATCATTAGATGTGTTAATTCAACAGGCAACCATGATGCACAATTTTGAAAACAGAACTCACCCAACTAAGTCTAACATGCTTTCGGCTTTTATTCTCATGCAACACACCCCTCACAATTTTTCACTCCACTCGGTTTAATATCTGGACTAGCATGTAGTGCGCTAGTATTATTCACTCAAAACCAAACATGTAACTCTGTTATCATAGGCTTGTATAACAATCACACCTCAACTGTAGACAATGCACATATCTAAAGGACTTACGGGTTTTGGGCTTCGGGTAAAGGTAGGATAGATTTGGCTAAAAAGTGGCTCAAAATAAAGGTTTCAACACGCTTGAATGATCATCCTTATTCACTAAACACCATAATACAATAATCACACAACTTTGGGCATATTTGACCCATAACACATACTTCTATTTTTTTTCTTTTCTTTTGTTTTCTCTTCTTTTTTTTTCATATATATTTTTTTTCTTTCTTTTTTTTCACGACTTAAACATATCGCAATCACTTGAACAAAACATAAACACAATGGATGTCATCAATTTATTACACAAAGGTAAACAGGTCAATTTGGGTAATAGGTTTAATCAAATGAAAGGGTATAGGCTCAACATGGGCTACTAAGGGTGATTTTAGGTAAACGGGTCAACACATAACAAATAAATGGGTATCAAAAGAAAAGGGAAAACCTAAATTGCCTTTATCATCTATGTGCATATCTAGTCTACAACCTCGGCATGTATCAAATCACACAAGTTCTGCAACAGAGAAACATCTGGCCTACACTCAACAAATGAAAATATATATGTATCAATCTATCATCTAGTAGGCTCAAGATCTCACCAAAGTGTGGAAATGGGTTACCGATGTGTGCATGTATTTATTACCGACAGCTCGTTACACCTAATCGGGTAAATTCTAAACATTTTTTTCTAAAACACCTGCTGAAAACGGTTCATATGTCTGTTCTAAAGAATTAGACCATGATTAAGGACCCACACACCACAAGCAGAGACAGAATGAAAGCATTGAAACAGTCGCTTTCATGCCCGATCAGACCGCTTTTAGGACATATTTTTTTTTTAATTATTTTTTTTTAAATTTTTTGTTTTTTTTTTTAATTTTTATGACTCAAGACTAACACAAAAACACACTCTAAAGACGTATAGCCACCCCCCCACACTTGCGCGACACATTGTCCTCAATGTGCTAAGGGAATAGAATAAAGCAGAATTAAAAATAAAATACAACAGAAGTAAAAGGAACAGACTCCCCTGGATAAGTAATACGCATATGAGTCCGTTCAATTCCCCCAATGTCGGCCGTATAGCATTTCATTCGCAGCCGGTAAACAAACCTGAAACAAAGAAACAAGAAAAAAAAAACACAAACAAATCGGGATACCTGCAACCATTAGTGGTTTTCAGATCGTCCCCGCTCGAATGGAGATTGAGTATGAGCAGGGCAATCTATTCTTGCAATTCAAATCATATCAAGCAATCCCATGACTCCAACAAAAATAAAACTGACTCAAACACACTCAAAATAAAAATAAAAATAAAAATAAAAATAAAAATAAATAAAACAACTAAATATACAAAATATACAACAATCATACCTGATGTTTGTTCATGGTGGTCTCAAAGAACATTTGCCTACCGAATTCCCAATGTATGTTCGGTAGTTGACATGTCGAATCTTTATCTTCTTTCTTATCTTTGACATGCCTGCAGGATCATTGCTAGGCCACTTCTCTATATTTTGTCCAATGTCTTCAATGCTCACCTTCCTCTTTTGCCCACTCAAGCCATCATCTTCAACTTTGTCTATTTTGAACATAAATATAGAAGGATGGTCAGGGTACACCAAGGTTACTCGGTTCACTGGTTCTTCAGCAGGTGTGTCTACAAGTGGTTGTACGCACGAAGTCACGTCTACTTTAAGGCTTGTAGCTTCCTCTTCTAAGGCTTCATCCTTCACAACCTGGTCCACATATGCCTCTTCAACAACTTTTTCAGCCACATCAACATTAACCACATCCGGTTCAACTGTCACATCTTCAAGTGCTAATTCTTGTGCTAGTTGACCAACCTGCTTAAACAATGCCTCCATAGTTTTGTCTCTAACTTCATTGTCCTTTTGAATCCCCTTAACGTCTTCCTGGATAGCCTTTACATCTTCCTGAACAGCCTTTATGGCCTCTAAGATCGCATTCAGTTGGGCATTTCTTCCCCCTTCATTGTTTTGTTGCTGCTGATAACCGTAGTCAACACTCTGGCTTCCATGAACAATCAGATCAGTATTCATGTAGTATTCTGCAGTTTGTTCCCTCAAGTGATAGATGTTTGGCTTGTAGTATCTTTGCTGACAGTTCTGATATTGTGGCCAATAATAAGAGGATGATAAGTATGAGTCTTCATCTTTTTCTAGCCCAAAGATAATACGATCTTTACGTGCATTATATGCTTTAACTCTCTGACGGGCAATTGGACAAACCTGCATCACATGATATGGGCTCTCGCAACACCCACATGCATCATAATCCACCCAGTTCATCCTTAATTCATTTTGCCTGCAAAACTAACATACCCAACGTAATACTGAACAAAATAGAGAAAAATACAAGACAAGAAAAAAATATAATTTTTTTTTGGTTTTTTTTTTTTTTTTAATTTGAAAAAAAAAATAAAACTAAAAACACTAAGCGCACGAACTCCCCGGCAACGGCGCCATTTTGATCGCGTGTCGAAGTGCTAATCAAAAACTAAATAAAAACTACTCCTTAGCTACAACTGACTGCAGTATAGGAAGTAGGGTTGTCGAACCTCAGGGAGTTTGTGGAAAGTGCTAATTTACTAATTACTAATTAACTTAAAATTAACTAAACTAATTTTTATGAAGTTGAATGTAAAAGTGCTGCAGTGCTGCAAACGAAGTGATAATAGAGTTTTATAAAGGACAATAATATGGAAAAACGGTCACTCCGGGTTTCTGATTCGGTAATTATCAACTGAATTATGTTAATACCCTATCTAGGAAATCACATAGACATGACTTTGTTTAAGTTGTTCAACCCAATTCAGCTATCATAACATTAATTGCAAAGTTAAATTAATCCTAGTGCAAGAAAACCAAGATACGATAACATAATACAATAATACTAATCAACCAAACTGTCTAGATCAGTCAAACATACAATTAGACGCAAAAACCGTTAAGGCGTTCACAAAATCTAATCCAAGTAATAAGTATCAAACATAAAAACAATTGATAAAATACCAAATCTTTCACCCGGAGAAACCGCAAGATGATTAGCCTTGCATCTTCATGATTTTCGCTTCAAGAATTGTTCTTAATCGTACGAGCATTAACCGGGATGAATGGATCTCTTCAAAATACTCAAAACCCTCCTTTGAAGCTCTCAAAATCGTCCCTTATGTTGCCTCCACGAATTAGGGTTTGTATTGTGTGTTATCCCCTTGAAAAATGCCAAAAATCTAATAAAAACTCAAAATTTTCGTCAGACAAGTCCCCCACGCCCCCTGGGGAGATCCCCCAGGGTGCTTGGCGCGTTATTTTCCAGCATATGGGCTTCATCTTTGGGCTTGGCCTATTTCTTTCACTTGGGCTTCATTTTTCTTGGTCCATTTAGCTTAATTCTTCAACTAAAGATCATCCTTGGCCCAATTCTTCATAACTCTTCAAAATAAATTTATTTTATCTTCAACTCTCGAGCCCGGATGTTCGGTTCCTGATATTATTTCTTCAATTCACGTCCTTTTTCGCCGAACATCTAAAATCAATAAAAATTACATAAATAATAACTAAAAATACTAAAAATATATACAACCTATAAAATTACCAAATACTCAAAACCATGCTATAAACTCCCTAAAATACTAAATAAATGACTCGAAAAACTATTAAAATGCTAAGGAAAAATGCATGTGTTTTACAACACATCAGTGTCGACCTAACCCAAGTAACGTTTCCCAGAACACAAACGAAATGATAACCACGAGCGAAAGATGATATCAACGAATACTCTGTGCCGGGGAACCGCCCTCCCAAAAGTGAATAGAGAACAATGAATCCCCCTGATCGAAGGCCTACTAGAGACTACTATGATCGGTATAAATGATACACCGGTACCGTCCAAGTAACATCTCCAAAGGACCCACATCAGACTCATGAATGCAAAATGATGACCAAATACCAAACTGAATGCACACAATGAATACGAATTGCCAAACAATGCGAACGAGAATGAATACGAGCATAACGAGAATCAAGAAAAGAATACTCACCAGTAACAGTGTCAGGATCCTCCTGGTTCTCCCTAGCGCCAATGACGTAGACATGACCACGAGTAGTTCGACCGCCGCCTTCATTCCCAGCACCACTTGCCGTCCCTTGGTTCAGCTTAGGACAATCCCGCTTGAAGTGTCCATTATCCCCACAGTGATAACATCCCTGCCTCCCCTGAGGAGCAGTAGCAGTGGTAGTAGTAGTGGAATGTGCCGGTTGTAGCTGAAGAGTAGTCCTACAGTCCTTAGCATGATGACCAAAACGCTGACACCGTCGACAGCGAAACCTCTCACAATCACCCGTATGATGAAACCCACACTCACCACACTTCGGGAGTTTCCCAGTATATCCCCCAGACCTCTGCTCGGATGATGCTCCCACAACTTCTTGCTTCTTTGCCTGCGGCTGGGACGACCCAGCGCTCTTTCCAGCACTCTCCCACTTTCTCTTGTTGTCCGCAGGGGCTTTCACAGCAGCACCCCTCGGAGGTAGAACGCCCTCCGCAACCTTCATGTTGGTCAGCTTGTGGGCTGCCCGAACAGTGGCCAACATAGTAGTGTGATCAGCAGCGGCAACAAGCCCAGCAATCTCCGGCACTAACCCAGCAACGTAGTGCTCAATCCTCCGGTACTCCGTGTAGCCAACCCGGGGCACATCACCGCCAACTCGTTGTGCCTAGCAGTAAACTCCTCGATCTCCGACCCAACCATCTTCAGATTCCAGAACTCATGCTCCAACTTCATAATCTCGTCTCTTGGGCAATACTCTGCCCTCAACATCTGAACAAACTCAGACCACGGCATAGCATTGGCCTCACCCAGACCAAGGTTCGCAGTGGTGGAGTTCCACCAGGTCAACGCATGTCCCTCCAGTGTAGCAGAAGCATACTTGACGCGATCAGCGTCGGGACAGTTACACATAGCAAACACCGACTCAATCTTCTCCAACCACCTAAGCACCGCTCCTTCAGTCCCATTGAAGAAATGGGGCTTACAGTCCATGAACTTCTTGTACGTGCACCCAGTCTGCATCTGATTAGTATTTCCCAGGGTCTGCTGAGCAGCCTGGAAAGCAGCCAACGCAACGTTCAACTGTTGTTGCAACATGTGCTCCAACTCCGCCTGAGTCATGGTGATGTTCCCACCACCTCGTCCACCGCCATTGCGACCCCCGCCGCCACCACGGCGTCCACCAGCACGTCCACCAGCACGACCAGACATGTTCTGCCAAACATGAGACAAGATACGCAAAATCACCAACAGATCGAGCTACAAGTGACCAAATGAATTCAGAACATGGTTCCAGCATGACCATTAGTCCGAACACGAAGTCCACCAAGATTTTCATGCATTTCGATTTATGATTTCGTGTGCACCCGAAATAACAAATCACTCTACATGGTCCTCTAGGCGTGCTCCTAGCTAGAACTTCAAATCACCCGATACCCACATTCCTAAAAGAAACTGTTATCGCACGAAGATCCCAAAGTGAACAGTCACTCAGGAGTGTACTATGACAAGTACTAGTGCATGATAGTGTGTGTGTAGGCAAGTATGTACATTAGAGCATAGAGGGGAGATATCCAAAACCCGGAAAGATCTCAAGAATGTGCCGAAGCCACCCCAATGTACACTACTGCCAAGTATAAGTGATAAGCCCCTTCATCTTCAAACCCGAAGAAGAAGATAGAACCAAGGTAGGAATAACAAAAGATAGATAATGTGATACTGTGTGATGAGGACACTGACACCCCGACAAGATTAGTATGTTTACCAAATGACACGACTCGTAACTATGTGTGACCGTCTAACGTGTGTGATACTCGGCTATAGACTGGACTCTACATGCAGTCCTAGTTCACTATAACCATTGGCTCTGATACCAATCTGTCACACCCTCAAATTTCCACATGCGGGGTTTTACCGCGAGGCGCGTGACACACCAGGATCCAAGTCAACGGTCACAATAAACAACACTATATGATACGTAAAAATGACATAATCAAACCATTAAGTTTTCATAAATGATCCAACGCTGCGGAAGCGTAAAACTTTATTACAACGTGAAACCAAAAGTACGAAAGTTTGAAAATACTAAATGAGATGCACATGAATCCTAGACGCCGTGAGACTCTGTGCGCCTATCAACAGCTGCTACCTTAGCGACCTGAGACAAACATGCTAAATACGTCAGCAAATAATGCCGGTGAGTTCACAGGTTTTTAATGAATACCGACTCCAAATGTATACCATGATCAATCCAGACCACATGCATGCAAATCATATGAATACCTGTTACTACTGCGATTGGAAAACCATTACTGGACTCGAATACTGTGAACACTGAATACGTGCCCGAATGAATACTGAATACTGCATACTGAATACTGAATACCTAAGAGACAATATGCACCCGTCCGACCCCCAGTCGACGAGTGGGGCGGGTCAAGCCCAAATAGCGCTATCCACATTTCCCCCGTTGTGCATCCCCGCACATTCATGGTTTCCCCCGGGACTTCCAAAGATCGCATAGCAATATAATGAATACTCCAAAACATAATGAATACGTGAAAACATAATGAATACTCCAAACCCAATGAATTCATGAATACCAAAACATAGTTGAAACACCTTTTTATGAAAACATAGTTGACACACGTTTAAAGGACATAGCATGTTTTCTCCCCCAAAATGTAAAACCAGTAAAAGAGTGGGGCCGTGAAACTCACCTTATAGTGCGTCTTCCGATAACTAGAATTCCAACACGTGTATGATAATCCCAACTAATGACAACCTATCAATGAGTTTACATAAGTGTGATGACTACTAACCCGAAGGCTAACAAGTCCCCGATTGTCCAGATCTTAACCAAGTATGTTTTAAAACGTGTTTAAATGTTTAACCGACACACTAGACCGACCCGACTTCCCGTTGGTGACCCATTACCCTAACTAATCAAGTACACATAGATTACATGCAAGGTTCAAGCATAAAACACTTAGTTTGTATCAAAAATCTCATTTCTGTTAACATAGGGTCGAATGTAGTGGTAAGTGGTCGAAGGTGACTTGGGTTGGTCGAATGTGGGTTCAACCTTCCACCTTCGCCCCTTTTTCTTCCACCTTCGCCCACTTGTGGTTCATTCGCCCCTCAAGTTTCCAGGTTCGACCCCTGGAACCCACCTTCGCCCATTCGACTGGCCGAAGGTGTTCCAGGTTCGACCCTGCTGTGTTGTTTACTCAAAAACGCGTCCAAAAACATCCGAAAACATCACGAAACATCATGAGTTACAGCAGTCAAGCATCATTAATATATTCCTATGAAACCCTACCAATTTTACCCCAAAATCTATCCGTTTTTACAAGTTTCCTAAAATAGTAAATTATGGAGATGTCACATCATCATGCATGAAAATATTACCCAATTAGGAAACTTCTGAAATCAATCAATAATCAGCTCATCATCATCAAATCATCATGAACAAGAAACCCTTATCCTAACTCTATCATTATTATCCAAAAACAAGCCCTAAATCTAACAAAGATTCCTTTAATCGACAAAACACCATCAACAATCAATTGTAACATGTTTCAATCAGAACCCATCATTAATAACAGCCCTAGGTTGTTGCCATATCATCTCTACAACAAGTAATCATCAAACAATGCATAATATCATATTAACACATGTTTAGTTTGCATAAAAACTCATTGTTTATGAATAGGTTTTATTTAGAAAGATGTTAGGAGGTTTTTACCCATAAAACATGTTGATATCAGATCTGGACCTTTGGGTTTAGATGAAAACAAGTTAAAATTGTTTAAAAAGGATTTGTAATGAAGAACACACCTTAGATCTTCACTTGTAATGATTTAGAGAGTTAGGTTATGAAAAACAAGCTCAAAAACTCCTTCCCCAATGATAATAGCTGATAGAGAGTGTTTGGAGGCGTTTAGGGTTTGTGAAATGGTGAAAAAATGGCTAAGGATGGTATTTATACCCAGTCCAGGTTCGCCCCTTTTATGTGGTCGAATGTGGAACTTTTCCACATTCGCCCATTTGTAATGGTCGAATGTGGAACTTTTCCACATTCGCCCACTTTGTTTCTACGTTCGCCCATTTTTCAAGTTCCATTTCCACGTTCGCCCACTATTTCCACATTCAGGTCATCAGCACTTTTTAACACATGTTAACAGCACTTTTTAACACATGTTAACCTTTTTCCAGTTTGTCGTGTTTAACGCATTCTAACACATCTTAACACATAAGCATGCATCCATAGTCTATACTTAGCATGTTTAGGCACGTATAATCATTTGTACATCGTTTAAGCAAGTATAAGTATACAATCCACTACACGACCCATAATCTACACATATACTTAATTAATTTATGTAATGTCACCAACAACGGAACCCGGTACTAGTGTATTCCCCAAAATGACTCCCAATGATCCTCCAGATCATTGAACCCTGGACAATCCTAATCTGACCCGACACAACTAACCCAGTTAAGTTTGTTTATAAACGTTTCTCTCTAAGGTAGACTTATGTGTTTATAAAATGTTGACCCAAACATGCCGGTGTCACATCATTTGAACCAAATCCTATATTTATATAGGGGAAGGATAAATTGAAAACCCCCTTGAGTTAAAAAACTTAGAAAACCCTTGTAAAAACTATCTAAAAAAACTTTTTTTTTTGAAAAATTACACAAGGTAACATACATGTTTTTAAACGTTTTGAGCCAAAAAAAATAAAAAAGCGCCGATGAGATATTTTTTAAAAAAATAAACAACGCAAACTTTGTAACAACGTTGTTAACATATGTTTTCTGCCTTTTAACATATGTTAACAGCGCTGTTACAAAATTTGCGTTGTTTATTTAAAAAAATTCCCTCGGCGCTTTTTTAATTTTTTGGCCCAAAACACTTAAAATACATGTATGTTACCTTGTGTAATTTTTTCAAAAAAAATTAAATGGGTTTTCTAAGTTTTCTTAAATTTATACTTTCCCTTAGGCCTGTAAACGAACCGAACGAACACGAACACAGGCGTGTTCGTGTTTGTTCATTTAACTTTAACCGAACACGAACACGAACACGAACACATAATCGAACACATTTTTGTGTTCGTGTTCGTTCATTAAGAAATTTGTCGTGTTCGTGTTCGTTTATGTTTGTTCATTTAAACCTAAACGAACAGTTCATGAACATAAACGAACACAAATGAACATAAACGAACACAAACAAAAACAAGTTAATAATGATTCATGAACATAAATGAACGTTAGGGTTAGGGTGGAGAGCGGTTGTGAAGTGTGAAGAGCGGCTAATAAGTGATATGTTTAGAATGTTAGGGTTAAGTTTTTAGAATATATGAATTGAGGTTACTTAACAAAAGGAAATAAATAATTAAAATAAAGCTAAGTATAATTAAACGAACATAAACGAACAAAATAAACGAACATAAATGAACGAACATAAACGAACGTTCATGAACATAAATGAACGAACACAACATGTGTTCATGTTCGTTCGTTTAATTAAACGAACAAAAAATTGTGTTCGTGTTCGTTCATGTATTTAAATAAACGAACATAAACGAACTTCCCGCCGAACAGTTCACGAACAGTTCATGAACGTTCGGTTCGTTTACAGGCCTACTTTCCCTATATATATAGGCCAATTCTAAATTGAAAACCACCTCCACTTGAGAAACCCAATTAAACCCCTTTCCATGGCCAATATTTCTCCACGTTTTCATTAGTGATAAAGTATGGAAGGGCATTTAGTACTTTACTTAATTTAAAACCTCTACTTTTATGCTCATTATGCTCAATTTGACACACAAAGTCTCTCTCTCTTGTCTATTTTTTCACTCTCTGCATACATAGTACATAATAACACATTCAAAGTCTCTCTCACCTAAACCCCTCATCACTCTTTCTCTATTTTTCTCAAGATAATAACATACACACACGTAAATCTTTAGATCTCATCTCTCTCACATTCTCTAAACCACCCATCCCCTCTCTCTCTCTCTTTTCTCTAGATAATGACACACACATAAATCTTTCACATATTGGCGAGAAACAATGATGTTTAGACAACGGCAAGTCAAGATCTAACGAGGTGTTTGTGCTCCGGTAACGTTGGTGGTGGTGGTGCTCTGTTTGTTTTTTTAATCATCTGGGAATGTTGGTGGTGGTGGTACAACTGTTTATGCACTTGGTACAACTACCCTTCAAGATCTATTACTCTCTTTCCCCATGAAATTTTATTATATTTGGTTTGTGGGTTTTAAACCTTCTATTTCATTAAAAAAAACTTATTAAATGGGGCATCGTAAGTTTGTTGTTGGAAACTGGCTAGCTACAAGGTTGGTTTAAGTTTTTTTTTTTTTTTTTTTTTGTATAAATCATGTGTGGATCTCATAAAATATCAATTCAATTTTTAGTATAAATACTAATATTAGCAAGTCGCCCATCTACTCCATGATATTTTATCATGTTTTATTACTAGGTGATTTATACGTTTGGTTTAATCTCATTTCCAGTGGTGAATTTTTTTATTACTCCCTCTGTCCCTATTTAAATGTCCATCTTTCTATTTTTGGTTGTCCCAAATTAAATGTCAATTTCCAAAAAGAGAAATGCAATTTCCAGTTTTGCCCATAAAAGACAAAACACAATCATCACTTTTGAGGATATTATTGTCATTTTACCACATACAAACAAAAGATTTCTTAAAATGTGTGTTTTGGGGCCCATAACATATAATAGGGACGGAGGGAGTATATGTTTGGGGCCACTTGCTAATATTAGCTACAAGGGAGGGTTCTTTCTTTTTCTTTTGTTATCAAGCTTTGTTTTTTTTTTTTTCATTCAAAACATTTGTTTTCAATTTTAAACTATATGTTAATTATTTTTTTATGTTTTTCATGTTTCTCGGTGTCGGATCTGTAACCCGTCAAGATAAAAGTGATTCGAGCTTGAAGATGAAGTAAAGAAACTGTTGGTTCAGTTAGATCTTCAACAAATGTTATGGTTCATGTTATTATGATGATTTTCTTGAAACATCAGCTTCAACAAATGTTTTGTTTGTGTTTTTGCTCGTTATGAGCAAAATTGTCTAGATCCTTTCACTTTCATTTGATTTTGTATTGTTTTCTGTTTTAAGAACAAGTGTTTTTCCATTAAAAGCATATGTTTTTTTGTGTTTGTTGTATATTTTATCATATGTTTTTTATTGTTTTTATAATTTATCATATGTTTTTGTTGGCTGGATATAATTTATCATATGTCCATCTGTTATTTAATACACGAACATGTGTTTCTTTGAACATGTTTACAAAAAACATATGTATATGAGACTGAAACCGGGTAAAACAAAGCAGGAATGAATTTTTTTTAGAAAAAAACATGAATCTATTAATAAAATAGGAGAGACGAGAGAGGAGAGAGGAGAGAGAAGAGGTCACTAAATTTTGTATGGACCAAATTACACCCTGGTGACTAAAAGACAATATTTAGTTTTGATAGAAAAGCAGAAACAATCACCACCCTTGATCACTAAAATGGATGGTCAGATGAAGGGTTTCATGGGTTTTCTTAACTAGGGAGGGTTTTCAATTTATCTCTCCCCTATATATATATATATATATATATATATATATATATATATATATATATATATATATATATATATATATATAGGATTTGGTTCAAATGAGAACCTTTTCCTAAATTGAGAACTAGAGAACCATTCTGGGCCACACATTTCTCTAAGGCAAATTTTTTTTTTTTTTTATTTTGCAAAAATCGTTGCTTTATATGTAAGGAAAATTTTTTTTTTATTTTTTTTGTATTTTTTTTTTCAGTATACACATGTGTATAATTGCATTATACACATATGTATAATGCTATATACACATATGTATAACTGAAATATACACATATGTATAGCTGAAAAATGCTATATACACATATGTATAATTGTCATATACACATATGTATAAATGAAAAAAAAATTCAAAAAAAATTAAAAAAAAATTTTCCTTGCATAAAAATGTGCGATTAAAGCAAAAAAAAAAAAAAAAAAAAAAAAAAATTTTTTTTTTTGCCTTTATATGAAATGTGTGGCTCAGAATGGTTCTCTCAGTTCTCAAATAGGGGTTGGTTCTCTTAATCTACCCTATATATATATATATATATATGTATAAGGTTATATTGGAAACCCTTGTTATAGTGAAAACCTTGGAAACTCTATCAAACTCTAACTTCCCGACTTTTTTTTTCTATGAAAATTTTAGGGTATGTAACATACATGATTTTAAGCATTTTGGGCCAAAAAAATCGAAAAAGCGCCGAGCCGTTTTTTTTAAAAAAAAATAAAAACCGTTTTCGGGAAAAAATGGGTAACACGTGTTAGTTTGACTTAACATGTGTTAGTCGAAAATTTATTTATTTTTTTTAAAAAAAAGTGCTCGGCGCTTTTTTGATTTTTTTTGGCCCAAAATGCTTAAAATCATGTATATTACATGCCCTAATTTTTTTCAAAATTAAAAAAAAATTGGAAGTCAGAGTTTCCAGAGTTTTCACTATAAGAGTGGGTTTCCACATTATCCTTACCCTATATATATATATATATATATATATATATATATATATATATAGGGTGTGGATAATATGGAAACCCTATCTATTGGAAAAACCCTAGAAACCCTCTAGTGACCATTGATCAAGTTTGATCAATGGTCCATAATTAATTCCAATATAATATTCAAAAGCAAGTGGGCCACCATAATAAAAAAATAGGATTAAGGGCAATATGGTAATCTTGAATTAATTTTTTATAATTTAATTTTATGAATCCTAGGTTTAAAAAGGTTGATTTGACACTTGTCAAGTCACCTCTCTCCTAATTTATAGCACTAATTTTTCCAGTATGAATATTAACGTACGTTAGTGTTGTGAAAAAAATTCTGACCTCGTGTGAGACATCGCTAACATGTGTTACCAAGCATAAACTAAAAGAACATATTAAAAGAACACATACAATGTGTATTTATTTAAGAAATGATAAAAACGAACGTAACAATCAACACTAAAACATATCAAAAACCGTTTAATACAAACATAATTATTTGTGAACTTTCAAACAAACTATCATAACAACATAGAAAAAATCTAGCTATTCTTCGTTCTTGATCCTCATCATCATCTTTAACTCAAAAACATCTCTTCACCTACAAAAAAAGTAAACACGTGTTAGCTGGGCTCTACAAAACACATAATGGGACATCAATGACATGTGTTAGTGTATTCTAAAACATATGTTTTACTGAAATAACGTATGTCATACAAACCGTAACACACATGTTAGTTGGGTATATACTAACTTGTGTTAACATCACTAACATGTGAAAGGGCGTATACTTACATGTGTTAACATCACTAATGTATGTCATATGAACCCTAAAAAGAATAAACCCTTTTTTCAGTTTTCATAAACATGTGTTAGTTGGGTATATACTAACATGTGTTAACATCACTAACATGTGATAGGGTGTATACTAACATATCTTTCCTGAAATAATGTATGTCATATGAATCCTAAAAAGAATAAACCCTTTTTCAGTTTTCATAAAGCCAGGAAACCAATTTATTCAAGCTAATTTAAACACCTCATTCACCAAAATATTAAAAATTTATAATCTTTATAAAAAACATCACTTACCACAGCCACAACACCAACGCCGCCTTCTTCCTAATAGCCTATTCCTAAAAACCAACACTAGAACAGAAACACATGTTAGTTGGGCATATACTAAAACACATGTTAGTTGGGCTCCCCAACTAATATGAACCCTAACACATGCTAGTTAGGCATATACTAGCACGTGTTAGCATCACTAACATGTGTATAAAAAAATATCACGTACCACAGCCACATCACTTACCACAGCCGCATCACTAACATGTGTATAAAAATACATGTTAGTTGGGATCCTAAAACACATAATCAAAAAAATTTAATCACATGTGATCTATCAACCTCATGTCCCCTATCCAATAACAATCTAACGTAAACAAAATAGTAATAAAAAAAATAAAAAAGGTTAACATACGTTTTTTTTTTCATTCAAGCATTTGATCAAACACTTGGTGTGCAACCAAAAACTATTCCTAAAAAAATATTATTATTATTATTCTAGCAAAACCAAAAACCTATTTCACTAAACCCAAAACATAACAACTTAATATTATTATTATTATTTTATTATTATTTTTAGAAAGATTCATTTTTTTTTTGCAACATTTTTTTTGGAAACAACTTTTTCTTCACTGAATCACTGACGTGATTCATTTTTTTTTTTTTTTTTTTTGCAACAATTTTTTTTGGCAACAAATTTTTTTGGCAACAAATCTTGTAGTTTTATTATTTATTAGATCCATATCTAGATCTCAACTACAACTCTAGATCTAGAAAAGAGAGGGAAGAGGATAGAGAGAGAGAAATTGCATTTTACCTACTTTAAAATCTGAACAGAGCACCACTCGAAAAGTCTGAACAGAGCATCAGTTGTTCTTCGAGATGATGATGACGAGATGATGACGATGGTGGTTGTTCTAGTGGTTGGAGGCGATGCAGGTGGTGGCCGGTGGTGGTGGTGGTGGTTCAAGAGAGAGACTAAGAGAGGATGGTAGAGAGAGAGAGGAGGGTATGATATTATGATCTGCATTTGATTTTTGAAAAACAAATTAAGAGAGAGAGAGGGGGGGAAACATATATATATATATATATATATATATATATATATATATATATATATATAGGAAGAGAGGGAAGGGGATGGTAAAATTGACTAAATTGCCCTTTTGAATATTATAGTGTACTAGGTGATGTGGCTTAATCTGGACCAAGGAATGAGTTTGCTAGGGTTTTTTCATTTGGAAGGGTTTCTTGTCTATACTTCCACTATATATATATATATATATATATATATATATATATATATATATAGGGTTAAGATCCTGCACAAATTGTGTTTTTTTTTTGTGAGAAATGTAAGAAGAACTATGGTCATGACACGTGGCATTATTATTTTTTTATAGAATGAAATGATCAAGCACAAAATAAGGAAGTTATCATGTAATTAATCTAATGGAGTTTTTACAGAGATTTTTCCATTAACCATAATTCTCATATGCAGTTATAAAATACCATGCAGATAAGCAGTGTTTTATAATCAACCTGTGGTGTTTTATATTCAAGGAAAACATTTATTTTTTTACACAACGTTTGGTGTTTTAATTATATTTATGTAAAGGATGTTGGTCATACATGGTGTTTTATCAATCACAACATTTAAGGTGTATAAAAATAAAACTAACTGATACAATCACCATGAAGATAAAATACACTGATATGAATAAAAACAAAAACCCCTAAAGAACACCATAAAAGAAGAACATAATGATATGAATAACTTACATTGTGTGAAAAACATCTACCAATAACATACTTAAAACAGAATTTAGATGTGAATGTAACACAATTATTCCAAACATTAGAACACCATATAACAAAGATGAAGATGAAACACATTGATATGCATAAAAAACCAAAACTCCCGGGAGTTTTGGGCCCAAGAACATCATAAAAAAGGAACATACAGGTATGAATGGCTTACATCATGTGAAAAACATCTATCAATAACATATTTAAAACACCATTCCAGTCATGAATCATAACACAATCATTGCAGATGTTAAAACACCATGACGCGAATGGTAACCCAAAGATTCCAGACGTTAAAACACCTTGACTCCATTCTTGTTTCTATGAAATCGTGATTACATGGAAGTTTAAACCTCATACTTTTTCCGATTTTCCTCATCTGATTTAGAAGTTTGATGATAACATGTTTTGATGATTTATGTTTTGATAAGAGAGAGAGAGAGAGAGAGAGAGAAAGAGAGCGAGTAAGGAGAGAGTATTAATCGCAGGAGTTAATGAGTGAGAGAGAGAGAGATATTAGTTTTTTTATCTAAAAATAACCAATTACTCATTTACCCTTCCCCTTCATGTTTTTAAAAACAATATTTACAGTTTTGCCACTATTAGGTCCAAATAACCAATCTAATGGCCCAAAACTCTTCTTACACTTCTCACAAAACTCGCCCTTTGTACAGGAACCTAAACCTATATATATATATATATATATATATATACACACACACACACACACAAACAACTTACATGTAAGAAATTGAAGAAAATCGATGTTCGATTAGGAAATTGGAAGAAATGGCCATGGTTTTGATAATGTCACACCCTCAAAATCCACTTGCGGAGTTTTACCGCGAGGCGCATGACAAACCAGGATCCAAACCAACGATCACAATAAACAAGTCTAAATGAATATATATGCAATTTCAAAACATAGTTTAAAATCCCGTTTACAGCGGAAGCTTATTCAAAAACAGTATTCAACAATGAAATAATAGTTCAATGTTCAAAAGACCATGCAACCCTAGTAAGACGCCGTGCAGACGCGTGCGCCCTAGTCCAGTCGTGCTACCTTAGCGACCTGAGAAAACATGTAAAAGTTTACGTCAGCACAAAAATGCTGGTGAGTTTACAGGTTTTGTATCCAAGAACCAAGTCCACCTGTCCATACTATAACAAATAGAAAACCAGTATACGCTAGCTAGGCGTACGTTTTGTTACTACCACGATTGGAAAACCATTACTAACGCGAATACCAAAAGTATGCCTGATGTAGTTCCTGTTGTTCCTGTTGTTCCTGTTTGAGACAATATGCACCCGCCGACCCTCCAAGTCGACGAGCGGGGTTGGTCACTCCCAATAGCGCTATTCACATTTCCCCGTTGTGCAAACCCGCACATTCATGGTTCCCCCCGGGACTTCCAAAGATCGTGTAGTACACAATAGAAACCCAGAGTATGACAGTAGTTACCAAATAATAGTTTTAACACATGTTTTCTCCCCCGAAAGTATGAAACCAGTTTAAAAGAGGGGCCGTAAACTCACCTTAAGTTGCGTTACTCCTTAACCCGAGTAAACCCAGCTGCTATGCTAGTCCCGTAAGCGGCGACCTAACATACGACAGTTACAAGTACTTAGACTAATAACCCGCAGGTTAATTAGTCCCTAGATGTCCAGACCATAACCAAGTTCGTTTGAAAACACCGTGACTGTTTAACCGACCCAAAGTACAAGACTCGACATCCCATTGGTGACCCGAGACTCCCCGTGTTATGTTTACGCTCCAAAACGTACAATAACGCAAGTACACTTAACATACGTTAACGCACAACAAGTTATAGCACATAGTTCACGTATCACCGAAATACATCCAAATATATGTTACCAAGTTATTAGACATGTTACGGGGTTCCTAGCATGTTACTACATGTTAAATCGGGTCTCGGAATGCTAATTTACACTTACAGCAGCAGTACACGCGATTAGGAAAAGTCAACTAGCATTTAGGTTGGTCAACTAGCAATTAGGAGTCCTATTCGCCCCTAGTATAGGCGATTAGGGGCTACTCCCCTCTATTATAGGCGATTAGGGGCTACTCCCCTGAACTTTCTAGTGATTAGGGCTACTCCCCTGAACTTACTAGTGATTAGGGCTACTCCCTGAACTTACTAGTGATTAGGGCTAATCACCTGATCTTACACAAGAGTAGACCTCTACTCGCCTGTATTATGGGCGATTAGCATCCTACTCGCCTATAACATAGGCGATTAGGAATGCTACTCGCCTGTAACCTTGCTGTTCCGGTTTTTCGCGCGTTTAACGCTCCAAATCAGATCCAGAACGTGTGTAACCACCCAATATCATCCCAAACACTATCCTAAACATGTTTAACCCAAAATCCTTCGTTTAATCTCGTATAATCAGTCCTGCATGCAACCAAGTAATCCAAACACCATACACATAGCATGCAACATCATAATAACACGCGTAATCATAACCCTAATATCCAATTACTGAGATTCCTATTATCATAATATCAATACCAATACTGATCTATCATAATAACATATCAAATCATCATCATGAATCATAAAAACCCTAACTTTCTAATCATACACACTCATAATGCATGCATATTAGTTATAATCCGATTAACAACCCTTATTGACGATTTTCAGAAAGCTTTTTCGTTTATGAACAGGTCTGGACCATTAGGGATTGATTAAAAACGTTTACAAAGTGTTATGGATGAGAATCAAACCTTAGGATTATGAAAGAATGATGGTTAGACCTTGAAACCTTGTGTTTTTGATCAAAATCGCCTTCCAGAGGTTGTTTATGTGTTTGGGGCGGTTATGGGACGACTAGGGTTGATATTAGGAAGTTTAGGAGGTTAAGCATTGTATTTATAGGCGTTTCTAGTCGTCCAGCCCGTTACTAGCGAGTATGCAGCAGTTTCAGGCGATTAGGGCTTGTAATCGCCTGAATGTTCATGTGATTAGGGCCTACTCGCCCTTAGTTACACACGAGTAGGGGCCTACTCGCCCTTAGGGCTCCCTACTCGCCTCCCCTATAGGGGAGTAGACCTCCTACTCGCCTATAGGGGTTGGTTTCGTGCGTTTTGCGCGCTAAACCCCGTTTTAACATATGTTAATACCTATTCACGTACCGACAAGTCATATAATGATTGTAAACACATAACACAAGTAAATACACATATTTACACTCGTTCACCAATTCCCGGGACTCGAGACTCGTACGTTCCGTATGCCCTGACGATCCTACCGATCGTCACCGTTTGTACACTTGGTTAAGGACCGACATCTAATGAACCTCTAGACCAACATCCAATGATCCTCTAGACTAAACCAATAGTTCCCGAACTATAACCCGACTTAACTAACCCAGTTAAGTACAATATACGCGTGACTCGCTAAGGTAGACTTTCATCTAGACAACGTTGTTAACCAGAATTTGCCGGGTGTCACAGATAAGCAAATGATGAATGATGAATTTTAATGTCCATGATCGGTTTCGGGTTTTTGCACTTGGAACCGGAGGACCGCGGGTGCAGTAACAGAAGACCGACCCGTCTCAAGGCTTTGAGTTCGGTTATGCTTTTGTAGGTTGGTCGGGTATTGGTTGGGTCGGGTCATTTCTTGGTGTTTGCTCACCCCTACCATATGTCATCTATGCTAGTGATTAAAGGTGTTACAAATTGCGAAAGTTTATGCTAAAGGTGTTACAAATTGTAAAAGTTTAGACTATCCATGTACTTTACTCTTCTAACTATATGGATATTAGGGAAAGAAATTTCTTATGGATAAGCACCCCACATTTTTGTATGCTAGAGTACAAATTTTACGACCCGATTAAATGGCCTTGGTTTTTGAATAGATTTGAACTAAAATCATAACACCTCATACATAACTAGCTTTTTTTTTTTTTTGGATCGGCTAAATACATCACCTCGGTGCCCCGTTTTGAATCCTCATTTCCACATCGTCCCTGGGGGCATAAGCCCTTTCAACGTTAAGGGGTGTATTTTTGTTGGCCTTAGGATTCGAACCGTGTATCTCTCCCGAAATATCAAATGCGGTGAACGTGGATCGAGCACGTGACCTTCAGATCTTCCATCTAACGCTCATACATAACTAGCTTATTGTGACTTTTTAAGTTCGCACGTTCTGTGAACATGTATTTTTTTTTTTTTTTTTACAGTGTCCAAAACTATATCCTACATATAATGTCGCTATAACATCAAAGCGAAATAGAGTTGCTTGTTTTTTCATACAACTAGAGCCCACACTCAAAGCTATGAAAGAGTTAGCCACTACACTGACTATCATCTATCATCATTCATCTATAAAAGTATGCTTTTATATACAAGTCCAATTAGACCAACTTCCCATTATAGAAAAACATATCTTTAAGCTTCTTCTTATCTTCTAGGATGCACTTTTTTTATACTTGAATGTATAGCCCAAGTAATGGTTATGTGATCGAAAAAACAAAAGATGATGATAATTGAGCATGGATGGGATTTTAAAAGTTGAAAACAAAGCGAACAACTCATTTTCTATGCTTTTCTTTTGTTTTAATTACGATTTCCACACAATGCTCTTGAGATCCTTTTAGTCTATTATTTTAATCCTTTTAGTCTATTATCTATATCTATATCTATATCTATAATAAACCAAAACATTTTTAATGACATGAATACATTAAGAAGTAATCGACGTTGCATCTCACCTGTTCGCATGGTTAGTTTGTCTGACGAAGAAGCTGTCAACCCTCAACCAACTAAAGACTTGCAATATAAGGGTGTCTCTAAAGGTAAATATTAAATTTACAAAACAGTTACAACTATATTGATTTCTTTTATGCGTTAATTATTTTATTGGTTTCTATTTGCCAGATTATCTGGATCACGGTGATCAAACGGTTGTATGTGAGATGTGTAACGCAAAATTGTGAAGATCAGAAGCTGGTAAAAGGCCTTAAGGTTTTTGTAAGAACAACTTACATGCTATGTTGTTTTTATGGAAAGGTACAACTTTCAGATTTCAAAGAGAGCAGTTTAGATTATCAGAATCTTTTTAAAAACACAGAATCGAAGAGCAAATATTTTTTAAAACACATTCGCCGCTTCAATTCTATGTTTTGTTTTACTTCAATGGGAGCCAAGGTTGACTCAAATATCAATAGAGGAAAGGCTCCCTTCATATACAGAATAAGTGGTGAAAATTATCACACCTTGGGTGGTCTTATTCTTAAAGATGGTTCTAAACCGAAATTTTCTCAGTTATATATATGACACTGAAAATGAAGTCTCAAACAGGGAAACCATTTATAGGTAATATTCTTCAGTTTGTTACTTATTTTTTAGCTGTTTAGGTAAATATTAATTTTTCTCAAATTTTTTTTTTTTTTTTTGATCTTTTCAGTAATGAAAAAGGAGAGTCTAAGGATATTTCTCACGAACTTGACATTGAAATCATTCAGTACTTGAAGTCGATGTTAGACTCAAATAATCAGCTTGTGAAAAGCTATAGGATTGTACGTGATCGATTTCAAGAAAATCCTGAAGTTAACCTTAAATTACGTCTTATTGGTAGGAGATCTAAAGACGACCGAACATACAACTTACCCACTTCATCAGAAATTGCCGCTCTTATTTTGTCAAATGATGATGACCAGCTTGACAATAGAGATATTGTTGTCGAGTCAAGATCAGAGGGTCTTCAGCGTATAAGTGAACTTCATCTGTCATATCTAGCTCTCCAGTATCCATTGCTTATTCTCTTTGGAGAAGATTGTTATAGGGTTGATATACCACACAGGGAAGAAAGGAAATCTAAAAAGAAAGTAGATTCAAAGTGTTCAATGAGAGAGTATTTTGCATATCATATTCAAGACAGAGTTGGTAAGTTCTCATTGATTTTGAATGCAAGGCGACTTCTTCAACAGTTTTTGGTTGACGTTTATACCATGATAGAGAGTGAGCGCTTATTTTATGTCTGTTTCCAGCAACATAAACTTAGGTGCGAGACTTATACCAATCTTCAAACGTTGAACCAAAATGGACCTACAGATTTGTCAAAAGTAGGGACGCCTGTAATTTTACCCTCTTCTTTTACTGGTGGTGCACGTTACATGAGGGAAAATTATCTTGATGCAATGGCTATTTGTAAAAGGCGTGGATACCTTGATTTTTTTATTACAATCACATGCAAGCCTGAAATTAGAAGGTTTCTTAAGGACAAGAAGACAAATCCAGAAGATAGGCCAGACATTTTAGCTAGACTATTCAAAGTTAAGCTAGACTCAATCATGAAAGATTTACGTGAAAAAGCATTATTGGGCAAGACTTCAGCAGGTAAAATTATTTACGAAAAAAAATTAAGTTTCAATACGTATTCATAGATTATCATCGTAATTCACTTATACTTAGAAAATATTTATTTGTTTATATAATTACTATCATGTTTATATTTATTAAGTTTCTAACTACATTTTTTAACTTAATATTACAGCGATTTATACTATAGAGTTCCAAAAACGTGGTCTACCCCACGCTCACATCTGTCCGTTTCTCAAAGATGACAGTAAGCTTCCCACGATTGACCATGTTGATCGTTTTGTTTCTGCTGAAATCCCTGATGAGAAAGTAGATCCGGAGTTGTTTAGTCTTGTGAGTGACTTTATGATTCATGGACCCTGCGGACGTGAATATCCCAACTGTCCGTGCATGTTTGACGGTAAGTGCTCCAAGAAATATCCAAAGAAGTTTTCTTCTGCATCAACGTTAGATTCAAATGGATATCCGGTTTATAGAAGAAGAGACTCAGGGCTATTTGTTGAAAAAGGAACTGCTAAGTTAGACAACAGAAATGTGGTTGCTTATAACGCAAAACTTTTAAAGCGCTACCAAGCACATATCAATGTTGAATGGTGTAACCAGACTGCTTCAATTAAGTATTTATTCAAATACATTAATAAAGGACCTGATAGGGCTAAAGTTGCTTTTGTAGAAGATGATGGAGAAGGTCAAGAAGTGGTCCAAAAAGATGAAATCAAAAAACATTTTGATTGTAGGTTCCTTTCTGCATGTGAAGCTTCATGGAGGATATTTAAAAACGAAGTGCATTATAGATACCCTCCAGTTATAAGGCTTCCATTTCATCTGCCCGGTGAGCAAAGTGTTGTATATGGTCCAGAAGAAAATCTTCAAAACGTTCTTGACAAACCAACAGTGTCTTCAACAATGTTTCTAAAATGGATGGAACTAAACCAAAGTGAGGTTGTGGCACGTGAACTAAGTTACATTGAAATCCCAAGTAAATTTGTTTGGAAAATAGAAGAAAAAAAAATGGGACTTTCGAAAGATAGGTAAGTCAATTGGTCGTGTTCACATGGTTACTCCATCCATGGGCGAGGCGTATTTCTTGAGAGTTTTTCTCAATAAAGTAAAAGGCCCTAGATCATTTGAGGAGATAAGAACGGTCAATGGAAAAGTTTTACCAATATTTCGTGATGCATGTTATGCTCTTGGCCTCTTAAACGATGACAAAGAATATGTAGAAGCTATCGAGGAAGCTCATTATACTGGTTCAAGATACTCTCTTCGTAATTTGTTTGCGACGATGTTGTTGTCTAATACCTTATCTAAGCCTGAGCATGTTTGGGAAAAAACATGGAAGTACCTGTCAGCTGGTATTATGCGTAGACACGAAGATTTATTCCAAATTGAAGGTAAAAAATTTACGTTTAAATTTTTTTTTCGTCCCTTTTGTTTTATATTAATAATTACACACTTTATCATTATCAGGGTTGTCTCTTACTGATGATCAAATCAAGAACATTACATTGCTTGAAATTGAGAAACAGTTGCTTCGGAATAACTCAAGCCTACGTAGATTTCCTTCTATGCCTTATCCTAATAATGATTCTATAGCATCTGCAAATAACCGTTTGATTCTTGATGAGCTGAATTATCAAGTAGGTGCGCTGGCTGAGGAATTTGCTACAAACGCACGTTCTTTAACTGATGAGCAGCGCTCAATTTTTGATTAAATCATTCATGCGGTTGATTGTAACAATGGTGGTCTATTCTTTGTTTATGGTTTTGGAGGCACTGGTAAAACCTTTTTATGGAAAACTTTGTCTGTTGCTATAAGATCTAAAGGACAAATTGTTTTGAACGTTGCATCCAGTGGTATTGCTTCTCTTTTGTTATCCAGTGGAAGGACAACGCATTCTAGGTTCCGTATACCTTTGAATGTTACTGAACAGTCTTTGTGCGGTATAAAGCCAAATAGTGATGAGGCTGCTTTATTGAAACAAACTAAGTTAATTATTTGGGATGAGGCTCCAATGATTTATAAACATGCTTTTGAAGCACTTGATCGTACAATGAAGGGGGTCTTGAAGTCAACTTCTTCAGTTAATTCTGAGTTGCCTTTCGGTGGTAAGGTTATGGTTTTAGGTGGTGATTTTAGACAGATCATTCCTGTTGTTCCCAATGGTAGTAGAAGAGATATTTTAAATGCCTCAATAACTTCCTCTCCTATTTGGAATAGTTGCAAAGTGCTTACATTAACCAAAAACATGAGGTTAACGTTGGGTAACAACACATTTGAAACCGAAGAAACAAAGCTATTTGCAGACTGGCTTCTTGAATTAGGTGAGGGTAAAGTTGGTGATTCAATTCATGATGATGAGACAGATGTGGAGATTCCAGATGATCTTCTTATTAAGGATTCATCAGATCCGATTTCAAGATTAATTGACTTCGTCTACCCTTCACTTCTTCAACTTTACAAAGATAAAGATTACTTTGGAGAACGAGCAATACTTGCACCTACAAACGAAGTAGTACATGAAATTAATGAAAGGTTGCTTGCATTGTTGCCTGGGGATGAAGTCGAGTATCTAAGCTCTGATAGTATATGTCAGATTGAGAACGCTAATAACTGTTCGCAGGAAGACTTATATTCTCCTGATGTCCTTAATGGTTTAAAAATTTCTGGGTTGCCTAATCATCGATTAACACTAAAAGTCAGTGTTCCTGTTATGTTGTTGAGAAACATAGATCAACAAAATGGTTTGTGTAACGGTACGCGATTACGAATCACCAAACTTGCAAAGCGTGTTATCGAGGCCGAAATCATATCAGGTGGAAACATTGGTATCAAAACTCTTATTCCTAGAATAAATATGATACCATCTGATATCAAGATTCCTGTAAAGTTTCAAAGGCGTCAATTTCCAATAAGCGTATGTTTCGCAATGACCATCAACAAAAGCCAGGGTCAGTCTTTATCTAAGGTTGGATTGTATTTAAGAGAACCTGTATTCTCACATGGCCAACTTTATATTGCTTTGTCAAGAGTAAAAAGCAGGGCAGGAGTGAAGTTACTTATACTGGATGATAATGGGAATGTGAAAATTAAAACCAGAAATGTGGTGTATAAAGAAATATTTAGTGATATTTGAATAAAATTTGTATTCGTTGTTTTATACTTTAATACAATATTTTTACTGTATTTTTCTTATACGTTATAATTCCCTAAATAGATGTACGTTGGTGAACCGCGTGTACACGCGGGCAAAAATCTAGTATATAATAAACCAAAGCGTTTTTAATGACATGTCATAATATTATGCAATCTCTCTTTTGAGAGATGCCACATAGGATGTGATGTGGCAACTCTAGACCAATTAAAAAAAGGAATAAATATGGTTTAAATATGATTTAACATAATCTATTAAATACATAATCTCTTAAACGTAAATATTAAAATTTTATTATTTTCTCTCTCATGTTTCATCTCATAACTTTTAAATGTTAATATCTTTTATATACGATATTTTTTTAAAGAAAAAAATTACACCAAATTAACGAGCGTTTTATTATCTTTCCAACGAGTACCATAGTATTATATAAAAAACGGAGAAAAAACGACTATTTTTTATAACCCGACAGGTATTGTGTCAGGTTTGGAATTAGTTTAAAAAAATTGTGGGTTTGGGTCGGGCCTGGGATTAGGTGATACCCGACCCAATTACCCTTTTTTTATATTAGAATATGATAATTTATGGCAGAGATTTGTTTAAAATAATAATAATAATAATAATAATAATAATAATCATTAATCATATATTGGCAGATGTCATTTTTATAGTTTAGATACTTCTAATTTTATTCACTTTACTTAGATTTCTCAACCCGGGACGCTCTCAGGGTATAAAGTAGTTTCTTAATATTGATTATTGATCATGTATCTCTGTTAACAAAAAATTTCACTACTTTATTGTTATTTCACAAACTACAATTAAGATCCAAAGTGGCGGCGGCGCATCTTGCTGCCCGCCTACCTGCTATTTTAATGTAATTTTCACATTCATGGAAAGAAATTAGTCTTTTACATTTAAAAAAAAAAACACTTGTTCACCGGGTGTAGCTTTTCTTGGGAGATTTGGAGCAGAGTTAGCGCGTGGTGTCGTCTGGGCCTTTTTTTTTCCGCTTTTGACGTGACGGATATTTTGAATATGGCGGAATCTCAATCCATTGCGAAATCGAAGAAGTACATTCTTAGAGGTATCATTTTTACTACTATGTGGATGGTTTGGAATGAGCGGAACACCAGAATCTTTAAAGACAAGTCTCGAAGAGCAATTGAAGTAGTGGAAATTATTAAATCGGCCTCGTATTTTTGGACTCGGCATAGATCTAGATTAAAAAATTTTAATTGGAAAGTTTGGTGTAATTACCCGTTGGACTTGATGCAATTTCGTTTAGTTGCCCGGGGGTCCTTGTTTTGAGGACCGCTTGTGGCGTTTGTTGAATGAAAGTTACCTTAACGCTGTGTTCCTGAGTTTCATTTAACGAAAGAAAAGAAGGGATTTGGAAGGATGTTAAGAAATAATCGTGTTCCAGAGTTTTTTTAAGGAGGGAAAGGGAGGGAATGGGAAGGAAAATTTTGCTTTATTTCCTTCATTTCTCATCCTTCCAAATTGGAGAGATTTAGAAGGATATGATTTTTTAAACATAAAACAACTACTTTTCTTTTCAATTCTTTCCAACTCGGGAACACACTAGTTAATTAAATTTTTTATTTCCACTCCCTCTCTTTTCTCTCTTAAATTCCCTTTCTCTTCTTTTCCTTGTTTATTAAACTCGGGAACAAATGTAAAAAAACATAAAAAAAGACAAGAAATGTTAAAAGGTATAAGTATCTAGAGAAAACCATCCTTATAGTGAAAACCCTAGAAACCCAATACATGGACCATATTAAGCCACACCACCCCATTAATATTTTAATGAAAAGGATACAATTGTCATTTAACATTTCCCCCCCTTTTTTCAATTTTTCAATCATCCCCTCCCCTTATATAATATCTCATTCTCTCTCTTCTCATCATCTTTCATACTTATACCACCATAGAAACTCCATCATCATCTTCCCCACTAGTAGCCACCACGTCCAGCCACCGCTGAAACAACCACCACCGTCTAGATCTTATAGGTTGCAGAGAAGACACTTATCCTACCTTCAAAAATCTTGAGAAAACACTTATCCTACCTTGAGAAAACACTTATCCTACCTTTAAAAATCAAGCGATGGGTTGTAGGTTACAAAGAAGAATTATGAAAAAATACATAAAGTTTTCTTCGTAAACAGGTATGGATCTGAATTTGTGGAGTTTACAACCAGTGGGTGAAACCTCCTCTATAATTTCTCTCTCTCTAGAACTTTCTCTCTGTAGATAAGAAAACAAAAAGATGGATTAAAAGGGTTTGATGGTTATGAATGGAATTTTGTTTATAAAAAGTTCAACTTTTCTTTATAGAGATTGGAAAAAAAATATGTTTTTTTTTTATAAAAAGTTCATATTTTGTTAGAAATAATAATTATCATGCTGGTATATTTAAGGTTTTTTTTACATGGTAATATTAGTACTGAATTTGATTATAAGGGTGATGGATATTATCTTTTTTGTTGTGATGAAAGTAAAAGATGAAATGGGTATTAGAAAATAATATTATTAATATTTTGGGTTATGAGGTTTTAGGACCAAAGACCAATTTTGTTTTGAATGTCCATTTAAAGTTAATGGTGAATGTATGGAAGGTAATTATAAAGTTTTTTGTGTTTTGGATATATATGCACTCCATGTGTTTGATGAAATGCCTGACTGGGTTAACATGTGTTACTTCTGTTAGTATGTTAGAAGTTAATGGTGAATGTATGAGAAGTTAGTTATAATGTCTGTTGTGTTTTGGATATATGGATGTCCATTTAAAGTTAATGGTGAATGTACAGAAGGTAATTATAATGTCCTTTGTGTTTTGGATATATGAACTCCATGTGTTTGAAGAAATGCCTAACTGGGTTAACATGTGTTATTCTGTTAGTATGTTAGAAGTTAATGGTGAATGATGGAAGGTAGTTAGTTATTAGGTCTTTTGTGTTATGGATATATGGATGTCTATTTAAAGTTAATGGTGGATGTATGGAAGGTAATTATAATGACTTTTGTGTTTTGGATATATGCACTCCATGTGTTTGATGAAATGTTTGAGTAAGTTAACATGTGTTACTTCTGTTAGTATGTTAGATGATGAGTTGGTCACACCATTTAACATCTCATCTATTGTTTTGCAGTTGATAACGAAGACTCCCCACGGTTAACATATGTTAAGATACGAAGTCCAAAGATGCCGAGAAAAATATGTAGAAAAGTTTTTGAATAACGTTTTCTTTTTGGTAGTCAATGCATAGAATTACTAGATTTATTTTGTTAAAGTGGTCAATAGTTTGTAATCATACTTTGTAATAACGTGTGTTAATTGTTTGTATGCTTTATTTCTCAGTATACTTTGTAATACAACTTTAACAAATGTTACCTCACTAACACATGTTAACACATGTTCACATTTGGGCCCCGACTAACATGTGTTACTCCTGTTTAGTATGTTAGATGATGAGTTGGTCACACCGGTTAATATCTCATCTATTGTTTTGCAGTTGATAATGAAGACCCCCCACTGGTTAACATATATTAACATACGAAGTCGAAGGAAGCCGAGAAAAATATGTAGAGAAACTTTTTAATAACGTTTTCTTTTTTGTACTCAATGTATAGAGTTACAAGATTTATTTTGTTAAAGTGGTCAATAGTTTGTAATGATACTTTGTAATAACGTGTGTTAATAGTTTGTGTGCTTTTAGTTCTCAGTAAACTTATGAAGTGAAAACTATAAGGGTAAGCAAGACAAAAAAAAAGGCTGACAAAATAAACATAAGTTTAACATATGTTACCAAATAACACATGTTAACCTCTTATGCAACATTCACACATGTTAACCTTCCATGCAGTTCATTTGAATGTCATAGGTAGGTTTTTGTGTGGTTCAATAGTTTGTAATGATACTTTGTAATAACGTGTATTAATAGTTTGTATATTTTATTTCTCAGTAAACTTATGAAGTAAAAACTATAGTGGTAACCAAGACAAAAAAAAGGGCTGACATAAAATACAAGTTTAATAAATGTTACCAAATAACACATGTTAACCTCTCATGCAACATTAACACATGTTACCCTTTACATGCAGTTCATATGAATGTCTTGGGTAGGTTTATCTCTTGTTCAATAGTTTGTAATGATACTTTGTAATAACACGTGTTACCAAATAACATGTGTTAACCTATTATGACAAGTCTTAATAATGTGTGTTAATAGTTTGTATGCTATGTTTACTTATTTCTTTTGTAAACTTATGAATTGAAAACAAGAGTGGTAAGAAAGACAAAAAGGTTGACAAATGATACAGGTTTAACATATGTTACCACACCAATCATACTAACAAATGTTAGATCTTCTCACGGGTATATGGGGGCAACAGGTTTAACTTTATCATATTAGATAACACATGTTAGCCCTTTATGACCAACTAACACATGTTACCCTCGTATGCAACATTAACACATTATGTGTACTTGCCCCATTATATTACTATTTTCTTAAACAAAAAGTAAGAGAGAGGGGGTGACATGATCCATTATAATAATATTTTTTAAACAAAAAGTAGGAGAGAGGAGAGAGATGGTGTGACATGACCCATTATAATAATATTTTCTTAAACAAAAAGTAGGAGAGAGGAGAGAGATGGTGATGTTGACTTTAAAAAGGTAGGAGAGAGGGTGTGACATGACTTTGAAAAAGTAGGAGAGAGGTTGTGACATGACCCTAAAGTAACTTTACCAAACTACCCTTATTTGTACTTGCCCCATTAAAATATTATTTTCTTACACAAAAAGTCTCCACATTTAATCCTAACCCTTGATCAAATACAATGGATGGCTAGGATAGGGTTTCCAAGGTTTACCATCTAACAATGGGTTTCCACATTATCCACACCCATGTTAAAAGCAGTTTACTTATATATTTAGAGTTTAATTCAGTTTTTGAAATCATAACTTCTTAAAAAGGTTACTCCAACCCAAGCAAGCTCACATGTAAAGTAAACAAAGCTCACTAATCGACCCACTAGTTGTAGTCCAAGCAAACTTGTCCATCAACACACCAATACTTTTTCTCGATCACCTTTGATAGTGTAAGGATTGGATCCTTTTCACTTTTCATAACCCTTATCTCTAGTATCGACTCGGCTATACATTGAAGAAGACTTTTATTAATATCTTTATTTTTTTTAACGGCAAATTTCTACTTCTTATGAGACTTGAACCCATGACCTCCTCTTTAGGTGTTCCTAGAAGCTTTGCTTCTACCATTGGGTCACCAACCCCAATGGCTATTAATATCTTTATGATTTACAAGAAAGAATACATTCATTAGAATGGGATATTTGCAATTGTATTAAACCCAAAACAAGTCATTTGAGTAGTTTGATGCTACTTCACTATCCCTCTTGTGCTAGTATCAAAAAAAAAAAAAAAAAAATCTTATATCGACATAATTTGTAAGTATATATATGAGTTGTTCTATATTTTTTGAATTTTTATGGTTCGAAAAATTATACTATATATTAAAGAACAAGTTAGTGCTACACTACCCGGTATCTCCTTAAGTTTTCTTTTAATTACAAGAATGTCATCCACACTCAAATACTTTTTTTTGATCGGTAATGTAATTTTATTTTTTTTATGTTAACCTTCTCACAAGATTTCTTTTTTTTTTTATGTAATAAAAATATTTTTACCCTTTTGTAAATCGCTTTCCAATGATATAGTGCTACAATGTTTTTTTAAGTTTCAAATTAATCACTTAGGGGCTGTTTGGTAGCCTCTGAATGGCCATTAAGAGGCTATATCTGAATGGTTTATAACTTTATATGCAATCTAAAGTATGAATGGTTAAAAGATAACATCTTAATGGTTGCCTCTTAACCATTCAGACTTAAGGTTACCTCTTAACCATTCAGAGGTTACGGACCATTAAGAGGTAGCCTCTGAATGGTCATTAAGAGGCTACCAAACAGCCCCTTACACTTTATATTATATAGCCACTTTGGGAATTTAAATCCAAAGCCTTTAAATTATAGCAATTTTATATATATGGCTTGTAATTTATGTAAGAGCAACTTATATATTTACCTCAAAGATATATGTTAGATAAGGAATAACTCTGTTCGTAACAATGCAAAAGTAACATACTCATGGGCTTACTAATTCCACAACTGAAATTGTGTTGGCCCAATCAATCCCATCAAAAACATAAATTTGAGATATTTGAGGAGATGAACTCAATACTCTCTCTTATTCAAACAAATGAACCTACGAGCTTAAAAAGCAAGGGACTAATAAAACTATTACTAAGACCCTTATTTATATTTAGAGAGAGGCTATTGTACAAAGCCTCCTTAAAATACAAAGTGTAAGAATCCATCCTGACCATCCATCTGTGTTTTAATCAAGATCATTGTACATTAATTACAATCGCGTGTTTTTAATGGCAGTTAACAAGAGGAGGGCAAATTAGACAAATTACCACTATAATAATTTGAATTTTTTAATAATAGCGCCCAAATCATCTCATTTATGGACGGTTACATAATCAAACACTATTATCGTGGAATTCACACACATAAAACACACACAAAATCAATGTCTTTGTAACAAAAAAAACAGAGCATTCCATCAACGAAGAAATAACAATCGATCAAAGCAGGATTATGGTTCCAAAACGCAAATCAAGTAAGTAAATGTTCATATTGTTATTTTCATTTTGATCGTATGAGAAAATAAATTAAACAATTGTTCATGTTAATTCTAAAACCCTAAAAAAATGAACCAGGTGAAGGAAGAGAACGAAGACGCAAACTAAATCATGACAGGCCTTCGAAGGGAACTAATACAGGTATGGTTTAGATCTGTTTTATGACATTAGTAAATGCGTTTTTGATGTTTTGAATGATGAACATCACGATTTAATGATTTTTTTGATGAAATTAGTAAAGGCGTTATAGATGTTTTGATGAAAGTAGTAAAGGCGTTTTAATGATTATAATGATTAATAAGAATTTGTAAGTGCGTTTGTGGTAAATAATAAATGCGTTTTATTGATTTTAATGATGAATGAGATGATTTGTTGTGTTTAAAAATTTGGCGAATTTGATTATAAATGCGTTTTATGTAATTACTGAAGGCGTTTTATTGATTTTAATGATGAATGAGATGATTTGGTGATTTGTTGTGTTTAAAAATTGGAAGATTGTGATGAATGCGTTTTGAAACATTAGTAGATGTGTTTTACTGATGTTAATCATTAGTAAAGGTTATCATATACTTTTCTCATACAATCATATGAAAAAAAGGTATGTATGTTTCACAAACTGCAGTCATATGTAAAAAAAAAAAAAAAACATGTATTATGTTGTTTTTCAGTAATTATAGTAAATAAGACCTCCTTCTGAACTTGGCATAAAATTAATATGACCCAAAACTATAAATCTGACCTTATTAGTAAAATTTGTTTATAAAAATCAGTGTAAAAAATAGTAAAACGCATACATAATGAGTAAAACGCATACATAATGAGTAAAGGCAAGAGATAAAATTTATATATTACAAAGTATCAATGTTCAAAAAAAGTAAAACGCATTCGTAAACCCATAAAACTCATGTGTATCAATGTTCATCAGTAGTTTGCTCATCAGAAGTTAGGCCATAAGTGGTTTGATTCAGCAGTAGTTATTAATTTCTTCTTCAGTATTTACAAACACTTCATCAGAAGTTATCAATCAACAGTAATCAGTAGTTTCATTAATCAGATAAAATGCATTTGTTATACTTAAAACGCATTTGTTTATCCATAAAACGCATTTGTTAATACTTAAAATGCATGTATTTATTTTTTGACAGTGTGTAAATGTCGAAGATGCTACATCAAACATACTTGATGAGAATGTTGCAGGGGACAATGTTATTGATGAAATTGTTGGAGACAATACATCAAATAGGATTGACGAGAATGTTGCAGGGGATACATCCAGGTTGGTAAAGATGATGGAAAATGCTTACGCGAAAGTGCTAAAGCAAGTAGATAATATGAAATGAAAGTTTTAAGATTGATAAGTTTGTTAATTTTGCATCTTTAAATTGTTGAGTGTTACAATGTTAGACCGGAATTTCTCTTTTGGTATTAAAATTGCATGTTTCATTTGATGTTTGGTATGAAGCATATTAAAACGCATTCAATAAATACTAAAACGCATTTGATATATGGAAATATATTTAACTGATGATATAAAACCAATACATAAAACGCATTTAATATCACTTAAAACGCACGTACATTATTATTCATGCCACATTTTACATCATTAAAAACAAACAACACAAACACTACTTAAAACGAAATGATAATAAAGTAGCATAGAACATAGACACCAAAGACATTATGAAGGCTAGAAGGTTTAAAGTGATTTGAGAAACTTAATCTTCATTTCCATTGATTCATTGAGCACCTTAAAAGAGCTATGGATTTAGTAAGCTCTTCAACAAGATTCATATCTCTTTATTTTGAATCAATCATGAACATCAATGCCAATTCATGAAGACTAGAATCTAGCATCGTCTTGAGAATGTTACAAACTTCATCTTTTCTAGAAATGCCTTCATGGAGATTGTTCAAATCATTCATCAAAACACTCCCCGAAGAATGATCCTTGATGATTTGTTCCTCAATCCTCTTAATAATGTTTGACTCCGTCAAAACACATTGACAGTGACATCTAACAGAAATAACAACATAAAACATCTGCCCCATTACAAACACTGTTACATTGAAAACTCTGTATACTAAACCTCTGATTTGTAAACTACTGATGTGTAACAGCTGATGGAATAAACTCTGATTGCTTGAATCATCTATTGGAGCCTAAGTGTTGTTGACTCCAACAGACCTTTGTTACATTGAAAACTCTAATGACTAAACCTCTGATTTATAACTGAATGTTTCATTTGATGTTTTGTATGAAGAATATTAAAACGCATTCAAATAAAAACTAAAACGCATTTAATATATGGACATCTATTTAACTGGTAATATAAAACCAACGCATAACACGCATTTAAATATTTTGTTAAAAATTTATTTAACAAAATATCAAAACGCACTTTAAAATATCATAAAACGCATTTGACCATTATCAATTACCTAAAAACCACCAGTTACTTCAAAAAGCATGTTACACATCATAAAACGCATTTGCTTATTATCATATACAGAAAACAACAAAATTACATTGCATCCTTCTGTGTTCAACCATGAAATCAAACCTCTCGCCGCCATGTTCATCAGTGTTATTAAACATCTTCCTGTATAATATCTACATTCAAAATTAAACACTTATCGATCAACCTCTGTTCATATCTGACTTTTGTGATCTGCAAAAATACATCAAAACAATAAAAACTAACCTTCAAAATGTAGATTATGAGCATCGACGACATCATCTTCTTCTCCGATTATGATTTCAGGTTCGTTGTTTAGGTCTGATAAACAATTAAAAATCAAAATAAGATTACGATTATGTGAAATTAAAAGAACAGAGTAACGTACCAAACATGATGATCAACTCTGCAATTGAGTATGATTTTGGTGAAAATTTTGATCGAGTGATGCAATGTGAATAGAGTTTTTGAATAAGGTAAGAATTGATGATGAAGATCGTGAAATTAGTTATAAAAATTTGAGTTCTGATTGAACGATAAAAAAGGGATTGTGAAAATCATAATTATGAACGTGATTAATTGATGGATGCAAATGTCTATAATTCCCCTCTCATCAGTTGTTATGTTATTACCGACATGTTCCACGTGGCAGTATTTTGTGGCTTCCGACACTTTGTAGATTAAGGGACTTTGTGCCCAATACTTTCTCTTTATATTTATACTAACTTGCTCTCCGAAACACTAAACTTTTCCTAAAGTTAATTACCAAAAATAAAACAAACTTCCTTACTAAATAGTCATAACCATGGAAACATACAAAAATAAAACTTAACAAATAAACCCTTAACTTGAATAATAATTTTAAATTAACCTTCATTCACCTCCTTAATCTTGAAGTGTTCTTCTCCTTGCTTTTGTTCCTCTTTTTCAACTTTCAAGACATATGAATTTTAGGATTAACTTTTAACAAACCATGCCGTCATTGTTTATCAAACATGTATTTAGATTTGATATAAATAAAAGGGAAGATGGATTTAAATACTCCCAGCTATCGCCTATTGGCTGATAATACTCCCAACTTTCACTTTGGTCATTAGAACTCCCAACTTGCAACTTATTTTCTTCCATCACCCAAAGATTAACAGAGGTCTAACCTGGTTAGTGTTCATGGCAAAAATGTAAAAACCTAAACTTAAGGGACGGTCTATGTGGAAAAAATGTAAGAACCTAAACTTAAGGGACCTTTTTTGAAACATTTTATTTTAAATCCTAAACACCCCCTCGGTCACAGCCCCCCCCCCCCCCTTCTCTCTCTGTCCCTTTCTCTCTTTAAAACACCACCACCATCTGCCACCAACCTACCACCCCACCCCACCACCATATGCCACCCACCACTACCAACACACCCCACCACCTGTCACCCACCATTTGCTATACCGTCCCCAAACCTTCCCCTACACCCTCCAAATAACATTAACCCATATCCTAAAAATTAACCCATAAAACCATAAAATAGCAATGATGTTCACATTTATCAACGTTTATCCTATCCTATCACACTATAATTACATTGTTCCCCCAAACTATCTTCTTCCATTTGTGGCACAATGGTGGCGGCGTTACTATCTGATCTTTCAACTGAGATTGTTATCCTAGTATGCGCCGTCATTGGTATCATCTTCTCTTTAATCCAATGGGCCCTAGTTTCACGAGTCAACAACCATCGACCATCAACAACCACCGCCTGTAATCTGGGGGTTTTTACCACGATGTCTGATGAACTCTTTCTCTCTCTTCATCTTCCTCTCCAGCTACTCTCTATCTTCCTCTCCGTCAATCTCTTTCTCTCTCCTCTAGCGGTGAGGTGGTCGTGACGATGGTGGTTGTCGCCGGAGAAGGTGGCTTCATCGAAACAGACGGTGGTGGTTTTCGCCGGAGAAGGTGGTGGTCGTTCTGTTGACAGTGACGATGATTGTGGTGGTGCAACGGCGGTGTGTGTAGTGGTGCAGGCGGCTTCATTTCCCTTTCTCTCTCTCTCTCTCTAGATAGATTTGGCCAGTGTTTTGCTTTATATAATAATAATAATAATAATAATAATAATAATAATAATAATAATAATAATAATAATAATAATAATAATAATAATAATAATAATAATAAGTTTCAAAAGGGTCCCTTAAGTTGTGGTTTTTACATTTTTGTCACGAAGACTAACCGGGTTAGACCTCTGTTAGTTTGGGGGTGATGGAAGAAAATAAGTTGAAAGTTGGGAGTGCTATTGGCCATAGTGAAAGTTCGAAGTGATATCCGCCAACAGACGATAGTTGGGAGTATTAAAATCCATTTTCCCTAAATAAAACTAGGAGCTAATTATAAGGTTGGTCTCTATGGTTTATGCAATGTAACATGCTAAGAGTTAAAAGTAATAATCTATGGTGTTAACTTTTGATATAGCAACATCCTAGAGTATTGAGGCTAACATCTATTAAACACTAACTGAGAGTTGATGGTATTTTATCATTTCACATCTTGATATTCAACCTTATTACGTTTAAAACACACTTCGGGATTCAGGATTTGTGATAGGGCAGGCAGTTTTAAAAGCTGAATCCAAGAAAGTTGACAAACATGAAGCTGCCTGTCTGGAGAACCAACACGTCTTTGTGCCCTTCGCTTTGACACGTTTGGAGGCCTTGCTCCGAAGCAATCCGGTTTTTAGATCGAGTGCAAATGGTGGTGCAGAGGAACTCTTTTGCGGCCAAGGACACAACCTTTATTTTTAATAGGGTATGCTTTGCTATTCAAAAGGGGGTAGCGGCGCAACTTGTTGCTCGTTTACCTGCCACTCACTTGTAATTCTTGTTGGTTTTTAATGTAGTAGATCAAAGCAAATATAAATAAATTGAGAAAAAAAATTTCATTTTCTTTCATTATCTAACTATTTTTTTAACTCTTTAACTAACTATTTTTTTCAAATCGTGAAAAAATTATAATTTCAAAAGATTTTATCTACGTCATGACGTATTTCTCTATCTATGTTTTGTTGTGTGAAAGGGATCCAAACTCATAACATATTTTTTTATCTACGTTTTGTTGTGTGAAACCGAGCCAAACTTACGGCATATACCAAACTCTAGCAAGGAGTTGTAAAACCCATAAAAACCATTATGATATTACATCACATAGGTTAAAATTACACCATCTCTCCCAATTTAAACTATAAAACATTGATCTACCTTCACCCATAAAAATAAATTCATTTTGATTTCCTCTAACATTCTACTGACCGGAATGAGCTTGCTATTGAACCCCATCTCGTCTCTTACTTTACCTCCATTAGTTGTACCTAATTTGGTGGTAGTAGAAAAGAACAAGCACACAAGTAGCATAAAGTGGCCAAAGAACTCACCAATATGTATAATTAAGTTATATAATATATTGTTTTTATATGAAAAAAGGGTTTAAATGAAAAGAAAAAAAAAACTAAATAGGTCAGTGGGTTCAAAAAATACTGTAAACAACAGTCGTACTCAGTAAATCTCATTCATAGTCAAGCTATTTGTAGGGTCTACTATTTGCTTTGGAGCCGAGTGTTTAAAAAATCAAAATGATAAAAATTGTCCATATTATAATGCATAAACGATAAAAAAAATGTAACTAATAAAGTTTGCACGCCAATTTCAAACCAAACCAGGCTGTCGAAACCACTAGACTGTAAAAACCAAACCATGAGCCAACCATTGGGATCTCAACCGGCCGACTTACATTATAGCTCAATTTATTTCAACAGTTCTTAAACACTCATAGGTATAACTGTTTAAGTATCTAAGTGATTCTCATAGCTAAACATATTCATCAACTTAACCCGTACTTTATGGAGAAATATATAATATATCATCTCGAATCAAGACAAAAATGTTTATGATAGCCTAAGTGGGCCTTTGAGTTCGAACAGCCCATTCATAGTATATTTTCTAATAAGGCTTGTGCATTTGGCCCTGTCATTATATCCTAGTAAGGCCTAATCTCAAAACTCAATAACTATTTACAGCATTCACATTTGGCCCCCCATTTTTTTTAGTGTATTCCTCAAAATATATGGGGTGATTTTGAGGGGTTGTAAGTGAAGAAAAATGGGGAATCTACTGTTTATCGGTAAAATAGGGGTTATTTGGGAATCTTTTAGGAAAACAGGAAACTGTATTTATTTTTTAATATTTGTTGAAAGTGGTTGTGAGTGGAGGGGAGAAAAACTGTAATGATTTTTAATGTAATATGTGGTTGTGATTGATTGTGAGGGGATGAGGAATGAGAATGCTGATGGGAATGCTTATACAAACTAGTAAAATAAACCCGCTCTACGCGACGAAAACACAGTTGATCACTTGATATCAGTTGAGAAAATCCAAGAAGAGAAGGTTTTGATTATGTCAATTGTTTACATAATTAAACTAGTTAGCATCTTTTTTTTTTGGAAGGCGAATTTTCTATGTTGTGGCAGAGAACATCACAACCCCCCAGAAGGGGAGTCCCCTAGCCACTCTCCAATGGTCAGACTATGTTGTCTTAACCGGGCCCACGCTGACACGAGAGTGGCCGGCCCACAAGCGAGTCGAGGCTGCGCATAAGGGGCACTAAGGCTTCCACCCGGAAAATTTCCCGCCACCTGCCACTTGACAGATGTTGCACCCTCCACAAGAGGCAAGCCTCTCTGGAGTAAATGCACGGTAGTAGAAAACCGGGGGGCCATCAGAATCGAACCTGGCACCTACAAGTAGGCTAGTTTCGACCATCACTTGGCAATACCCCCAAATGTAGCTTATGGGAATCGAACTCAAAGTCTCCCAAAGGAGATTTGAGATGACAACCATTGAGCCACAAGTGTTAGTTAAAGCTTCCCAAGGGTTTTGATTATGTCAATTGTTTCAATATAGTTTTATAATGAAATTAAAATTTATTATTATTTACATGTTAAAACATAAAGGTGATGTGTGTAAGAAAACCTAAACTCGAACTGTATCTGTAGCTGGGAAAGAACTAACCGCATTTGTGGATTCCCTGTATTAGTAATGCTAGAACAAAATATGGTTCCTAGTAAAGGTATATTTGGGAATGCATTTGGTCAAGGATCAAACAGTGGTATGAAGATGGAACACATTCAGCAACAACTTAGCCGACAAAATCAATCTATACAGGAGTCCCCATGCCACCAACTCTCCTTGCACCCACCGTTATTATCTATGTTAATGTCAGAATTGCAATTGATTTGAGTATTTCGTGAATTAGGGTTTGGAAAAGGGTTAAAGGGGGGGGGGGGAATTTGTGGTGATTAGGTGAGTTTAGGTATGAACTATGGGAGGGGTTTTCCAGATCAGAAAACAAGAAACAGAGTGAGCATCGAACAGAGCATTTAGGTGTGAACTATGGGAGGGGTTTTCCTGATCAGAAAACAAGAAACAAAATAAGCATAGCATCGAACAAAGTATGTAAATGAAGAGAGAGAAACAGGAGAGAGAGGGAGAGATGATGGATTTAATGGCTATCATAAGTGGAGGGGAAACAGAGTGGAGGGCAGGCAAGGACGGTTTTGGCTATTAACTTTAAGTTTTAACACATATGGATAATTTTGTCCCTGACTTAACGAGGTTGAGTTAACCTCGTTAACGGAATGGACTGTTTTGACCTATTTCGTCAAAAGTCATGGACTGTTCAAGAAATTTTTAAAATTTTAGGCTAGACTGGCATATTGGCCCAAACCACAGGGACGGTTTTGATAATTAACTCTTACGTCAATAAGACACTAATAATGTTAACTAGTTGCATTCACGGTCGCGCGTTGCGCGACTGCTATCAGTTTTTGAATAGGTTTCCTTTTCTCAAATCTTGGACAATATCAACCTAAAGACAGACTTCTATGAGAATAATTGCATTTCATGTTTCACCATTCGATTGTAAAAGTTTACTAATCAACAAAATTTAACATCCCACCCAGCCTGTAACACAACATTAATAAGCTAGTACATTTATATTTACAGGTTTAGTATGTTAGCTCTGCATTTTAACTACAAGTAACTTTCCTTTATTTCCTCAAAACACCTTACAAATTATCTTATTTCAGCCCATAAATATATTATCATTCCTATACAGCCATACATAGTATCCACAAAACAACCGTGATCACTTTTTAAAGCCTTTTCTCGTCTCCTTGGTGTTGCGCTATCTTTCATTTTAACTTACAACTATTTGATAGAGAGGCGTGAGTTCATTAGAATAGTGCCCAACTACACACTAACTGCCAACCAAACCGCTTTGGCAAACGGACAAGTAATTAACACATGGTCTGCAATCTCCTATACCTGGCCACAATATGAGCGCTATGAATTATTAGCCATTTTGCTCCTTTTAATCAATTCATCACCGATTGGTATTTTACTTGTTGCCGCCCTTCACTCAAGAGTAATTAGTTACGGAGTGTCCACTTACACAAATGCATACATAATTGTTTTACCTGAGGTGTCGCCCCTTTGTTCTCTTACCATCCTGAGAGAAAAATCCACGCCGCCTAACTACACGTCGACTTCCCACAAAGTGCTTTGACAAAAAGGAAAAGCCAATTGCATACCGGTTGACATAGTAGTACCAGGCATATGTTATATTACCACAAGACACTCAATTTGGCCTTAATACACGAAATTGTATATACATGCACAAGCACCGCATAATTCATGAAAGCTAAGAGTATAGGCATAGGGCAATATTTTTTGATATTTGGGATAAAGAAACTACCTGGAACAAACTTATGGCATATGTGATCCAGTTCTGCATCATTCCCTGGCTGGTAATCCAAATCTCATATTAGTTGGTCTGCTATTGGCTTTCCCACCTTATGGTACTAATCCATCTTCAGACCTCAAACCCACAAATTAGAATGAAACTATAACCAAAATTATTAAAACTTTATAATTCTAACCGTGTCAAACATGCTATTTCCTCACGCTCTCTAATTGTATGACAAAAGCATGCAATCAGCCAATAGTTTAAATAGAAAGGGCAAGTATCACAACATTTTAAATACTGAATTACCACAAGCCCTCACCAAGAATAACCTAACATAAACAAAATAGAATAGTTAACAAAAGGTAATTAATACCTGCATTATATCAGTAAACATATAAATATACTACAAATATAAATATTAAAAAAATAACAAAGCATAGAAAAAACATAGAAAGTACAAACAGAAAGTAACTTGTTCATGTGAAATCTCATTAAACACTATTTGTTTCAGCATCTGAATGGAATGATTAAGTGTTGAACCATTAAGCTAATAAGGGATGCTAAATGATTCAACTCTTAACCATTCAAAGCCTCTTAACTATTCAGACCATCTTAATGATTTAGCACTTAATCAACCAAACCGCTCCTTAGTTATTTATTAGTATACATGTGTTTTGTAGGTGTTCGTGGGATATGAGCTTAATAAGAAGGAAAATGATCAAGTCGCGTACACTTGAGAGCGAGCAGGGAATTAAGAACAACAACAACAACAACAACAACAACAACAACAACAACAACAACAACAACAACAACAACAACAACAACAACAACAACAACAACAACAACAACAACAACAACAACAACAACAACAACAACAACAACAACAACAACAACAACAACAACAACAACAACAACAACAACAACAACAACAACAACAACAACAACAACAACAACAACAACAACAACAACAACAACAACAACAACAACAACAACAACAACAACAACAACAACAACAACAACAACAACAACAACAACAACAACAACAACAACAACAACAACAACAACAACAACAACAACAACAACAACAACAACAACAACAACAACAACAACAACAACAACAACAACAACAACAACAACAACAACAACAACAACAACAACAACAACAACAACAACAACAACAACAACAACAACAACAACAACAACAACAACAACAACAACAACAACAACAACAACAACAACAACAACAACAACAACAACAACAACAACAACAACAACAACAACAACAACAACAACAACAACAACAACAACAACAACAACAACAACAACAACAACAACAACAACAACAACAACAACAACAACAACAACAACAACAACAACAACAACAACAACAAACTAGTATATATAAGTATCATACGTGAGCATATGTTACGTAACTAAACTGATAACCGTAACGAACCCGACCGTGACACTTTTGCTTACTCATCCCTTGAGACACATGGCACCATTTTAAGGTGCCATGTGCCTCATCCATGTGTTAGAGCATTCACAACCTATCCACCAAATCTCCTCCATCAAATTACACTAAAAATCACCACTTCACCCCTAAATCTTCTCTCTCCTAATTAAAATAATCATACTTTTATCATTACATTTTTCCTCTCCTCACTCACAACTACTTACAAAAATATTAAAATATATATAGGGGTGAACAGTAGCTTTTCATATTTAGGGTGGAACAGTGCTTCCACCAAATATTTTCTCTCTCCTCCACTCACAACCACTTACACTCACCCTATATAATTTGGTGGACACACTCACATACATTTAGTGGATGGGATGTGAGTGCTCTTAAACAACACATCCACACATCTAATATAAAAACCTCAAACCCTCCATTTCCCCTTTCATGTTTCCTTGTATTCAATACTCAATACACACACATAATCAGGAGGCAGGAGGCCGGCCACCACCTTCCACGGCGGCGACGAGCGGCGGAGCTCCGGCCACCATCTCCGACGGCTCCATTCCCCAACACATCATCACTTCATTCTCAAGGATCTGAGTTAGAGAAAGATCTGTTAGAGAGAGAGTGAGACCAGAGATTAGAGAGAGAAAGGGACGGAGAGAGAGAGAGAGAGAGAGAAAAGATCCATGGAGGAATAACCAAAGAAGGAAGGGGGCCGAACCCAGTACCTTACCGGTTGGCATTCTTGGATCCGGAAGCAGAAAGGTGCAGGAGACCGGTACCGCTGATGATGGTGGATGTTGAAGGTTCTATGGTGGCGACTAGCTGTGTAAGTTTTCAGATTCCCCTAGATACATTCCGTTTATTGGATATTAAGATGTGGTAGTAAGTATTGTGATGGTTATTGTTGTTGTTGCTAAGGTTATTAGAAACCATAGATGGCTAGGGATCGATGCAAAGAAGATGATGTGACAAAACTCGAGTCAACCCAGTTGACTCGATCAAGGTTGGTCAACAACTGGTCAACGATCAGTCAACTTGGTCAACGTCAGTAAAAGGTCAGTCAACAAAAGTCATCTGACAGAAGGCTCGGTCAAACTGAGAAGACCCGAGAGGTATAGACGAGAACCCGAACTATATCGACTTAAGTAGTGATTGTCGTGCAACACGTGTGGGACTTGGATAACACATTGAACCCGAACCGACTATTTAGACTAGATATCGAGTTGTTATTTTGACATATACATCTAATGAACTAATAAGAATATGTGTTAAAACGACAATTGGATACACATAGTTTGATTATATCGATATAGGATATTAGCAAAACGTATAAGGCATTGAACGAGATGGACCTATGGAGCATTGGATCTTAGGTGGATCACTTAGACATGAACATGATGTGTAACTTGAATGTTGATTATATCTAGACATGGAAAATAATGAATAGCTTAGTTATTGATTTCGGACTTCGGACAATAGATATGACATATATATGTATGAACTAATAAAAGTGACTAATTGCTCGAGACTTAGAGAATCCAAAAACATAAGCAGATATATGACTCTTTAAAACCATAAACATATAACCATGACAATCAAGACTAGAGATATTCAATGAAGCGCTTGACTCGACACTTGGAACTTGAGGGACTATGTAAACGCCACATTATAGACATGGGTTATTAAATACAATTAGGACATAAGATAGTAAAACCGGCGAATAGAAGTTTGGATAAGAACCTAAATGTGCCCACACGTGTAACCACGGTATTGCTTACACGCGCTAATATTTATATACTTGAATAGGATCTTGCCAGTGAATGATAATCAGATCTTGACTTGGAATGACATGTGACAGTGAGATGTGATCGTATGAAACGCTACTAAGGTGAGTTCCGTATACCACTCCCCTTTTTATGTTTTAAATGTTTTGGGGTGAACATATGCTTGTGTGTGTAAACTGTTTTGTGTATAAACTGTGATGTGACAAGATACTTGCTGCTGGATTTTACTGACACTCATTAACTCATAGGTGAGCCACTTAATATATGGGTAGTACTACTTGGGGAATCGCCCACGCACAGTGGACCCGGAAGCCCGGGAAACCCTCCACTGAGGCCTGCGGACCGTTGCGGCATATATTATGCCTTGTAGATCTATAATGGCAGTAGATAGATCTAGTGTTAGGGTTGAGGGGTCGCTTGTACATCACGTGTCTTGAACTGTTTTAAACTGTGTAACTTGCTTTTGAAATGATAAACTTGTTTTGGATCCACTTACTACTTATACGGACTCACCAGCGTAATTGTTGACCCAAACTCTTTTAAGCATGTGTTCAGGTACTGCAAATGGACGGGTGGCAACCACGAGGTATATGCTTGCTAGTAGCGGATTAGAGGTTATCTGGTTAGAAGATTCGGCTATATGTGTTGCGGTTAGAGCATCTAGAGATAAGCGGGATAGAGATCGGATCGGCTCGGCTAGTGGACTACACCTCATTAACTGCTTCGACGACCGCCGCGAATCATCCCTGCATAGTTATTAGTCTATTTATTTAAGTTGTGTAATTATATTTTTGGATTAGAAATTGTATAAACAAATAAATATTAGTTATCGTTGCTTCCGTTGTGCAAGTCTGTTACCAAACTGTCGTAACGTCCAGCCCCTCCTGGTCGGGTTGTTACATCTTACGATCAAACTTGAATCAAATGTCAATTCAATAAGGGGAAGAGACACTCTAGGGTAAGTACCCCAGCTCCGACAAGTTACGAACTGTCATGTCAATTTCAACTAAAATTACCTTAGAATCACTAAAACACTGGCGACACTCTAGACAAAGTACCCTATAACTTTTTTAATTTAAAATAAAATAAACCATTAAATCTAATTATAATTCAAATTTCATTAAAACTAGTGCTATTTAAAGCGGCGCGTTGCGCCTGTGTTAATAAAGGTTTTTTGGCAGGCAACCTCGCTGTCTTAGTTGTAAGATTTTGGCAGGTTTGAACAATGGTTTTCAATTCAGTATAAAATATTTACATCATTCAAATAACTTGAGTTGATGTTTACAATATGGATTTCAAAAAATAGTGCTTTATGGTAGTTCTTAATACTTAGCACTCTCATTTCATAAGTTGGTGTTTTTTGTTGGTTCTTGATACTTAGAAAGCACTCGCATGACATTAAAGCATGAAGTGGTCATCTGGAACAAATGTGCATAAGACTTTGAAAGCACTCTCATGACATTTAAGCATACATCATCCAATGACCTGAGTTAATGTTTACGGTATGGAATTCATAACTTGGCACTTTCTGTTGGTTCTTGATACTTCGAAAGCACTCGCATGACATTAAAGCATGAAGAGGTCATCTGGAACAAATGTGCATAAGAGTGTTAAAATAGTTGACAATTCTAACTCGTTTACTTATAAATTGGTTAAGTTACGCAATGCTTTATGTCAGAACGGTTGCCAAAAAAAAAAGATAAAAAAGTTATAAAATTGTCAAGAGAATAGCTCAAACGGGTCCATTTGGTTGAAGACGTGAAGCGATTAAACCATTCATGAATCTATCAAACTTAAACAAAAGCAAATGAAAAGTGGTAATACCGTCGTGGCAGGCTTATAATCTCCCACGTTAGCACTTTGTTGATAGGCACCCCTTCCCCTTCTTGCCACATTATTCTACCCCCAACAAAACGTGGCTTGCCGGCAACAAATAACTATTTCGAGTTCATCTTTCAGTATTTATAGCCTGACTTTTTCCCCCAAAATGTAGTTGTTACTTCTCTTCCTGCTCATATTCTTCCTTCCGAAGTCTCGTCGTGACCCGCCAACTTTTCTACAACCGACAATCATCACCCCCCAACAATCCGCTCATCTCTTTTACGACAGCTATTGAATGAGTAGAGAAACATATTAGTGTATAAAAACATCATATAATCTTTATGCACATCATTGTGAAATCTATATGCATGTATGGAATTTGTTTGTTATTTATGTTTCTCGACAAATTTTTTTTTACCAAATTTGGCACCAATATGAGGAGCATAGATAAAGATGATTAATAGCCAAACAATATAAGGTTATATACACTACACATTAAAAATTTACCATAAATTTGGCACCATGATTCTTGCAATGTGTTGCATCCTCATGAGGCTGTTCAAAAAAGTACAATATGAAGAAAACAGTAATAAAATTCATAACAGGAATAACACATCAGATTTTGATTTCTAAATTCTAAAGCTTCTTCAACAAACACCATTAATCAAATCTGTATAAAAAAAGATAGAACAAAACAAACCTGGAAAGTAGCTCAAAGTCCTGCCATTTTCAGTGATGAAGCAAACACTTATTATTATTTGCTGCTAGGAAAAGTGCAGAAGCCTGAGATTAAAGGAAAAAAACTTGATTAGATCAATGGTATGATGAGAGAACAGGGCATGTTAACTTTGATTAAAGGAGAAATAATAAGAACAATAATGAAAGGGTTTTCTGAAAAAAGGGAAAGAGAGACAATTGACGACACACAAAAACTTTAACATGGAGACCCAAAATGTTGACATCGTCGGAAATAAATAAACAAACTAACCATGATTAGAAACGCTGAGAAAATATAGAAGACTTTCTCTCATGATTCATCTGTTTATCGCTAGTCGCCATCAAGACTGGTCTAATGCAAGAAAGACGATAACAGCAACACTGTATCAGCGCACCTACCGACTTATGCATTTCTGTCCACAGTAACATCAGCCAACCTAAAGATAGATAGTTCCATCAGCGGCGAATATGCAATACAAAAGCAATTCAATAAAATATCTAAATCAATAAAACCCAAAAAGAGATGGGCATCGCCAAACCTAAGTTGATCCTGTTGTCTCAATGAAAACATAAAAGATAAACTGAGGATGGCAATGGATTCCGGAAACCGTGTAGATGGTGAAGAACCTGTAAAACACAAAAAGTAATAATATTAATAAACGACTGAATTTTACATTCAAATATGATAGCTTTAGCCTAAAATCGAGACAAAGAAATTTAGTCGAGTATTAGTTATGACCACAACGATTTACCAGATTCATTATGCATTTAATATTTCACCAAGCCTTCTTTAAGCTTGAAATGGAAGTTTCTGATGACAAACATATGTAAATGATTAGATGCATGCTTCCAACTTTCGAGATGCATAGTTTGAAACGTATATTATATCAAGAGAAATAAATATTTTACCTGGCATCTGATATAATCTTGGCAAGCAAGGAAAGTTATAAACGTGTGAATATGTATGTCTAAATTCAGTAAGTTTTAAAATTAAAAAAAAAACATACAAAGAAGAGTACCGTAAAGACAATGAATAACCCTAATCGAAACTAATCGAACTAATAATAATAATTGGAAAATGAAATAAAGTAACGGAGCGATTTACACGCAGGTGGCTTCGTCTGCTGTAGCAACCGTAAAAAGCCCCTATCTCTGTTGATTCAACAGAGGGTGGTGATTGTACATGCCAATCTTAGAGACCAAACTTTAACAACTATGGAACAGCAACAATCAGATACACATACTTAAAGCCACACATCTAGTAGTAAACAAAGTCAATTAAAAAAAAGTGATTATACATTCATAACATAAAAAAATATGAAAATTAACAGGGGCAATCAATTCATAACAAAATAAATAAATAAAAAACCTTGGATATAAGCTTGGAAGGTGTGGAGCCTTATCACAATCCTTAATCACATGTTTATGAAGCTCCAAATGACTATAGCAATAGGGGCGATTACTACAGAAAACAAACAACAATCCACATCAATGGAAAAAAAAATGTATTTAGGCAAAGGATATATACACAAAAACCAAATATCCTTAATAACACATGATTGAGAGAGGAGAAAAGCAAGGACAACCGGAATCGAATCAAATCATCGCATTCAAAACAATCAAAGTGTGTGTGTGAACGACAATTTTGTGGCCTCTTTCTAGCTGTGAGTTCCGCGTTCTTATTTTTTTGTCCGCTTTGTGTCCAAGGCCTATTTGAACCTGTAACCAAGAAGAACCAATAACGTACTCGCTAAAGCACACCTTCTATCAGGAAGGCGAAAGAAAACCTAGCGCAAACGAATGTTGCAACAACAAAATACAAGAACTCATAAATCTAGGTTAAACCAACAAACATAATTATTATTTACGGCAAACAACTGCAACAACTTACAATACGAAAGGTAGCAACTTACCAAATGGAACAGGAACCTTCAATAGGAAAACAACATATATAAATTCAAGTTAAACAACAATAATTGATAATAAGACCAGAATTTTCAAAGTGAGGTAAGCATACCTGGGCTGCTAAAATCAACAATTGCATTGTTGACACTAAAGCGGGTTTCAGAAGCAACGTAGCTATTTGTTGACAAATCTGTAAGCGCAAAATTGAGGAAACTCATCCCAGTTTCATAAATAACTTCAATAGGATACTTGAACATATAATTATATTAATTATACCTGATCACTACCCTGAGAACGCACCTTTAAACTGTTGTTTGCAACCGCAGGGTAACAAAAAATGAATGCATACGCATCAAACTTGAGCCTCTTGATTTTTTTCCGCAAATTCGCATTATTTATTGATTGCACTATATCCACAATTGCAATCCAATCATTTGACACCAATACAACCAACACATTATATTCTTAAAAGGAATACAGATCACACAAATTAACATTGTGAGAATGTTACATACATTCTCGAAAAAGACATTAACTCCATATAATAGCTTCATCAAAATTGTTGCTTTTTAAAAGCTTCTCAGGAACATCAGGGCAAGGGTGTGCTGGCAAGTAGCATAATTCTTCCTGAGAGAAATCTGAGTCGCTAAATGTTGATTCCTTTTCAACTGTAATAGTTAACAGATTTAGAACTCATCTGAATCAATAACATTAACAAAGCGTACACAATATCATTATAAACAAGTCAAAATCAGTTAATGAGTTAAATCACACACACAACAACACAATATATATACCTACTGAGCATTATTTCTTGCGACCCTGAACATAAACCAACAAACAAACAGCCAACAAAATTAGTTTAATTGATGAGTTAATTGGTTATTAACGGAATGTTTAAAACACTATAACTACCTTACACCCAGAAACCAAATCCATCTTCTTCATCAAAACAATAACAACTTCAAAAACTACAATTCAAAATTCAACACAAATTACAAATCTGCAAAATAAATCACAAACTGATTAAAAACAAATGGCTAAACTTAATCAGAACTAAAAATCAAACTTGTGTAGATCAATCTGATTAACCAATGCATGCTGAATAATATAAAAATGGTAAACTAATAAGTAATCAAGATAATCATATGATATATGTTACAGTACAAATAATTAAGTGGAATTTGTTTTTAGGATCAATTTACATATAGAAATTAGCAAAAGCCCTAATTGACCAAAATCTTTGAGACATACCTGAGAGAGAGAGAGAGAGAGAGAGAGAGAGAGAGAGTATTGTGTTTTTATTTGTTTGTGGGTCAGTGCGGGTTGAGGGTGGTGGTTGACAGTGGGTAGATGGCGCTTGGCTAGGTGGTGGTGGTCATTGGTGTTGGGTGGTGGAATGGTAGATATGTGAATGTATGTATGAATCATGAACCTTTTTTGGGTTTATAAAATGGTGGAAAAAAAACGTGGCAATAAACCCATCAACATGATCACCACTTGTTTGCCACATGTCCAACCACCTATCAAATTACTGAACTACCCCTAATTAGAGAGAAAATAAAAAAACACAAGCAGCAAGGCTCGAACCGGGGACATGCCTGTTGTATACAAACCCAAACACCACTGAACCAACCATTAATATTGAAATTGTTACGAAAACAATAATATTTAACAACAATAAAGTAATAAAAAAACAATAAAGTTACTGTTCAAATCAGTTGGTTTATTATTATAGTTAAATTAAAAACGTTGCATAATTAAAATTAAAAAAATAAAATACTAAAATCCAAAAAAAGGACAATTTAGAAAAAACAGGTAAACGTTCTTCAAATGATCCTTCGGTCAATTGTATTTTTCCGCATTTTGTCGTTTACGGGCTAGCGCGATATTTTGCACCTTGAGATCTAAATGATTGTGTGTCCGAGTATTTGTCTTGAAATCTCTATCCATTGTCAATTGAGCGACAATTTTGCATTACCTTTTGGAATGTCGTTTCCTTCCTTGATGTTGTACGCGTCTATTTTTGTCGGCAAACACACTTTGGTTTGACGACCCGACGGGTTGTTTAGCAAGTTGTTTACCCTTTTTCTTTGGTTGTGTTGGACTGATTTAACCATTCAAGTCCGATATCGACATATCGGTTGCCCTAAAATCTTTGGGTGCATCGAAGTTGACAAACTTCGATGATTTTTTTTTTTGCCATAACTATAACCGGAATCCTCATTCAAAAACAAGACCTTGCTCCACTTCTCATGTTCTTTAACAATCTTTCACGCCCCACCGTGCTTAAAAGCATGTTTCTATTTTTATCGGTAATCGTCAAGCACTTTTTTCATAACATTCAAACGTTGCACCTGCTTTTCTTGTACACTCCTATATGTTAGAATAGAATAAAATAATATAACACTGAATTAATAAAAAAAAAACATAATGAATTTAATTAAAAATAAATGTAAACCAAAAGTAACATAAATTGTACCGCTTGTATGTGATAACCGTTGAACCAATACAACCTTGTCAACGTATTCTTCTAATTTATGTGTAGTTAATCAATCGTCCGCTCGATTCCACCCTTAAGCTCGTTGAAGTGTTGAAGAACAGCTTTCCACAAACTTTCTTCTTTTTTTGTTGATTTCCTTTTTCCCGATTGGCTGAGACGTGAACATAAGCTTGAGCCAAAATCACTCCTTCCTTAGGAGTCCAATGTTGTCTATCGACTTAGTAAATTTTCCCCTTTTCTTGCATGTTCATTTCATCAAAATTTATTTTGAGTTGAGTTTCTTGCACAAGGTTATTGTCATCATGAAGGTCTTTAAAAAGTGGGGGGTCTCGATGATGCGGTTTAAATTGGGACATTTGAGGTGGTGGGCTCTGATACGTTCCGAACTCATCGAAGTTATTCAAAACATCTTGTAGAAATCTAGTCGAACGGGTGGAACCATAGGTTGTGAAAGTATAGGTCGGGAAAAAAAATATTATGTCCGTAATGGCCATAATAAAAATTTTATGGTGATGCTTGTGATTGTGCGAAAAAAAATATGTGGTGATGCTTGTGGTTATACAAGTGGGTGTGGTGTATAAACGTTAGGACCAAAAGCGCCCACTTTTGGAATTTTGTTGTTTCCTCGTGGATTCGAACCATCCCTTCGTGCGTTCGAACCTCTCCCTCGTTTGGTCGAACCACCACCTCGTTTGCTCGAACCGGGCCCTCAAGATTTTTTTTTGTTTGAACAATTGATCAATGGCTTGAGTTGGTTAGGGTACAGGTTTCGATTGTTTTTGAAAGGCTAACAAAGTCGTTACGGCTCTCGTAGCTAATTTTTTACCGTTACCAATGGTAAAAAATACATCGAAGTCATCAATTGCCTCTCGATTACTTCTCTCCGAGGTGATAAATTCTTGACCGTTGCCAAGGCGGTGACGAAAGTGTTGCCATGTAGCAACCGTAACTAAATGCCCTTTACCGTGGAGTGCTCGCTCCCAAACGTTAAATCAACACCTTGATTACCCTAGCCAGTATAGGGTGATTAGGTTCTTAACCATCTTTTATTGGGGCTCCAACACCAGCCATATAACATTTATAAAACGAGACCCTAGTTATACTAGGTTGATAAACCTAAAGAACGTATCATTATTGATACAAAGTTTACGGTAAAAAATATCTTAACATAAAAAGGACATGAATGATTTTAGACTATTGATCTAAATGAATCAATGAATGGGATTAAAAGGGTGAATATATACATTGGATTTTCCAAAAGAAAAGGAGAAGGGCAAAATAAGTATAACCTACAATTGTTGAGTTTGACCCCTATTTTTTTAAACTTCCATAACTTTTCATACGACATTTTTTTTTTTTAAAAATACACCTTAAAAGCTAGCTTTTACTCCTTTTTCATTTGGATACCCTATTGCTATACTTTTTTTTTAAAATTCTAGGTTGATAACTTGCGTTGTTATCAGGTATAACTTGCGTTTTTTATAAGATATAACTTGCATCCTTTTTATCAGGTATAACTTTGCGTTTTATCATGTATAACTTGCGTTTTATCATGTATAACCTGCGTTTTATCAGATATAACTTGTGTCTTATCATGTATAACTTGCATCTTTTTATCAGGTATAACTTACGTTTTATCAGGTATAACTTCCGTTTTATCATGTATAACTTGCGTTTTAACAGGCATAACTTGTGTTTTTAAAACACAAGTATACCCTTTAAAAAACGCAAGTTATCAACCCAACAATTTTTTTTAAAGCATAGCGATAAAGTATGCAAATGAAAGAGGATAAAAAACTTGTTTTTATAGTGTAGTTTTTTTTTTTTTTAAATAATGTCGTATGAAAAGGTTATTGTCGTTTTAAAAATGAGAGTGAAACTTGAAAAAAGTCAACAATTATAGTATTTGACAATAATACCCTTTTAGCTAGTGACATGTGTTAGCTTTTTATTTTTTCTTGCACTTTTTACATTAAGGTAATTTTTTATAATAGGTTCACACATCTTTAATATTATATAAAGGTAATTGACTAAGTAATAAAGGAAACTATTTAATTTATTTCATATGTATAAAATTGATTGACTTAATAATAAAAAAACTACCTTTTTTATATAAATTGATTAAATAATAAAGGAAAGTTATTTTGATATAAAGATTAAGTTGTATTCTATAAAAAGAAACAAATATTTATAAAGACTAAAATTAAAAAAAAAATGTAAATATTTAATACAACGCTTAATAATAAAAAACTACCTAATTTATATAATTCTTTATATATATATAAAGAATTAAATGTTATTTTTAAATTTAAATATCGATGAACACTGAAAGAATAAACAAAACTAACATTAACATTTAAAAAAATTTAAAAGGTTAACAGGTATATGCAATAACCAAAGAATGCTACGATTAAAAGTTAAAAACAAAGAAAAAAAAATATCCTAAATAACACATTTAAGTTAAGAAATTGTAACCCTATTAGGTAATATCCGGTATCTTCCCGAAATAGACAAATCAAATACTAAGACTAAATATATGTTACGGTGTAGCATAAAAATTAATGTATTATAATATGAGGAAAAAAAATAATTTTAATCATAAACAACTATTGCAGGACGTGATTGAGACGGTGATCTTGAAAGTGTAGCTTTTTTAATTATTAAAATATTAAATGGTTTTTAATAAGCGGAAATATAAAAAGAATTAGCTAAGAAAATTAATATTAAATAAGGGATAAACATGAAATTATGATTTAATAATATTATTTTATAAGGCTGTCCAAAAAACTTGTGGTTCGGAGCTCACACGGATTTAGCTCGAAAAAAAGCTCGCTTGATATGGCTCAGTTTGAAACTGAGCTGAGCCAACTCGGATCGGTTAGAAAGTGAGCCAAGCTTGGCTCGGTTCGTAACGAGTCGAGCTGGCTCGGATAATTCTAATTTTTAATATGTACTTTTTATATACATATAATATACGATGAAAATGTTAAAAAGATGGGGAACACGTTACATATTTAATATTTGGTAATAGTAGCATGCAAATTGTATGCTTGGGATTGAAGTTACAGCTAATAAAATTATTTAAATAAACCATAGCATAATGATAATTGTCCAACTGCTTAAGTTATCAAACTAAATAATGCTTTTGATTTCAAATATGTCAGTATTTAAGAGTTCAATTAGACATCTATTGCATATTTAGGGATTAATTCGTATGTTGATGAGTTTATATTATATTCCGTTGAAATTTGAGACTTATTTTTATTTGCTTGAACTTAATTTTAGCTTTTAATGTATTCGGTTGAACTTATTTTAAAAGCCATTTTTCTTTTTTTTTTCTTTTTAAATTCGAGCCAAACCAAGCCAATTCAACTCGGTTTAAAACCAACCCGAGCTCAAGCTTTGATTTTTAGTTCGGTTTCAAATCCGAGCCGAGCCGGCTCGGTTTATAGCTAAGCCGAACGCGAGCTTGACCTGACTCAGCTCATGAACAACCCTATTATTTTATACAAGAGAGAAATAAAATAATAATAAGATTTTTTTTAATTATATAGATATAGATATAGATATGATTAGATGAAATAATAACATTGTTATAAAAATCAATAACCTAAATAGTCGGTTAAACTACAAATCAATAACCTGATCCTACTTAATCAATGACCTTATTAAAAAACCCCTAAATCGTCAAGAACACTAGAATCAATAAACCTAAATAGTTGATTAAACTACAAATCAATAACCTTATGCTACAAAATCAAACACCTTATTATTATTACTATAAAAAACCCTATTTTTTTTTTTAAAAAAAAGATTTTTAACGTTTAAACATTAAATTAAAATCAACACATTACAAGTGGACGGCTGATAAGCGGGTAACAAGCTGTGCCACCACCACATTTTGGATAGCGAAACCTACCCTAAATCGTCAAGAACATTAGAATCAATAACCCTAAATAGTCGATTAAACATCAAATCAATAACCGTTTTATACAAAATCAAACACCTTAGTATAAAAAAAGCACTAAATCGTCAAGAACACTTGAATAAAAACCCTAACAACATTATGAAAATCATACCACCATCCAACATCAAAGAATAAACAATGATAAGGATGTTTGATTACCGATTCTGAGATTGATTCGCTCTGATCGCTAGATAGGATATGGAATGGTGTGACGATGAGAGAGTCGGTTTAAGGGAAGACAATAAATGAGATGTTGAACCCGTAAGAACAGTTTTAATATCGTTATTAGAAATGTTTTAATAAGTTAAGTAGATAGGTCGGTTCAGAAAAAAAAAAACACACACATAAAAAGTTACAAGAAAAAAAAAAGAGGAGAGTTTACAAGTGAAAAATGTTACCAATGGAATTTACTAAGTTAATATTTTATAGATTTATAGGATATGTAGTACCAAATTGGGTTAAAAAGATTATTATATAAAAATATAAAATAAAAATTTAGAGCTAACACTTTGGAAAGTGAGTACCACAAGTAGCAACTCACCCTTGTCCCTCACGACACCCAATTCCACCTCACACGTCAACTCCATCCACCGCCGCCCCCTTCCGCCGTGCACGTGCTCTCCACCTCTCCATCACTCTTCCAATCTCCCTCTCTCTCTCATTACATTCTCTGCTACACTCATCACACACATCTCTCTCTCTCTCTCTCTATACACATCTGTATCTATAATAATAATAATACCAATAATAATAATAATAATATTCTATATCTCCGGCGTATTAACCGTATCCCTCTCGATAATGTAATTTCAACTTATATTAAACAATGCACGCCAAAAACCGTCTCCCTAGCAGCGGCCACAACACTCCATCGCCACCTGCCTCTCCACTCCGATCTCCTCGTCTCCGTCATCCTCGAACCGGCAAATCCGCCAACCGGTTCGCTCTCGGTGTTTCGAACCGGTCCGTGGCACAGCGTGTAGCGTGGATCGTGTTATCGGTGCTGTTACGTAGGCAAGGAGTGTTTCTGTTTGCGCCGTTGTTGTATATCTCTGGTATGTTGTTTTATATGGGAACGGTGTCGTTTGATGTGGTTGTTCCCGATGTTATTAAGGTGAGACGAGCTCCTGGTTCGGTGTATCGCAGTCCGGTGCTTTACGCGAAGCTTCGGCATGAGATGGATGCGGATAATTCGAGTTCTGATGCGGTTAGTTGGTTTTGGAGTGTTGGAGTTTGACCTAGTTTGACTTAATTTGATCTGATCTGGTTTTTGGATTGTTATTGAATTATTATTGCAAGTTAAGTGATTGTTTAGTTGATTAGGTTTAAGGTTATAGGAGTGATTAGAATGCTATAAACATGCAGGGATTGAATGCGAGGGATTAGAGAGATGTGATAAGTGTTAGAGCTGTTGCAACTTAGTTTAGTGATTGTTTAGTTGATTAGGTTATAGCCTTATAGGTGAGGGAATATGGGAGTGGTTAGAATGCTATAAACATATAATGATTGAATGTGAGAGATTAAAGAGATGTGAACCATGTGATGAGTTTTTGAATTGTTGCAACTTACTTAATTAAGTGATTGTTTAGTCGATTAGGTTTTAGGTTAGGAATTATAGGAGTGATTAGGATTCTATAAACATGCAGTGATTGAATGTGAGAGATTAGAAAGGTGTGATAAGTTTTTGAGTGGTTGCATCTTAGTTAAGTGATTGTTTAGTTGATTAGGTTATAGGTTAGGGAATATAGGAGTGATTACTGATTAGATTACTATGGACATGCAGTGATTGAGTGTGAGAGATTACAGAGATGTGATAAGTTTTTGAATGGTTGCAACTTGCAACTTAAGTGATTGTTTAGTTGATTAGGTTAGGAATTATAGGAGTCATTAGAATGTGAGAGATTAGAGAGATGTGCTGAGTTTTTGAATAATTGCAGCTTACTTAAGTGATTCTTGAGCTGATTAGTGATTAGGTTTTGGGTTAGGGAATATAGGAGTTATTGCAGATTAGAATACTATGGACATGCAGTGATTAGAGTGTGAGGGGTCGGAGAGATGTGATTATGTTTATGTAGTTTGAGACTTTGGGTGGATCTTTGCCGGCAATAAGTTTGAATTCAGCTGTATTGATGTTAAATAACCATAAGCAAATGACTATTGGTAACTAGTAAGTTGAATTTTGGTTCATGATGGTTTGAATTATAAGTTTTTATAGTTTGTTGGTTGTTGAGGGTTGACAGTAGTAGGTGAAGAAAAGTATTGACAACTATGGAAGATTGTGAATTTTAGAGAATTAGAGTTTTTGTTAGATTTATTGAGATGGAAATAAAAATGCATACATTGGACATCCTAAATATATTTGAACTAGAACAAGGGACTTGATATATTCATATCTAGATATTTTAGATTTTAGATTTCGGAAGCTGCTCGCCTTCTGGGATGGCTTTAACTCATAAAATGACATTGATGTGAAAATGGCAAGTTGACAATGTTTATCAGTAGTGTTCACAGTTCATGTTGTCAAACTCTAAGTAGGTGGCATATCAGTTATCAGTATATGCTTGGTCAATTTGAATTTATCTTTACAAAATAGAAAGATGAAAGTTGGGATTTTGACAGTTCTTTAATCTTTTCCCTATTTCGAACTTATACCCGAAAAGAATTTAAGTTTCCTTCGAAACTTCACAAACGAAGATTTTAAATAAGCATTAATTATTTGAAATAATCGCATATCCTTGTCTAAGATCAATAAGATTGTGGATCGCAAGGGATTTAATTTTTTTAAGAAATTGTTTTAGTTTTCTTATTTGTGTGCAAAGTAATCAAGTATGGACCATTAGATATTCAAAGGCATATGCTCATTATTAATTAAACATGTCATTTACACACAAGGGGTTTGATATTCACAGAATCAACTTTAAATGTCATAGAAAACCACTTTAGTTGATGAAATGTAATATATTATGTAGAATTGTAGATTATTAGTTGCTTGTTTTTTTTATTGTTTAGCGCTTAGAACAAGTATGATTTTAAATAATTCTTTTTACTCTCCGAGTTATTACTGATTTGTAACACTGAATTTTATGTAGATGTCAACTATATGGAAACACGCTAAAGGTGGAGACTGGAGGCCTTGTATAAACAAGTTTTCAGTAGGTATGAACACCATTCCAGCTTTGAAACATGACAGATTGTTTGATGTTGATTGTTGATTGTTGATTTTTAACCGTTTCATATCTTACTTTACTAGGGTTTGAAGTGTCCTTTTCTTTTAACAAAAATCATGTCTCTGTTCCTTAATCAGGTTTGCCAGAGTCAAATGGCTACATATATGTTGAGGCAAACGGTGGCTTGAATCAGCAAAGGACATCGGTAGTTTAACTACTTTTTATATCAATTTATTTCTATTTTAAAAAATAACTCATATTACCTTTCTATCTCTAGATTTGCAATGCAGTTGCTGTGGCGGGCTATCTTAATGCAACACTTGTCATTCCCAATTTTCATTTTCATAGCATCTGGAGAGATCCTAGGTTTGTGGACATGAGATCCTTAACTATATTTTGAATAATGTTTTTTTGTTTTTGTTTTTGTAGAATCTTGAATTATTTATGCCCTGCTTTATTACTGCAGCAAATTTAGTGACATATACGACGAAGAATTTTTTGTTAAAACCTTGGAAAATGATGTACGTATTGTTGACTCAGTACCTGGATACCTAATGGAAAGATTTGATCACAATTTGACCAATGTATTCAACTTTAGAATAAAGGCCTGGGCACCCATTCAGTACTACAAAGATACAGTTCTTCCTAGACTTCTTGAAGAAAAGTAAGTTCATTTTCTTCCACTTACATAAATTATGTTTATATTACAACACTTACAAATGCTGATTTCTTTTTAAATTCTTTTATTCATCATTGTTCAGATTCATAAGGATTTCTCCATTTGCAAATCGATTATCATTTGATGCACCCCCTGAAGTCCAACGGCTTCGTTGTTTGGCAAATTATGAAGCTTTACGGTTTTCAAATCCTTTATTAACAATGGGAGAAACACTAGTTTCGAGAATGAAAGAAAAAAGTGCAAAGCATGGTGGAAAGTACATTTCCGTTCATTTACGGTTTGAGGAGGTCCGTAGTCTATTCCTTTATAAATCATAGTCTATTCCTTTATAAATCATAGTGGAATTTGATATAGGGGTGCAATTCATGATAAGAGTAAATCATATAAATCATCCGAGTGGCTAATATGAATATATGGTGTTCATAACAAACTTCTATAACTACACAGATGGTCCCTAAATCTGAAACGTGTAACACCCATGTCCCAAGAGCTGATGTCCATTGAAAAGGGCTTCTAAAGCCTGCTCATGCAGGCAAAACTGTCTAGCAACCCTTTCAAGCGCGCATCCATTATAAAGGGCATGAGTGTAGGAATGATATGTGTAATACAGAACGTTAGGGCTGAAAATCATGATTTCGTATAACCCCAGGACGGTTTATATAACTTATACTTTATGTTATTAGATTAATGGATTAATATGTAACCAAAATGTTTGCAGGACATGGTTGCTTTCTCTTGTTGTGTATATGATGGTGGATCAAAAGAACGGGAAGATATGATAGCTGCTAGGGAGAGGGGGTGGAAAGGTAAATTTACAAAGCCCGGTAGAGTTCTTCGACCCGGAGCTTATAGGGTAAATGGAAAATGCCCCCTCACACCTCTAGAGGTAAGACTTTTCTGTCTCTCTGTGTATATCAACTGGAAATGGAATTCACAAATAAAAATCTGAATGCTATACTTCTTTGTTCGGGTGGGACGAGTTGAAAGGAAGAGAAAAGAAAGTTATAGTTTTACAACTCTACCCTTTAACATTTTTTATGAATGGGTAAATTGGTAAATGCAAAGCATTATATATGTATTTGATTACCTTCTCTCCAGATCCATACATTTTGGGAGGAAAGTTAGGAGGGAAAATTATTAATGTCTCTTTTTTTCCACTTTCTTCCATTAAAAACTAAGAAACCCAAATCTTTTCTACCTTCTTTCCACTTCCTTTCACTTCTCTCATTTAAAAGGACCTGGGAACATAGTGTTGATGTCCTTATTTGCGTTAATTATGGATGGTCTGCGTTGAGCTGACTTGAAATACAAATATACATTTTTGTTCAAATCTTATTTATTTATTTTTTAATCAAAAAATCTGACTACAAGTCTACAAAGAAGTAGTTTTTGCAACAGTTATTATTTTCTCTGAATATAGTGATATGGATTAGTACTAAATACGCTTTGGTCGGATTTCGACTGTTTGACATGTTTCTCCTTTAGCTATTTTTTTCACCCATTTGATACATGAGAGATGAAATACAACATGAACTAGCCTGTTTAATTCTTATAAGGTTTACCCATTTGACCCGTAATATATTTCTTATCAGGTGGGGCTGATGCTTAGAGGAATGGGATTTGATAATGGTACATCTATATTTCTAGCTTCTGGAAGAATATACGATTCTGAGAGACACATGGCTCCACTTCTAGAAATGTTTCCTCTTTTACAGACGAAAGAAATGCTCGCTTCTCCTGAGGAACTAGCTCAATTTAAGGTTTGACCAGATTTTTGTACTCTCCCTTTAAGGCTTGTCCATTTTAAGGTTTTGGTTAGCTATTGAGCTAACTCTGTTTACTGCTTATAGAACTATTCTTCCAGAATGGCTGCTATAGATTACACTGTATGTCTCCACAGTGAAGTTTTTGTTACAACTCAAGGTGGAAACTTTCCTCATTTCTTGTTGGGCCATAGAAGATATATGTTCAATGGGCATTCCAAGACAATCAGGCCTGACAAACGCAAGTTAGCAGTATATTTTGATAATCTAAAAATCGGGTATGATTTCTACATATTCATTATATAGCTGCAGTATATTTACCTTTGGGTTTACTTTTAAAATGTTTAATACATGTGAAGTAAGGTAGCAATTTCTATCTGTTTAATATGGGTCAATTTGGGGTGTTTTATCTCAATTGGGTCAAATGGAAAACTTGAAACTGGAACGGGTCAACAAGGTTATAGGGTCCAAACTCTATTCCAGAATTGAGTTTCACATCAGGAGTGTTTGTATTTTGACAATTCAACTCTTACAACAATAGGCAAAGACAAAAAAAGTGTTATGGTGTAAGGGTAAAATTGTCAAAAGAATTGTGTTTTGTGGTGTGCAAATTATTCTAGGTGGTCTTCAGATTATCTCCTATTTTTAACGCATACAACTTTCTAAATAATCTTTTATTTTAAGATTTAGATTACTGTTGTGATATATTGTTTTCGTAATTATGATGTTATCCATAAAAAGTTCAAGAAATTCACAAATAATCCGAGCTCTAACACATACACTGAGTTTCACATTACTTATCTTGAAGTTCTGTATGATGTTTTATTATTTCATTGCATAATATTTATGATTATTTATTTCAGCTGGAAAACATTCAAAAGGCACATGTTAAGCATGCGGGCCCATAGTGATGCAAAAGGAATTGAACTAAAACGGCCAAACGACTCAATATATTCGTTCCCATGTCCCAATTGCATGTGCCGTACAAACAAAACTGAAGATTCAAGAACCGCATCGACAACATGATTCTACAAGTCAAGCAAAGTCAAATGGATTTCCCTGATGTGGTTCGCAGTTCTCGGGTGCACATTTTGTGAGCTAACATTGAAAATTCTTTATTTTTTACTCAGAAGCTTGACCAATCAGCATTTGGAGCTTTGTAGCTTCAACAAAGATAAAAAAAGATGGAAATTTTAATTAGAAAGGAAAAAAAGCCGACCATTTTGATCGCGTTCTATGGTCTACGCGGGGATGCTGTATTGAGCAAGCTGGATTGCAAATATGTTTAACCTGATTGATGATTTTAGTTTGTGTACAATAGAGTAAATTTGATTTTCAGGTACATCAAAATGTTTTGTGGCAAATTTTGGGAACCTCATTTTTGGCATCCCTTTGTTAAATTTCATGCGATTATTTTTTTTCCCGAAGTGTTTCAAAATTTTGGTCATGATTTGTTTCAACTATGAGAACCTGTTATTAGAACACTCACTAGACTTTATTAATATGTGGCACACAACTTGTGTTGAGCAGGCTACCCATTAGACTAGCTGGTGTGGTCTTGCGCTCCTCGCCACATCACCCAATGGCGCCCCACCAGCCATTTCCTAGGGGCCGTTGAAGGGCGCTAATCGCTATGTTGTCTTCACCAGAAAAGGAGGGCCCACCTTTCAACCAATCTGATCTTTTTTAGTATATTTATTCTTTCCTGATTTTAAAGAGGCTTTATTCCACTGTATCACTGTATGTGTGTTAAGAGAGTTCTAAAGAGTCTATAATCCCCACCATCCAGCCTTAGGGACATAAGAGTGGGTGTAGTGGTGGTGTGACCCAACGTGAAATCCAAAAATAACGCCCCCCACCGTTAAGGGGGGGGGGGGTTATATTGCAAAATCAAGTCCTAGCATTATATATATAATGCCGAATGAACATGTTGACCAGCGAATCAGAGAGGGATTGAAGAATTCTAAAACAAACCCACTTACCTGCCTACACTAGTTTATAAACTGTAGGGGATGCCCCAACTAGGCACTAACACATCTTGATACACTAGAAACCTTACACTACATTAGGGATGAGCTCGGTACCGAACCGTACAAATCGATTCAATACCTAATTTTGCCAAAACTTGGTTCTGATAACAAACTGAAAATATAGATACTGATTTTTGCCAAAACTTGATACCGAATTGGTGCCAAAAATAAACCGGCATCGATATTTTTAGTATTGGGATCAGTATTTAATACCGAGATGCTCATCTCTACCCCTAAAGTCCCTAGTTGGCGGCATTCCATACAAACTCGTTGGGTCGTGCCTAAAAATAAAGTATTTGTATATCAGATTACACTATTCGGATCGGATCGGGTCAAAATAAGTTGCCATTACACAAGTTATTTTAGGGATCAGAACCAACCGCCATAACACAAACAAAAGTCTATTTCATTGCTTATTCAAATCGTCTAATCAGGATAAAAATCTACCACTCTCTGAAACCATCAACTTCCCCATTACCAAACATTTACCTAAAAACAGAGCAACACATTCAACCATGGAAAAAATCAACCATAATCTAAGTTCCGATCAGCTCCAGTTCTTCAATTCACAAGGCTATTTGGTTATCGAATCGTTCTCTAGTCCCGATGAGGTTGAGGCCTTGAGAAAGCGTATGGATCAGTTACTCGATGGCTTCGATTGCTCTTCCTCTTCTTCAATTTTCTCCACCAAGCATCAGGTTTATTATTATTATTATTATTATTTATTTTGTTAGTTTGAAGATAGATTTGTTTTGTTGGCTGGAATTGAGAGGTATTGTTGTTTTTTGTTTGTTTTGTTCAGCAAAAAACAAGTGATGATTATTTCTATGAGAGTGCAGAGAAGATTTCCTTTTTCTTTGAAGGTATATTATATAGTAATATATTATTATTCTGAACATGATTGATTTTGTTAAGATTAACTTTTAGACTATTAATTAAAGCCTAGGGGTGAGAAACCTAAATCGAACCGAAATTTGGTGATAACGGTTTAATCGAAGACCGTTAACTGAAAATAACTGAATATCGGTTATCTGTTATTTTGCACCCTTAGTTAACCGAACCGAACCTTTTATATTTTTATATATTTCTGTCTTTCATACCTTCATTTCATGTATTTCATATCTTATATTTCCATTTTATGTATTTATACCTGTATTTCATGTATTCAGTGTTTATACATCTATTTCATGCATTTCAATTAAAAAAACTGGTCAAAGTTTGGTTTTGGTTATTAACCGAACCGAAGTAAAAACCGACAAAATAACCGAACCAATTAACCGAAAATCGAATGGTTAATAAAATAGTTTAACCGGTGACTCTGGCTACAGTTTCGGTTAAGACCTTATAACTGAACCGAACTGAACGTGCACACCCCTACTATTAATCGAGGGCTTGGTTAAGCGAACCCCACTCCGTATTTTTTTTTCATCGTACTCCCTGAAAACGTCAAATCAGTGTGATATTTTTGTCATATAGTATCGAAAATTGGAAACGGAGGATTATTAGTGATTTGACTACTTTAGGGGGTACGGGAATAAAACTTGGAGGGACTAGGGTGGGGGGTGGGTTACGTTTAGCATAACTCTTGATCAAATAAGAGGAATATTGTTGATCTGATTGAAGATATTTTGTAATGACTAAGAGTACTATATGACATTGTGGTGATTTTGAATTGAAACTTTTGTTGAAAGGGAACTTATTGCATTTTGGTATGAAGTGTTAAGTTGCTTCAATAGATATTATTGAGCTCTATTCGGATGGAGACACTAGCAGGATTTTACTAATAACATGTATGATATGCTGAAGATTCTCTTATTTTTTTACAGAGAAAGCGTTTGATGATGATGGAAAATTAAAGCAACCGAAGCAGCTCTCCATTAACAAAGTCGGCCATGGTATGTAACTACGTATAATAATTTTAATTAGACTGGTTTCTTTAGTTAGTCTATTAGCCAGATTTGCTCAAGGGTTTTGTTGTTTCTAGGTTTTGATAGGGATCTGTTGGTCTATAAATAGTTAAATACCCATGTATATATTATTGTTGTTATTGTTATTATTTTAATTTTTCATAGTTTACATACAAACCTCTGTATTTGAGTCTTATGGTTCTTACCCTCTCTCTATTTGATTCTCCTTTTCTTTTCTTGTGTCTTACTTGGTTATTGTGTTGACCATTGGGGTTGTTCTTGCCAATGTTATAACGCCAACAATATAATCATTTAGAATCATGTAAGTTTCTATGAGCCCTTGTTCCCATGTTTCTTATTCCCTTCCAATCAGGCACCCTCTTATCACTTGATGTCATGTTTGACACGTCATCCATTCCTCCTCACATTCTTCGAGTCTGGAGTCAGCGATATCCACCATAGCAACACGGGTATCCTTCAGTTCCTCACATGGTCATGTAGCACCAAACCATGTGTCCTCTCCTACAAGATGTGTCATGATCAAGGGGCAGAACTACATGGCAGTAGGCAGCTTGCTTCTCTCATACCACATAGGCACAAAACATATGACGCCCATCAGCCCAAATGTTTTCATCCCCTACTACGACCCAACTGATGTGCACCCATCCCACAGCCACTCAAGCCTAACAAAGGCATTTCCAAAAGACATATATTGTGCTCTTGTTTAAAAGACCACCTGGGGAGAATGTGGTTATATAAGTGTAAGCGTAATGTTGATGGCTTCACGTCTTGATATAACTTATAAGGACAGTCTGGTGGCTAGTGCAAGAGCCAATGGCACAGCATCAATCTTGATGAGACGTTTATTTCGGTTCAGAGATAATTCAGTTTTTAGTTTTTCATAACTGAGCGGTTCAATTGTGTTTTTGATGAATAACTTCTATTGTGTGTTTTTGGTAAATAACTTGTTAGCTTGATTTTAAAAGCGTATGTGTCATTGTCATGCTATTATCTCCTGCTCTAGTGATGAAGTTGAATATCGCAGGGCAGCTAGTATAGTGGCATACAGTTGCTGTCCTAGTGTCTTCTAAATTTGCTACCTTGCTTCATTGGCTTGGGTATGCTGTCTTCTAAATATGTTATTTAGCTTCATTTACTTTGTACCGTTATAATCTAGTGTGACAATGTGGGTGTTATATACCTTTCAACCAACTAGGTATCAACATAGGAAAATGTAGAGATTATTCTTCATTTTGTACACTAAAAGTGGTCTATGGGTTAGCTTCGTGTGCTTCATGTTCCCTTATGATCACAATATGTTGACATTCTCAGAAGGGACTTCCATCTTCTCTTTTTAATCTATTTTTTCTGGCCAGTTTGAATGTCCGACCTCCGTTTCCAACTCGCGGTGTAGTAATGCAAATAATGTAAATTAGGCTTAGTCAAATGGGCTCAAGGGTTTTAATTTTTACAGTCTAAATACCTGCATATGCATTATCGTTTTTCCTGAAAGGTCGTACAAACCTCTAATGTGAAAAATATAATAATTTATAATGCATCCACAAACATCTTGGTGATAGTCTGCATATAAATTTGACGCTTTTAGTGTATACAAGAATGCGGTGTAATGTGTTGTTTCTTGTTGCAGCTTTACATGATCATGACCCTATCTTCAAAAAGGTGTCTTGTTCAGATAAAATGTCGGGCATATTACACTCATTGGGATACAAGAGGCCCGTGATCATTCAATCAATGTACATATTCAAGGTATTATCATTATTGTTATTGTTATTAAACAATGTTTTCTATGCACTTGCAGATCTAAATCATATTTGTGTTTAAAAAACTTGATATATTATTTATTACAGCAACCAGGTATTGGCGGTGAGGTTGTCCCTCACCAAGATAATTCATTTCTGTATACCGATCCACCAAGTTGCACTGGGCTATGGCTAGCCCTAGAAGATGCCACTGTTGTTAATGGTTGCTTATGGGCAATTCCTGGGTCTCACAAAGGTTGTTTCTTTTTCATTTTCTTTTTCAAAATTGTGTGGATTTGTTTGTAATGTTCGTGTCTTTTTATAAACCAGGTGGTCTTGTGAGACGATTTATCAGAGATGACAACGGTGTTCATTTTGACAAGCCATCCCCACCTTATGACCAAAAAGATTTTGTTTCTGTTGAAGTAAAAGCTGGTTCCTTGGTTCTTATTCATGGTGATCTTATTCATCAGAGGTCATTTTATAAATTTTTTTCATTTAATTATAATAATTAAGAGAACTTTTTGTTGTTCCCTTGTATTTAATCATACATTTGATATCGATTTAATCTGCCACAGCTTTGAAAATCAATCCTCAAAATCAAGACATGCTTACAGCCTGCATGTAGTAGATACTCAGGGTTGCAAATGGGCTGCAGACAACTGGTTAGTACATCTTTTGTGTGTGTGTGTTTTTCCTTCATGTATAATGATTGATCTAAGGGCGTAAAAGCTTAAAACGACCAATTTGCCCAACCACAGCCAGTCGGCTGGTTTGAGATTCATACGGTTCGGTTCACAGTTCTGGAAAGTGGAATCGGCTGTGTAAACCGAGCTAGTCATTTAACCTATATCTATATACTATACAATATTATAATACATATAAAAGAATAAAAGGTAATTTAACTTAATTTTTAGAGTTTTATGGTACCATTCTTTAAAGCATATAGTTGACATTTATACCAACTTTTCCCCCATGATTTTAAACGATCATTTTTTTTTTCATACGTTAATATATTTTATAAAATTTTACATCATAAAAACTAGCATTTTATTCTCTTTAAATGAGTAGGGTATTGTTATAGTTTAAAAAAAATTAACATGTTATGCGATTACAATTGCCGCATTAATAATGCGGCAATTACTATTTCAATGAACGATAAACCTAACTGGCCAAATTATACCAAATATTACTATATGATCCATATATGATCCAAATAAACGCACACACTAGAGAGGTGCTCGCATAATGCGGCCTCTCTAGTATGTGCGTGTATTTGGATCATATAGTAATATTTGGTATAATTTGGCCAGTTAGGTTTATCGTTTATGGAAATAGTAGATTTGTAATTTTTTTTTGTTTTCTTTTATATCAAAACGCGCATCCTAAACGATCCTCGGAAAATTCTATAATAACCAACCGGACAATCCTAGTTAGTTAATTGGTGAGTATGTATGTCATTAAGTATTCATTTTTCTGGTTTCAGGATTAAAAGGAAAGTGGATCCCGAGCCTCTCTATGTATCTTAATATGCGACTCGACTGTATAATGAACGGAACAAGTTTCAGTTAGTTGCATTTGTTCTTTTACTATCAATATTTAATAATTCCTGAACACATGTTTTCGTTATCTAGCTGTTCGTATGGCATTAATTTGTCGTATGGGTTATAGTTGTATGTCGTTTAGAAACCGATAACTCAAATACAAGACCGAACCGAACCAAACCAAACCAAACCGAACCAGCATTCCATATCTGTAACCAAGCCAAAAAATAGAGGTGTTGGATGTGAAGTACAGCAATGGAAACTGTTGATTGTCGAATTAAATTTGGTATGTAATGATTGGCCTTTCTTTTTAGTCACTTTTTACGGATATAGAGCTGTCGATGCTATCAGCTTCAAGGGACATGCTCTAATATTTTTATTTTATATATCTACGAAATTGAAATGAAGTGATACTAGAAAATCGAAATGGTTGTTTTTCCTAATTATTTTTATATTTACACATGACTAATAAAACTTATTTTCACCTATTGATAATGATAACAAATCTAATATAAAGTGACAAAATATGTGTATCGTAAAAGAAATAGGCTCTTTTTTTTTTGGATTTTTTTAAATGATCAACACTTGATAATTAATAAAACTTACTAATTCTATGTGTGCATCTTTTGCTCGAGTGAATTCTATGCCTAGTCATGATTAATGGATTCCTGCACACATTGTGTTTTTTTATCTCATGTATAAACAAAAACCTACTAAAAAGTCGTTTTTATTTTCGTTTTTTGTATAGTACTATGTTACTCGTTGGAAAGATAATAAAATGCTCGTTAATTTTGGTATAATGTTTTTTTTTATATAAAAAAACCTCGTATATAAGTTATTAACGTTTAAATTTTGTTGGGGGAAACATAAAGAGAGAAAAAGACTTTTAGAGGGAAATAAGGAAAACGAATACATCACCTATTGTTAGGGTTGCAAACGAACTGAACTTTCAGCGAATAGTACATGAACCGTTCGGCGAGAAGCATGGCCGTCTCTAAGAATCTCCGAAATGTTTTGGGCCTAGGGCGACTAAAAGATTGGGCCTCTATAAAATTCTAGTTTTAACTTTCAATTTTCAAATATGAGTAATTTAAATTTCAACTTTTAATGATCAAACATCAATACCTAGAATATTTATTAATATTATATTAAAAAAAATAAAGAAAAGTTGGTCTTCTATATTAAAAACATTATATATAAATACAAAAAGCAACTTCACGTTGCCTTGCAAATTTAACGGCAAATTTAACGGTGACAATTTATCGGTGATAAATAATTATCGGCTGCAACAAACCGTTTCACTAACAAGTTAACTGCAATTGACAACACATAACTTTTTTGTTTTCTTAACAGCGGTTACCGGCATGACTTTACACTTAATAAGAAAACCGACGGGTCTCCTCCGACCACCGTTTCCTCCATCGATTGCAACCGTTTCATACCATATATAACCCCGACCTCCACTGGAAAATATCCAGTAATGTTATAACCACTATGAACCGTTTACTCAGTCGTTTGCCACTGTTTCACACGTACTATAACACCTTCTGCCACCAAAATTTTCCGGTCATGATCACCCGTTTGAAGCAAAATTAGTTTTTGGTCATGAGGGTTTGAATTGCCGTCAATATATGTTGGTTTTGAGCGGGTGGGGTAGAGGGAAAATGTTATTTGTGAAGGTGGAATGGTGGCGAGGGTTGCGGTTGATGTCTAGGAAATCACCGGAACTTTCTCTCCGTCTTCCTCTTTCTCTCAGAAATCTCTCTCTCACTCTCACCGATACACTAATTGTGAATTGGGAAACGATATATTATTTAACTGCTCTTTAAAATCCAATGTTAAAAAGCAAAAACACGTGCCATATGTCTGCCATTGTCTGTAGAATAGTTTAGTTCAATATTTAATATAAAAATTACATTTATGTGTTGTACCCATATATTCCTCATCTCCTATGGTTACTACCATTTACTTGCACATTGGTTATTTAAGGAACGATTCTTTTTTCACTTTAAACTTTAACCAAGTTTAATCTAAAAACTAATTTTATTTTTACAACACAACCACTTATACATCTATTGTTATTATATTCATGTTATAATTGGATTCAACATATAGAAGATAGAAGATAGAGAAAAAAAAAGCACAATAGATGAACATATATGTATGTCTAACACTCTCATGCATGTTTTTAGAGGTATCACTTTTTAAGTTTTTAATTAAAGTTTTTTTTTTAAAGGAGTAAATTTAAAACATAGAAAAGGTTCATGATAAAAATTTATGAATTCAAAGAATATTACAAATCAGTTATGTTCCTTTCCAGAAATACTATTTAATTAATAGTTATATTCTTTTATATAATCTTATTAGTATACAACGAATCGAACTCGGGTCGATACATTTTTTTTCATGTTTAATTAAACAACTTTATATACCTGTTTTCAAACATAACTTTTTCTCTTTTAATATTTTCTAAAACTGACCGAGTTACCACCCTTGCAGTGGGCAACGCCTAAAGAAATCAACAGTGCCATTGGTGTCACCAAAAGAGTTCAAAACATTACATATATGTGTGCGCACACAACCACGAGAGCACGCCTTAAAAATAAACTTTAAAAGTGTACAAAAAAATAGGTGTTGCACGTACAAGTATTCAGTCTTATAATCTTCTAATACATATAAATTCAGAGGATCTTTTAATTATTGTATATACAAACACTTCAAATTTAACTTTAAGAATAGTATAGCTTTTCATTTCAAACATTGATCACATAACTTTCCATTTCACATTTTACCCCTTCACTTTAACCAGGTAACATCAGAGTTTGCTTATTTTTATTTACATTCTGAACCAACTTAAAGGTGCTTTGCTCAATGTAAATTTGTTTTATGATTTTTAATTAATATCAAACATGTCGACATCCTTTTGTCCATATCTCATTCAGTTGTTGTAATGAGAGATATGCACATTCAAATTCATGTCGATAGAGTTGGGTCATTTCTTAAAACTTTTTGTCTTTTGAAGTGTGATGTGCAGGCCGGAGATAAATGAAAATGAATCGAATGTTTATCATAAACTTCATCCTGCTAGCATCTCATATAATGATCAAATAGACATTTATAATAGCATCCCGCTGCAATGCGCGGGTTAACATCAACTTGTATTTATACAAATAGCAACTTAACGTTACGTGTTAACGGTTGATTGAACCGTCCTTTTTCCGTTACCTTTCCTTCCTTCTCAGCCTCATCTTTACTAACGGCGTTTGTCGTAACCGGCGGTGGCGGTTTCTGGCAACCGTTAACAGTTAAACAGTTAAAAATAAAACAATTTCAAAATCCGGCAATTCACTAATGCAACCAACACCAACGATAATGACCCAACGGAGGTGGTCCTTAAGGGGTGGTGCGTCAGACGACCACTCTGCTTGTCTTGATCTAGACTAGATCCAGTGGTGGCGGTGACCCGTGGGTGTTCGTACGGTGCTTTGTGTTTCTGATGATGGCCGTTTCTGGCAAATGAAAGTGTTTGTCTGTACTCTGTATAGTTCGGAGGCACACAACTATGTTGGAGGGATTCTTGCGTTTCGACTCTCCGACGAGCATGAATCTTGACCGAGGATAAGAAAAAAGAGGGTGAAAAGACGTTGAATGGGTCGGTGGCGGTGGCGGTGGCGGAGGCGTTTATGAAGGTGCGGGATCGACAGAAGAGAAATAGAGTAGGAGAGACTATTCACTTTTCTGATTTGGGGAGTTTCATAATATCATGATGCATATAAAAATGGATTTTTGAAACAGTTTATCTTCACAATACAAAGTTATTATTATTATAAAAAAATTAAAGGAACATAAATGATTTCTTATAGATTACCATCTATTTGCAATTGAATTTTAAAATCACATTTTTTTTTAAATAGATGTGTTAAAACGTACAATTAACTCATTGACTAATATCAAACAAAAAAACGTCATTTATAGTAATAATCAAGTATTTATCAATTTTCATTTATAGTGAGCATGCACAAGCGATCTGGCCCGTAAAATAGACATTCTTCTATTTTACTATAATATTCTATTAACTTTTAGTTACACTGATATATAATTCTACGGTTTAACATGCAACAACAATATCATCAGTTATAAAATATTTTCGTGTTTACGATCGATGTAAACATGTGATTATATCCTTTTGGGCATATTTCTTTAGATTGCTATGCTGTTTGTTAGTGCCATACCAAACTGATCCCGCTGCAACGCGCGGGTTGGCGTCAACTTGTTTTTAAACAAAAATTAAATGCATGAAGTAGCGTTTGAACCCAAGTTCTCTATCTTGAAATATAATTGACTAACCTATTCATCTACCTTGGCTTTGTTCTAATTACCCACACCAAAATAATTTAAACAAACGTTATACATAATATATATTTAAAATTTTTAAAATTTCGGGCCTCCCGGGAGTTTGGGCCTTAGGCTGTCGCCCACCCTGCCCATGCCCAAAATCGGGCATGGCGGGAAGTTCGTTTGTGTTCGTTCGTTTAATAAATGAACGAACATGAACAGAGGTTGCATTCGTTCGTTTATGTTCGTGAACGTTCGGTAATGTGTTCGTTTATGTTAGATAGTTTATTAAGGGTTTTAATTTTTATATTAATTTTTTCTATTTATTTTACCCAATAAATAATATATATGAGGTAATTATAATACATATGAGATCAATAAACCTGTTTTTTGTATCCAAGCTCATTATATGTTTCACATTCCAACGTTGATGCCCTCCACCTCTAACGCCCCATGCCATCCACCTCCAACGCCCTTCTCCAGTACTAAGTATGTTTGGACAATTAGGCTATATTTTGGGTGGATCTAGCTAATGTCCAAGGATGACAAAAAAAACCCGAACCCCATGGGTATACCCGAAACCCGAAATATTTGGGATGGGTATACCCGATACCCGATGGGTACAGATCCGGGTTTGGGTTTAAAATTTTATTTTTTTCGGGTTCGGGTATGGTATATTGCGATACCATACCTAATTACCCGATATATGGATATCCGATTACCCGCAAAAATACTCGATATAATCTATTTATAATATATTTTTTTTATATATTTAGTATATGTCTGTCTCTTTGTATTTCTAAAATATCATTTCCTTATATATTTAATTTTCCAAACTTCCTCCAATACCATTAATTACTGTCATAGAAGAATGAAACGTCAAAACTTTATGGGTATTTTCTACTACAAGTCCTAACGGGTATTTTTTGAACAAAATAACGGGTATACCTGTTACCCGTGGGTATACCCAATACCCGACGGGTAATTACCTGACAATAACCGACGGGTATTGGGTCGGGTTTGGTATACGGTTTTATAAACGGGTACGAGTTTGGTATTACCAATACCCTACCCGAACCCGACCCATTGCCATCCATACTAATGTCTTAATGTATATAAATTCAATGTTATTCAAAAGTTAATATATGTCCGTTTGTGTTTGTTTCCGTTCATGAACACTTCTTTGTGTTCATTAATGCCCATTTGTGTTTGTGTGCATTCATGAACAAAATTAACAAACGAACACGAACATGAGTGTTTTTTTAACAAAACAAACACGAATAGAAAATCTCGTTCGGTAAGTGTTCATGAACTGTTCGTGAACACATAATTTTCTTAACAAACGAACACGAACAAGGCTTTGTTCATATTCGTTAGGTTTGTTTGCAGTCCGACCTGTTCTCATCAGTCACTCAAAGTTTTTTTTAATAATCATATCTAGTGCCATTTGGTACACCTAACGGGGAAGGATGACCTAAATCAGAGCCGGCTGTGAGGGTGAGCCGGGTGGTCACCGGCTCCGGGCCCGACCTTTAAATGGCCCGAACGTTTTTTTTAAAATATGCGCATATATATATTAAATTCTATATTTAGGATATATATTTGTGTTTTATAAATTAAAGTCTTGTTAGTGGAGTTGAAAAAACCATGTTAACGGCCCTGACCTAAATGAACGAATTGTCTTCAAAATAGCTTTGTTTTATTCACACACTTTTCAATCAAAATCACTAATCACTATATATGGTTTTATTCACACGCTTTTCCAAAAATTATGTGATACCTATAATTTTTTGATGACATACGCCAAAGACCAAAGTTAACCCTTATACTGACCAAAAAAAATTGACAACATGACGGGTAAAAATCCGGACCAAAAAATTATAAGCCTAGTAAAATACTAAGTCTATTACTGATGGTTTATGTAACATTGTAACCGGGTAAAAGAATAAGAGTTGTCATACACTTTAATCCGTGTTGTGAATAAAAACATTTTTAAAAGTTAAATGCCAAAATGGTAAAAGTTAAGAGCATGTTTGGGATTGAGTTTGGAAACTAACACTTATTAACTTTTTGAAAAAGCCAATAAGTCAATAAGTCATTTTGAAAAGTCAGGATTTGATGTTTTTTCAAATGACTTATTGACTTATTAACTCTTCAAAAAGTTAATAAGTCAATAAGTTGTTTCCAAACTCAATCCCAAACACCCCCTAAGCGTTAACCTAATACATGTTCTTTTATATTTCTAAGAATGTATTGCGTACAAAGGACTATTAACCTACAAAGTGTAGGAAGGAACCTTAAATGGCCATGTGGATTTGGCCGTTTTTATTGAGACGGTAATTTAGACTTTTTCTATTAACGTGGTTCTTTTTTCTTTTTCGTTTTAAGTGATTGCACTTCTTAATCTATTGATAACGCAATCAGTACAAGGTGGAGTCTTTGATCATTTTTCTTCCATATATTCGAACAGAATTATCCTATCAAAATTTTAGGGTCGAACCACTCTTGACTTCTGTTCTACATTGAAACAGAGTCTGCACAGATCCAAAGTAACACCAATGAGTTACGCATGTTGATGGGTAGGTGTTGATAACGTGCGTGATTTATGAGATGGGACGTCTTTGGAGAGTGCATGCGTGAGATAGGACTCCTTGCTTTTTCTAAATGTGTTGTTTATAGGAACAACCATGCGTAAATTAGGAACAATACTTGCGTGATTTCCAGTTAATGATTTTCAATGCATGCGTGATTTCCAAATACAATTTTAACGAATGCGTTATTTCAAGAAGTTATTTTCCAGATTGATTATGGACTGTAACTAACGCATGTGTTATTTATGGTTCCTTTAACATGCGTAATATGATTTTTAATGACTTACGTACATGCGTAATTGGTGTTTCATGAACATGCACAATTGGTTTTAGGCCCAAGCTTATAGAATTGTTGATCTTGTAGCGGTTGAATGACAATAGCCTAGATTTCACGTCAATTTTGAAATTCACCTTGTCGAGTTTAATATTAATATTCTCTTACTTTTATTTATTATTCTATTGAATAAAAGTCATTCATAATTATTCGGTTAGGGATCGATCTAAAGCAACCCATTATGTCCTGCACATGCGTTTTTGTTTCCTGAACATGCTCTGTTTTTACGTAGGTAGAAGACGATCAATAGCATGCTCTGTTTTCATTGGAGAAGCATGCTTTGTTTTTGTTTTTTTGAAACCGAGCATGTTCCAAAGAGGGTGTTTTCTTTGTTAAGTTTGTTAGTCGGTTTTTCACGGTCGTCAGTTTGCTTCAAAAATCTAAATTCAATTTGACAATTGGTTTTGCAATCGGACGATTATGCCCTTTCCAATGTTTAAACCGTCTTAATGACGCTTAAAAATTACGATCACGCCACCGCGTTGTATTTCACCCAAATCTACGACCCGGATTCCTTCTCACGCTTTGTAGATTAAGATTTCTGTCTACATTATCCTTCCTCTATAATTCAAATGTATAAAAAACAAGCCTACAAAACTAATAGTAATTATCTTGTAGTTTTCACGTATAAAAGGGCTTTCCAAACATTCCGGTAGATAAGGCTCATTAATGCCGGAGAGTCCCTCGGTTAAACCCTTTTACTGTTTTACGTAAAAGCTGTAAGACATAAATTAACACCTTTACTGCTTTACACATGATGAATGCATGTATAGTACATGAACAAGACTTGAATGCTACGAATAAAGTTACACTCACTTTATTTTTGTCTGGTTTTGATACCACACACACATATATCGCCGAGGAGATGAAGACACACCACTATAACAAAATAAACTATTTATTTAATCTTATAATTTTCTAAAGTATTAAACTTAGAAAAAAATTAAGAACAAAATTAGTTTATTTAATAGAATCAACACATGTACAAAATTAAGAACAAAATTAGTTTATTTAATAGAATCAACACATGTACAGGCAGAAGCTAAGAAGGTCGCTAAGCACGAAGCAACCTTTTTAGAGAATCAACATGTGTTCCTGCCGTTTACTTTTGACACATTTGAATCCCTGGCCCCTGAGGCAGTACGGTTTCTGAAACGAGTGCAGAAGGTGGTCCACAGTGACTCGCAGAGCCCTAAGAACCAAGGGTTTGTGTTTAGCAGGATAGGCTTTGCGATTCAAAAGGGATAGCGGCACAGCTTGTTGCCCGCTTACCCACCATCTAAATGTAACTTGTTTTTTACTATTAAAAAATATTTAAACTAAAAAAAAAGAAAATATATGGACAAATTAATTAGCGTAATGGTATTTTATGTAGCTAAGATATTCATTCAAAAGTAAATATTTTGTTAAAAAATCTAAACAATTGGTAACAAAATTAAACAATATAGGATTGGTCTTTTTTTTTTTTTCGAAAAACTTAGTGTGTCGTAATGAGGATTGTATGACAACTTAGTAGTGGCCCATCTTGTGATCTAAATGGTATAGTAGTTAGTTTGGCTTAGATGAAAAGATCGAGTTTAAAAACATTAGACACAATTATTGCTTACGTTTTATCTAGTCTACACTTATAATAACTTTCGTACACTATAATATATATTTTTTTAAATATATCTTAAAATAAAACATTTAGTCATTTTAAATTTGAGTATATCATTGCTATATTTCTAAGTAAATTTGACAATGGTGCGTATACACAACCTGTCTAACCTTATGTCTTTAATTTGATGCATGTTTTTAGTCGGACGGATCTATGTGCCTCTCATGCCATGGTACATGTTGCGCCCTCTTAGCTTCTCAACATTTTAGGACTTTTTTCTATCTTCATATATGTGCATGTGTGTTATTTGCTTATAACAAAACATTTTGTTAAGGTATGATATTACATTGAGGTATGTTATTTACACAATAACAAAAATTAGGTTTCGGGCCGTAGAGGGTGTCAGTGTAATAAATGAGGACACCCTCTATGACCCGTAGAGGCCTCTACGGGCCGTAGAGGTGGGTTGGTCGAGTGCATTTAAACCCTAGATGGCCCGTAGAGGGCTCTACGGCCTGTAGGGAATACGAGGTACGAGGTCATTCAATGAACAGACTGACTTTTAGTGTGTCAGTCTGAAAAAACACTTCTTCTACGGGCCGTATAGGCCTCTACGGCCCGTAGAAAAGCTGGTTGTTGGGAGCATTAAACCCTCTACGGCCCGTAGAGGCCTCTACGGGTCGTAGAGGTCCAGATATATTCTTCTTCCTTGTCTTCTTTCTTCAGTATACGAAACATTTAAAAAAAACGGGTGCACAAAAAATTCGATCGATTCCAAGCTACCGCGATGTCTTCGGGCCACTACGGTAATGTTTCGGATGAATGGGAGCATTCGTTTAGCATATCTCACGTCTCGGAAAGCCTTTTCGGAGCCGTGGTGGAACGTGGTGAGGAGGAGGTTAGATCCGTTGTTCACTGTGGTGACAGGAAGGCACTACCCGATTTGAACCTGCTGTCCGATTTGAACCAGGAGTACGTAGAAGAACCGGAGTCATTTTACGTGCCGCCGCCAAGTCATCCACAGTACGAATACGGGACTTATCATTCGCACGGGGGAGGTGATAACGGTGGCGAGGAACCTGTCCCGGATGTTTCGTACGAAACAAATCAGGTGTGTTTATGTATTTACACTTGTTTATAATTTAGACCCGTGTATATTTAATAGTGTACATATTTAGACTCGTATATTTAGGCCCGTACCTATATCTGTTTTAGGGTTTGTGAGATTTGAACTCGTATATATTAGTTGTTATTTGAACTCGTAGGGTTTGTGAGATTTGAAATCGAATATATTAGTAAGTATTTGAACTCGTATATAAATTTTGCAGATATTCGGGTCTCTTAAAGACCTGACAGAGTGGGTTTATCAAAGGGCAAAAAAAAATGGTTACGTTACCGTATACTCACGTACTGTTTAGGAAGGCAGGGGGCCGAATAGGAGGGTAACGACGGCATGGATACGATGTGACCGTAGTGGCGTACATCGTAGTGTAGCCACGGTTCGAAAGACGGGCATTAAAAAATGTAATTGCCCGTTTGAAGTAATAGGGAGATACCACTCCGGCCACGATGGTTATATTTTGGAGGTCCAGAACCAAACACATAATCACAAACCTTTCCAACACATCGAGGGTCATGCATATGCTAGGAGGCTGGGTCCTAGAGGGTCGTAGAGGGCTCTACGGGCCGTAGAGGGTGTCTAATATTGGTTTATGTTATATTTATTTTTTCTAATACAGAAACCAGCGAATTGGTAGCCCAGATGGTCCCCATATTCGAAATAAGACTTGTGTGTGTTTGTGTGATAATGTGCCCAAGATCGAACCTCGTCCCAAACGTTTTTTGTGTTTTTTTTTTTGAGTCTACGGGCCGTAGGCAAAACATAAACATCCATCCCTCCCTTCTTCATTGCCAAAATTAATAAGACTTCTTCTACGGGCCGTAGAGCCCTCTACGGCCCGTAGGTAATCATTACAATGATTGACAATCATACAATCATTGGTAATGATTACCTACGGGCCGTAGAGGGCTCTACGGCCCGTAGAAACCTCAAAAAAATGAGGTCTACAAGTCGTAGAGGCCTCTACAGCCCGTATAAGGTTGTGTGAATAAATTTTCTACTTGTGCAATTATCCGGAGCCATTACATTAAGTAAGATTAAAAGGTGCCCTTCAAAGGTACATAAGCAAATTAATAAGATAAACAACGGGTCTTGCTATTCAAACCCCCCAAAAAATTATTTGTACCCCCTCAAAGCACTGAGCTTTGGCCAAAGCTCGGCGTATTGGGCCCACGGGTGATGTGATTGTCACACCAATCACTGCTTTATCAGACTTTAAGTCACATCACTGAAACATCGTACTTCAAAGCGCTGAGCTTTGGCCAAAGCTCAGTGCTTTGAAGCCCAAAAGCTGACAGCAACACATGGCGCCTTAGGATTGCCTCCTAAGCGCTGAGCTTTGGGCAAAGCTCAGTGCTTTGAAGCCCTAAGCTCAGTGCTTTGCTGCCACGTATAAGCCCACGGGCCACTGCATTTTGCCCTAAGCTCAGAGCTTAGGGTCTTTTTTTTAAAAAAAAATAATTGTTTTAATGTTTTTTTAATTATTTTAACTTGTTTCCAATAAAAAAAAATTTGTTTGATGTGTTTCGGTTCGTTTATTGCTCGTTTGTCGTTTTGAGTAGAAACATCCGAGTATGAACAACTTTCATAAATTAGTGTACGTGATACATGAACTATACAATCAATACCGTTTTTTATCAAAATACATATTTAGCATTTCTAATCGATATCCTGGGTATCCGGACTCTGTTTGACGCGTTTTGGTTCGTTTATTGCTCGTTTGTGGTTTTCATTAGACATATTCCGTTGACGAACAACTTTCACAAATCATTGTACGTAATACATGAACTATACAATCAATACCATTTTTAGCATGTCTAATAGATATCCTGGGCATCCGGACTCTGTTTGACGTGTTTTGGTTCGCTTATTGCTCGTCCGGACTCTGTTTGACGCGTTTTAATTAGCAAACTTTTTAATTATAAATAGGGGTAACTTTGCTAATTATAAATATATTTTTGAACAATGACATAACCATTTTTCATTCCCGTATCTTGTACCCAGTCGACTAACTCCTGGCTCTTACCCGATCATAGTTTCGTTTGAGACTGACCGAACATTTTCTTCACGCCAGGAGTTAGTCGACTGGGTATAAGATACGGGAATGAAAAATAGTTATGTCATTGTTCAAAAATATACTTATAATTAGCAAAGTTACCCCTATTTATAATTAAAAAGTTTACGAATTAAAACACGTCAAACAGAGTCCGGACGATCAATAAACGAACCAAAACACGTCAAACAGAGTTCGGACGCCCAGGATATCTATTAGACATGCTAAATATGTATTTTGATAAAAAAATGATATTGATTGTATAGTTCATGTATTACGTACAATGATTTGTGAAAATTGTTCGTCAATGGAATATGTCTAATGAAAACCACAAACGAGCAATAAACGAACCAAAACGCGTCAAACAGAGTCCGGATACCCAGAATATCGATTAAACATGCTAAATATGTATTTTGATAAAAAAACGGTATTGATTGTATAGTTCATTTATCACATACACTAATTTATGAAAGTTGTTCATACTCGGATGTTTCTACTCAAAACGACAAACGAGCAATAAACGAACCGAAACACATTAAACAAATTTTTTTTTTTGATTGGAAACAAGTTTAAATACTTAAAAAAGAATTAAAATTATTTATATTTTGTATCATCGAACTGATTATTATATGCTAATGAAGTCGATCTTTTGTTTGCTTTTATTTGTTAACGAATGCTTATATCTATTTGTTTGTTTATATGATGTTTGTTTCGAGTGATTAATATGTTAACACTTAACGTAATAAATAGAGTAATAAACAACAAGATCGTTCGTCCAAAACCTTATTTTATAATTAGACGTTTAAATGAATGAAATGTTAGAAGTTATTATATCTATTTATTATTATTAGTATTACCTTATTATTATTATTTACAAACTTAAAAAAAAATCTTAAAAAAAACAAACACCAAAAAAACCCCACAAAAAAAAAAGTCATACAAAAAACAAACAAAACCCCACCCAAAACACCCAAAAAAAACCCAACCCAACACCCTATCACACCAATCCTAAGACCCCATCAGCTTTTGTACTTTAAAGCACTGAGCTTTGGCCAAAGCTCAGCGCTTAACACCAATCCCAAGGCCCCCCCTGATCCACCTGATGCTGTCAGCTTTTGGGATCAAAGCACTGAGCTTTGCCCAAAGCTCATCGCTTTAAAGGCGGCTAGGGGGTTTAAATAGACAAGTGGGGGTACCAATAGATAGGGCCTAAACAAAAGAAGGTTCCATGAATCTCAAGGGTTTTGGACTTTTGGTCAAGTGATATACACCCGTAATTATTAATATTAGGACAAGTTAGTACATCAAATCTTAACCAGAAAATTGCAACTCTCCTTACTCTAAGGGTTCTAGTTTGTCTTGTAATAGAATAATTGATAATAAACACTCAGTCCCTATTATACCATTTACAAGTCAAAGCTCTCACCATGATCTTTCATTGTGTTGCTTTCCGGTTCATCTAGAAGTGCATAAAGTACATTATATATATAGCCACATGGCCCTCATGCACTAGTACATGACAATAAGCAACTTTCAAATGGCTCAAGTCTGTCCAAAGAAACAAGTAGCAAGACCAACAAGAAAAATGAAGAAACGAAGGGTTTATAAATCAAACAATCCACTTTTTATCATTTGGGCACTCTTAGTTTTAGCTCACTTGCCTGGATCAACCACCTATCATCGCCACCTTCACCACCATCACAGTCGCGTATTCCCTAACGAGAGAGATACATCTTTAGATTCAACAATGCCATGGTTCCATGTAGCGGGTTTATCCTCGAGTAAAATGAAGATTAATGGAGACGAAAAAGAAAAGTTTTATGACGAAGAAAAAAGAATAATTCCTGCAGGTCCAAACCCTCTTCATAATTAGCTAGCTTCACATAGGAAGTTAACCCTTGTAGCGGTTCGCTACTGTTGAAATAGTATTCAGTCTGTGCAAGATCTTAATGTTGTTAAGTGTTAATGTCTTTTCATCCATTACTATAATTTTATAGCAAATATGTGTTATTCTAGTAATGATTGTCAGAATGAAAATAGTTTAGCAAAGAACTTCATGAACTATGTAGGTGGTTAATCATTACTGTGATTTGTTGTTAGCTGCTTCTGCAAAACAAATGGGATTGGTCGGGATCAATGGATCATGTTGTGTAGTGATCAAGGGACATGTTTGTCTTTAGAAAGCTATAAGACAGGAGGGAGTGGGGGCGGGAAGGTGATGTGGAGGCGGGAACACCACCCTTAGAGGGCATGGAACAGGGGGCGGGAGGGTGAGGCGGTGAGGGAAGGAGGGGCGGGGGGGCAAGCTAGGTGAATTTTGATTGGTTCTTTTTTTTTTTTTTTTAATTATCACACACATTAATAATAATAATAATAATAATAATAATAATAATAATAATAATAATATTCATTCCCCTGCCCCTCTTCCCCCTTCCACTCCCTATAATTTTTCCTTCATATGAGTCCCACAAGTGCCACATGACGCTTCACCCCCTCTTTTTCCTGCCCTTCCACTCCCTATAATCTAAGTTATGGAACAAAGATATAATGTGATGTTTGTCTACTTCTAAAAGGAAATACCACTTTCTTTGAACAACAATATTATAACAAAGTTAAAAACATATCAAATTCAAATTGATAGCAATTGCTTAAAATAATATTACAATTTACAACAAAATCAAAAGTTTACATCAAGCTAGATATCATTAGAAAATAAAATTACACCAAAGGTTATATATATATATATATATATATATATATATATATATATATATAATGCTATTAAAAACAAAAATACAAAATTTTATATAAATTAATATTAATTTGAAGAATAAAAATATAAATGTTCTTCAATTTAAAAGTCATTTAACAAAAAGTCTGATTAAAAAAAAGTTATTTTACTTCCAAACATGAGCAATCGTTGAGACATTGGTACGATTGCTCAGGCGAATCCGCCCAAACATTCTGTGCTAAGTGGACATTCACACAGACTGTTACCATCGGCAACGATGTCATACATTCAGTGTTGTCGTTCTGGTGGCTTCTGTTATTCCAGTTCATCGGTTAAAAGTTTCTAACTCCGTCACTCATGTTATGGCTAGTTTTCAAAAATGAAGACTAGTAGAGTGCAACTCTAGATGTATTGTATTTACGCTATTCACTTCTAGTGATGATTGACATCTTTATTATGTATTTAAAATATAATTTTGGTTTAATCTTATTATCATATGAACCGATCCGATCCGAACCAATTTTTTAAATACTTTGCGAAGGCAATCGAGACCTAAAAATTTCCGCTCCTCATGAAAAAAATTACGTGTCCACCATTGTCCGTGATCGATGACTTCCGACCCTCTGGTGACTTTCGAACCCCCAATCAAAATTCTCAAGCTTCACCACTAAATATGATGTTTGTTTACTTCTAAATGGAAATACCACTCTCTTTGAACAACAATATTACAACAGAGTTAAAAACATATCAAATTCAAATTGATAGCAATTGCTTAATATATTATTACAACAAAATCAAAAGTTTACAACAAGCTAGATATCATTAGAAAATAATACTATTATATATAATACTATTAAAAACGAAAATACAGAATTTTATATATATTAATATAAATTTGAAGAATAAAAATATAAATGTTCTTCAATTTAAAAGACATTTAATAAAAAGTCTAATTAAAAAAACAGTTCTTTTACTTCCAAACAGGGGCAATCATCGTTGAGACTAGGGGTGCAAACGAGTCGAGCCGAGCCCGAGCTCGACCAGGCTCGAGCTCGATTAACTTATAAGAGCTCAGGCTCGATTCGAGCTTTGTTTTCAAAGCTCGAGTTCGGCTCGTTAGTAATTTATCAAGCTTGAGCTCGGCTCGTTTGTTATCGATTAGTTAATTTATTAAATAAAAATAATATAAATAATAATTCGTTTAGGCTCGTGAGCTCGATAAGTGAAGCTCGAGCTCGGGCTCGTTACTTAACAACTTTAAATGAGAGGTAAATATGATTAAATATTAAAAACACTAATATTATATATAGGCTCGATAAGGCTCGACGAGCCTAACGAGTTTCATACGTCACGCTCGCGCTCGGGCTCGATAATAAACGAGCTTTGTTTTAGGCTCAAGCTCGGCTCGAGCTCGATAAGGCTCGGCTCGTTTGCACCCCTAGTTGAGACATTATATTATTAAGCAAATGAAAGATGGTTATTATATTATTAACCAAATGAAATTAATATAAATTTTTAAATAAAATTCTATTTTTTACTTAAAACTTTGTCAAAGTCCAAAATTATGTTGGTTAAATTATTGAAAAACTAAGAATAATTATGATAATTATTTTATGAGTGATTTCTATTTATTTAAAATAGTTAATCTGGTTGAATGATAAGAATGCTAAATACATACAATATGCTAAATAATAAAAAATATGTGATATTAAAAAAGTCAAAGCTGATACCCCGTTGATCGATTGAATAATGATCTAAAAATTACTTAATAAAATTTATAACTGTTACGTTAACATTCATTTTTAAAATACATATCTTGACAATTGTGTATGTGAATGAATAACATTATATTTATTCTACCAGCATAATATACATGTTTTTCTTACCGTGCAAAACATATTTTTTTTAACATAACTTTTTTTTAATTGCGCTCTATTATATTTTTATAAATGGCTATTTCAAATTACATATTGAGCCTAATTCCTTTTCCTGAAAACTGAACTTCATTCACTACAACAGAATTTGGTTTCTAGTATCAACCTCGCACTTGTATAATTTGTAAATTCTCTATTTAAATTCTCAAAATAGAGTCCAGTTTGATCAGTTTCATACTATAAAATAGTAATTTAGAGATTATTTCATGGTTAATTCACATTTGGAGGATAAAACAATGTGAAGGCCCTGATACTATAATTCGTATACTATCAACTATTATGAAGCAAATCACAAAATAGCGACTAAGGAAATCCCATCGCGCGCAAATAGTGACGGTTTTCTAGGGACAAGGGGTTTCATCTTTAGCAACCCAAGACAAATTCTTTTTGCGATAGATCGGTGACCTGTCGCAAAAATGAACTCGTCACAGCTCGTTCTCTACATAGTCCCTAGCAGCTGATTCTCTCACTTCTGTCTTGATACCGTAAGCACTGATATCAGACTTCTTAAAGGATGGAGATCGATATGATGAATGATTAATTTCTATATCTTTACGGCTAATATGATATATGATTATATATTGATATTAAATTGCAACGTGTTGTATAGAAAACAATTAAAAAGGCAAATCATATCTTCAACAATCTAGTACAAACTTTAAATTATTATTTTTGGTAGCTCGTTTATCCTATATAAATCCAAGGGTTTATGCGTATATTTTCAACAATCTCATCACCAACCATCTCTTGTAGAGAATTGTTTAGCTCCAAGAGAACATGGCTTTATCAGGAAAGTTAATCGGTTATGTAGAGATAAGTAAGACCGGTGATGTCTTTCATGACCTCTTCAGGCACAACCCGCACAAGATGGTTGCAATAACCCCTGATAAGGTTCATGATTGTGAGCTCCATGAAGGTGAAAGAGGGATCGTTGGGTCCGTCATCTCTTGGCACTATACTCATGGTACGTATCGTACTTGTTTCTCCTTAAATATTGTGCATTCCATGCATTTGGAATCATGGACATAACCAAGATTCTTAGATGGTATTTGTAATTTTGTATAGTATGTTATTGTCAGTTGGTAACTATTAGGCTAGTCTTATTCAAAAAAAAAAAAAAAAAAAAAAAAAAAACACTATTAGGCTAGTGTAAACGAGTAGCTCTCAAGTTTAAGTTGTTAATAGTATTTCAAGTTCAAGCTCAAACTCCGGCTCAGGCTCATCTCGGACTCAACTCGTTTAGTTTTTTTAAGTTCTAGTATTTCAAGTTCAAGCTCAAACTCATGCTGGTATTTGATACTGGGGAGCTCTTTGCGATGAACTGCGTGCTTCTTATACTTATCCACGCAATGAACCCCATATTTATATTATACAAAATAAAACTATTATATTTAAATACTTATTACGTGGGCTTAGGCTTATGAACCTAGTCAAACTCGGGGTCCAACTCGTTAACTAAATGCACTGTAACTTAGGGTTGAGTTCATGCCCGGTACATCTTATCTCATTTCAAGGTTTAAGCAAGGTTTATTTAAACCAATCTCAAGTAGTTCATGAGCGGTTTGTTATATTACACCCCTACATATAATCTACTGATAGATAACATTTTCTTGCATTTTTGCATTAAAAAAGAGGGCAAGAAGAAGTTTTCAAAACAGATAATTGAAGCAGTGAATGAGGAAAACCATATGATTGTGTTCAAGGTAATTGGAGGAGATCTAGTGGATGAGCTATACAAGAGCCTCACAATCATATTTCATGTTGAACCAAAGGGTGATGGGCAGGTGGCTATATGGACCTTTGAGTTTGAGAAGCCAGATACAACTGTACCCTATCCAACTTCTATGATGGATTTCCTTTGCAATCTTGTTAAGGAATTGGATGCTCATAACACCGACCACTAAATTGTTCTGCAAGCTCTGACCAAACATGGGAAATGGAGGAAAGTTCTGCTTAATTTGTGTGTGAGTGTGAGTGTGAGTGTGAGTGTGAGTGTTTCTAGTATAAAAATAAATGGCTTGTTATGTAATTTTCTTTTACTATCATGCATGAATTTGTGATCTACGTATCGATCATTATTATCGTATTTCCTGTTGTCCTATAGAACTTATTTTGCAACAGAAATTAAGAAAGTTTCTGAATTGATTTGTTCGAACAAAGAACAAATGAAAACTGAAAACAATGAAACAATAATAACAATAATAACCGATACTCTTTGGACAGAAAACTAATGTTATTGGATTGATCTTATCGGAACAATCTTGGTGAGTACAAATGAAACATGATACTCCTATATATACTTAATCAAACAACATGATACTTTGACAGTTATAATCCGAAATAGTGTGTCGTTTGTTTGGTCTTTTAACTGCCACCGGTTGTAGATTTTTGGCGCCAAGAAACTGTTTTCTAACTACCGAGGGTATAGAAGTCTTTTCACATTGTTTCCCGCTCATTTTTTTCCTTATTTGCTGCTGTTTTAATGAGATGTTTGCTGACCCATTTGATTTCCATAAGTCTGCAGCATCATTGCCTTTTGATCGAGCCTTGCTTCCTTTTGATGCAGCCTTGTACTCGAACATATTGACCCATATATACTTCAATCCTATCTATACTAATGCTTACATCTAATAATACACATTTTAATACATACATATATGCTACTATAGTCACATAAGTTCAGATTATACATACTAAAAATACATAAGACATAAAGTTTTATTTAAACATCTAATACCCGCCCCTAAATTAAACTTGTATTCTTCATGTTCTTGGGCAAGGTCTCGATTGCTTCTTGTAATGCTTGTTCAGCTCTTGTGAAGTCATATTTTCTCTTCTTCATTAATTTCTTTGCAGTGATCAAGTCTCCGCCCTGTAGAGAGCATAGTCTTCTTCAATTGAATTTGCATTCTTGTTCAACAATGGCATTACATTTGATTCTTCTTGCAGTTTTCCACTGCTGTCCCTCATTTCAGTGCTTGTACTCCCTTGTTGATTCTGTCTAGCCACAGTTTTCACACGGTATTGCCATTCCAAGACATGTAAGTATTGGGCATAGAGTATTCTTACAATATCTTTATCTTCATAGTTCAAGCCCAAATCCTTTGCAATGACTACCCACAAATTATACTTTGATACTCTTCGGTGTCCTCCCTCCTTCTTTACTAACACATATAAATCATACAAGTCTATCCTTTTCCCATTTTCCATTCTTGGAGGTATTGGCCGATTGTCCACTTTTAAATAAAAGTTTAAGAACCAATTAACCATTCTCAAGAAGGGATCTTTCAATAGTTCCTTATGTGCCCAAGGATATTCTAGATCTTCTATAATATCTAAGAATTCTATACACTTTTCCATAGAATCTATGTTGATCTCATGAACTATATTCTCCATCTTTCTCATATTATTTTCTGAATCAATATCTAATTCTTCAAAGTATTGATTCAAGTACTCCTCTTTCATTTTCTCATGTTCATTTTCTTCTAACTTTAATTCTTTCAACATAGTTTCTTTTGAATCTCTATTTTCTTTCATATTTGCGAATTGTATACTCTCCTTTTTGAACATGTTTTGCACATAACACTTGTTTCCTTCCAATTTGACTATAAAACCTTGTAGTTTCAACTGAGATAGACTTAAAACGTTTTTTTCTATGTTCGTGGATGTGACATCCGTCACCTTTTACTTTCACCTTTGTATAACTTCGGTCCTTCATGTTTGCTTGTTTGATATTTCTAATACTTGTAATCTTGGATTTTTTTTATTCAATAATAAAAGCCCATTATTCCTTTAATTATTTACATCGCGCAATTATATATATCTATTTATATAGTTTGTTATGTTTCTCGCGTTTAAAAAAATATTTACGTCTTTTATACGTTGTATTGGTTTGATATTAAAGGATTATGGAACTCGAGGACGCGTTTAAAACTTAAAAAAATAGTTGATGTTAACCAGGTTCAAACCTGGGTACACATCAAGTCAAAGCCTTAACACACTTAACCAACACCACTCCACCATTCTGGATTTTGTTGATTTTATTTGACACAATGAAACTTATAGTGATCCTCGCTGCACACCAACTTTCAATCCGTTTTCTAACGCTCGTATTTTTCAAATTCAATCACAAGGTTTCAAGCGCCTCAATCATATCAACTTTCCATACTTACGAATTGACTGATTGAACGCGTTAAAAGCTGTCAATTAATCGATTAAAAACATTTATAACCTTCCAAAACAACAAATATTGAACCATTATATATACTCGTTCTTTGCTCGATTAAACTTGCACACACATTCAGACATATGCGACTAGAAGAACCCCTAAAAAACCCCTCATTTTCGTGCCATCAATCCTTCAGAATCGAGTCTTTTTGCCCGAAACTTGGTGCTCAGAATTCGTCATCGTTCGGTACATTATAATCTTTGATTTTATATGCTTTTGATTCAGCTTTTAAAAAGGAATAAAAGCCCTATAATATCGATTGTTAACTGTAATGAATTAAGGTCCAATTGAGTCGATTGCGGATTAGGGTTCTAAAGCTTTAAATGGGGATTTTTGGTCCTGCAGGTTTTAATATAAAACAATTCGAAACTATCAAAAGCAACAAACACACACCCAGACCAGTTAGTTTGGGCGTGACCATGCATTGATCTGGTCAGGGGTTCGAATCTTGCACTGGCCGGTTTTGTGGTCCTTTTTTTTCAGCTTTTCTTTTTCTCATTTCCTTTATATATATCTCTTAAATAAATGCAATTAATTATTAAAAATAGCAAATCTGGTCCAAAATATTAATAAAAATTATTCTAGCTTCACAAAACTCTAAAATTTATGTTTGTAATTTTATTTTTTCTGAAAAATATTATTTATTATTTTTAATGTATTTATTTTGTTTAAATCATAATTAATTCATAAAAAAAATCATTTTTAATCATTTTAATGCCAAAACTTTTGTGGAGTTATTCCTAAACATATAAAACCTTATACTAATTTTATTTTCTATAAAAATATAATTTTTACCCATTTTTTACAATTTATGTAGATTTAATTGATTTAATTCAATTAAATTCTGTTTTAATTAAAAATAAGATGGAAAATAATTTATAAAATTATTTCTCACTTATAACATATCTAGACCACTGTTCAAAAATGCAAATAATGTTTTTGAACTTTATTTGTATTTATTTCCTATTTATTTCATTATTATTAATAATACTAAATCAATATAAATTACTAGAATATCAAAATTTTGAGTTTAAAAATTCTGGAATATATTTTATATAAATCAGAATAAACTTGACTTAAAATTTTTATATTTATTTGGGTTATTATTTTTTCCCACTTTTATTCGTATTTATTTAATTAAAACAAATTAGGGTTTAATTCAAAACCCTAAAATCTCCAAATTTTAATCTATAAAACCCTAAGTACCCAATCCTCAATACCTTAGATTTTAAGATTCATTATCTTATAAATTATTATTCCTCTAGGTTAAATTGTTTGGGATCTTTATTATTTAAACACTCATCGTTCGGTAGGATCAAATCCCTACGCACACTGTGAGTATATCTTTCCCCTTTTTTCATGTTTTACTCTTTTGGGGCTACTCATGTACCTTATGTCAAATTACTATTTCTTTACACTAAATGCATTTCTCATGTGTGTTTGCTTTGTGTTACTTTGTGTATCTATGACTGTCAAAATCATTAACCTTTGAGGGCCTAACATTCCAATGAATAGTACTATGGTATATATCCCTCATGACTCTGTTGAGAGACCTTGGTCATCGTTTTGTGATTTCTTATACTAAAAATGGTTTTCTTGTGTTAGTCTCATTCTATTAGGGTTGGTTTTGACTGATACTGCTTAATACATAATTGCAAACGGTATACAACACATGAATTGCGAAACGTTTTATACTATATGTATCAAATGGATGTACTCACCAATACATTATATGTTTTGCTTTACACACTTAGGTTTTTGGCCCTAGTGCTTTAATAAAACTGAACTTTATTTAGTATGTTTTGTGATTCCTTTAGACAATTTGTATTTTTGGTTTGAATATTGGAATATGGTTGGTATTTAAATTTACATTTTAGTCCGTGTGCTATTGAACAATCGTCACTACGTGACACCTTGATGATTCCGCCATCGGTTGGGGTGTTACAGATTGGTATCAGAGCCATGGTTATAGGGAATTAGGTTATTAGTAAATACTTTTGACCTAGTCTGTAACTAAGCTACCCTTTATGTGTTTTCTCTTATCCTCATATTTTCTTTAGTTTTCTCTTATTCTCATACTTTCTTTTGTTGTTTCTCTCTTATTTTATATTCTGTTCGAGGAAGATCCTATTCTATCTCGAAACAAAATCATTAAGTTAGGAGTGATATCCATACCTTGGTGAATAGTCTCATTCCTTTTCATGTTTTTATTTATTTATCTTGGAATATTTTCCTTTCGAGATAGGAGACGTCCAAATCTCAAGGAATCTATCCCTCCAAAAGAAACTTAACCACTAAGCTAGGAGTGATATCCTTATCTTAGTGACAAGTTTCACTCTACCGTATTTTTACTTTTTGAAATACATCTTTGAGTTAGGAGTGAAATCCACACCTCAAGGATTTATTTCTACATATCAAGTCTCGCTAAAGTTTTTGAAATTTTTTTGTGATGGGGCACGTGCAATCGGGAAGGGTGAGCGCCTATATCCTGAGTTTTCTGTCTAGGCCTTGCATTTCGCATAAATCCCAATCAGACGAGGGACCCATATGCCTACCTGGGAACTGTTGGGATGAGCATTCACTTCTAGGCTAAAGTACGCCCCCACAAGTCACGAATAATATTTCAATCACTTTGGTTAGTCACCAGTTTCCTTAGAAACAATCCCAATATCCCTTTTCGTTCTTGATATTGATTTTTGTTGTTTGAAATTTTCATCACGATTTCTTATTCTTTATTTTTTTCATTGGGTTTTCATATCAATTAATGGTTATGCTATAACATCATTATGCACTTTCTTTTGCACCTCATAATGTGTTACTTGTCTTGTTTTAAGTTATGACACTTCCAAAACTTTGAAATCAAATCTCAAAATTCTTTTTCTTATTCTTGTAGATGTCTGATCGTGAACTTCGTAAGAAAGCCGCTAAGCGTCATGCTAAGGAAAAATCTGATCGTCGTATCGCATCCATGCTCAATGACAAGTTGGAAACACTTGTCCCTAACATCATTAATGCTATTATCCAAAATCTTCATCTAAATGGTAACTCGAGTGGAAACTCTAATGGGAATGATAACAACAATGGTGAAGTCAAAGAGACCAAGTGTACCTTTAAACACTTCAATTCTTGTCATCCCAATAAATTTAATGGTACTGAGGGAGCCACTGGGTTGCTTGAATGGTTTGAAAGCATGGAGAGTACCTTCATCAACAATGACTGTCCTGATAACTTGTGTGTTCGTCATGCCTCGAGTGTTCTTCGAAAGAGAGCACTTACTTGGTGGAATGGTGAAAAACACAATCGAGGGACGGAAGCTGCTTTGGCTATGTCTTGGGAGGATTTTAAAACTATCATGACCACTGAGTTCTGTCCGTGAAGCGAAATGAAGAAGCTGGAAGATGAGTTCTATCACCTCAAGCAGGATAGTGGGAACAATGTTCCTTATAACACTCAGTACCATGAGCTAAGTTTGTTGATTCCTCATATGGTAACCCCAGTTTCTATCGCTATTGAGAAATATATTGAGGGTTTGCCACCTCAAATTCTTGATTCGGTTATGGGAAGTAAACCTGCTATTGTGGAAGAAGCTATTCGTCTCGCAGCAGCCCTTACTGATAAGCACGTCAAGGATGGTACTCTAACTCGTAAGGGCACTAAGCGATCCGCTGAAACCACTTCAACACCTGCTGCCACTGAATCTTCCAAAGCTACCTTTGCCTCTACCTCTGGTTCTAATAAGAAGCGAAAAGGTAGAAACCAAAACTATGTTGTAGTTGCACCTGTTAACCAAATTCCTATTGCAAACTCACTTGCTGTACCTCAAACACAGAAGACTCAAGGAACCTATTCTGGTTCACTCCCTAAATGTTCTGCATGCAACTTTCACCACCCTACCAACCGACCCTGCTGGAAATGTGACACTTATGGATGAATTAGCCATATTGCCTCTCACTGCCGTAGAACCAATAATACCCAAAACCAGAAAATCGGCAAAGCCAGAGCTTGTTATGCTTGTGGTGATCCTAACCACATGCAAAATGTATGCCCTCACCTTACTACTTTTATTAAATCTCGTCAACAAGGTACAACAGGACCAGCAGCTCCAGCAATTCAAGCAGTTCCAGCTCGTGGTCGTGCTTTTAACATTAATGCTAACCAAGCTCAAGCTACAAACGACGTGGTTAATGGTACATTTCTTATTAATGAGTTATATGCTTCGATTTTGTTTGATACCGGTGCGGGTAAGAGTTTTATCTCATTAGAGTTTGAACCTTTGCTTGCTCGTGCTTGTTCTCATCTTACTCATCCTTTCACTGTGGAGGTTGTTGATGGCAATCCCATTCTTATAAAATCCGTTATCCGCAATTGCACGTTAAATTTAAATGACTATGATTTCTCCATTGACCTTGTACCCTTGAAATTGGGGAGTTTCGATGTCATAGTACGCATGGATTGTCTTTCTAAGCACCACGCCGAAGTTGTTTGCTTTTAAAAGTTCATTCGAATTCCACTTCCGTCTGGTGATTTTCTATATGTTTATGGAGAAAAGTCATCGAAGGGTTTGAAACTCATGTCTTGCACTTAAGCTCACAAATACCTTCGTAAGAAGTATGTATCCTTCTTGGCTCACGTTGTGGAAAAGAAGGACAAGGGCAAGAGTATTCAAGATGTTCCGGTTGTTTGTGATTTCCCAGAAGTTTTTCCAGATGATTTACCTGGTTTACCTCCTGTTCGTTTTGTTGATTTCCGAATCGATCTTGTCCCCGGTGCAAACCCTGTCGCCAAAGCTCCATATTGTTTGGCACCTTCGGAAATGCAAGAACTTGCCAGTCAACTTCAATAATTGACTGAAAAGGGTTTCATTCGTCTAAGTTCTTCGCCTTGGGGAGCTCCAGTTTTGTTCGTTAAAAAGAAATATGGAACTTTTCGTATGTGCATCGACTATCGCGAGCTCAATAAGCTTACGATAAAGAACCGATACACTTTGCCTCGCATCGATGATCTTTTTGATCAACTTCAAGGTGTAGTCTGCTCTTCAAAAATCGACCTTCGTTTGGGATATCATTACCTAGAGCCCTCTACGGCTTGTAGGTAATGATTGCCAATGATTGTATGATTGCCAGTGATTGTAATCATTACCTACGAGCCGTAGAGGGCTCTACGGCTCGTAGCTAACGTCTGATTAATTTGGGCATCAATGAGGGTGGGATGAATGATTAATTTTTTGCCTATGGCCCGTAGAGACCTTTACGGCCCGTAAACCCAAAAAAAACACAAAAACGTTTGGGACGAGGTTCGATCTTGGGCAGATTATCACACAAACACACACACAAGTCTTATTGCAAATACGGGGACCATCTGGGATACCAGTTTGCTGGTTTCTATATTGGAAAAAATAAATATAACATATACAAATATTAGACAACCTCTACGGCCCGTAGAGCCCTCTACAACCCGTAGAGGACTTTTTTTTTAAAATTTTTTTTAACACATTTTAATTGTTTATTTATTTTTACTATGTAACTATAATTAGAAAACGTGTTGTTTAATGTCGTCTCGATAAGCATGTAAACGTTAACACAAGCGTTTATATAAACAAAAAGATAAAAATAAACATTAATTAACATAATTAGAGTTCAAAATAAACATTGTTTAAAACGTTTACAAAATATGATCAAAAAAAGAACATCGAATCATCAGTCGGCGGCTGCTGCGAGGACGTACCGGCCTCATGCGGGTTCTGCTGCGTGCTGGGCCCTATAATCGGTGGGACACGAGGCTGCATGCCCAGTTGGCGAAAGATATCCTGCTGGTCAGCAATCATCCAGCGCATCGCCTCGTCCTACCGATTACGCCACTGACGCATCTCGGTGTCCTGCTGCTCACGCCAGGTGTCCATCCGCTGACGCCACTGACGCATCTCGACAGCCTCTGCGGCAGCCGCACGTACGTCCTCTCTAACATCAGGAGGCAACCTGAGGGAGTGATAAACGCACGGCGGATTCTGCACATCCTCAGGCCGTGGCTCAGGCACGTCGACGTCCCTCTCATCGCCCTCTCCCCCTCAGCAACAAAAAGCAACCCAACCTCCACAGCATCACCTGCAATGGATAACAATAAATAAATAAATAATAATAATAATAATAATAATAATCTAGGATTTTATAAAAAATTGGGCAGAGTTTCCCCTGTTTTCGTGCAAACCAGACAACACAAGTTGTCTACAACTTGCCCAAAAGAAACGCCCAAACAGATAATAATAATAATAATAATAATAATAATAATAATAATCTCCAAGGCCCTGATGTACCAACGGCTCATGTACAAACTCCGCGCCACCCGGAGCAATCAGATAGTGGATGGCTGACTGATCCCCATCTTTGCCGTACAACCCATAGCTTTTGTAACAACCCGACGAGGAGGGGCTGGACGTTACGACAATTTGGTAACAGACTTGCACAACGGAAGAAACGATTACTAATATTTATTTGTTTACACAATTTCTAATCCAAAAATATAATTACACAATTTAAATAAATAAACTAATAAGTATGTAGGGACGAATCGCGGCAGTCGTCGAAGCAGTTAATGAGGTGTAGTCTACTAGCTGATCCGATCTCTATCCCGCTTATCACTAGACACTCTACCGCAACACATATAGTCGAATCTTCCAACCAGATAACCTCTAATCCGCTACTAGCAAGCATATACCTCGCGGTTTCCGTCCATCCATTTGCAGTACCTGAACACATGCTAAAAAAAGAGTTTTGGGTCAGCAATTACGCTGGTGAGTCCGTGTAAGTAGTTAAATGGATCCAAAACAGTTTATCAGTTCATGAACAAGTTTACATAGTTTTAACACAGTTTAACAGACGTGATGTACAAGCGACTCCTCAACCCTAACACTAGATCTATCTACTGCCATTATAGATCTACAAGGCATAATATATGCCGCAACGGTCCGCAAGCCTCAGTGGAGGGTTTCCCGGTTCCCTAGTCCTGGATTCACTATGCGTGGGGTTTCCCCAAGTAGTACTACCCATATATTAAGCGGCTCACCTATGAGTTAATGAGTGTCAGTATTATCCGGCAGCTAGTATCTTGTCACATCACAAAAGTTTAGACACACAGGCATATGTTCACCCCAAAACAGTAAAACAGAAAAAGGGGAATGGTACACGGAACTCACCTTAGCAGCGCATCATATCATGTCAACTTACACGGTCGAATGGTATTCCAATCCGAAGTCCACCTTTGGTTCACATACAATGTCCTAATAGAATCACGAGCATTAGTGTGTGTAACCGGGTATCGCGGTTACACGTGTGGACTAGCTAGAACTCTTTTAGTTCTTAATATCGCTTTTAGTGTATATATCTATTCATGTGATTGAATAAATTTTGGTCTGTTGTTCTACATATCAAGCTTATCATCTTGGGTCCCATGTGTATATGTAATCCGAGTTGTAAGTAATAACTAAATAACCAATATCTATGTTTTGACGCTTATATAATATGTTCCAAGCGTCGAGTTTATTGTTTTATGTCCAATATTCATATAGTATCCACTTTACATGTAACGTCCAATGTCTACCTTAAATGGCTCTAAAATCCAACATATATTATGTTTCGTTATCATGTTTCTATGTTTGAATTCGAGGAACCGCCGCCATTTTAATATCCAAATGTCCAATGTCTAAACTATCATTGTGTTCATACTATTTAGATATAATCTTCTAGAGTTCAAGTGTCGGTCTCGTTCTATTATGAACTCGAGACCAACAAATCTTATATTTGTCTATGTCTCATAAATTTCACAAAATCCACTCATCATTAAGTCCTATGTCTTATGTTTATTATCCAAGTCTAGTTGTCAACAGCATCCTTGCATAATTCAGCCATTTATATTTCCAAGTCTCAATACCACAAGTATATTAACAATAATAGCATTCCTAAGTTATCAATCAATCAATTGTAATCAGAGGCGGATATACTTGTCTAGCATGGTGGGCCTGTGCCCACCGTCCCTTCCTCAAGCCCAATGTCTACTGCCTTCAATAAGTTTAATACCTCATGCCCAATGCCTACCGCCTTATGTTTGAAATTGACGTTGGCCCACACCTAATTATCTCTTAAACCATTGAATGTATGGAATATCAACTTTAATGAGTTTAATCATTCAAGCCCAAGTGCCTACATTAGCCTAGTGCATCTGGCAACTCTATTTTAAATGTGTGTTTTTGTATTGTTGTTTTAGGTTTTAACATCCAAATTATTTTGTTTTGATTTAATGATTCTTATATACCTGCATTTTAGATTTGTGAATTGTCGATTGTAATCCTTCATTTCTCTTTGATGATGCCTACACATAAAGTTAAACAATGTATCTATTTTTTACCATTTTATATACTTATAGACAGAGTTATAGATTTATAGTCTTAATTGTTTTATTTAAGTGTGTTGATTGTTTTGTTTGTGTATATTAATTCATATTTATTTTTAATCTAGAACTCTTAACATAAAAAGAAAAAAATCGAGCTTCAAGTGAAATTCTTGCTAGCCAGCTCAATTTTAGCCGATCCGTATTGTGCCCCGTATAAAAAATTTCTGTATCCACCACTGATTGTAATCAAGTTCAATGTAACTTGTCAGTGTAATGGCATTGATATCATCTTAATCATTTGGTCGTAAGACTTCATGCTTATGTAAATTATACATGGATCTAGATACATATTTATACCATTAGATGTAATATGAGTTTAGTTGTTTATGTTTGGTCGGTTCAATAGGTTAGTCGAAGTCCCACACGTGTTTGTCCGCATAATAATAATATGTACTAATATGATTCGAGTCCTCGTGATTATACCTCTCGGATCCTTTCAGTTGACTGGTCTGTTGACCAGGTTGACTTCTGTTGACCTGTGTCGACTGATTTCAACTCTGTTGACCGAGTCAATTCCCGGTTGACTCGACTTCCAACTCGTAACCATCATCTGATGTTACCGGATTCTCAACCCAAACATGTACACCACCGAACCACCACCGTAACCCATTCACAACCACCACCAAAGTCCCATCGTCACCTAACATAGTGCCGCCACCAACCGTCCTCGGGATCCTTCCCGAGCCACCACCGGCAACCAACAACCTGATCAAGTCGGAACCCTACTCGAGCCGCCGCCGCCACCGTCACCATCTCCGACAACCTTCACCATCATTAAAAATCCCCAAATCAGAATCCTAGTGTACCACTATCGTCAGTCACCAACACCCGAACCCTAAACCCTTGCTTACTGTTAATCAACCATCACCATCGTCATCCTTCCACTGTCAACACTGAAGACCTTCACCCTCAACCCTCTGTATAGAATCATCATCAATAACCACCATCAACTATTATCAAAGGGGTAATGGATTATGGGGTTACCTTCGTTTGATGAGGATCCAGTCACAGAGGCGCCGCCGCTGGAACCACCACTGGCTCTTCCTCTTCCTTCTCCGTCGATCTCCTTCTCTCTCCTCTGTTTCTTCTCTCTGTCTCTCCTCTCTCTCTTTCTCTCTCTCTGTCACTTTCTCTCTCTAGCTTCTTCTTTCAGTAATCGTATGTGTGGGTGGAGTGTATGTAAGATGAGAGAGTGAGAAATTAAGGGGAATGTGGAAATAGTGAAAAGGAAAGAGATAAGGGGTTTTATAATGTGGATTATTAGATGGTTTTTATAAAACCTTTAATGGATTTGTGTGTTGTGTTGGTGATACATGAGTGAGGCACATGGCACCTTGAAATGGTGCCATGTGTCCCGAGTGATGAGTAATTATAAAAGTTTTGGGTCGGGTTCGGGTTCATATTGTGTATCAGTTTGGTTATATAACGTACGTTTACACATGATAATTATATATAATAGTTCGATTTTCAGTTTCGTACCAAATCATATGGTTTATTATTCTTCTTTGGTCGTTTAGTAATTATAAAATAATAATATTGTGTGAAAATTTTTGGGCCCTAGGTCCGGGGTGTTACATTCTCCCCCCATTAATGGAATTCCGTCCTCGGAATTATTTTCGAGCTATCCATTGAACAAATCCAGTATGCTCCATACTCGGATTCAATGTTCGGCTCTACACGCCCATGCTTACGTAATTATTTTCTTAAACTCGATCATAATTTTAGGTGGTTCCACACCAAGCCTCATGCAATGTTTAGTTTTTAAAACAAATGGTTTATACATTTGTCATATTACGGTTGGTTCTTGGTTCGATTCTCAGTTCCATTTTTGATGTACCATTGGTGTTTATATGCAGGGTGTACCGCTGCTAACCCACCACACCAATGATACCTCGTAAATGTACTGAAAATCTCGCCAAAAACTTGATAGAAAACGTATTTGTACACGTACCTGGTAGAAAGATCCTATGTGTGTTTCGAAAGTTACTAGTCCTTAAAATCTATGTTCTGGTGTCGGTTAACCTACCAACTTATGGGTCTTACATTAGACTATGTTCTTAAAGTTACATGTTATTCTCACGGGTTTTTATGCCTAATACTGAGGTCAATCTTATCTATATTATTCGCTACATTGTTGAATTCTTAAACCCTCAAAATTTTCTACGGTAGGTGGTATAGGATATGGCAATAATTTGTCAAGAATCATGAAAAAGTTAGACACCCGAACTCACTATGTTGATCTTAACCATATCAATGAGGCGCATAATACTTCTCTAGGTGTCCTAGGTCTCGTCATTTCATAAGATTGAATTGCTATTTGTGAGAATATTACTATTAAGCTTAGACTATGCTCTCTTGTTTCCGTCAAATATTCCTCATAATAGTTGTCATAAATGTATTCGCTCCCCCGTTAGATCCTACATATACAATTCTAACATGTTTCCTAAGGATTACTCGTCGCTATATTAGAATGTTATGGATCTAATCCCAAGGTTTTGGAAGTAATCTAAAGACAACCTGGAATATTAAAAGGATGAAACATATACTAATTCTTACGTTTACCTCATGTAGCTTCAATCCTAGTTCCTTTGGTTTAACGAAAGTTGTATAGTCGTGATGATTGACAGATTTTCAAACTTAAGTTGTCGCCCTTCTTATTGTCATTCTAAAACCTGTCATATGATTAAGAATCCAAAACTCTATTCTTAACTAAAATTCATTGTATCCGATACTAATTTAAATCCGAATGAAGGAACTTAGTAACCATTGGTTGAGTTTCTTGCAAAAGTTCAACCTATACATACGCATGGACCATATATCGATAAATCATACTATCGACAATAACTATTTTATTAGAAAACTAAACTTATCGGATCATCTCTAAAACACGGTATCATGTCGTAGATCCAAGACACTATATTTGGCTTAAATGGGTCAAGTTTGGATAGGAGAATCTAAGAATCAAGGGTTAAACTTGCAACTTCCATCCTTAATCGACATATGATTCTACGGTTATGAATACTTGAACAGGAATCGAAATAATAAAATAAACAAGTAACTACTTGGTTAAAAGTAACACTTATCGGGTTATCCATCGCTAGATTGATCATAATCCACTTTGGTATTTTGGGTTCTTTCCGACTGCAACGTCAGGTTTTGGCGAGATACCTAGTTCTCACGGTTAGTTCATATCTTGATCAAGAAAGTTACTCAAAAATAATAGCGTACATATAGATTCCATATATAACAATTAGGACGATAAGGATTAGAGTGGTTATGGATGAATATATATACATACTTATAAAAATATACCAAGCTTCAAAATCTTTACTACAATCGCTCAAGTCTACCGCATTCTTGGTTGCATTTCTAATATAGTTTATTATCGTAACTCACCATGTTGTACCGAATATAACTATTTCAAGTTCAAGACTCTTACTACGGCCACACAAGCCTAATATATACCTGTTCATGACTCTAATATAGTTCGTTTTCTTATAGAAGTTTATGATTACCATGGTTAACACCTATAATTCTGGCGACTCTTTTGATTTCTTAGAACTTTTTCGTGCCTATAAATTCACAATTACATGAAGTCAAGTGTAATCGTCAATTTACCTGACGGAATTATTCTAGTAATCCCGTCGTAGTCATCTTTCACATAACAAACAAAGTCCGCTCACTAGTCAAACTGGTTCTAAATCCTTGTAAGCATTCTAGTGTGTTCAGGTACTCAAGTCTCGACTTATTCCGTTACGTAGTCCGGCCGATCTTATATGATTTCAGGGCATTCCCTAGCTAGGTAATCTTAGAGCCATAAACGCTAAGTTCTCTAAGTTGTCCTGGTGTGGTGTAGGTTATCTGGAGATATCCTATTTCGCCACTACCATTGCTCTGATACCAACTGTAACAACCCGACCAGGAGGAGCTGGACGTTACGACAGTTTGGTAACAGACTTGCACAACGGAAGCAACGATAACTAATATTTATTTGTTTATACAATTTCTAATCCAAAAGTATAATTACACAATTTAAATAAATAAACTAATAACTATGCAGGGCCGAATCGCGACGGTCGTCGAAGCAGTTAATGAGGTGTAGTCTACTAGCTGATCCGATCTCTATCCCGCTTATCTCTAGACGCTCTACCGCAACACATATAGCCGAATCTTCCAACCAAATAACCTCTAATCCGCTACTAGCAAGCATATACCTCGCGGTTGCCGTCCATCCATTTGCAGTGCCTGAACACATGCTTAAAAAAGAGTTTTGGGTCAGCAATTACGCTGGTGAGTCCGTGTAAGTAGTTAAATGGATCCAAAACAGTTTATCAGTTCATGAACAAGTTTACATAGTTTTAACATAGTTTAACACACGTGATGTACAAGTGACCCCTCAACCCTAACACTAGATCTATCTACTGTCATTATAGATCTACAAGGCATAATATATGCCGCAACGGTCCGCATGCCTTAGTGGAGGGTTTCCCGGTTCCCTAGTCCCGGGTCCACTGTGCGTGGGGGTTTCCCCAAGTAGTACTACCCATATATTAAGCAGCTCACCTATGAGTTAATGAGTGTCAGTATTATCCGGCAGCTAGTATCTTGTCACATCACAAAAGTTTAGACACACAAGCATATGTTCACCCCAAAACAGTAAAACAGAAAAAGGGGAATGGTACACGAAACTCACCTTAGCAGCGCATCATATCATGTCAAGTTACATGGTCGAATGGTATTCCAATCCGAAGGGCACCTTTGGTTCACATACAATGTCCTAATAGAATCACGAGCATTAGTGTGTGTAACTGGGTATTGCGGTTACACGTGTGGACTAGCTAGAACCCTTTTAGTTCTTAATATCGCTTTTAGTGTATATATCTATTCATGTGATTGAATAACTTTTGGTCCGTTGTTCTACATATCAAGCTTATTGTTGGGTCTGCTGACCTGGAGAAGAACAGATGATTAGAAAGCCAAAACATGCTATCAGTTTGATCCTTGAATAAACAGTCCTTACAACTTACTTCTCCCAAAAGACTGCTGACCCTAACTACTGTTCTATCCAAACAACTGCTCAACAACTGCTGATACAAAGAACTGCTGAGTAAACAACTGATGAAGAACAACTGCTGATACAAGTACTGAAGACCAAAGCACTGCTGGAACCAACAGCACTTAGGCTCCAGCAGTGGATACAAGACCATCAGAGTTTATCTTCAACAGCTGTTTAATATCAGTGCTTTCAATGTAACAGTAGTTTGTAATAGGCAGATGTTTATGTTTGTTATTCTGTTAGAGGTCACTGTCTTAGGTGACGTCAGCCTAGGTCATCAGTGCTTTGAGTCTGTCTATAAATAGAACAGTGCTTGTACTGTTCTATGGCATCACACACACAAACATTCTCTCAGACAAACACTGTGTGATCAGGCTGAGGGGGAGTAATTGTACGATTGTAATCTTTTGGATTAATGAAAGCTTTCGATCTGAAAACATTTACTCTCTTGTTTTGATTTACAGTTTATTATTCCGCTGCACTTTCATTCTATTCTCTTTTCATTATTACCATATTTAGTTAAACAATCAAAACAAACAAAACTCAGATCCTAACAATTGGTATCAGAGCTTGGTCAATTAAATTCGATCTAACAAATCAATTTAATAATCAGCTCACAATTATTGATATCGTTTGTCTGTTAGATTGAAAACAGAATAATAGTTTAATTTCGTTTCAACCGTTTTTAAACAGACTTTGTTTTTTGAAAAATCAGAGAATGGCTTCTATCAATCACGATCCACATAACACTGGAACGAACAACAAGCCACCGATGCTTGTCAGATCTGAATACAATATCTGGCAACGTCGGATGAGCCGTGTTCTAGCTCAACAAAACACTGGGTGTTGGAAGTCGGTTATCTTCGGACCACATGTTCCGACTGTGCCGAGTACTGAAGATCCCAAAGTGTTTGAGCCAAAGAAACTTGAAAACTACTCCGACCAGGATTTTCAGAAAATTGAGCTAGATGCTAAGGCCTTCAGTATTGTGGCCATGGCTCTACCCAATGATATATATGCTGGGTTGTTACACTGTAACAGTGCAAAGGAGTTGTGGGATGCACTGAAAGAACAGTTTGGTGGGACTGAGGAGGTTATTGGAAACAATCGTGAAATACTTAACCAACAATATGAAACATTCAGTCATGTCAAAGGAGAGTCATTAACTCAACAGTTTGAGAGATTTAATTGCTTAATTAGTGAACTAAAATTGGTTGGTCTTACTTACCCTCATTCAACCTTGAACCATAGGTTTTTAAGATCATTACCAGACAAATGGGACACTATTGCTATTGTGATGAGAAACTCAATAGGATTTAAAGACCTATCACTGACCCAGCTTCATGGTAAGCTCTTGACCTATGAGAGAGAGCTTAACCAGAAAAAGAAGCTCCAGGACTCTGGAAAAGTGTCTGATGACTATGTGTTTGGGAATACAACACTTTTGGGTCATGATGAGGTGCCCGGAAACACAAAGGATCAGAGTTATGATCATTTTATTGACATAACTTCAGGTTTTAACTCAGGTTTTAACTCTGATTCTTATTCACCAAACTATGCTTTCACAGCAAGTGGTGGTGATATCCAGGCATCTGACAATATATCCTTTGAGTATGATGACCTGAAATACTTTGACCCTGATGATTTGGAAGAAATGGACATTATGCACCAATTGGCCCTTCTCAGTGTAAGAACTAATAATTTTTACAAGAAAACTGGTAGAAGGTTTCCAGGGTTGACTGGCAGATCTAAGGTTGGGTTGGATAAATCAAAGATCAAGTGTTATAAATGTCATAGGTTTGGTCATTTTGCTAGGGAATGTAGGGGTCAACATGGTACACCTATGATAACCTATCCAAATCAAAGACCACAGACCAACACTTATCAGAATTCCTATAATGCCCCTGGACCAAATGTGCAAAACACTGCTCATTTTGCACAGTCTTCAAACACTGTTCCTGTCCAGTATGTCCAAACCACTGTTCCTCAGATCCACTATGTGCAAACACCTGTTGCTCAAGCACCTGTGCAAACGACTGTTGCTCCATCCTCTGCTCCTGCAGAGACCAGTCAACAGAGCTTCTTTACACAAGGCTTTGTTGATTGGAGCAGTCTACCTGATGAGCTAACAGATGAGAATTTTGCGCTAGTTGCCAAAGCTGAAACTGAACCAGAAAATTTTTGTTTCATGGCTATGGTAGATGAGATTGAATCTGAGGAGGTGGTAACTGAATCTGATGTTGTGACTGATGATGTTGTTAGTGAAGTTGTTACAGGTGAAAAACCTGAAGAAGAGGTTGTGAATCTCTCAGATCCTTGGGGTGCATCTGATGACTGTGAGTGCAAGTGTGATTGTGCATTGATGGCTGCTGCTAAGGTGTCTCCTCAAATTCTTAAAGAGTTGTGTTCTGACAAATGTGTAATAGCATTTCCTAACATCAAAGAGGTGAATGAAAACCTTAGAAAGAAAATTTTGGATGATGAAGTTAAATTTGAAAAACTCACAAAAGATTTGAAAACAAGTTTACCTGCAAAAGAGTCTGAAATAAGCAGCTTAAAACATGAAGCAACTATAACCAAAGACCAGCTCCAAACTATGATAACAAAATATCAAAGTTGTAAAAGTGAGCTTGAGTCCACCCAAGTTGAATGTAAGAAATGGGTGGAATCATGTAGAGGATTTGAGATGCTACTCAACAAACAAATCAAAAGTCATGTGAAGTTTGGCTTTGGTTTTGCAACCACTGCTCCAGCTTTTGAAAACACTGACACAAAGAGTCAAAAGTCTGTTGAGATAGTACCAACAAACCTGCAGGGTCAAGAGATTAAAATCACTGAACCAAATGGTAAGAAAATTGTTCTTGAAAAACCAGAAGGTTCCTCATCTTTTGCTGAACTTGAAAAGTATGAATTTAAACCTACTTGGTCTGATGAGTGTGATACTCTTGAGAATTATAAACCTGTTGATTTCAAAACTCCTGAGGGAAAGACAGCTCCTCAGGCAAGGGTCATTCCCTTGGAAAAAGTCATTCCCCTGAAAGATCTTCCAGCAGAAGCTCAAACATCTGCTGATAAGAAGGCTGAAAAGGGGAAGAAGAAAGAAAAGACTGTCAACTTGTTCTGTGATTTCTGTGAAAAGAAGAATCATGTCACCAAAAACTGTTTTCTTCTAAAAGCATATGATATTAACAAAGGAACAAGTGAATGTGATTCCAAAGCCACATGCTCAATATGTGGGAAAAAGAATCATAAGACCAAAGAGTGCTTGTATCTCAAAAATTTTGATGTAAAAATACAAGAATACAAAGCTAAAACTCTTGTAAACCCTGTGGTTAGTACTCCAAAAGGAAAGCCCAAACAGACCTTCATCCCTGTCCAAACATCTGTTACAAAAAGGCTTGAAACATCTGCTTCTAGAGATGTCCAAGTAACAGATGCTCCACCCACAAGCAAATACCCAAGAGGTTATGGTCAACCTCCATGTCACAGTCTGCCACATGTTTATGAGGAGCCAAAGAGACCCTCTAAACCAAGAGTGAACGGAAATCCATATGGGTATTATCACCTGTCAGGAAGTGATCAAACAACTGCTGCCCCAAGTGTTGACATCCAAGCACTGGCAAATGGTCAGCAGCAGTTGTTGACCTTAATTCAGAAATTGGTCCAAACCACTGATCACCTTCCAAAGCTTGAGTCTGAAAGGTCCGAGGACCCATCCAAAGCCAACTTGGCTTTGGACACTCACCAAAACTAATCATTTACTGATGTGCAGGGAGCTTCTGCTTGTTTAGATAGTCTTTGGTATGTAGATAGTGGAGGTTCCAGGCACATGACAGGATGTAGAGCCCTGCTTCTGGACTTCTTGGCTCATGGAGGGGGTGATATATCCTTTGGTAATGATTCTAAAGGTAAGGTGTTGGGTTCAGGGACTGTACAGGCTGGAAAACTCAAGTTTGAAAATGTCAATCTTATTGATAATCTCAAGTTCAATCTTTTGAGTGTTTCACAAATGAGTGACAATGGTTATGGCTCATTTTTCACAAAGAAAACTTGTAAGATTATTGGGCCAGAAGTGGTGAAAAAGATTGATACCATTATTGCTGAGAGCAAAGCACAACTTGTTGCTCATAGGAGTGGCAATGTGTATGTTGTTGATATGTTAAAGGACAATCCTATGGCAAATGTTTGTCTGTTTTCTGCTGCCTCCACTAAGGAGACAGAATTGTGGCATAGGAGATTGGGTCACACCAACCTTAATACTATCAACACACTCTCCAAACAAAGCCTTGTCAGAGGTTTACCATCAAAAGAATTTAAATGTGATGAGCATTGTGTTTCTTGCTTAAAAGGAAAACAACATAAAAGCTCTTACAAATCCATTGATGAGTCCAAAACTAGTCAGTGTCTACAACTGCTGCACATGGACTTGTTTGGCCCTGTTAAAATCATGAGTCTAAGAAGAAAGAGATTTTGTCTTGTCATAGTTGATGATTTTTCTAGGTTTACATGGACTTATTTTTTACATTCTAAGGATGAGACTGCAGGTATATTGAAGGACTTTGTCACCAAAGTTGAAAAGCAATATGACTTGCCAGTAAAAGTCTTCAGGAGTGACAATGGAACAGAGTTTAAAAATAAGGAGTTGGATGACTTCTGTGTGTCAAAAGGGATTGTGAGGCAGTTCAGCATCCCAAGAACACCAGAACAAAATGGGGTGGTTGAGAGGAAAAATAGAACTCTTATAGAAGCTGCAAGAACCATGCTAGCAGATTCTGGTTTGCCACTGTCCTTTTGGGCAGAAGCTGTAAACACTGCTTGCTATGTTCAAAACAGAGTTTTGATCAACCCCAGACATCAAAAAACTGCTTATGAAATTTTGTTCAAAATCAAACCATTAATCTCATTTTTCAAAATCTTTGGCTGTCCATGTTTCATTTTAAATCTCAAAGATTCCATTTCAAAATTTGCAGCCAAAGTAGACTGTGGTTATTTTCTGGGATATTCTTCTACTGCTAAGGCCTACAAAGTGTTTAACACAAGGACTAAGACAATAGAAGAAACTCTGAATGTAAAGTTCAATGAACTTTCATCTCTAAAAATCCCTGCAAACCCTGCTGAACTATTTGATTTAGATAAATTCAAATTTGAAGATATCACTGTTAAAGCTAACAATGCAGGTATTCCACAGTCTCCACAGCAAGATTACAGAACAGATGTTGTGATCCCCAGTCACTACAAAGTCTATTCTGTCTCAGAGGAAGCAGCTGTTCAATACAATTGTCAAAACTCTGCCACAGCTGTGTCAACCACTGTTGGCCAGTCTTATCCTCAAACCACTGCCTCACCCCTCACAACCACTGACCTATCATCTGTTGACAAAAGTCAATCATCCGTTGACAAAAGTCAGTCAAGTTTCACACCACTTGGACCCATTCCTCCATTACCATTCCAAACATCTGATGGCACTACAGAAGTACCAACAGATGTTTCACCAACAGAGTCACCAAACCTCTGTCCATCACCTCAAAATGCCATTGTTCCATATCAAGGAGATCTTATTTACTTAAGAGCTCATCCACCAGACCAGATCATTGGCAACATCAGAGAGGGCGTGCTCACAAGAAGCCAATCCTCAAATATCTGTCTTTTTGCAGGTTTCTTATCCCTCACACAACCTGTCAAGTACCAAGAGGCACTGAAAGACAACAGTTGGGTAGAGGCCATGCAGGAAGAACTCCTTCAATTCAAAAGACAACAAGTATGGGAGCTTGTACCACTTCCTAAGGATGTTTGTTCTATAGGAACAAAGTGGGTCTTCAAAAACAAGACTGATGAAAGGGGTATTGTTGTCAAAAATAAAGCCAGGCTTGTGGTTCAAGGCTTCAGACAAGAAGAAGGAATAGATTATGATGAGACTTTTGCTCCTGTAGCAAGACTAGAAGCCATCAGACTCTTTTTAGCCTTTGCTGTCAACCACAACATAAAGGTGTATCAGATGGACATCAAATGTGCTTTCCTTTATGGCAAAATTCAGGAGGAGGTCTATGTATGTCAGCCACCTGGTTTTGAAGACACATTCCATCCTGACTATGTCTACAAGCTCAACAAAGCTTTGTATGGACTTAAACAAGCACCAAGGGCCTGGTATGAAACTCTCTCCACATTTCTCTTATCCATTGGCTTCACAAGAGGTAAAATTGACAAAACTTTATTTCTTAAATGGAAAGGGAAACACTTAATGATTGTTCAAATATATGTGGATGACATCATTTTTGGATCCACATGTAACCAAATGTGTGAAGAGTTCAGAAAACTCATGACAGCAGAGTTTGAGATGAGTGCCATGGGTGAGCTTCAGTGTTTCCTTGGTCTTCAAGTGAAACAACTGCAAAATGGCACATTCATTCACCAAAACAAATATGTAAAAAACTTATTAACCAGATTTGAGATGAATGATTGTAAGCCATGTAGCACACCCATGAGTACAGTCAAGCTGCTCACTATTGATGACAAGGATGAACTGGTTGATCAAACACATTATAGATGTATGATTGGGTCTTTATTGTACCTAACTGCATCTAGGCCAGACATTATGTTTGCTACCTGTGTCTGTGCCAGATCCCAGGCTTCACCCAGAATGTCAAACCTTATTGCTGTAAAAAGGATATTCAGGTACCTTAAAGGTGCTCCCACACTTGGTATCTGGTATCCTGCTAATGGAAACATTGAGCTTTCAGGTTATTCAGATAGTGACTTTGCTGGCTGTCACACCACAAGAAAATCCACTTCAGGAGGGTGCCAATTTCTAGGGAATGCCTTAGTTTCATGGCAAAGCAAAAAGCAGGCAGCTGTTTCAACTTCAACAGCTGAAGCTGAATACATTGCTGCAGCAAGCTGTACAGCCCAACTCATGTGGCTTCAAAATCAACTACTGGATTTTGGGATAACTGCACTTAGGACTCCACTCATGTTGGACAGTCAAGCTGCTGAAAATATCATTAAGAATCCAGTCTCTCATTCCACTACCAAACACATTGACATAAGACATCATTTTGTCAGAGACAGCTATGAAAAAGGTTTGATTTCTTTACACCATGTTCCAACAGAGGATCAGTTGGCAGATGTGTTAACAAAAGCTTTAGACACATCTACCTTTACAAATCTGATTTCCAGAATTGGTATGTTAAACATGGATTAAACAAATAAAGTTTCAATAAATCTTAATAAAATGTTTCTGCAAATAAAATTTTTAAATAGCTGTTTGGTTGAAAAATCTGTTTATAACATCTGATCAGATAAACAACCACTGTTTCATTCATATCCACTGTTGGTTGAAAAGTCTGTTTCAAAACATCTGATCAGATAAAACAACTGTTAGTTGAAAAATCTGTTTCAGAACATCTGTTCAGATAAAACAACTGTCCGTTTATATATATATATATATTATATCTAAAAAAAAACAGTTGGATCCATCAGCTGTTTGTATCAGTTGTTTGCCAAAAACAGCTGTTATCCACCAGATGTTTCATCCATCAGATGATTGCCACGTCTGCTCATATAAGCAGAGGTTTGGCCACATCAGCGGTTTCATTGAGCCTATAAAAACCCTGTTTTACCACAACAGACGTTACACTGTCTCATTGTATTCAAAATACTGATAACCGCCTTCTTCATTCTCAAACCCTCCATCAATCTTCTATCATCTTCACCTTCGAAATCCATTACAATGGATCTTCAAGCCAAAGCTACACACAATTGTCTCCCCTATCTGATTAAAACAGATGACAACACTCCATTTCATTCCACCATCGACATTTTCCTTAACTCCAAATACTTACCCATCCTAACCGCTAACGCCCCCATTTATCTTGATACACTCCAAGAATTTTGGTTGAATGCTGAGTTTCTACTACAAGACAAAAAGCCTACTTCCATTATTTCCAAAATTGGAGAAACCAGTATCGTCATTACCCCTGAAACCATATCCACAACCTTCACACTGAATGACCTGGCAGGTAAGGATTCCTTTACTAAAACAGAGCTTCACACTGAGTTCCAAGAAAGAGGGTATGATGGTCAGATGACTGGTCAACTCTTTTCAAAAAGTTTTTCCCTCCAGTCATGAAATTTTTCTTCCATACTCTTCTTCTTTGTGTCTCTGCTAAGTCCACATCCTTTAATGAAATTCCATTGAGGATGCAATATCTGGGTTATGCCATGTTGTCAAACTCTGACTTCAATCTTTCCCAGGGATTGTTCATGGACTTGGTATCAAATGTGAAAGCAGTCAAGTCTGGGTCAAACAATGCTTTTCTTATTTACCCAAGAATTCTTAGTGTAATCTTACAAAAGGTCTTACCAGAAAAAGTTTTCAAAAAGGGTGAGGCTATGCAAATGAAAAGCTTAACTGATGAAACTTTCACAAGAATGCTGGGTGGAAGCACCCAAGAAAAAGTGTCTAAAGTGTCAAAAGTTTCTAAAACACAAACAAAGAGGACAAAGGCAACAACTGTTGTCAAAACCTCTGTTGTTGAGCCCACTGCTCCTGGTGATCATGGCACTACATCCAGTGCTGTGAAACCCACACCAGCCACTTCCAAAAAGAAACATCCATCCACAAAAACCACCACTCAACCACAAATGAGGCTTCTGGATGTTGAGGTACCAGAAGAAACCTCTGTTGCACAACAAATGCAACCTGAAACCACTGTTGTTACTTCCTCACAACAGTTGGACATACCTCCACCTGACCAAACTCCTCATGAATCCTCTCAAAAGGATCATGTTGTAAGCCAAGGGGACACACATCATGATACATTTGAGTCACTTGACCAAATGTTCACAAGCCCCTCTCCCAGGGCTAATTCTCTTGTTACTCCTCCACCCTCACCATCACATGTCCCACAAACAATGCAACCTCTGTTTGAAGCAATTGACAAATCTCAGGAAGATCCCAGTTCCTCTCTTCCACCTGTCACTGAGAGTATACTCCAACAAGTGACTGGTCCTGAGAATATACAATCTGCTATCCCACAAACAGAAGAGGAGGTTACACCACCTGAGTTCAATGAAACTCTAGGTGAGTTTTCAAGTGGAGCAGTCACTACTGATGTAGAGACCACTGTCTCACATCAGGACAGTGATTACATAGCTAAGACTCCCTTGAAGGCAACAACCGTTGAAGCCACTATAGTGTCTCCAAAAATAGTTGGAAGTCCCCAGTACCAAGACAAAGGGGCATCTGATTCACCTATTAGGACTGAATCAGGTAGAACTACCACTGGTAGGGACTCAGATGATCCTATTAATTTAGGAGATGGGTCAAAATACCAAGAATTGACGGACAGAGTTTCTGTCATTGAAACCTCTGTTGCTGACATCAAATCTGATGTCAAGCTTATACTGAGCTCAATTGCAGATCTTTCCAAGAGTCAACCATCCACAGCTGATATAGCCAGTGAGTTATGGAAATCAGTTTCCCCCATCATCATAGCTCACAGAAAACTGGCTGATCAGACACATGAAACTTACATGGCTGAGATCAGGAATATGGTAGATGCAAGGTACAAAGATACCCATGCTGACATCAAAGCCATCAAGGACCACCTGCTGAAGACTACTGGCTCTGCCCCTACCACCATCCTCAGGGATGAAAATGATGATGCTTTCACGGCTGATGATGCCAAAAAGGGGGAGAGTGGCAGAGATAGGCTACCAAAACTAGATCCTTTTGGTTGTCCTCCTTCTCAAAAAGGCCAAGCCAAGTCTGCCAAGAAACCAGAGTCTACCAAATCAGCTCCACAACAACAAGTTCCACAACAACAAGTTCCACAACAACAACAAGCAACAACAGCACCATCACAACAGCCACCACAACAAACCACTGAGAAGAATAAAGCAGTAGATGACTCTGCAAACATAGAGGCTGAAAAGGCTGCTCAAGAGAAACAGAAAAGAGCTGACACTTTGGAAGTTAAAGCAGAGTCATTAATTGAACTCAAAAAGAAACAACAAAGGGAAACTGAAGATGTGGGATCCTCTAAAAGGATGAAAAGACCTGCCAAGCATGTTAGAAAACCACCATCTAAGTTGAACACCTCTGTTGATAAAACCACTGCTACTGAAACCACTGCCACCCAAAACACTGAAACTACTCAAAACACTGCTACCCAAACCACTGCACCCAAACCAACAAACATACCCAAACCAACAAACACACCTGAACATACAACCACCAAACATACATCACCAGCTAAATCCCAAACATCTGCTGGACCTACTAAAAGGCCAACAGATGTTAATCCAACCACTGCTACCAAATCACCATCACCAAAAATCATGTACACAAGGAAGAGAAAATCAACCTTTGTTGTACATGATGAAAACATACACACATCACCAACCACCATTTCAACTGCCCAATCCACTCCTCCCATCACAGCTATTCCAATCACATCATTCTCACCACACACATCCAAGTTCAGATCCCATAAACCACCACCAACCATTACACCATTGGTTGTTCAGTATCCCCTTGAACTTGATCTACTCAAGGGGGAAATACAATCCTTCTACAATACTGAACAGCCATCAGAAAGATCCTTCCCATCTCTCCCAAACTTCCCTGTTCCCCTCAACCTTGATAAATATCTGAAATACAAGGGTGAACATGTGGATGCCATCATTAAGGAGAAATGCAAAGGGAAGGATGACAGGACTGCTCAGGGCATCCATTCAGCAGAGCTTAGCAAACTCAGAAGGATTGAAGATTTTGCTAAGACCCTGAGCAATTCCATGTCCTCCATGCCTCTCAGTGTAGATTTGGAAAAGGAGGTAAGGGAATCTCTTCTTGAACAGATAATGGCAACCAAGCCTTACAAAGCAAACAAAAAGCAGTTCAATGGTTGGACTACTCATGCTTTGAGAGAAGAACTACTCAGGATTGAAGAAATGGCCAAAGACCCCAAGGCTAAAGTCTCTACTCCTAACTTTGGCAAAGGCAGAGACCCAGTCAGAGCCTTGAAATTCAAAAGGATGAGGCAGGAGATTGTAGCTGCAAACTATGGGGAGATGAGGTCAGTTTCCAGATGGTCAGAGTTAAGGCTGGTTGAAACTTACAAAAGTCTGGAAGAAAATAGGAAGAAGGATCCCAGCCTTCCAAGGAAACCAATTTACACTGATGAACCAATGATAAAGAGACCCCAACAGACCTTTAACCTGGACAGCTTACTTGAAACCTCTGATCTCACAACTGCTGCAAGAAGACAGTTCAAGAAGCAGAAGGAGATGTCTGAGGAAGATCAAAGAAAGTTTGCTGATACATTCATCAAGGAAGGGCTCTTCAATCAAATACACTATTTCTCTGATCCTACAACAGAGAAGCTCAGAGAGCTCATTGGAAGACCTCCTTCACCCAACTCATCAAGAATAAAAGTTCATCTCAGCAAATCCACTGACTCAAAAATTCTAAAGTGGAAAGTCAACAAAAACAACCACGAATTGACATTGCTCAGGTCAGATGGAAGGGTTCAGAAGATCAGCATGGATGATGCTTACAGCCTATGTGCAGAAGATCACCAAACATTGCTAAATCTGGACCTAGAAAGAGATGAAGAAGACTTATTTGCTCTGAACTTTGAATTACAATTCAAAGGTCAAATTAGAGAAAGTCTGATGAGGAATAAAGATCAATAAATAAAGCAGAGTTTTGGCATCATCTGTTCTAGGGGGAGATTGTTGGGTCTGCTGACCTGGAGAAGAACAGATGATTAGAAAGCCAAAACATGCTATCAGTTTGATCCTTGAATAAACAGTCCTTACAACTTACTTCTCCCAAAAGACTGTTGACCCTAACTACTGTTCTATCCAAACAACTGCTCAACAACTGCTGATACAAAGAACTGCTGAGTAAACAACTGATGAAGAACAACTGCTGACCAAAGGTCTGATGAAGAACAACTGCTGATACAAGTACTGAAGACCAAAGCACTGCTGGAACCAACATCACTTAGGCTCCAGCAGTGGATACAAGACCATCAGAGTTTATCTTCAACAGCTGTTTAATATCAGTGCTTTCAATGTAACAGTAGTTTGTAATAGGCAGATGTTTATGTTTGTTATTCTGTTAGAGGTCACTGTCTTAGGTGACGTCAGCCTAGGTCATCAGTGCTTTGAGTCTGTCTATAAATAGAACAGTGCTTGTACTGTTCTATGGCATCACACACACAAACATTCTCTCAGACAAACACTGTGTGATCAGGCTGAGGGGGAGTAATTGTACGATTGTAATCTTTTGGATTAATGAAAGCTTTCGATCTGAAAACATTTACTCTCTTGTTTTGATTTACAGTTTATTATTCCGCTGCACTTTCATTCTATTCTCTTTTCATTATTACCATATTTAGTTAAACAATCAAAACAAACAAAACTCAGATCCTAACACTTATCATCTTGGGTCCCATGTGTATATGTAATCCGAGTTGTAAGTAATAACTAAATAACCAATATCTATGTTTTGACGCTTATATAATATGTTCCAAGCGTCGAGTTTATTGTTTTATGTCCAATATTCATATAGTATCCACTTTACATGTAACGTCCAATGTCTACCTTAAATGGCTCTAAAATCCAACATATATTATGTTTGGCTATCATGTTTCTATGTTTGAATTCGAGGAACCGTCGCCATTTTAATATCCAAATGTCCAATGTCTAAACTATCAATGTGTTCATACTATTTAGATATAATCTTCTAGAGTTCAAGTGTCGGTCTCGTTCTATTATGAACTCGAGACCAACAAATCTTATATTTGTCTATGTCTCATAAATGTCACAAAATCCACTCATCATGAAGTCCTATGTCTTATGTTTATTATCCAAGTCTAGTTGTCAACAGCATCCTTGCATAATTCAGCCATTTATATTTCCAAGTCTCAATACCACAAGTATATTAACAATAATAGCATTCCTAAGTTATCAATCAATCAATTGTAATCAAGTTCAATGTAACTTGTCAGTGTAATGGCATTGATATCATCTTAATCATTTGGTCGTAAGACTTCATGCTTATGTAAATTATACATGGATCTAGATACATATTTATACCATTAGATGTAATATGAGTTTAGTTGTTTATGTTTGGTCGGTTCAATAGGTTAGTCGAACACACGTGTTTGTCCGCATAATAATACTATGTACTAATATGATTCGAGTCCTCGTGATTATACCACTTGGATCCTTTCAGTTGACTGGTCCATTGACCAGGTTGACTTCTGTTGACCTGTGTCGACCGAGTTCAACTCTGTTGACCGAGTCAATTCCCGGTTGACTCGACTTCCAACTCGTAACCATCATCTGATGTTACCGGATTCTCAACCCGGCCAAACCTGTACGCCACCGAACCACCACCGTAACCTGTTCACAACATGTTAAAATTATAATCTAATATCTTCAATTTAATACTTCTGGACTGTTTGTTTGTCACTAAGAGTTGTATGTTATTGTAACATGTTACATATTGTGCTGATGATCATCATGAGCTGGAGATGGATAGATGGATGGCTGATTATTGCTCGTGGGCTTGTAGATGGATGGCTGGATAGCTGGATTGCTTATGGGCTGTAGCAGATGGGCCAAGTGAAGAAGCTGTGTAGCTGATGGCCAGATAAATAAACTCGGCCCAGTCCATTATTCATTTAAAGTCTTTAAATACAAACAAACACAATTATACATGATCATAGCCGTTCATTTCTTAATCCGTCACACGGATTATGATCTAATGACTGATATTGATCTAAAGTGTGTTTGTTTGTTTCTAGGCGGTATAAATAGCTATCTCTCTCTTCAGTGATTAGTTTCTGATCACCTTTTGTTTTCTCTTCTCTGTAAAGTCTCTAGGGTTTCTAAGATCATCTCAGAGCTTTGATCATCTTGATCAAAGCTTCTTGGTAGTGTTTTCGTTCCAGAGAGTTATAGGTTATTGTGTATAGCCTAAGAGAGTTGTAGTGATCTTGTTGATCTTATTTTCCTATATTTCTTTCAGTGTTATTGGGTATAAACATTTAGGGTTGGGTTTCTATTAATAATAAGAAGTATTCTTTAGTTTATACCATGATTCTTGACATGGTATCAGAGCTGTGTTAGCTCTTGGTGAAGTTTGTTCATCTAGGGTTTGATTCTTCCGCTGGTTATCTGATCTGTGGTTTACTGAGGAAAATTTTCTTATTCCTGTCACCTGGTGTTTATCCTTCTGAGGAAGCTAGATCTGTGGTTTCGAAGACGAGTTAAGGAAGAAACCCTAATTTTTAGGGTTTGTCTCTGGAGAAGCTAATTTTCTGCTCTCTGATATTATAACCCTAAGTGAAGGTTATAATATTACGAGTTATTGGCGAAACCCTAACTTGGGTTATTTCTTGGTGAGATCGTTCCTTCTTTTAAATCCTTATGTTATTTTTACTTGTGTCATTGATAGAGTTTTTGGCCGGGTTAGGGGACCGGCGTTGATTGATTGAGTTATGGTGTCTGTCTAGGTCTTTAGGAAGGCTCCCAAGTTAAGACTTGCGGTGGGGCCCCTGAGAGGAACCACTGATCTGGATCACTGGCTTGGCTTCGCCATGTGTCTAGGGCTTATTGATTTCTGATCTCTGTGTTTTTTTGTTTGTGTAATTGTTCTTGCTTGTTGTTTGTTAATCTGTGTATTATCTGTGACTAGAAAATGTCTGATGAACCACAAGGACCTACTGGAGGTCCTGTCATTGGACCTATTGAGACTCTTGTTAGTAAATTAGACGCAAGTGATCCATTGTATCTTCATGCGTATGATTCTAGCAACTTAACAATTGTTTCTATAAAACTTAAAGGGTCAGAGAATTACACTGTGTGGGCTAACTCTATGCAACTTACTTTACAAGTAAAAAATAAATGGGGTTTCATTAATAAATCATGTATTAAGTCTATAGATAATGATGTGTTAAGTAGACAATGGGATAGGTGTAACTCAATTGTGTTAACATGGATATTAAACTCAATCAGTGAAGAGTTGTATATGGGTCATGTGTTTTCTAACTTGCTTGTGATGTCTGGGCTGAGTTACAAGACACATATGATAAAATTGATGGTTCTGTTGTTTTTGATCTTTATCAAAAAATAAACTCCTTTAATCAAAATGATATACCTGTGTCAGAATATTATCATAAATTGAATATTATGTGGAAACAATTGGATCAGATTCTCCAATTGCCTGCCTGCACTTGTGATGCAGCCAAGGATTTCAATAATTTCAGTAGTATGATAAAATTAATGCAATTTTTAATGGGCTTAGATAGTAGTTATCAAGCTGTGAGAACTAGTTTACTGATTAAGGATGTTCTACCCACTGTTAAGGAAGCCTTTGCTATCATATCTAGGGAGGAATCCCATAGGAATGCTAGCATTGGTGGGAAACAGGGACAAAACATGGCATTGTTTTCTAAAACAAATCAACCAATTGAATTTAAGAAAACAAATAAGGTATCAAATCAGAATTTAAAATGTTCTCATTGTAATAAAAACTGGACATACTGCTGAGAAATGTTTTGAAATAATTGGCTATCCTTCTTGGATGAGACCAAGGGGATCACAGGGAAAAAGGGCAGTGGCTAGTAGTGATTCAACTGTTTGCGATAATACTGAAGTGTCACTAAAGTCTTTATCTAGTGAACAGTTTAACAGGCTATTGAGTTTATTGAATGATAAGTCTAGTGATGGCCCTAAAAGCTGCAATGTGTCAGGTGGGTTTAGTGCTTTCTGTGCTAGTGTTTGCTGCAAACCTGTTTTCTGTTTTGCTAGTATTTCTAAAAATGGTAGAATTTGGGGATGGATATTTGATTCAGGGGCAAATCAACATATGATTCAAAATGAAAAACATTTAGAAAACTATATTGATGTAACTGAGTTTAACATTAAAGTTAAGCATCCAAATGGCACTGGTGCAGTTGTAACAAAAATAGGGAATGTTAAACTTGGAAATAATGTGGTTTTATTAGATGTGTTGGTTGTTCCTGATTATTCCATAAACCTAATTTCTATTCATAAGCCAGCAAAGGATAATAAAGTTAATGTTGTGTTTGATGAGTATAAATGCTATGTATAGGACCTAGTAACCAAGAATGTCCTGGTGACTGGTAGTCAAGTAGATGGTCTTTACTTTTGTGGCAACTCCTTGATGCTAAATAAGGTGTGTTGCAATAATAGTAGTTTAAATTGCCTATGGCATGAGAGGATGGGTCAACCTTCTGATCAGGCTATTAGGTGTTTTAAAAATAGACTAGGATTGACTGATCAGGGTGCACTTGAACCTTGTGAAGTGTGTCTTAGGGCAAAACAACATAGGGAACCTTTTCCTTTAAGTACACACAAGTCAAGTGAACTTGGTCAACTAGTTCACTTAGATGTGTGGGGACCATATAGGGTGTCAAGTAGGGAAGGTTTTAAATACTTCCTAACTATAGTTGATGACTATTCTAGAGCAGTGTGGGTATGTTTAATGAAACAAAAAACTGAAGTATATGAAAATATAAAAGATTTCATTGAGATTATTAAAACTCAGTTTAATAAAAATGTAAAAATGTTTAGGAGTGATAATGGTAGTGAGTTTATTAATAATCAAATGAGTAATCTTTTAAAATCTAAGGGTATTTTACATCAAACTTCATGTACCTACACACCTTAACAAAATGGAATAGTTGAACGAAAACATAGACAACTTTTAAATGTGGCTAGGGCACATTTGTTTCAAAGTGGTTTACCTGTTAGATTTTGGTTAGATTGTATTCTAACTGCTGCTTACCTTATTAATAGGACACCATCCTCAGTTCTAGAAGGCAGAACTCCATATGAGCTTATTTACAATTTTGAACCCTTTCTAGAACAACTCAAGGTGTTTGGGTGTTTATGAATCTGTACAGTCTTAGATGAACCTGATAAGTTGTTAAGTAGGTCTGAACAATGTGTTCTGTTGGGATATTCAACAGAAAAGAAAGGTTAAAAGGTGTTTAGTTTAGATAGCAAAACTACATTTTTTTCAAGGGATGTAAAGTTCTTTGAACATATATTTCCCTTTAAAGATAAAAACATTTTTTCAAAATATAATGAAAATATTCAGACTGATGTTAACAACTTAAACTTCTTTGACTTGTATGAAACCATAAACCCCGAATCTAATGAAGGTCCCAATGATGAAAGAAAGGGTCTAGGTAATACAGATTCAGAACTACATGGGTCTCAGCAATCTAGTGCTGAACCTACTAGCTTAGATGGCAAGGCTCATATAGAGCAGCCCAGTAATAGTAGTTTAGAGACAGATAGGGCTAGGCATGTAGAGTCTGAAAGTGAAGAACTTTCACATTCTGAGGGAAATGTTTTGCAACAAAATGAGTTAACAACTAGAAGCTCAACTAGGAGTTCTACCTTGCCTAGGAAACTGAGTGATTATGTCCTAGAGGGTAAAGTGAAGTATGGTGTAGAAAGAGTTGTAAATTACACAAATCTGTCTTGTGAATTTAGGTGTTATGCTTCTGCCTTAAATAAAACATTTGAACCTAAGAATTTTTCTGAGGCTATAAATGACCCAAATTGGATAAATGCCATGAATGAAGAGATAGAAGCTCTTCATAGGAATAAAACATGGGATTTAGTTGACTTTCCTGTTGGTAGGAGCCTTGTAGGCTGCAAATGGATTTATAAGATAAAGTATAAATCCAGTGGTGACATTGAAAGATACAAGGCTAGACTAGTAGCCAAAGGCTATAGTCAAAAACAGGGTCTGGATTTTGAGGAGACATTTTCTCCTATTGTAAAATTAGTTACTGTTAGATGTGTCATTGCTTTGTCTGTTGATAATGGTTGGAATATGTATCAATTAGATGTAAACAATGCTTTCTTATATGGTAACTTAAATGAAGAAGTGTACATGGCTTTACCTGATGGATATTACTCTCAAAATGAAATTAGAGTGTGTAAACTTAACAAGTCATTATATGGCTTGAAACAAGCTCCAAGAATGTGGAATGCTAAATTAGTTTCTGTTTTGGTAGAGTTAGGGTTCTGTCAAAGTAAATATGATTATTCATTGTTCTTTAAACAAATTGATACAATTAGTATTTTTCTGTTGGTCTATGTGGATGACATAGTTGTTACTGGAAACACTTTGTCTGAAATTAACAATGTTAAAGAATGTTTAAAGTCTAAGTTTTTAATCAAGGATTTAGGTGAACTTAGATATTTTTTGGGAATAGAAGTGATTAAAGATAATAATGGTTTGTGTCTTTCCCAAAGAAAGTATTGCTTAGAACTGTTATCTGAATTTGGAATGATAGGATGTAAACCCTTGAATAATCCTATTGAACAGAATCATATATTATCTGCTATGAGTAAGGAATATAATAGTAAGGTCAGCAATGTTACTGGATATCAGCAACTTGTTGGTAAACTAATATATCTTGCTCATACTAGGCCAGATATCTCTTATTCTGTACATTTTTTGAGTCAACATATGCATCATCCATTAAATGCACATTTAAAGATAGCTATGAGATTATTAAGGTACCTTAAGAAATCTCCTGGAAAAGGTATTCTTTTCTCAAAGAATAGTGAGTTTAGCATAACTGCTTATGCAGATAGTGATTGGGCAAAATGTGTTGACTCAAGAAAGTCAATAACTGGTTTTTGTATATTCTTGGGTAAAAGTCTCGTCTCTTGGAAAAGTAAGAAGCAGTCTACAGTGTCTAGGTCTTCAGCTGAAGCTGAATATAGGTCAATGTGTGCTGCTACTTGTGAGGTTATGTGGTTAGTCAATTTATTAACTGAAATGGGTCAAAAGGTGAAGTTATCTGTAACAATGTTTTGTGACAACAATGCTGCATTGTCAATAGCTGCCAACCCAGTTTTTTATGACAAAACCAAACATTTCGAATTAGATTTGTTCTTTTTAAGAGAACAAATCCAGAAAGGGATAATCAAAACAAGTGAAATTGACACTAAAGATCAGCTTGCTGATATAATGACAAAGGGGCTTTTAGTGAGTCAACATGATATCATGGTGGACAAGCTTAATATGTATGATCCCTTTAAAGTATTAAATTGAGGGGGGGGGGGTGTTAAAATTATAATCTAATATCTTCAATTTAATACTTCTGGACTGTTTGTTTCTCACTAATAGTTGTATGTTATTGTTACATGTTATATATTGTGCTGATGATCATCATGGGCTGGAGATGGATAGATGGATGGCTGATGATTGCTCGTGGGCTTGTAGATGGATGGCTCGATACCTGGATTGCTTATGGGCTGTAGCAGATGGGCCAAGTGAAGAAGCTGTGTAGCTGATGGGCCAGATAAATAAACTCGGCCCAGTCCATTATTCATTTAAAGTCTTTAAATACAAACAAACACAATTATACATGATCATAGCCATTCATTTCTTAATCCGTCACACGGATTATGATCTAATGACTGATATTGATCTAAAGTGTGTTTGTTTGTTTCTAGGCTGTATAAATAGCTACCTCTCTCTTTAGTGATTAGTTTTCGATCACTTTTTGTTTTCTCTTCTCTGTAAAGTCTCTAGGGTTTCTAATATCATCTCAGAGCTTTGATCATCTTGATCAAAGCTTCTTGGTAGTGTTTTTCGTTCCAGAGAGTTGTAGGTTATTGTGTATAGCCTGAGAGAGTTTTAGTGATCTTGTTTTCCTGTATTTCTTTCAGTGTTATTGGGTATAAAAATTTAGGGTTGGGTTTCTATTAATAATAAGAGGTATTCTTCAGTTTATACCATGATTCTTGACACCACCACCACCAAAGCCCCAACCATCACCTAACATAGTGCCGCCACCACTGCAACCAACAACCTGATCAGATCGGAACCCTATTTGAGCCGCCGCCGCCGTCACCATCTCCGACAACCTTCATCATCATTAAAAATCCCCAAATCAGAACCCTAGTGTACCACTATCGTCAGTCACCAACACCCGAACCCTAAACCCTTGCTTACTGTTAATCAACCATCACCATCGTCATCCTTCCACTTTCAACAATGAAGACCTTCACCCTCAACCCTCTGTATAGAATCATCATCAATAACCACCATCAACTATTATCAAAGGGGGTAATGGATTATGGGGTTATCTTCGTTTGATGAGGATCCAGTCATAGAGGCGCCGCCGCCGTCGCCGCCGCTGGAACCACCACTCGTTCTTCCTCTCCCTTCTCCGTCGATCTCCTTCTCTCTCCTCTGTTTCTTCTCTCTGTCTCTCCTCTCTCTCTTTCTCTCTCTCTGTCACTTTCTCTCTCTAGCTTCTTCTTTTAGTAATCGTATGTGTGGGTGGAGTGTATGTAAGATGAGAGAGTGAGAAATTAAGGGGAATGTGGAAGCAGAGAAAAGGAAAGAGATAAGGGGTTTTATAATGTGGATTATTAGATGGTTTTTATAAAACCTTTAATGGATTTGTGTGTTGTGTTGGTGATACATGAGTGAGGCACATGGCACCTTGAAATGGTGCCATGTGTCCCGAGTGATGAGTAATTATAAAAGTTTCGGGTTGGGTTCGGGTTCATATCGTGTATCAGTTTGGTTATATAACGTACGTTTACACATGATAATTATATATAATAGTTCGGTTTTCAGTTTCGTACCAAATCAAATGGTTTATTATTCTTCTTTGGTCGTTTAATAATTATAAAATAATAATATTGTGTGAAAAATTTTGGGCCCTAGGTCCGGGGGTTAAAGCTCTCATCGTGGGTTGACCTAATGGACTGAAACAAATAAACAAAAACATTAACATTAACATTAACATTAATAATAATAATAATAACAACAACAACAATACCAATACCTGGGCGGTAGTGGCGGAAACTGATTCTGGTTAACAGAACCGAAATAATTCCCGGCATTACAGCGCTCGGCAATCCTGCTGATCATCCCCCCGCATGCGATGGCTCCCCGCAACTGCTTATGGGGAAAGGAGGCAAAGTACTCGGCCATGCACCGATGCAAGGCAATCGGTGTGCCGGTGAATATGCAATACAGGTACATCAGGTCCGTCTTCGTCACCCGCTCGTTACAAGTGCACCGTGCCATGAAGGAATATGTAATGCAACGGTGAATGTAACGAACCACGGGGTGACGAATGTTGGATGCCCTGTCACACCTCTCCCTCTGCATATGATAATAATAATAATAAGAATAATAATAATAATAATAAGAATAATAATAATAATAAGAACAATAATAATAATACTTCGCTCTCGGATTCCCGAACTCTGGACCATCAATGGTGGGCCACCACGCGTAGAGCACATCACCAGGGACACTAGTGACACCTCTAGTGTAGACATCCTGAGCATTATCATTAACATTAACATTAACATTTAAAATAAGAATACAAACAAAAATAATAAGAATAAAAATAAATAATAATAATACCTCTCCAAGCTGCTCGCTAGTGTACCACTGGGTGTGCGTAGCCCATTCATCTAGGGAATAACCATACTCAACACCGAGTATAGAAAACTGGACCTCCGGCGGTGGGGGGCACAACGGTCTGGCGCGCGGCTGATCGTCAACATCCTTTCGTAGCCGAAGGCGAAACGTGGATATGAACTCTATCACCAACGGCCGATGGGACGACGCACTGCAGTCGCCAAGATACCTGTCCAATGGGCTCCCTTCCGGGATCCACTGTCGTGCAATCTCCTCTGCACCCCCTAGTGGCCCGAGGCGCGTCCCAACTAATCCCCCTCGATTTATCGGTCTTCTTTTTCCTCAACCTCTGAAACCTTGGATTCGCGTAATCGAATCACCGAAAATTGCAATGCTCCCAGCCATCCAAGCCCCCCTGCCATGGGGCTAGGCCCCCAACCACGGGCTCGCCATGCTCCAGCTCCTCCTCCTCATTCACGTAGTCCTCGTCTTCATATTTTTCCATAACTGCAAAAGCAAAGAATTTATAGTTAGGGCGTTTCTTAAATATAGTTAGGACTCATAACATAGTTGAGGCGTTTCAAAAAAAATGCCTAAACTAATATAGTTTAGGCATTTAAAAAAACGCCTAAACTAATATAGTTTAGGCGTTTCAAAAGAATCGCCAAACTAATAAAGTTTAGGCGTTTCAAAAGAATCGTCAAAACTAATACAGTTTAGGCGTTTCATAAGAAACGCCAAAACTAATATAGTTTAGGCGATTCAAATGAAACGCCAAAACTAATATAGTTTAGGCGATTCAGAACAAACGCCTAAACTAATATAGTTTAGGCGTTTTAAAAGAAATGCCTAATCTATTCAACAAACGCCTAATCTATTCAACAAACCATTTTGACCCATTAAACAAACCATTTCGCCTATTCAACGCAAGCCTAATCAATATAAACAAACCCCTAAACAATCGACCTATTTGAAACGCCTAAACTATTTAACAAACCATCTACAACAATCGACCCACAACAATCATCTACACAACAATAATCTACAACAATCATCATTCCTAAATTTGAAAAAAAAAGAAAAAAACTGAAAGAAAAAGAAAAAAAAATTAACAGAAGAAATGAAAAAAAAAGAAAAAAACCGGAAAAGAGAGAGAGAGAAGCATACCTGTAACCGAAGAGAGAGAGAGAGAGAGAGAGATAAGAGAGAGAGAGAGAGAGAGAGTGGGATGATGGTGGTGGTGGTCGAACGGTGGTGGTTGAACAGTGGTGGTGGTTGTAGGGTTAGGGTTGAGAGGTTTTGGGGGATAAAAACTGATTTGGAGGGTTGTGGTGGTGGATGGGGCTCGAACAGAGGGTAGAGGGGAGGTTTGGTGGTGGTCGATCGGTGGTGGGTTGGTGGTTTGAAAGGAGGCAAAGGGTAGTGATGGCAATGGGTCGGGTTTGGGACGGGTTTAGGTAATCCCAACCCCATACCCGATTAGGTATGCTTGTCTCAAACCCGGCCCAAAACCCGTCGGGTAATTACCCATCGGGTATACCCGCGGGTTTCGGGTAAACCCATTAAGTTTTAAAACTTACTCATTGAGTATATCTGACCAAAAACCCGACTGGCATCTATTAGGTAACTATTAACCAATTACATTTACCATTACTAAATATATATGTAAATGATTACAATGTATAAATATAAAATAATTAAATCATATAAAAACAATCAAAGACATAGATAACAAATAGTATTACACTAACTTTTTGGTAATTTTAGCACAAGATGACAATGTAGATGAACAATTAGATATATTATGCATACATAATTAAAAAGATATATTAAAAAACTATATTGGGTATCTAATCGGGTAAATGGGTATACTTTATCGAGTAATCGGGTCGGGTAAACGGGTATATCATCAAATCCCAAACCCGTCCCAAACCCGCGAAAAAAAATAAAAACTAATCCCATACCCGGACCCATACCCGGACCCATACCCGATTACCCGACCCCAAACCCGTCCCAAATGTGTCGGGTTTCGGGTTTACCCATCGGGTTTGGGTTTGATTGCCATTCCTACAAAGGGGAGGTTTTGGTGGGGTGGGTTGGGTTTTTTTTGGAAAGAGAGAAAGGTATATGTTTGTTTTGGTTTTTTTTTTTTTTTTTTCGAACAGATGAATGTTTTTTAATTTTTTTCAGGGATCCTCTACGGCCCGTAGAGCTCTATACGGGCCGTATATAAGGATAAAAAAACAAAACGGTTGGGACGAGGATCGAGCTTGGGCACATTATCACACATACATACACACGACACTTATAGAAACCATGGGGACCATCTGGGCTACCAGTTCGCTGGTTTCATATCCAGAAAAATTAAATATAACATACAACTGCAAACCCCCAAATGTTTTTTAAAAAAAATACTCTCCTACGGGTCGTAGAGACCTCTACGGCCCGTAGGAAGCCATTTTTTTTTAAAAAAAAAATTGGGAAGTTGTTTTATAAAGAGGTTCCATTTTTTTAGAAAAAGGTTTTGTTCGTCTACGGGTCGTAGAGACCTCTACGGGCCGTAGATACAAGGGCCTCTACGACCCGTAGATGGCCTCTACGACCAACTTCCAAACCTCTACGGGCCGTAGAGCCCTCTACGACCCGTAGATATTTCCCTCTACGGCCCATAGAGCCCTATACGGGCCAGTAGAAGTTTTGATTTTTTTTGTATTTTGTTAGTTTTAATTAGGTTGTAAAAGTTTTTTTTTTTTTTTTTTTTTATAAAAAAACGTTTTCATTTCTTATTGTATAGTTAAAATAATAAAAACAAAAAAAAATGTACTTAATAAATCATTATACATTATAAAACAAAGTTACACCGGACTATCAGAAGAATCAGAACTACGAGGACTACCAGTTAGGTCAAACCACTCTGGAGGTCTTTGAGATAGCCTACGTCCCTCATCAAGACGATCCCTATATAGCGCTAACCATGGGTTGTGATTTACATCTACCCAACTAGACCATGCTTCACTTGGATGTGGCAATGGAGCGTCGTCTGCTAGCTTAAGCATGATGTAGTGGTCGCCGTTCACGTGGGCTATCGAAATGATCCGATGTTCTGGCACATTTTCAGGATGAGTTTGCTGAGGGAAGAAAGTGCTCGCTCCATCAGCAGCGAAGACTTGAAGGACCACACCAAATGCCTGAGAAATCAGTAATCCAGTCAAAGGCAGATCCATCCATTTTGAATTTGGTGCATTCCCCACTTCCCTCCAATCTAAGGACGAGTATATGTGGACGAACCCGTTATCCTCGAAGGCGTTGAAAGCCATCAACCAATCCTGATGGTTTTCCCCCCATCATCTCTGCTAGAAGAAGTTGGCGGATCCAAGCCCAGTCTTCCTCCTCCCAATCTAAAGCCATAGCTACAGATCGGAAACCCACAGTTACCGTCTGGCTGAACATCTTGAATGTGCGTGATAAACTGTCGATAAAGGGGATGAATCAAACGCTTAAATTCTCTAATCACAAATTTATACCCGTCACCGCCAAACATTGGGAAATCATGATTAGGGATGTGTACGTATGTATATATGTATGTATGTATGAATAGTTATTTATGTACCTGTCCCCTACTAACAGTGGAAAATGTTTATCACACACTCTCATTTTATCTTTACCCGGATCTGATGGCCTACATCTTCTAACAAGCTCGTCCTCTTACAATGGATAACAATAAATAATTAAATAATAATAATAATAATAATAATCAAAGATTTTATAAAAAATTGGGTAGAGTTTCCCCTATTTTCATGCAAACCAGACAACACAAGTTGTCTACAAGTTTCCCAAATAATAATAATAATAATAATAATAATAATAATAATAATAATAATAATAATAATAATAATAATAATAATAATAATAATAATAATAATAATAATACTAACACTTCTTGCGCATCCTCCCGCTGTTTTTTTCTGTGATTTTGTAGTTGGGCGCCCGCGAGTATTCTTTTGTACCTCGGGAGGTTGAGTGTCAGTGATACTTGGATTTACCATTGACTTTATTTTTGACAACATATTTCTTTGAATGCGTGGTGATTGAGACAACAGTATCTCTTTGACTATTTCCGACTCACTCGCAAGGTCACGTCCCCATACTACTTCCGGTTCGTAATTCAGTCGTGTCCGGAAGACGTCAACTTCGGACAACTGTATTTTTATTCCTGTTTTCAATAATAATAATAATAATAATAATAATAATAATAATAATAAATAAAGTAATGGTATTACCTTTATTTATATACGAATCTAATCGACATGCACACGGCAACCCAGAACTCGTGAAAAGCTGGCGACCACAACTCATTTTTTTTTCCTCAACTTCTCTATATTTTTTTTATCTCAGTTATCAACTTCTTGATCGCTGCATGGGAAACTTTACCGAGTAGGTCCTCAAAAATCGGTATGTCATGGTGCACCTTTTTTCACCGACAAACACTCTTCAAACGAATGGTTTATTGCCCTCTCTTGTGACGTTATCACATCGTCTACAATCATCACAAGTTTGTGGAGCGAGTTGTTAGGCCCCTTAATGTGCATCTTAAACCTTGAATGCTGGCTCTCAACTCTGTTGGTCGTATACTGACCAAAGTTGTAGTTTGTGTATGTCCATGCAGAAACAAACCTTTCTTTGTAGTCACGGAGCCAGACCCGGTCTATATATTCAAAAACATCTGTAAAAATAGAACAAAGATATTTGTTAATGTGTGTATGCGTTTTAAACTAAATTAATATAATATGTACCAGCTCGTTGGTCCTGACATAGTCGTTTGTAGAATCGGTCTAACCAGAGCCGGTAAAATGCCGGAGATGAAGATCTACATAGTCGCTTAAAAGATTTCACAAATATTTTCCAATCTGCATCTCCAAAGGCTTGTCTGCAGTGCTTCAATATATTTCGTTGAATGTGATACCTAAATGCATAATAATAATAATAATAATAATAATAATAATAATAATAATAATAATAATAATAATAATAATATGTATTACCTGCATAACAACTTCGAAGCTGCTGGAAATACAATGTCGCATGCATTCATCAAGGCTTTCTCACAATCAGTTACTATAGCACGGGGCTCCGTACTATCTTCTAGCAACTCTTTAAGCCTTTGTATCACCCATAGGTAGTTATCCTTTTTTCACGGGAGATGAATGCATGGGCGACATGACTTGGATGTTGATGTCATACCGACAACTTGAACAAACGGAAGTTTATGCTCGTTCGTTTTGTAGGTCGCATCAATCATCAGCACATTTGGGAACGCACGCCATAATGTGTGCGAGGTGGGATGGACAAACAAAATATCCTCGATCGCATTTGTCGAGGCATTCCTCTGGGTGAAGTAAACAAATTTTTTTCCACCAATGTGGCTTCCAGTACCTGCATAGCAATAATAATAATTAAATAATAATAATAACGAAGTAGTAGTAATAATAATAATAATAATAATAATAAGAGATAATAATACCTGCATTTGAGTCCTGCCGCCGTATAACAAATGCTTAACCTTGGTTATTGTGTTATGTGTGTCTCATAAGATGCATGGACTATCCGGATTTTGTTTTCTAACGGCCAAATGTATGTCTACTGGCGTAACATTTTGAAAATAAAGTGTATCTACCAATTTTAACTCGCCCGGACCAGCCTCCTAGCATACGCGTAACCCTCGATGTGTTGGAAAGTTTGTGATTATGTGTTTGGTTTTGGACCTCCAAAATATAACCATCGTGGCCGGAGTTGTATCTCCCTATTAGTTCAAACGGCAATTACATTTTTACTGCCCGTCTTTCGATCCGTGGCTACACTACGATGTACGCCACTACGGTTACATCGTATCCATGCCGTCATTACCCTCCTATTCGCCCCCTGCCTTCCGAAACAGTACGTGAGTATACGGTAATATAACCATTTTTTTTGGCCCTTTGATAAACCCACTCTGTCAAGTCTTTAAGAGACCCGAATAACTGCAAAATTTATATACGAGTTCAAATAACTACTAATATATTCGACTTCAAATCTCACAAACCCTACGAGTTCAAATAACAACTAATATATACGAGTTCAAATCTCACAAACCCTAAAACAAATTTAGGTACGGGCCTAATTATTCGAGTCTAAATATGTACACTACTAAATATACACGGGTCTAAATTATAAACAAGTGTAAATACATAAACACACCTGATTTGTTTCATACGAAACATCCGGGACAGGTTTGTCGCCACCGTTATCACCTCCCTCGTGCGATTCCTTGAAGCTGCCATGACCCTCCTCGTGCGAATGATAAGTCCCGTATTCGTACTGTGGATGACTTGGCGGCGGCACGTAAAATGACTCCGGTTCTTCTACGTACTCCTGGTTCAAATCGGGCAGTAGGTTCAAATCGGGTAGCGCCTTCCCGTCACCACAGTGAACAACAGATCTAACCTAATCTTCACCACGTTCCACCACGGGTCCGAAAAGGCTCTCCGAGACGTGAGATATGCTAAACAAATGCTCCCATTCATCCGAAACATTATAGACGTGGCCCGAAGACATCGCGGTAGCTTGGAATCGTTCGGATTTTTCGTGCTCCGGTTTTTTTTTTGAAAATTTCGTCGACTGAGGAAAGAAGACAAGGAAGAAGAATATATCTGGACCTCTACGGGCCGTAGAGGCTTCTACGGCCCGTAGAGGTTTTAATGCTCCCAACAACCAGGTTTTCTACGGGCCGTAGAGGCCTATACGACCCGTAGAAGAATTGCTTTTTCAGACTGACACACTGCAAGTCAGTCTTTTCATTGAATGTCCTCGTACCTCGTATTCCCTACGGGCCGTATAGGGTTTAAATGCACTCCACCAACTCACCTCTACGGCCTGTAGAGGCCTCTACGACCCGTAGAGGGTGTCCTCATTTATTACACTGACACTCTCTACGGCCCGTAGAGACCTCTACGACCCGTAGAAGGTTGTGCAAACCTAATTTTTGTTCTGGTGTAAATTTTTTTTTGAAAGGTATAGATCAATGGAAATCCTTATACAACCCTAACCTATTGGTCTCAAGTTCGAATCCCTACCCACGCACCGGTGTCCTCCTTGCCTAAGCTCAAACCGTCACGGGGAATTTTTTTGTGGTGTGCATGGATTGAACCTGTGACCTCCCCCCAGGATGGGAACCCCTAAGAGAAAACCCACCCTACCTCAAACCAGCTGAGCTGGAGATCATTGGCTGTTCTGGTGTAAATAATATACCTCTATTTAATAGAATCAATACATGTACAGGTAAATGATTAAAAATTAAAAAGAAAATATATGGACAAATTAATTAGCGTAATGGTATTTTATGTAGCTAAGATATTCATTCAAAAGTAAATATTTTGTTAAAAAATCTAAACAATTGGTAACAAAATTAAACAATACAGGATTGGTCTTTTTTTTTTTTTTTTCGAAAAAACTTGTGTGTCGTAATGAAGATTGTATGACAACTTAGTAGTGGTCCATCTTGTGATCTAAATGGTATAGTAGTCAGTTTGGCTTAGATGAAAAGAGTTTAAAAACAATAGACACAATTATTGTTTATGTTTTATCTAGTTTACACTTAAAATAACTTTCGTATACTATAATATATAATTTTTTAAATATATCGTAAAATAAAACATTTAATTAGTGATCTTAAATTTGAGTATATCATTGCTATATTTGTAAGTAAATTTGACAATGGTGCGTATACGCGATGTGTCTAACCTTATGTCTTTAATTTGATGAATGTTTTTAGTCAGACGGATCAATGTACCTCTCATGCCATGGTACATGTTGCGCCCTCTTGGCTTCTCTAACATTCTCGGACTTTTTTCTATCTTCATATACACCCGTAATAATTAATATTAGGACAAATTTGTAGATCAAATCTTAACCAGAAAATTGCCACTCTCCTTACTCTAAGGGTTCTAGTTTGTCTTGTAATAGAATAATTGATACTCCCTGTTACCATTTACAAGTCAAAGCTCACCATGATCTTTCATTGTGTTGCTTTCCGGTTCATCTAGAAGTGCATAAAGTACATTATATATATAGCCACATGGCCCTCATGCACTAGTACATGACAATAAGCAACTTTCAAATGGTTCAAGTCTGTCCAAACAAACAAGTAGCAAGACCAACAAGAAAAATGAAGAAACGAAGGGTTTATAAATCAAAAAATCAACTTCTTATCATTTGGGTACTCTTAGTTTTAGCTCACTTGCCTGGATCAACCACCTATCATCGCCACCTTCACCACCATCACAGTCGCGTATTCTCTAACGAGAAAGATACATCTTTAGATTCAAAAATGCCATGGTTCCATGTAGCGGGTTCAGCCTCGAGTAAAATGAAGATTAATGGAGACGAAAAATAAAAGTTTTATGATGAAGAAAAAAGAATAATTCCCGCAGGTCCAAACCCTCTTCATAACTAGCTACACATAGGAAGTTAACCCTCATAGCGGTTCGCTACTGTTGAACTAGTATTCAGTGATCTTACTGTTGTTAACTGTTAATGTCTTTTCATCCATTAATATAATTTTATAGCAAATATGTGTTTTTCTAGTAATGATTGTCAGAATGAAAATAGTTTAGCAAAGAACTTCATGAACTATGTATTAAACGTGATGTAGGTAGGTGTCCACCCTTCTGTTGGTTAATCATTAATATGATTTGTTGTTAGCTGCTTCTGCAAAACAAATGGGATTGGTCGGGATCAATGGATCATGTTGTGTAGTGATCAAGGGACATGTTTGTCTTTAGAAAGCTATAAGTTATGAAACAAAGATATAATGTGATGTTTGTCTACTTCTAAAAGGAAATACCACTTTCTTTGAACAACAATATTATAACAAAGTTAAAAACATGTCAAATTCAAATTGATAGCAATTGCTTAAAATAATATTACAATTTACAACAAAATCAAAAGTTTACATCAAGCTAGATATCATTAGAAAATAAAATTACACCAAAGGTTTATATATATATATATATATATATATATATATATATATATATATAGGGTAGAGATTCTAAGAGAACCAACCCCTATTTGAGACCTGAGAGAAACATTATGGGCCACACATTTCATATAAACACAAAAAAAAAATTGTTTATTTTTTTTATTTGCATTAATCGCACATTTTTATGTAAGAATTTTTTTTTTATTTTTTTGAATTTTTTCATTTATACATATGTGTATATAGCAATTATACATATGTGTATATAACATTTTATAGCTATACATATGTGTATAATGCAATTATACACATGTGTATATTGAAAAAAAAATAAAAAAAAAATAAATTTTTTTCCTTGCATATAAAGCAGCGATTAAAGAAAAAAAAATTGTTTTTTTTTTGCTATAGAGAAATTTGTGGTCCAAAATGGTTCTCACAATTCCCAATTTGAGAAAATGTTCTCATTTGAACCAAATCCTATATATATATATATATATATATATATATTATACTATTAAAAACAAAATACAAAATTTTATATAAATTAATATTAATTTGAAGAATAAAAATATAAATGTTCTTCAATTTAAAAGTCATTTAACAAAAAGTCTGATTAAATAAAAAGTTATTTTAGTTCCAAACACGAACAATCGTTGAGACATTGGTACGATCGCTCACGCGAATCCGACCAAACATTCCGTGCTATGTGCACATTCACACAGACTGTTACCATCGGCAACGATCTCACAAATTCAGTGTTGTCGTTCTGGTGGCTTCTGTTATTACAGTTCATAGGTTAAAAGTTTCTAACTCCGTCACTCATGTTGTGGCTAGGTTTCAAAAATGAAGACTAGTAGAGTGCAACTCTAGATGTATTGTATTTCCGTTATTAACTTCTTGTGATGCTTGACATTTTTATTATGTATTTAAAATATAATTTTGGTTTAGTCTTTTTATCATATGAACCGATCCGAACCGAACCAATTTTTTAAGTATTTTGCGATGGCAATCGAGACCTAAAAATTTCCGCTCCCCATGAAAAAATTTATGGGTCCGCCATTGCTCGTGATCGGTGACTTCTGACCCTCTGATAACTTTCGAACCACCAATCAAAATTCTCAAGCTTCGCCACTGAATGTGATGTTTGTTTACTTCTAAAGGGAAATACCACTCTCTTTGAACAACAATATTACAACAGAGTTAAAAACATATCAAATCCAAATTGATAGTAATTGCTTAATATAACATTACAACAAAATCAAAAGTTTACAACAAGCTAGATATCATTAGAAAATAAAACTACACCAAAGGTTTTATATATATAATACTATTAAAAACGAAAATACAAAATTTTATATATATATTAATATTAATTTGAAGAATAAAAATATAAATGTCTTCAATTTAAAAATCATTTAACAAAAGGTGTTATTAAAAAAGTTATTTTACTTCAAATACGAGCAATCGTTAAGATATTAGTACGATCGCTCTGGTGGATCCACCCAAACATTCCATGCTATGTATACACTCACACAAACAGTTACCATCAACCTCGCACTTGTATATTTGTAAATTCTCAAAATAGAGTCCAGGTTGATCAGTGTCATACTATAAAATAGTAATTTAGAGATTATTTAATGGTTAATTCACATTTGGAAGATAAAACAATGTGAAGGCCCCGATACTATAATTCGTATACTATCAACTATTATGAAGCAAATCACAAAACATTGGAAATCAAATACATGACGACTAAGGAAATCCATCGTAAATAGTGACGGTTTTCTAGGGACAAGGGGTTACATCTTTAGCAACCCAAGACAAATTCTTTTTGCGATAGATCGGTGAACTGTTGCAAAAATGAACTCGTCACAGCTCGTTCTCTACATAGTCCCTAGCAGCTGATTCTCTCACTTCTGTCTTGATACCGTAAGCACTGATATCAGACTTCTTAAAGGATGGAGATCGATATGATCAATGATTGATTTCTATATCTTTACTTGAAATGGCTGATATGATATATGATTATATATTGATATTAAATTGCAACGTGTTGTATAGAAAACAATTAAAAAAGCAAATCATATCTTCAACAATCTAGTACACACTTTAAATTATTATTTTTGGTAGCTCGTTTATCCTATATAAACCCAAGGGTGTCTGCGTATATTTTCAACAATCTCATCACCAACTATCTCTTGTAAAGAATTGTTTAGCCCCAAGAGAACATGGCTTTATCAGGAAAGTTAATCGGTTATGTAGAGATCAGTAAGACCGGTGATGTCTTTCATGACCTCTTCAGGCACAACCCGCACAAGATGGTTGCAATGACCCCTGATAAGTGTCATGATTGTGAGCTCCATGAAGGTGAAAGAGGGGCCGTTGGATCCGTAATCACTTGGCACTATACTCATGGTACGTATCGTACTTGTTTCTTTTTAAATATTGTGCATTCCATGCATTTGGAATCATGGACATAACCAAGATTCTTAGTTGGTATTTGTATAGTATGTTATTGTTAGTTGGTAGGTATTAGGCTAGTGTAAACGAGTAGCTCTCAAGTTTAATTTGTTAATAGTATTTCAAGTTCAAGCTTAAACTCAAGCTCAAGCTCATCTCGGACTCAACTCGTTTAGTTTTTTTTTTAAGTTCTATTACTTCAAATTCAAGCTCAAACTCATGCCAGTATTTGAAATTGGAGAGCTCTTTGCGATGAACTGCGTGCTCCCCATACTTATCCACGCAATGAATTGTGTGTTTCCCATATGTTTATTATACAAAATAAAACTATTATTATATATAAATACCTATTAGGTGGGCTTAGGCTTATGATTTATGAACCTAGTCAAACTCAGGGTCTAGCTCGTTAACTAAATGTACCGTAACTTAGGGTTGAGTTCATGCCCGGTACATCTCATCTCATTTCAAGGTTTATTTAAACCAATCTCAAGTAGTTCACGAGTGGTTTGTTATGTTACACCCCTACCTATAATCTACGTCACTAGTACACAATTGACCATAAGATGCGGTGATTTAAGCCAGTAGATGCGGTTTTAGACCCGCATCTTATAGCCACGCATCAAAAGGCTAAATTCAAAAGATGCGGGTACAAAAGAACCACATCTTTTGGTATGGAACCGCATCTTTTGGACTTTTAATTTTGACAACTAAATTTTTTAAAAATGCGGGTATGAAACCGCATCTTTTGGTATTTTAAGCTTTTTTTTTTAATTTCTAGATAATTTCATTAAAATTTTCAAATAAATTCTCAATAATATATATATATATATATATATATATATATATATGCCTAAAAAAGAAAATAAAATACACAAAAAGATTAAAACCAAAATAAATTAACTCAAGCATATAAAGTTACAAAAGTTTCAAAGTAGCACAATGACGAAAGTTTCAAATGTACACAAATACATATATTTCTAAAAATGAAAGTGATTTAAAATAGCTTCAACGTCTTGATACTTGCAATCTACCGACATCTTCAATTCATACTTGCATCCGGAACCATAGAAATTGCCTAACAAAACATAACATCACATTAATAAATTGAAGCTTAATAGATATATGCAAGTGTATATATGTACAAAAACACAAGCTTTAAATTCAAATGTTAAAATACTATCATACATACGTGCACATAAGACATACAGATCCAAAATTTACGACCTACTAATCCGACAATGCTACAATCAACCAATATACCTACCATATCATAAATCACAAACCATACAAAAACATTAACCAAACCATGCAAAAAAAGCGTTCATATAATGCGAAAGATAAACATTCTTACGTGATGATCAAAGTGTATCGGTTCGCTTGATCCATACACACAGATAATTATATATATTTTATCCTACATACACATAAATACATTTTTTTTATTTTTTTATTTTTTATTATTTTTTTTAAATCTTGTAAATATGTCACTTATTAAAACAAAATACGGAAATTACATCATAATAGCAGGTAAACGAGCAACAAGCTGCGCCGCCACCCCCCGTTTTGAATTGCAAACCCTAGTCTACTAAAGACAAAACCTTGCCCCCGGGGATGAAACATTGCTGTGGACAACCCGTTGGACCCTGGTCAAGAAACGAATAGCTTCTGGCGCCAGGGAGCCAAAGGTGTCGAAAGCCAGAGGGATAAAGACATGTTGGTTATCTACACAAGCTTTAGCATGTTTATCTACTTTCTTTGATTCCGCCTTTCTTGATGCTTGCCCAGCTACGAACCCTGTTTCCCGTAACCCAACCAGCGGAGATACCCCGGTGAGGTCCACACAGGCATGTTTCCCTCTCTCCCAACCAAAGACAAGCAGGTCTGCTGGTCGCAGGGTGGATCTCCCTTCCGTGGGGTCTGTGAGGAAGTTTACAGGGGCCTCCTTTTTGGCAGAGATCCCAGCTCTTCTCAAGATATCCCACAAAACATCCCTCACCCAGTCATGCCGATATTTGAAACCAGGGAGCTCCTTGCAATGAATTGCATGCTCCCCGTATTTATCCATGTAGGTTTTACGGCAGATGGGGCATGTTTCATCTTTCGGGTACAAGGGGATCATCAATCGAGACTTGAGTATAGCCCTGTACTCTACTGCAGACATGCATTGACCCAAACCCTCAATCGGGATAACGGTCAAGAAATCCTGAGCATGAGGGCCCTTTAGGCATTCAATCACCGCCTTCTGGCGAGTGGACAACTCAAAAACTTCTCCCAAGCTCTGAGCAGTTTTGCTAAAAAGAGCATTCGCCAAAGTTTTTTGTGGCTTTGGGGGGGGGGGGGGGCGGTGTCCTTGTTAGAAAAACCGCGAATATCAAAATCCGGGAGATAGACATTTAAGTGTTCGAGCGCCTGTTGATAGTCTGGGTCTAGTCCAATAAATACATATCTTTATACTACATACTATGAGATAAGCAAGTTTATAGTTGATTTGTTACATACAAATGAATGTTAAATAAAAAAAAAGTAAATAAGGTATCGAAAAGTAAAATGAGGTTTAAAGTTGGTTAAACATACTATGAGAAACCGATTCAACATTCCCCTTTTGTCGATAAAGTTTAGAGAAACTTTAGTGATTAGCAAAATCGAGAGCCCACTCAGCCTTTGTGGTTACTTTTCCCTGCATCAATATGAAAATATTTGAAATTGTGGCATAAGAAATTTCATCACCAATAAACACATATCACATAATTCTAAAAAAAAAAAACCATATCTGGGGCAATAAACAAATATGCAGGTTCACTAGTTTAAGCCAATGAACATACTTCAAACACAAGAACCATATTTAACAAAATACTCATAAAGGTAAAGAAACCTACATAGAGTTTAAACAAATGTGCAAGCTCATTAATTTTAAACTGATGAGCGTAGCTAAACGCAAAGCATATACCATAACTTACCACCTCTAATGAAATGGGTGGGATTGGTTTGATTTTGTTGGTTTGGAAAATAATAAGTTTATAAGCACAAACATTATTTTTCCATTTCCTTGATGTTTCTCTTCCAGAATGCTTTTCAAATGCAGCTGGCTCAACTTATCTGAACATAAACAAAGAAATTCACTCAATTAAACATAAAGACTCAACGTTTATGAATAACGATGGAAGATAATCAGTTAATCACTACTTTAATGTTTTAACCGCACAAAAAACAAGATTTATTCATTTATTAGTACGAAAAACATTAAAGTAGCATAATGGATAAAAGCAGTTTCATTTATAAACTGCATAAGCAGACCTTATGAAACTGATATTGCGTACACAACAATCACATAAGTTAGACAAGGTATGAATGATTTTGTATCATCAAATTAAGTTGCAGAACACATATGTTGCCCTAATAAGAAGAAGATGAAGATGAAATCCTAGATCCGTTAAAAATTAAGAATAAAATCAAGTAGGAAGCCTAATTTGAAAATAATAATAATAATAATAATAATAGTAATAATAGTAATAATAATAATAATAATAATAATAATAATAATAATAATAATAATAATAAGTAAAGAAGAGAGTAACCAACCTCAGGCTTGGTTAAAGGCTTGCATCCAATGTTTGTTTTAGCGTTGGGATCGAGATCGTTATGCAAATGGGGGAAAATCATAGGGAAAGGGTAGAATAAGTGGGAAAAGGGAAATAAGGGGCGGGAAATAGTGGAGGGTAATTAATTTTTCAAACAAATTTTGTTAAAAGTATATGAAACTTTTATACTTTTTCATTATTATGGGGGACGGGGCGCCACCCGAATTGGTCACGGGTACCCACTACCAGTACTGTAACACCGCCGTCACCCACGTTGGAAGTGGTCTCGTGGACCGTTTTGCTGGTTCTATCTAACGGGTTGGTATCAAGTTTTATTTTTTTTTAATTAAATTAAATACCTTTTTTACTATAACCGTGTGTAGACCTTTTGTTTACTTTTTGTATTTTATAACCGTGTGTGTTAAAAATTCACAAAAATAAACTAAAACACCATTAAATAACAAAAAAAAAACATAAACATCATTCATTAAATATTTAAACATTAATTAAAAACATAAAAAATAACACTTAGAGCTCGCGTAGGAGGTGCCCACGCCTGGATATGATCAAACGTGCCACGGTAATGACCCGCATAGGTTGCATGGGTCATCTGCACAGCAATCTCATTCCCAATGCCCGGGTGGCGGCTCATTGTGTTCTCGTACAATGCCGTCCACCTATCACACTTGACGTTTAGGTCGTCCATTTTTGTTGTAGACTCTCGATTGTTCGGGTGCTTGGGCCGACCTGCTGATTGAAGTCACCCAATACACGGTCCCAGAACCATGTGTCCCTGGAACTCAACCATGGGCGGGCGTTGGCGCTGCAGGGATGGGTCGTTTTGTGCGTCCATGACACACACAACCAAGACGATTTCTTCGTTCTCTGTCCAACGGGTCATGCTTATGTTGTGTGGTATGGATGTTATTGATTTTGTGTTGCTTTGAATTGTGTTTTCACCACCGTCATATGGTGGTTTTTATAGTAAAAAAATCCAACCGTATTAATGTAAAATTAAATGTAATCTGAAAGGTTAGATTACAAAGATATTAATGGAAATAAATATATTGACCGTGTGTTGGATGGAGACGGTTGAGATTAACTCGTTCTGACAGTTTGGTGTTAAAACCGTGTGAAATAAAGTAACATACAAAAGGAAAAATAACTATTAATAAACATAAAAGTTGAGAAAAATAAAAGCTAGTGAACTACTTGAATCATGAGATCAATTTAGTCATACACGTTCCAAGTCTGCATGATCTCATCTATATTGTCTGCCCACCATTCGTCATCAAGAACGATCACTGAAATTTCTTGTATATCTCCATGTTTGATTATTACATCTTTTGGTGAGAATGAGTTTCCTCCATTTTCTCATATCTAAAGTGTCATCAAATATGTCTTTTTTGTCATTTTCATCAGAACTGTCTAGATCAATAACTTGACTCCATTTCCATTAAGAGAGCCTCTTGGATCTCTTTCTATTAATTTCATGCATCTGATCCTTAAAATAAATAAAAATTATTTAATACAGAAGTTAATAGAAGATGAAATAAATGTTGATATTACATATTCACTAAATTCATGTTGAAGATCATATTTGTAGGGACTAAACATTACACCATAGCAAATAATCTCAACACTGTTATCACCATTATCCTACAATAAAACACATACCATATACCACATAAAATAACAGCCATGTTAATATTAAAAAATTAAACAATAATAAATATAACCTTAGACGCTACTTTAGACGCTTTGTATGGCTATTGGTTTGTTCATCTTCGTATGTTTTTCATCTAAATGAATATGCAAAACCAAGAAGTTAACACTTAAATGATTAAGATATGTATAAAAAGGTATAATTAGTAAAATGGGACGAATGAAAACCATAAACTAACAAATAACCAACATTAGAAGCTTCAACTTTTGAATTCAGTATCCATGCCTTTGTATTTTAGCAAGTGAAATAGGTGTGCATTAGTATGTATTTATAGAATAAACTTTAGTAGGTTAGCACATGGTTTAATTTTCAAATTCATGATTTTCCTGTCCCTTTAAATTATGAAACTTTGTTAAACTTTAGTAGGTTAGCACATGGTTTAAATTGAGGCCGATCGTCTGGCCAAGGAGAAAGGGGTGTTCGAGACTGCGAAGCAGAGGTTGGTTTGAGAAAGCCTGCTGTCAGGAAGATATCTTGGCTGGGAGGCTGCCACATCGTCGTCCTTATCTGCATGTCAGACTGGAAGCAATCTCTGATTGGAGAGGAACTCTGACGGGCAGCCTGTTGCGTCAGAGACAGTTGCCTAGGCAGGGGTGTTAGTCCCAAGGCTGCCTCGGAAGGCATCTTCCAGTTGTGTTGACGAAGCTTCAACTGGCTTGTTGGGGAAGCTTTGAAGCGTGTTAGGCCCGCCAACGTAAAACGGGGCGGACGAGCTTGCGCCTGGCGTCGATTGGACACCGGGTGTATCGCCGACGTTAAATGGGCGGGTGGACGCCAGACGTTCCGCTGACGTAAAACGGGCGGATGGACGCTAGACGATCCGCTGACGTAAAACGGGCGGATGGACGCCAGGCGATGCCGGTTTTAGTTGGGCGATGATATGGTATTTATGATGTTTTGGTACCATATCCCTTCAGGAGCACATTTTTGTTTTTTCACTTCTTGACTCATAAACCCACTCCCCCCCTCCCCCCCCCCCCCCCACGATTTTTAAACGGCCATAACTTTTTCATATGATAATATTTTCAAAAAAAATTACATCGTATTAACGAGTGTTTCGTTCTCTTTAATTTGAGTAGCCTAGTGCCATAGTTTTCATAATAATAAAAAAACAGGTACGTAATTTCACATTCAAGTATTTGGTACGTAATTTCACATTGGGTAGGCTAATACTTAAAATCACGTACCATATATAGCATATACATAGAAAGGCGTATCGTATTTCATATTTTAAATTTACGTACATAATAACCACATTAGTCATGCACATAGAGATAATAGAATCACGTATCATACACCCACATTTAGCTATACATCTAAAAATCATGTATAAGATATCCTACAACTAAAATCACGTACTAGATTCCTACAGTTTGGCTTACACCTAAAATCACGTACCAGATACTTGAATGTGAAGTTACGTACGATATTATGTGATGACGCACTGATACATAATCTCATAACATTATACAATTATTATGTAATTTCATTATAGTATTATGTCAAATGTTGTTGACATAATTAGTCATACATTTTTAGGTGTATAGCCAACTGTGGGCATCTGATACGTGATTTTATCTCTATGTGTATGACTAATGTGGTTATTATATACGTGAATTTAAAATAAAAAAGACGATATACCTTTCTATGTATATACTGTATATGATACGTGATTTTAAGTATTATGTAATCTTGTACATGATTTTGGGTATGGTACGTAATTTTAGCAATTGGGTATCTATTACATGATTTTAGTGTATTACCAAACGTGGACATCTGATACGTGATTATGGGTATGGTACGTAATTTTAGTTATAAGACTAATCTTGGCATATGGTATATAAACGGTTTACAACTAAAATCACGTACCATATGCCAAGATTAGTCTTATAACTAAAATTATGTATTATACCTAAAATCACGTACTAGATACTTGAATGTGAAATTATGTAACTGTTTTTGAAAACTGAGAAAACTATAGTAATAACCAACTCAAATTAAAGAGAATGAAACGTTCGTTAATACATACGGTGTAATTTTTTTAAAATATTATCGTATGTTATAGCCATTTAAAAATCATGGGGTAAGTGGGTTTTAAAGGGAGTTGACGAAAATACCTTTTTGGTTTATTTGTATCATCAATTATATAATCAAAATTGAGATCACATGTTTTTTAGTCAAAATCTTCAAAATGGATGGTGGAGATTCCTTCATACACTTCACACACTTTTAATACTTTGTATTATAACCGCCCCTATATTATAATATACACACAAATAACAAAATATAGCCACATAAACATACACAGAAATCAACAATAAAAGCAACAAAGTTATTGTTTCATACTTTTGCTTGATAATTGAATGAAACATATAAAAAAGTTGTATAATTCGAACTTTATCTACATATAACAAAATATATTCAATACTATTAAATACAATAATTAAATAAAAATCTATAAATAAAATAATACCTTCAATTCGTTTTGGGTATAAAGTGTGGTCATGAAAACCGCATCTTTTGATGCATTTTTTTTAAACAAAACATAGATGTTTAAGATGCGGTTTGTGAGGAACCGCATCATTTATTTTAAGAAAAATGCATAAGATGCGGTTATGAGAGTGATTCGCATCTTTTGGCTTACTTTTATTTAAGAAAAATGCATAAGATGCGGTTACAAGAGTGATTCGCATCGTTTGGTTTTTCACTCGCATCTTTTGGCTCTTTGTGTACTAATAGATTGATAACATTTTTGTTGCATTTTTTGCATGAAAAAAGAGGGCAAGAAGAAGTTTTCAAAACAGATAATTGAAGCAGTGAATGAGGAAAACCATATGATTGTGTTCAAGGTAATCGGAGGAGATCTAGTGGATGAGCTATACAAGAGCCTCACAATCATACTTCATGTTGAACCAAAGGGTGATGGGCAGGTGGCTATATGGACCTTTGAGTTTGAGAAGCCAGATACAAGTGTACCTTATCCAACTTCTATGATGGATTTCCTTTGCAATCTTGTTAAGGAATTGGATGCTCATAACACCGGCCACTAAATTGTTCTGCAAGCTCTGATCAAACATGGAAATGGAGGAAAGTTCTGCTTAATTTGTGTGTGAGTGTGAGTGTGAGTGTATCTAGTATAAAAATAAATGGCTTGTTATGTAATTTTCTTTTACTACCATGTATGAATTTGTGATCTACGTATTGATCATTATTATCGTATTTCCTTAATGATATGAACTGCTTGTTTTATACTTTTATAATCTATATCATTTTCTTATTCATAAATCATCCACCGACCCTTCTTTCAGATTATAAGTTACATAATTTATAAATAAACTGTGCAAAATTTCCATTAGCGTAAAAAAAATAACTAAATAAAGAATTTATTTTCCTCCATCGTCTATTTCCAAAAGACTCACCAAGTTATAATTTTCCAGTTTGAAATGCATAAAAATGTAACATTTAATTATGTTTTATCATGTACATATCATTAATAATTTTAGGGTTATCACAATTTAGTGAAATTATACTCTTGAAATATGCTTTAAGTCTAAATTCCAATTTTAACAAATTCGATTGTTGTTAACGGTACTAATTTATTATTTGTCTAATTTGAATTGTGTTCCTTTTCTTTTAATTAATTTGCTTAATTTTTTCTCTAAAATTTTTTTGTTAGCGTTGAATTTCAATAGAGTATTAAAGTTATCATACGGTCTCTGAACTCTAATAAATATTTTATTATAAACTGTTTACGTTCATACCAATAAACGTTTATAGATTTATCAAAGAGTAAATTACCAAAACCGTTCCTGTGGTTTGGCCAAATTTGCCACTCCAGCCCAATCTATTAAAAATTGCTTGAACGGTCTCTACTTTTGAGAAAATAGGTCAAAACAGTCTAACGACTTAACCCATTTAAGTTTTTGACGTTAAGTCAGGGACATTTTCGTCAACTCACGTATAAATTTATCTTCTTCCCCATTGTCTTCTTCCTAATCAGACCCACCACCCACTACCATCTTCTCCACCTTTCACCACCCCCACCACTACCCACCAATAAATCTCACCAATACAATTAAATTAAACAATGAGACAACAACTGTACATAAAATATAAACCTAATAAAACAATCCAAACAAAAACACTGAGAGGAGGCTAAAGCAAAACCAAAGAATTACATCACGCCATTTTTAACATCACTACCATTAGTCCTTCTCTAGGTCCCACCATTACCCGATTTCCCATTGCTCCACAGCGCCGTGGCTATTAATATTAAAACCCTCACCTATTCCAATATCTCATCTCACCCCCTCTTTCTAGTTTCTACCCAGGTACCCATTCAATTCACAATTTATAATATCTGTATTCCACTGTTTCCTTCAATTTATTGCATTAATTTCGTCTTCACCATCGCTGTAACATCGCAAAAATTTTCCCCGAATTTTTATACATAAAGCCTTCATTATATACATTTTATCCTTAATTTTATACAAATATGCCTAACACACAACTTATATATATATATATAGAAATGTATATATAATAATAATAATAAAAATAATAATAATTATAATATTTCATATTTTATTTAAATAATTATGTAATATTTGGACACTTACTTGAGCCCAATCAAACCCAACAAATTCTTGTGTGTGGAGACCAAGAGCTGATCCCACAGCATGGCCCAAGGCCCATCAGGCGCGGCCCAAACCACCAGGCCCAACTCCCTTCTCCTTCCCCTCGTACCTGTTAAAAAAAAAAAAAAACCATCAACCCCAGGTCTCGAACCCGGGTACGGTACCAAGCAACAACCCACACAGACCACTGGGCCACTACACCATTTATGTCTATCTTCACAAACATTAATATTTGAAGCATTCCTTAAAGACATGGTCAACAATCAAAAAGTCAAACACCCAGTTGACTTCCTTATTTGAATCCAAATCCAACGCGTAATAGGCCTGATTTTTGGAAGGTGTTTGATTAGCAGGTCAATACGCGTATGATATGTGTCAATTATTATTAAAACTGTCCAAGTTTGATGTTAATTACGCGCCTATTAATCAAACCGAGGTCAAACTTTTCAATTCGTCTACCCGAATGATAATCTATAAATTGGACCTCCCATTACCATCTAAGCTCGCCGAATACACTCTCTAAATCCTCCATTTCTGTATTAAATCATCATTCGAAGAGTTATTGTTCGTGTTTGACTATTTTTGTTGACCGAGCTAAAATCACACGATTTGTTATTGTAAGCACTCTTTTCTCTGTGGGTTTTGATCTTCGGCATACACACAACGATAACCCTAAGGTTAATTGGGTTATTGTTGTGTGATTTAAACAATTGGAAATCTTAGGGCTTGTTTGTTCGAATTGGGGAAGAACATTGATTCAGAGTATATATTATAATTTAAATAAACAGGAATCAAACACAACCCCTGATCTAGATCAGGTGGTTGTGTCTGATGTTGTTAAACGTATACACGCGGGTTCGAGTCCCTTTGAAAAGTTTTTTTTTTCATTTTTCTTATAACTGAATATAAATCAAAATTTTCTTATATTATATAATTATATTAATCTGAAATTAAACGTTCTCAGGGTCCAGACCAGTTGGTCTGGGCTTGTGATTTAAAACACACGAACCGGCCTAGGGCCCGGGTTCGAACCACGGCATCAACAACATTTTTTTTTTAATTGAACATATATATATATATATATATATATTCCTTATATTTTTTTTTAAATTCATTTTAAAATACCAAAACTCTTTTAAAAATTCTACAAAAATTATTTTATGTTAATCTAGTAAAAATGTTTAACATACAATTTTTAGTTTTCAAAAATTTATTTATTTAATATATATAATAAATAATTCAAGTTTATTCTATTTTATTTATAAAATTCTATAAAAATATCAAAACAATTTTATAAATTTCCACAAAAATTATTCTGAGTTTTTTTAATAATAAAATTTTCTGAAATGATTTTTATTTCTGAAAAATCATTTATTTAAGATTTTTAATCAATTTTTGTTAATTTTAATCATAAATAAATCATAATAAATTCATTTTTCAATATTTTTGCACCAAAATTTTATATAAATTCTTTCTGATTATTTGGAACAGAAATACAATTTTTAAATTAATAATTCTTTAATTTTAGTAATTTTTAAATATTAAAGTTATATTTTGACAATTTGAAATAAATAGAATTAATATTCTATTTCTAAGAAAATAATTTTATAAAAATTATTTTCATACTTTAAACTTATTATTGTCACCATCTTTATTTTATAATTTACAAAAAAGATTATTGTTTATTTATTTATCAAATTTCTCTCAATTATCAAACATTTTAACTATTAATCAAACGAGCACTTATCCCCAATTCGAAGCCCTAGAATATATCTGTAGACTAGAAATACTTAGACATATTTATCCCCTCAATTATAGGGTAATACTTGGCATTGTTGGGCAACACATACTCTATTTTCACGAGATATAACATTTTGCTAAGGTGAGTTTACATAGCCCCTTTTCTCTATTTTCACTATTTTTGGGGTGAAACATGTTTAAACATTTTATACTATCATTTACTCATACTTACTTGTGATTCAACTACATCATCATTCTATCATTTGACTGTAACAAAAAGACACAGTACAATCATTAACAATGATCAAGCCGCCTGTTTAGGTTATAGCGCTATAGGTCTGACAAACCCATCCCCCCGCATAAATTCAGGGATGATCGATAACAGTAACAACATTTAACTAACTTGCGAGTTAGTCATCAGTCGACACAAGGTTTGATTGTACAAAGACGCATTGTTACATGTCGGAATCATACTCTATCATCATACAACTATGATTGTTGTACAAACTATTGTTATCAATTATATTCAAAAACCTATGTATTCTCACCAACTTTTGTTGACCCAAAATATTTTCAAACTTAACATGTTTCTGGTTCTACTTGCTTGAAGATTTGAGTTAATGCTTGAAGACGTGTGCATAGTATTATTCATTTTGATATACGAATTCTTGTAGAACAATTGTATGTAATTTATTTAAATCATTTAAACTTATTATTCACCATGAGCTACTGAACAATCATCAATACGTGACATCCCGATGTTTCCGCCATAGGTTGGGGTGTTACAGATTGGTATCAGAGACATGGTTATAGGGAATTAGGTTATTAGAAAAATAATCTAGTCTATAACCATAGGATTTAACCAGTACTTGTTTCTCTTACTTGCTTCTCTACTTATTCCTATTCTCTATCTCCTTCCTACTTCTTATCCCTATCCTATACAACCCTAAGCCTACAAGTGACTACTCTTATTCGTCTGCTGCAATCCTGATCCACCATTAGATTAATAGGACATAATCCTCAGGTTTAACCTGAACCACCATGAGATCCCGTCGAAGTTCTAGATTTTAATAACAAACACGTGCAATCTTGAAGGGTGAACGCCTGTATTCTGAGTCTTCTGTCTAGGCTGGCATTGCGCATATATCCCAATCAGACGAGGGACCCGGATGCCTACCTGGGAATTCTTGGGATGAGTGTTCACTTATAGACTAAAGCATGTCTTCATATGTTATTAGAATCTAGAATCTTTGATAAGTCAACGTTTTCGTTTATTCGTTTTAATTAATGAATAAATGATTACATTCCCTATATAACCTTATTCATTTCATTGTGTCTCATACAGATCATGCCTCCACGTCGCAGCACTCGCAATAACAATGGTGGTAATCATGAGGAAGGAAATAGCAACAATAACAACCACGACAACCATAAAAACAACAACAACAACAACAACAACAACAACAACAACAACAACAACAACAACAACAACAACCTCAACAACAACAATGGTGTCGATGCCCAACTAGCCGCGATCATCTCTCAACAAATGGCACAACAGATCGCGACTCTGGTTCCTAACTTACTGGCTCAAGTCAACCAGATGTACGGAAATGGTAATGGAAACGGAAACGGCAACGGAAACGGTAATGGAAACCACAATGGAAACGGGAATGGTTTCCAAGCTTGCACTCTTAAACACTTTAATACCTGTAATCCCCTAAATTCAGTGGAGATGAAGGAGCTACGGGACTCCTACAATGGTTTGAGGGTATTGAAAATGCCTTCATTAACAGTGAGTGCCCCGATAACTTTAAGGTCCGTTATGCTATGAGTGTTCTTCACAAACGAGCACTCACTTGGTGGAATGAGGAAAAGCGCACCCGAGGAGCTGAAGTTGCACTTACTATGACCTGGGATCAAGTCAAGGAGATAATGAAAGATGAATTTTGCCCACGTAACGAGGTCAAGAAATTAGAGGACGAGTTCCACACCCTTGCTCAGGATAGTGGGGAAAACCTTGCTTATAATACCCGCTTCCATGAGCTCAGTCTGTTATTGCCCCATAAGGTCACACCGCTACCTGTAGCCATCGAAAAGTATATCGGTGGTTTGCCCATGCAGATTCAGGACACGGTATGGGGAAGGAACCCTGCTACCCTCGAAGAGGCCAAACGTTTAGCAGCTACCTTGACTGACAATCACGTAAAGAACGGTACTTTAGTTCGGAAAAGCGAGAAAGCAAGTATTGTAGCCGCAGTAACTACTGAGAACCAGAAGCGTAAGGCCAGGGATCCTGATGCCAACCTCACTACACAAGCTTCTAACAAGAAACCCTATATAGGAAACTATCCATTATGTAACACATGCAAACGACATCATCCCACTGCTTCAGCGTGTCGCTTGTGCACCAAATGTGGTAAGTATGGACATCTAGTCAACACATGTCGCGAGACCCCAAATCCTAATGTCAACCAACCCACCAACCCTGCTCAGGCTGCTAATTCTAATCGATACAACTATGGTCAATGCTATGAATGTGGAGACCCAAATCACTTCCGTAACCGATGCCCTAAACTAAACCGAGATCAAGACCCTCCAGCTACTTAACAGCATGTCCCACCATTCGAACGTTGTTTGCTTTTATTCTATTGACGCTATTTGATTCAAGTAATAAATTCTAGTATTGAAATTTTGTCTGAGAATTGTTTATGTGGTATGATCGTAACACTTGGATGCATGCTTGTTTGTGAACTAATTGCTATATCTAAGTCTATACAACTACAACTCATATACTGTGCTTGTTACACTTATAAACTTGCTTGCATAAACATGTGTATAATGAATGCTGCACTTAATAGAGGTCATCATGCTTTTTCAACAGTCGGGAGAGGCCCTTCAACCTGCTCCACGACTGGTGGAAGCTATCGAACCTACTCAACGATTGGTAGAGGTCATTATGCCTTTTCAACAATCGGTGGAGTCATAGAAGGACGCAAAACTTTAATGTAAGGTAAATTGGTGATTGTGGTCCGGAACGTAATCATGAATTTACAGGTACGTTAAGGTAGTGTGAAATTCTATCAAGGTTTCGGGAGATAACCTAATGTAAACTCTAGTTATCTAGTAGTTCATTTAGTCAATCAACTCACACATAACACGAGACAAGATTATTCTATTCATGTCAAGCCTTAACACACTTGCCCTAATTTCTATCCAATCTCCTTCAACCCTGTGTTTTCAATAAACTTCGGGACGAAGTTTTAAAAGTAGGGGAGACTGTAACATCGCAAATTTTTTTCCCGAATTTTTATACATAAAGCCTTCATTATATACATTTTATCCTTAATTTTATACAAATATGCCTAACACACAACTTATATATATATATATATAGAAATGTATATATAATAATAATAATAATAATAAAAATAATAATTATAATATTTCATATTTTATTTAAATAATTATGTAATATTTGGACACTTACTTGAGCTCAATCAAACCCAACAAATTCTTGTGTGTGGAGACCAAGAGCTGAGCCCACAGCATGGCCCAAGGCCCATCAGGCGCGGCCCAAACCACCAGGCCCAACTCCCTTCTCCTTCCCCTCGTACCTGTTAAAAAAAAAAAAAACCGTCAACCCCAGGTCTCGAACCTGGGTACGGTACCAAGCAACAACCCACACAGACCACTGGGCCACTACACCATTTATGTCTATCTTCACACACATTAATATTTGAAGCATTCCTTAAAGACATGGTCAACAATCAAAAAGTCAAACACCCAGTTGACTTCCTTATTTGAATCCAAATCCAACGCGTAATAGGCCTGATTTTTGGAAGGTGTTTGATTAGCAGGTCAATACGCGTATGATATGTGTCAATTATTATTAAAACTGTCCAAGTTTGATGTTAATTACGCGCCTATTAATCAAACCGAGGTCAAACTTTCCAATTCGTCCACCAGAATGATAATCTATAAATTGGACCTCCCATTACCACCTAAGCTCGCCGAATACACTCTCTAAATCCTCCATTTCTGTATTAAATCATCATTCGAAGAGTTATTGTTCGTGTTTGACTATTTTTGTTGACCGAGCTAAAATCACACGATTTGTTATTGTAAGCACTCTTTTCTCTGTGGGTTTTGATCTTCGGCATACACACAACGATAACCCTAAGGTTAATTGGGTTATTGTTGTGTGATTTAAACAATTGGAAATCTTAGGGCTTGTTTGTTCGAATTGGGGAAGAACATTGATTCAGAGTATATATTATAATTTAAATAAACAGGAATCAAACACAACCCCTGATCTAGATCAGGTGGTTGTGTCTGATGTTGTTAAATGTATACACGCGGGTTCGAGTTCCTTTGAAGCGTTTTTTTTTTCATTTTTCTTATAACTGAATATAAATCAAAATTTTCTTATATTATATAATTATATTAATCTGAAATTAAACGTTCTCAGGGTCCAGACCAGTTGGTCTGGGCTTGTGATTTAAAACACACGAACCGGCCTAGGGCCCGGGTTCGAACCACGGCATCAACAACATTTTTTTTAATTAAACATATTTATATATATTCCTTATATTTTTTTTAAATTCATTTTAAAATACCAAAACTCTTTTAAAAATTCTACAAAAATTATTTTATGTTAATCTAGTGAAAAAGTTTAACATAGAATTTTTAGTTTTCAAAAATTTATTTATTTAATATATATAATAAATAATTCAAGTTTATTCTATTTTATTTATAAAATTCTATAAAAATATCAAAACAATTTTATAAATTTCCACAAAAATTATTCTGAGTTTTTATAACAATAAACTTTTCTGAAATGATTTTTATTTCTAAAAAATCATTTATTAAAGATTTTTAATCAATTTTTGTTAATTTTAATCATAAATAAATCATAATAAATTTATTTTTCAATATTTTTGCACCAAAATTTTATATAAATTCTTTCTGATTATTGGAACAGAAATACAATTTTTAAATTAATAATTCTTTAATTTTAGTAATTTTTAAATATTAAAGTTATATTTTGACAATTTGAAATAAATAGAATTAATATTCTATTTCTAAGAAAATAATTTTATAAAAATTATTTTCATACTTTAAACTTATTATTGTGACCATCTTTATTTTAAAATTTACAAAAAAGATTATTGTTTATTTATTTATCAAATTTCTCTCAATTATTAAACATTTTAACTATTAATTAAACGAGCACTTATCCCCAATTCGAAGCCCTAGAATATATCTGTAGACTAGAAATACTTAGACATATTTATCCCCTTAATTATAGGGTAATACTTGGAATTGTTGGGCAACACATACTCTATTTTCACGAGATATAACATTTTGCTAAGGTGAGTTTACATAGCCCCTTTTCTCTATTTTCACTATTTTTGGGGTGAAACATGTTTAAACATTTTATACTATCATTTACTCATACTTACTTGTGATTCAACTACATCATCATTCTATCATTTGACTGTAACAAAAAGACACAGTACAATCATTAACAATGATCAAGCCGCCTGTTTAGATTATAGCGCTATAGGTCTGACAAACCCATCCCCCCGCATAAATTCAGGGATGATCGATAACAGTAACAACATTTAACTAACTTGCGAGTTAGTCATCAGTCGACACAAGGTTTGATTGTACAAAGACGCATTGTTACATGTCGGAATCATACTCTATCATCATACAATTGTGATTGTTGTACAAACTATTGTTATCAATTATATTCAAAAACCTATGTATTCTCACCAACTTTTATTGACCCAAAATATTTTCAAACTTAACATGTTTTAGGTTCTACTTGCTTGAAGATTTGAGTTAATGCTTGAAGACGTGTGCATAGTATTATTCATTTTGATGTACGAATTCTTGTAGAACAATTGTATGTAATTTATTTTAATCATTTAAACTTATTATTCACCATGAGCTACTGAACAATCATCAATACGTGACATCCCAATGTTTCCGCCATCGGTTGGGGTGTTACAATCTCCTCGATCGTCTTCCCTCTGCTTGTGTTGGGACATGGTTATGGCCACTGTTAAGAAGGGGAAGCCTGATCTTAGGAGAAGGTTATGCCTGCTGTTATTGTTCGTCAATGTAAGCCTTGGCACCGAAAGGATGATGTTTTTATGTACTTTGAAGGTATACGTTTTTTGTTGATATGTTATGGGTTTTGCTCTGTTGTTGTGTGGATTGTTTTATTAGGTTTGTATTTTGTGTACAATTGTTGTCTGATTTATTGATGGGTAGTGGTTATGGTGGTGAAAGGTGGAGGAGATGGTGGGTAGTGGTGGTGGTGGTGGTGGTGGTGAAAGGTGAAGATGGTGGTGAGTGGTAGGTCTGTTGGATCAGTTTGCTCTTTTTGCTAAGTAAGAACTTGCTATCTTGACACTTAAGTGTTTAGCAAGTCCTTGTAAATCAGATTATAAGCACAGCGGAATGTATAAGTTAAAGCAACACTTTTTATACTAAGGAAGAGTTATTACTCCCCCTTTATGATTGAAACTAATAAATGACAAGTATTTATTATGAATCTAAGCAGTAAATGAGAATTAGATACTTAGACAGATTCACAATAAATACAGAAATGGAATAGAACAGTGATAGTGTTTGAAGGATTTTTCTATGAAAATCAATGTCTAAAACAGGAGGTTGAAGCCTCCTATTTATAGACGTTTACATACATGTATCTTGCCTAAAAAGCAAGTACAGAAACAACAGAAACAAGTTGCACAAGTTGCAACATTGAATCAAACAAATACAGCTAAAAGTAATAATAAACAATAAACTACTGATGCAAAAGGCGGTGGAAAATATCTGATGCAAAGTGCTGATGAATGACAAACTACTGATGAGTAGTTTGTCTTCAGTACTTCTGAAGTGAACTTGTCTGGTTTGGACTTCAGAACTTCTGATGACGTTTCTTCTTCAGCACTTCTCATATCTTCTCTTCAGCAGTTTCTTGTCTTCTCTTCAGTACTTCTATACTTAGCCAAAATGACAGAAGTGAATTAGACTAAGGTTTCCAAAAGTGGTTTCACCAATCCTCTTTGTCCTAACAATCTCCCCCTGGATTGATGAAGCCAAAACCTTACTAATTCCTTATGTTTTTCTTCTGTCTTGAACAATCTTCCATATCTCTTTGTACATGGTGTTCTTGAGCTGGTTTAACTGACCATCAGATAGAGATCCTCTCTGTGGTTCCAGATGTTGAATTGTGAGCAGGTCTTGTGTTGACAGTTTCTTCAGATCACTGATCTTTTTGTAAGCCCTGCTTGAGAGGTCTCTTCTTGTCAACAATACTGAGTTGTTATCAGTAAGTGACCATCTGATGATAGGGATCTTTGACTTGTTAAAGTCAGAAGAATAGGGAACCAGACTTGTCCCTTGGGTTGAAGGTCCTGAGTGCTGGATGTTTTCAGTTTCAGATAGCCTCAGGTGGGATTCTCTTCCTTGTTGTTGTTGCATATCAGGCATCTGAACAGTTGGGAGATGGTGTTCAGTCACTACTCTAGTATGCAGTTTTTCTTTGATGGTCTTTTGTATTTGGTAGGCAAAAGTGGAAGGATCCCTGAATTGAGTTAACAGAGGTTTCTCCTCAATGTCAAAGTCTGAATGGACTATTAAACTTCCTTCAAGTAGTACCATTTTGAAGTCAGTTTTGACATTGTCCTCTGCCTTGTTCTTCTGAGTAGCAGTTCTTCTTGATACACCAGAAGTTCTAACTACTGATCTTGAAGGATCAGCAGTTTGAAACTTCTCTGGATTTGCAGCCTTGGCAGCCAAGTATTTCTTGTAAGTATCCATTAGTCTTTCTTCTTTCCATCTGGATACTGAGGCTTTTGAACCATAGCCTTCTGCTACTAATTCTTCTATTATCTGGGCTCTCTTGGCCTTTCCTTCTTTGCTTGTGGCCATTTTGTCTGCAAGCAGTTGTGCTCTTCTTGTCAGCTCTTGCATGGAGAGTCCTTTGAGTGTATAGGCTTTAGTCTTGCTGTTCTTAGTAATGTAAGACACCAGTTGTTGTCTTTTATCTTGTTCAGCAATCTCATCAAGGCTAGCCTACCTTTGTAGTTCAGCTTCATAAGCCTAAAGTTTTTCTTCATGGCTTAAATCTAGATCATCCCTTTCTTCCAGAGTTTTCCAGATCTGATCTTCTCTGGCCTTCTTGTTGGCTGCAACTAAGCTCTTCTCTAATAATTCAGCTGATTGAGAGATAGGAGAAGGGTTTAGTACAGTCATTGTTGTAATGGATGTAGGCCTGATGGGATCAGATGTTGGTTGAATGGGAGCAATGGTTCTGGAAGGTTCAGTTGTTTGAGATTTGGAAGTGTTAACCTCTGATGTGTTGACAACTGCTGATGGTTTGTCAACTACTGAAGGATTGTCTTCAGTACTTTCTGATTCTTCATCAGAAGTTTTGTCATCAGAAGTTTCTTCATTGTGCCTTAGGGATTCTTCAGATGTTTGGGTCTCATCTTCTTTCTCTGCTGCTTCAATTTCTTCTATTGAGACACCAAACTGTTTGGCCAGTTTTTCTTTTCTGGCCTGATCTTTTTGATCTCTTTCAAGGATGGCCACTCTTGTCCTTATCCTGGCTTGGAATGACTCCTTAGGTTCCCTGATTTTCTCCCCCTTTTTGGATTCATCAATCTTAAGTTTTGAGGTTGAGGGTTGGGAGAATTGCCCTTGAAGATGAGCAATCTGTTAGCTGTTGAAGTCTATCTTGTTGGACAGATCATTCATCTTCGTCTTGATCACTCCAAATTGATTCTTGATGGACAGCTCCAAGTCAGCTGTGTATGTTTGGAAGTGATTTCTGATGAGAGTGTTCATCATGTGGTACAGGGGACCCTCTGGGCTGCATAGCTGGTTCAGGTCTATGCTTGTTTGCCCAGGGAATTGGGTAGGCATTTGTTGTGAAGGGGGTGTTTTTGGGAGATCCTCATGTTGTACAGAGGATGCCACTCTAGGGGTTTTAGGGATTGAGTGGGCTTTAACCTGTGCAGGGGTGACTGGCTTCTTGAGCCTGGATACCCCTGAAACAGGACCTTCAGAAAGTGTCGTCAATTCAGTAGTTTGTGTGTGTGAAACATCATCCAAATTAATGGAATCATCTGAATCCCTAATGTTGCCCTCAATGAGGACTGTCTCAGTTAAATCATGAGCTGAGCCCAACTCAGTTCTCTCATGAACCTCTTGTTCTTGGTACTGAGGATTTCCTACTTCAGGCATTAAGCCTTCATCAGTAGTTGCCACATCTGAGGTCTTAGCTATGTTACTTCTATCCTCAGATCCACCACTGGGTGGTAACTGAGTAGTAGCAGCCTCAGATGCCCCAAGAGTCTCTAAAATTGGGCTTAAAGACTCTGGTCCACCCTCATCTCTTGGGATAGGGCTAGAGATGTCCACATCCATGTCTGATGTAGTAGTTATGTCCCCTGTTTGTTGTGGTTGTAGGGGACTGACATAATCAGATGGGACCTTCTCTTTTAGCCCAGAGAGAAGTTTGGCAATTTCTATTGCCTCTTGTTCAGAAATTTGTGGGGTTGGTTCAGTAGTTTGGGCAATAGGTGAAAGTTGTTGTTCAGCAGTTTCAAAAGAAGAGTGTGTTTCAATAGTTTTTCTAAGTCTTTTTCTTTTGAATAAAATGGTTATAGGTGCTCTTGGTGGGGTTTGAGATGGATGAGACTGAGAGGGTGTTTCAGTCTCACCAATTTGAAGAGCAGAATGCTCATGAGCTTGTTCAGGCATCTCAACCTCCTGAACAGCTTTTCTTTTGGGTTGGTGGGTTGTTGTCTTTGTTGGCTTGGGCTTTTTGGCTTTTGGTGGTGTGAGTTTGGAAGATGTGGGCTTCAGGGGGACTTGTTGTTGTTCTCCCTGATCATCTTCTGGCCAGGCAGCCGGTTTGTTATGCCTTGAGTATGCTTGTGATGTTAAAGGATTTAAAGTTGAAATTTTTCCCACAAGCACCTCATTACCCAGTTCCCCTATTATGCATTGCATAATGAACCTTGGGTATAACAAAAACTTTTTCTTGGTATTATTGTGATGTAACACCAACTCATTGAAAAATAGTTTTGATGCCCTGAATTTAGTTTCATTCACAATGGAATGAAATATTGGTTGAAAAGTGGAGGGCATCTGGTCATAAGACCCTGTTTTTGGACTCAAACACATAATAATATAATGAAACAAAAGCTTGTATTTTGGTTCAAAATATTTTTTAAAGATTGTAGCATGGGAGAGAGTACCTTGATAACCACACTCAGTCATGGTTAGGTGAATATCAGTATTAGCAACATGGTCAGGGGCAGTTACATCATCCAGATCCAGTCTTGTTGCCAGTGTGGCCGGTGTGATGGTCAGTTGTTTCCCTTTTATTCTTGAGTTGAGGGAAATGACCTCATCATCCGTTGTCACCGTCTCAACATTTGCCCAGAACTCATTCAGAGTTTCAGTGTGAATTGGTGGGTTTATTGTGAGAGCAGTAAAATATTGGGATTTTACGACAAGATCAATGATCTCATCGTATTGGGACCAGCCTTCTTGTTTTTCAAGAAAGGCCCTTTGATTGTGTCCCTGCTTTAGAACTAGAGCCATGTGGTTTTGGTTTTGATCGAACAGTTGATTTGCAGGTTTAGGTTATTGAGAGAGTTTTTGAGAGAGAAGGAGGGATATTTTGAGTTTGAAAGGATAGGTGTGGAGAAAAAGGTATTTATCAGAAGTTTTAACCGCTTGAATCTTCTTTATTAGAAGTTTTTAAACCGCCTTAGGTTAAAAATCTTTTTATCAGAGGTTTTAAACTGATTAGGTCAAACCTCTGATGATGGGAAAAGTCAGATTTGCCCTTTTGACTTAAACTGCTGATGAAGGATTATTTCATCAGTAGTTCCCATTTCCTATTCAGTAGTTTTAACAGCTGATGAGAAATGTTTTTATAAATACTTTTATTCATAACTTCTGAAGGTTATTTTATCAGAAGTTACACACTTTTCAGAAAATTATCCCCATACTGATGTTTTGTTAATTAGTAGTTTCTCTCATTTTTAGAAGTTTTGTTTCAGACTTTTGTCTGTTTTGTAAGTGAGAAATGAAAAATTGCAGAATAATAAAATAATCACTTACAAATTTAGCATCCCAAGCATGGATACTAACTTCTGAAATGTTGATGTGTCAAGGGGTTTTGTGAAGATGTCAGCTATTTGATTAGCTGTTGCTACATGCTTCACTTCAATCTTGCCTTTTTCATAGCAATCTCTTATGAAATGGTACCTGATCTCAATATGTTTGGTTTTTGAGAACTGTACCGGATTTTGAATGATGCTAATGGCAGATTTGCTGTCTACAAACAAAGGTGTCTTGGTCTCTTTGATTCCATAATCAAGAAGTTGATATTGGAGCCATTGTATCTGTGATGTACAACTTGCAGCTGCAATGTATTCAGCTTCAGCAGTTGAAGTTGCAACAGATGTTTGCTTCTTTGATTGCCATGACACTAGACAGTTACCTAGGAATTGACAACCACCAGATGTTGACTTTCTTGTCATCTTACACCCTGCATAGTCACTATCTGAAAAAGCTGATAACTTGGTATTGCCTGAAGCAGGATACCAAATTCCAAGTGTTGGAGTTCCTTTCAGATATCTGAAAATTCTTTTGACTGCTATAAGGTGTGATTCCCTTGGTGCTGATTGATATCTAGCACAGACACATGTTGAAAACATAATATCTGGTCTAGAAGCAGTTAAGTATAAAAGGGAACCTATCATGCATCTGTACATGGTTTGATCAACCTGTTTTCCTTGATCATCAGGTTCAACTTGTGTGATTGGTGTCATGGGAGTGGAACATGATTTACAGTCATTTAAAGAAAATTTGTTCAATAATTCTTTAACATATTTTGATTGATGTATAAAAGTTCCATTTGTTTGTTGCTTGATCTGCAGTCCTAGAAAGTACTGCAGTTCTCCCATGGTACTCATCTCAAATTTTGATTGCATGAGTTTCTTAAAATCATCACACAGTTTTGTGTTTGTTGAACCAAAAATGATATCATCAACATAAATTTGAACAAGTAAGACATGATTTCCAACATGTTTAATGAAAAGAGTTTTATCAATGGCACCTCTTGTAAAGTTATTTTTGAGTAAAAAGGTGGAGAGTGTATCATACCAGGCTCTTGGAGCCTGTTTGAGCCCATAAAGAACTTTGTCTAGTCTGTACACCCACTCAGGATGAGAAGGATCCTCAAACCCAGGTGGCTGACAGACATACACCTCCTCTTTTATTTTTCCATACAAAAATGCACTTTTCACATCCATTTGATAAACTTTAATTTTGTTGGAAATGACATAGGCCAGAAATAACCTGATGGCCTCAAGCCTTGCAACTGGAGCAAAGGTTTCATCATAGTCAATTCCCTCTTCTTGAGAGTACCCTTGAACTACCAGTCTTACCTTGTTCTTGATTATCATACCAGCTTCATCTTGTTTGTTCCTGAAAACCCATCTTGTGCCAATTGGTTGCTTGTTTGGAGGTAAGGGACAGATTTCCCAGACCTGTTGCTTGTTGAACTGAAGCAGTTCATCTTGCATAGCTTGCACCCAATTATTGTCTTTGAGGGCTTCCTGGTACTTCTTTGGTTCCAACTGTGAGATAAAGGCTGAAAATAGGTAAAAGTTGGAGAGCTGGTTTCTGGTAAGAACACCTGAAGCTATATCACCCATGATTTGATCAAGTGGATGATCTCTGTGTTCAATCAGTTGTTGTAAACCACTGACAGGTGTAGGTGGCTCTTGTTCTTCAAACAAACTACTGAGGTCTATAATATCTGGTTCAGCAGTTTTAGCTTCTTCAGTAGTTGCAGGTGCTGAAGCAGATGTTTGAGTTTGGCCTTCAGTATTTGTTTGATCAGAAGTTTGAGAAACTTCTGATGGTGTTGAAGTTGACTTAATGACTGTTTGAGGAGTCCATGGTGTAGGATCCTCATCTTCAAACCTTTGATCACCATAATAAGTAGGTTTGGAAGGAGTAACAGTCTTTTCAGGTCCAAAGTGGAAGTTGTCAAGGTCAAAGAGTTCAGCAGGATGTGCTGGAATAAGAGTGTGTTTTGACTCATTGAACTTGACATTCAATGTTTCTTCTACAATCCTGGTGTGAGAATTAAAAACCTTGTAGGCTTTTCTAGTTGAAGAGTAACCAAGAAAGTAACCTGAGTCAACTTTGGCAGCAAACTTTGAAATAGATTCCTTTATGTTCAAGATGAAACATTGACACCCAAAAGCCCTGAAAAAGGAGATAAGGGGCTTCATGCCATGAAGAACTTCATAGGCAGTCTTGGAATGTCTCTTGACCACAAGAACTCTATTCTGAACATAACATGATGTGTTAACTGCTTCTGCCCAAAAGTACAAGGGCAGTCCAGAATCAGCTAACATTGTTCTTGCTCCTTCTATCAATGTTCTGTTCTTCCTTTCTACTACACCATTTTGTTCAGGAGTTCTGGGAACACTGTATTGTCTAATAATCCCTTTAGACAAACAGAATTCATCCAGAGTTTTGTTCCTGAACTCTGTCCCATTATCACTTCTAATGGTTTTGACAGATAGAGAATATTGTTTCTCTACTTGTAGAATGAAGAACTTGATGATTTCAGCAGCCTCATCCTTGGAAAATAAGAAGAATACCCATGTGAATCTTGAGTAGTCATCAATGATGACTAAGCAGTACTTCTTTTTACCAAGGCTCATAATCTTGACAGGTCCAAATAAGTCCATATGGAGTAGTTGAAGACATGCAGTTGTTTTTGATTCTTCAATAGACTTATAGGAGGACTTATGCTGTTTTCCCTTTAAACAGGATACACAGTGTTCTTGACACTGGTATACTTTCAAAGGTAGACCTCTGACCAAGCCCATTTTTGTGACTTTATTTATGGTTTTAAAGTTCACATGGCCAAGTCTCCTGTGCCAGAGATCTGTTGCTGAAGTTGATGCCCTTGAGAAGAAACAGGCAGTGTTGTTCAATACTTTGTCTTTCTCAATGTCCACTGCATAGACATTGCCACATCTTTTGGCAATCAGCAAAGTATGATCTTCAATAATCTTCTCTATCAACTTCTGGCCTTCTGGTGAGATGATCTTGCATGCTGTCTTTGTGAAAAAGGAAGAATATCCTTTATCACACATTTGTGACACACTCAGCAAGTTGTATTCAAGGTTTTCCACCAGATTGACCTTGTCAAACTGTATTTTGCCAGAGGAGACATTGCCATGTCCTAGCACATATCCCTTAGCATTGTTCCCAAAGGATACAGATCCTTCTCTTTGGCTGATAAAGTTGTTTATCAGGTATCTGCATCCAGTCATGTGCATAGAGCCTCCACTATCAACATACCATATGCTGTTTAAGCCCTTGGAAACTCTCTGCACATAAAAGCAAATTAGTTAGGTTTAGGAACCCAAGCCTGTTTGGATTTGGGTTTGCTCTTGAGAACAGTTACAGTTTGTTCTTGACCAGGTTGAGAAATCCATGTCTTTTTGGCAATGGATTTTTCATTAAGAACCATGGTGGTATCCTTTTCAGGACCACCATCAACCTTGGTCATCAGTAGTTGTACCATGTTCATTAGATTTTGTATCTCAGCAGTTTGTGAAACTGCTGATGATTCTGGTCTAACTACTGACAAAGAATTTTGAGAAAAAGATTTTGGTTGAGATTTTATCTTTTTCTGAGAAAATGTGTTTTCAGGTTGTTGTTTCTTGGGTTTAAAGATTCTTTCATAATCATTTCTGATTTGATTTCCCACAACCTGTTGTTTAAATTTTTGATTGAACTGAATTCCTTTTCTGTATCTACAAAATTCAGTTTTGTGGTTGAACAGACCACAAATTTCACATTCTTTTGCCTTTTGTTTTTGATCTAAAGGCAAATTTCTGACATTTGTGAAGAGATTTTGCTCATCAGTAGTTTTCAGGGTCTCAACTCTGATGTAGATGAAACTACTGATGGCTTGTTGTCAGATTTTGTTAATACTTCTGAAGTACTTTCTTTAAAAATGCCAGGATTTCTGTTTAGAAAGTTTTCATGGAAAGATGTGCATTCTTTCCCTTCAGAAGTTTCATTTGAAATAATTCTTCTCCCATCTTCAGTAGTTTTGGGAGAAAAATCTGTTGGTGTTTCAACATGATGGTATCCTATGCCAAACTTAACATTTGAAGCACTTTGTTTGTTTAGCAGTAATTGATACCCTTTACAAGATTCCACCCATTTTTCACATGTGATCCTGGTGTCAGCAAGCTCTTGTCTGACATCTCCCAGGTCATTTAGCATGATTTTGATTTGTGCTTGGGTTTCAATGGCTGAGTCAGTTAATTTAGAAACTTCTTTTGTTTTAGCACACAGTTTTCTTTCTAAATCACATTTTATCTGTGTGTATTTTCTTTCTAAATCATTGGCTTTACCTTGTAAGTGCACATTTGTCTCTCTTATGAGAGCAAAAGTTTCTTTGCAAGAATTTGAGCAAAGTTTTGTCAAAGATTCTTTTGATACCTGTGACAATGCAGATTTTGAAGTACAGCCTTCAAATGCCATTAAGGCAAAGTTCTTTCTGCCATTGTCTGGTTCTCCCCAGTTGATGTCAAACACCTTGTTGCTGGAAAGGGAGGGATTGATTGTTGGCTCTGCATCTGTTGAGCAGGCACTTGAACATATTGTACTTGTGGCATGTATTGCTGTTGAGGAGCTTGTGCCTGTACAAAATGAGCACTCCCTTGAGTTCCATTATTCCTATTATAATTGGGGTTATAGTTATTTCCAGATTGTGATTGGTTAAAGCTAGAGCTTCTACACTCTCTAGCAAAGTGTCCCAACTTCTGACACTTGTGACATCTCAGTTTAGATTTGTCAAAACCAATTTTTTTATTACTGGTCAATCCTGGAAATTTCCTTCCTGACCTTTTATAAAACTTGTTAGTTTTAATGCTTAGCATGGCCAGTTGGTGTAATATGTCCATTTCTTCTAAGTCATCACTGCTAAAGTTTTTCAAATCATCCATGATAAAACATAGATTATCAGCAGTTTGACTTTGGTCATTATTGTCATAACCTGGGAAAGATCTTTCTGATGAGATCCTAGTGGTTATGTCAATATTGTCATAAGATCCATAGGAACAAGTTGGTGAATCTTGTCCCAAAAGTGCTGTACTACCTGGTAGGTAGTCATCAACAGTTTTACCAGATGATTGTAATTTCTTCTTTTGATCAATTTCTCTCTCAAAAGTAAGTAATCTCCCATGTAGTTTTGTAAGAGTGAGGGAGCTAAAATCTGGTGAGGATCTTAAAACAATGGAGTATGTTTCCCATTTGTCTGGTAGAGACCTTAAAAATCTATGTAGCATAGACACTGTTGTATAGGTCTGACCATTTAACTTTAGCTCAGATATTAATGAGGAGAATCTTTCAAATTGTTGAGTCAAAGTTTCCCCATTAATATGAGCAAATGTTTCATATTGTTGAGCTAAAATCTCTCTGGTGTTGGCAATCACCTCTTCAGTTCCTCCAAACTGTTCTTTAAGACAATCCCAGAGTTCTTTGGCACTTTCACAATGTAAAAGGCCAGAGTATATCTCATTTGGGAGAGCCATTGCCAACATAGAGAATGCTTTTGCATCTAGCTCAAGTTTTAGGAAATCATCATCTGTATATTCTTTAGGGTCCTTAGGGACCTTAACATTAGTTTCAAGATTAACATTTACTGGTTTGTGAGGACCATATATCACAGATCTCCAACAACCTGTGTTGGTTTGTGACAAGGTATGTGCCATTCTCTTTTGCCATATGTTGTACTCATTTCTCACAAGCATGGCAGGTTTAGTGGCAGAACCAGTATTATGTGGATCCATTTTAAAGAGTATAGATTTGTCAGATGACTCTTTTAAGTGATGGATATTGATAAAAAGTGAACTTTTGATCTTTTTATTGAATATCAATAAGAGCTTTGTGTCTGATTCTCAATTTGTTAGATTGATATGTGATCAGATAAACCAATGCTCTGATACCAATTGTTGGATCAGTTTGCTCTTTTTGCTAAGTAAGAACTTGCTATCTTGACACTTAAGTGTTTAACAAGTCCTTGTAAATCAGATTATAAGCACAGCGGAATGTATAAGTTAAAGCAACACTTTTTATACTAAGGAAGAGTTATTACTCCCCCTTTATGATTGAAACTAATAAATGACAAGTATTTATTATGAATCTAAGCAGTAAATGAGAATTAGATACTTAGACAGATTCACAATAAATACAGAAATGGAATAGAACAGTGATAGTGTTTGAAGGATTTTTCTATGAAAATCAATGTCTAAAACAGGAGGTTGAAGCCTCCTATTTATAGACGTTTACATACATGTATCTTGCCTAAAAAGCAAGTACAGAAACAACAGAAACAAGTTGCACAAGTTGCAACATTGAATCAAACAAATACAGCTAAAAGTAATAATAAACAATAAACTACTTATGCAAAAGGCGGTGGAAAATATCTGATGCAAAGTGCTGATGAATGACAAACTACTGATGAGTAGTTTGTCTTCAGTACTTCTGAAGTGAACTTGTCTGGTTTGGACTTCAGAACTTCTGATGACGTTTCTTCTTCAGCACTTCTCATATCTTCTCTTCAGCAGTTTCTTGTCTTCTCTTCAGTACTTCTATACTTAGCCAAAATGACAGAAGTGAATTAGACTAAGGTTTCCAAAAGTGGTTTCACCAATCCTCTTTGTCCTAACAAGGTCTGATTAGGGAAGAAGACAATGAGGAAGAAGATGAATTTATACGTGAGTTGACAAAAATGCCCCTGACTTAACGTCAAAAACTTAACTGGGTTAATTCGTTAAACTGTTTTGGCCTATTTTCTCAAAAGTCGGGGAATGTTGAGGCAATTTTTAAAAGATTAAGCTGGTGTGACAAATTTGGCCAAACCACAGGGATGGTTTTGGTAATTTACTCTTTATCAAAAGAAAGTTTAATAATATTGTTCTTCTATAAAGAATTCACAACCCCAAACTTTATTAGAGTTATGATACGATCCTTAAAGTCGAATAAAATTATTTTTAACAAATATTTGTTCTTTTATTTTTTTATAAGTTTAATTCTCATTTTTATTTATTATAATTAAAACTAACTTTTAATTCTAAACATGTTTACTTAACCGTGTTGATTGCTTATTGTTACCGTTGTTTAGATTATAGCCTGCATGTCTATACTAACCTATCAATATAAAATGTAGCAATACATCCTCGCCAACACAAGCTCAAGTATTAGTTGCATAAATTTATTAATGATAATAATTATCCTATATATTAATTTGTCAATGTTCATGAATAGTGATTTTTTTTCTGGTTTTATAGTGTTTATATATATTGTTTACGAAGATTATTTCAATATTGCTTCCAGCTCGGTTGGATACTTTACGTCCTTGGTATAGCTGACACCGGGGTTCGAGTCTCTTGAGCGTAAGTTTTTAAGACTTTTTTTTTTCCTGTAGACACCTGTTAATGCCTAGCATCCAACACGTGTACTGTGTGTCACTGTTTGCCTCACATATACTTTTTTATGTGCAGATCATAAAGCTCTCTATGCAATCTATTTTCTTCTCATTGTCTTATACCTACTGGTTGCCCACTTCTCCACGCACGACAACGACCATCACTGTTATTATCAGCTTATTCGTAAGCTTTTTTCCCAGTAATATTTTTTTTGTTGCTTGCAAGCTCTTCTAACAAATGTCAAAACCAAAGGTTTTGTTTTGATTCTTTTAAAGAGGTTAATTTCCTTCGTAATTAAACCATCAAGTTTATTGCCCAACGTTTAATCATAATACCATGGGTCTACAGTTGATGATCGTAATTGAAATTTGAACATGTTTTTTTTCCTGGAGGCTGTGGCTTTATTTTGTTTGCTTTTGTGTGTGATGTTAGTTTGTTTACCCAGCATGCAACAATATTAACAAAACCCATTGATCTTTATACAATCTTATATTGGGTTTAGGAGATCTATGGTGTTTTTTGTTTCAAATTAAATGTTTTAAAGGCTTAATTTTTTTTACCCGCCAGTTGTTCGAGTAAATGCCAAAGCCAATTTTTGTTGGTTTTGAGCCAAATTGTTTATGTTCAAGTAAAACTTATTGTGTTTTTTTGCTTTTCAACAGGTTTTTCTACAACAGTATTGGATGCAGGTTTGTTCTCTGATTTTTTTTTTGTTAGTTATGTTTTAGCATGTTGAAAAAGAAAAGGAGTTATGGTATTTATTTATTATTTTTGTTGGTAGTTATGTCTTAGGATGTTGATGACAATATTTATCAGATGATAACATGATTACACATCAGTAAAGTATATACAGTTGATTGACACCATGTGTGTGTGCGCGCGTGCGCGTGCGCGCCCGCGTTTTTGTGTAGGTGACGGCTTCTTCTTCGTACTGGCCTCAACGCAATACTTATCTTCATCTGAGATCCGGATGAAGTCGTTAAGGTTAGGGGCTCGGTGGCAACACGGTGGCGAACCTCAGTTAGGTTTGAGAAGAGAGTGAGGAAATGAGGTTCGGGTTTTGTTGTTGTTAAGGTTGATGATCGGTTTGGGACTTTGGGTGTGATGGTCGGTTTATCTGGCACGCGTGCGGCACGACATTAGCTGGGTTGGTTGTTTTGAGTTTTGACCACAGAAAATTTGGTCAACATCAGACCCATTATCTATTGTTTGTCATCATCACACCACAGGTATCTTTAGTTAACTTCATGCGTTTAAAGATGGATACTTTAGATATCTAAATGATTGTAACATATTTGTTATTGGTTAACCGTTAACATTTTATTTAGTATCTTTGTTAACATTTTTTTTTTATGTATGCAGTCTTCGTACCACACCATGGGGCCATGGGGGAGCGTTGGCGATTAGGAGCTATTGTTTACTTTAAGTTGTGTGAAAGGTAACCCTGAAGTATAGTGTTGTAGTTGATTTAGGGAATGCACACTGGTGTGTTGTTTGGGTTGGTGGGTGTGTGCCTTTGTATTAGTTTCTTTTTAGCCCCTTTTTATGTGATCTTTGGGTTATTAATGCAATAATTGATTATAAGTGACGAAAGGAGACCTTTTACTGCTTCTTAGTGCCTAATCTGGATACGTGAATAAATTTTGGTCAAACAACCATCTGAAATTGTTTATACATACCACCTTAAAATGCAAATTGTTTATACAAAACTGAGTTGCAATTTGTAACTGCCTTTTGAGGTAATTATGTTCAGTTTATTGTCTTCGCAAGTCACGATTAGAAATGGTTTTTGTTAAGCTAATTAAGATTCTATTACTAATCATTCAATTGTGTAATATACATATGGACAGAAATGTGATGACCATATCAACCTAGATACATCTGGATTGCTTTTTACATATTTCTGTAATTACTAATTAGGCATAAATATAGACAAACAAACTGATGCGTTGATCTTTTTAAAGATTAAAACCATAGATTTCCCACTATTTGACCTAAATACCATATTTAATCACTTAAAAAGAAGGGAAACTGATGAAATACATTGTTAAAAAGATTATTTTTTCCCAGGTGCCAAAGGGTTATAGCAAATGGTGATGGCAGCATGGAGGGACGCATAGAAGATGGATCACATGTGGCAAATGGCGATTTTGTCAACCAAATGGTGGTTCTGCGCGTTGTCGAGTTTAAAACCAACTAGAACGATAATGAATTTTAGTCTTGAAACGAAGATTATGGATCAGAAGAAAAACGACTTCAACAATCATCTTTCTATCAATATGTGTTCGATGGGTTAAGATCAATATCAATAATAGTCAGACCAAAACTGACTATGGCAGGTCAACATATTTACGCACCGAAATGCTTAACGGAGCCTCAACGGATCCTCTTCTCATTTACCTGGTCCTCTCTCTGTCATACGTGTATTCTATCGGATGTGCCAACCCGTATGTCGATGAAAAAAGGACGCAACTACAAGGTGCGCGCTGTTTGACACTGAAGGTATACACCACTTTGTCAATCTGTATTATCACAACACATTAGTTTGTAACATACTTTGTTTTTAATCACAGCAACCGGAAGTGCAGCCAAAAGAGCCAAAAGACCAGCTACTGACAATTAAAATTCCACTTTCGATGCGACTCAACATCTTTTGTAACAGCTAGCGACACTGACTATATTGTCGCTTGACTTCTAACTTTTGTTTGAAGTACATGTATGCTTCTCTACTAGGATCAATCAACCTCTTTTGCTATTGTCTAGGCTTATGTAAATCGACTTTAACTTATCTATTAACTAGAGGTTGTATTGTTTCTATCCATCTGTTTCGACATAGTGGTAACACATCGCGCAGCGCGCGATTATGAATTACCCTAGTTAAGTTAATGATTATATCTACATCTATATGAACCATTTACGTACACAACAAGAATCCCACAAAAGATGAAGATCCCAACTATATAATACTAATCAAATCTGTTTTTTTGATAAAAGTTAAAATTGACGCCTCTAAAATCCACAATGGTATAAGAGCCTCTGTTATAACATACAAATCGGATTCTGTCTTTTAACTGGTTTGTGTGTATATATATATATATATATATATATATATATATAGGGAAATTATAAACTGAAAACCCACTTGAGTTAAGAAAACCCTTGTAAAAAGCATCTAAAATTTCTTAATTTTTTTTGAAAAAAATACACAAGGTAACATACATGTATTAAAGCGTTTTGGGCCAAAAAAATAAAAAAAGCGCCGATAGGATATTTTTTAAAAAATTAAACAAAGTTTGTGCTGTTACACATGTAACAGCTCTGTTACATAGGTAACATCAGTTGTTACATATGTAACAACGCAAATTTTGTTCATTTTTTTTAAAAATATCCAATCGGCGCTTTTTTTTGGCCCAAAACGCTTTAATACATGTATGTTACCTTGTGTATTTTTGTTCAAAAAAAAAATTTTTAGATGGTTTTTACAAGGGTTTTCTTAGTTTTCATAACTCGAGTGGGTTTTCAATTTATCCTCCCCATATATATATATATATATATATATATATATATATATATATATATATATATCCAAAATTTAAGTCGTTTCAAGTTTTAGATCTAGATATTTATTTTATTTGACCAAAAGATTGTCTAGTTTATTATGATTGTGTCAAATATGTAAATATGGCTCGACCTTTTTTTTTTTTTTTTTAGTTTTATGTTTATTTCAGTTTTGGTTTTATGGTTTTTGACCCACTTTGATGGCTTAAAGTTGTAATAGATTTGGGCATTTATTTTTTATTACAAATTTTAAAAGTTAAAGACCCAAAGACAACAAGATGCACTCAAGTCCATCCTTATGGTTGTTTATGTGTTGTGACTTCGTGACCCGGTTTAGTCTCGCTAAAAGGCTTCAGCAAGATCAAACAATTTTAGCTATATAATTTACATATTTATTTGCTATTGTGGTTGTCTTATTTTTATAAGTTGTTATAACATACCAACCTAATACCATATTTAAAAAAAGATTTTTTAAAATAATCGTCACAATCTAATAAAACAAGTTCTAAGCTAATTTTTTATAACTTGTGAAATTTTGTCATAGAATAAATATTTTTTTTTTAAATAAATAATAACCACTAGAGTTATTGAAATTTAAACAATATTTAACTTTTTAAAAATTCACAACTTAATAGTTTTTATCTATTAACTTAAATTGGTTATTCAAGTCACGAACAAGGGCGGATATAAAGCAATTGGAGGGTTAACACCCGTTACCCCTTAACTTTTCAGGCGTAGTGCAATTTTTATTTATATTTTTATGTTTTTTACATTACGTTACCCATGAATTTATATAACGTTACCCCTCAATTTCTTTTAAAAGACCCAAAACACCCTTAAATTTATATAGCCCAGCAGAAAAAAATAGAAACCTATATATTCATAACCCATTGACCCATTTCATTTATTATATTTAAGATTGAAGCCCATATGGCGTTACCCCTGTTAGTTTAGTTAAATTAAATGGGAAAAAAACTAAGGGTGCAAGCGAGCCAAATCTGAACTCGACCAGGCTCGAGCTCACGCTTGTTTAACTTATGAAAGCATAAGCTCTGCTCGTAGGTAGCTTTTTCAAGCTCGAGCTTGGCTCGGGCTCGACTTGTTTATTATTTAAAATGTATTAAATTATAATTTTCATTTATATAATTTTAGTCATCTTTCATAATTGTATAAATATTAATTATTATAATTTAAATACATATTTAATATATTAATTAAAATTTATTGAGACGATGAGCTCATTTAGGCTCGCAATCCGGCTTGAGCTCATTAAGCAAAGCTCAGGCGCGGGCTTGTTCAAGCTCGACTCGTTTTGAAAGTGTTTGTAATCAATGTGGAACAAATACTTTTGCACAATGCATTAATTTGTGCAGTCGAGTGAGAAACTTTTGATCACAAAGTAAAAGAAGATGATGTAATGGCTCGATTTCAAGCTTTCAAAAACCAAATGTGTTTAACTATACATTATTAACGTGTTTTTATTTTTGTTTAGGGGCTGTTTGGTAGCCTCTTAATGAGGCTCTTAACCATTCAGCGCTGAATGATTTAGCATTCAGTGTGTTTGTTTCAGCTTCTGAATTGAATGGTTAAGTCTGAATCAATAAGATTTGGGATGTTGCTAAACCAATAAGCACTAAACTATTAAGCACTGAATTAGGCTGAACCTTAATGAGGCTCCCTACCAACGTGGGACAAGAAAACTAACCATTAAGAGGTCCAACTTAATGATTCGGTGCTTAACCATTCAGACCTCTTAACCTTTCAGACCTCTTAATAATTCAGCACTTAATCAACCAAATAGCCCCTTAGTTTACATTATATGAAAGTCCGGAAAATTTGTTTTAACGTTACCCTTAAACTTTTGGTCTAGATCCGCCACTAGTCACGATAAACTTAGTTTTAATAGGTTATTTAAAATTAAGTGTCCCGGGTGATGAACAGGGTTAATTATACTATCGCGAACATTATATAGTAAAATTGGCTTTTACGACCCTATTTGGTAAGCTCTAAAAATTAAATCCCATGTTTAAAATAAATGGTCTATGCCATCCGATTATAAGGAATACTTGTAGCATAATGCGAACCATTAGTGTTTAGAGCCACAATACGGCAAGGGTTTATCCTATTTTAAGGCGACTATTACTTTTCTCTCTTGATATGCCACAACTGTTTGGAGAGGAAAAGTGGGCATGGATGAGGTTAAACGTTTCAATGCATAAACAACAGTTGTCTTAGCGGCTTCATCCTTGAGAGTTGTGCATTTCTCACAGTTGACACTCATTGTTAGTCTACCTAACCACTTACTAATGTTATGCGACGACTGCCTTTAGTAAGTTATATAGCCAAATTCTCATTTCTTATTCTAATTATTGTAAATGGGTCATTAATAAAAAAAAGAATCACATCAGTGATACTAATTAAATTCATTTTTGCTTATTAACAGATGGCTAATGAGAACAACTCCACCTTTGCTCTCAAGTCTATATTTGAGAAAGAAAAACTAAATGACACCAACATTCTCTAATGGCAACGCAATCTGAGAATAGTTCTCAGGATGGCAAAGAAGCTTTATGTTCTATATGGCATGGTCCCCAATGAGCCCGAAAATAACACTGCTGCTGCTTACAGGGTACTGAAAAAGCATAACGAGGATATCATTGAGGTAGCTTGCCTTATGCAAGCCATAATGTCGCCTACACACACCCGTAACCGACACCACCCGCCGTCTATTACCCGAGACCACCATAACCCAAATCATCGTCGTCTACAAACAAATCCACCGTAAAACACCATTGTTACCGTGACGTCTCCTACCGTTTATTTGTGGTCGAAGCAGATCTAACCGGCCGAAAGCTGTAGTCAGGTTCTCTCTCTTGCATAACTCATTCTCTCTCCTCTCGGCTATCTCTCTCGGCCCCGTCTCTCTCTAAGTCTACTTCTCTCTCTTTCTCTCCCATGTTCTCTCTTTATGCTTTCTCTCTCTACACACTCTCTCTGTACAAATCTCTCTCTCTCTCCTTTCTCTCTCTAAGTCTCATACGCACTCTAGTTTCTGGAAGGCGTGTGGTGTGTGCGATAGTGGAGAAGATAAGAGTTGGGGAAAGAGAGGTGCGTGTGTGTGAGACAGAGAGATAGTGTGTGTGTGTGTGTGTGTGTGTGAGTGTGTAAGTAGAGAATGGGACAAGTGTCCCCCAAAGTGATGAGTAATCACGACTTTAATTGTTATGCATTATCGTGTATTGGATCGGTCTCGTGTTTCGCACTCGCATTTAATAAATTTTATAGCTATCGTTTGAAAAGTACATTCCTATCGGTTTTGTATTTGTGTAGGTATATTATTTTATTATCTGTCTATTCCGTCATTTATTAATCCGAGAAAAAAATTAACACACAAAAAATTTTGGGTTCAGAATTGGGGTGTTACACCGAAATAGCAGCATTATACCATACTGAAACTTAGGAACTTGTCCCAAAACCAGTTGGTGTTAAAACTGTATCCAACAAATGGGTTCAAATTGAAAAGGAAAAGCGATGGGTCAATTGACACAAGGAAAGGATGGCTTGTGACTCGTGGGTTTTCTTAACAAGCTGGAATTAACTATGATGACACGTTTAGCCCCATAGTTAAGTTGAATACGATTCTTGTAATCCTTGCCATACTCATGAGCAGAGAATGGAAGATGTGGCAAATGGACGTGAACAACGCATTCTTCTATACAGACTTAGATTATATAATTCATCTGGATCAACCGAGAGCATTTGAAGCTAGAGCATCCAAAGTAGGTGTGCAAACTGAAGAAAGCGTTCTACCGTCTAAAACAATTGATGAGAGCGTGGTTCGGGAAAATTAGTTAATCTTACCGGGGTGTGCCCCCTTGTTTGGCTTCGGGATAGTGGGTTTGTGGCCGGGCAAGCGGACATGAGAGCTGAATCCAAGAAATTGGAAAAGTATGCTAAAGCATGTGAGGATAATCAGCATGTTTTCGTTCCCTTGGCCTTCGACACATTCGGTTCCTTGGCACCGGAGGCGGTGAGGTTTTTGGCTCGGGTTCAGCGATTAGTGCACAACAACTTTTCCACCCCCCCAAGTGCGTGGTTTTGGTTTTGGCAGATTGGATATTTCTATTCAAAAATGGGTGGCGGCGCAGCTTGTTGCCCGCCTACCTATCATCCTTATGTAATCTCTATGGACGATTTAGTTATTACCGGAGATGACGAGGTGGCGATTGAGAAACTAAAAGAGAACATGATCTTTCGATTTAGTATGAAAGGTCTTGGTGAAAGAAATTGTTCTATGTCAAAAAAGGTACTATTATGAATTGTTAAGTAAGTTTAGTATGTTAGATTGCAATCTAACAAGTAACTCAATGGATACAACAGTGAAGTTGTGTGTAGATAAAGGTAAATCTTGAATACGTGAACACTAAAGATATAGTAGAAGACTTATTCACGTAAAGTCTGTCGGGTTTGAAGGTAATCAACTTCTGTAGTCATATTAATATGGAGGTTGATGTTGGAATTTTTGTCAGGAATAGGTGATTTACAATGGGGTAGAGTGTTTCTAGGTGTTGAATGAGAAAAGTTTTGTAAATAGGTAGGTCGTTGATCCGAATAACGATCTTGTTTTTTTTTGAATGCTCAGAACCGGATAGCGACCTTCCATAAAGTCTGAACCAAGCTACATGTTTAAAGTCACTGATCCAATGTGATAACCTTCTTTGAAGGTCATTGTTCAAGTCTTATACATTGTTTGATGGTCGTTTTTTGCATGAGCAACCTTGTTCAAAATTGCTGCAGCTTTTCTTGGACTATTATTCACGAGTCTTTGCATGGGTCTTTATTTTGGTTTAGGTGCAGCTTTGTATAGGGTTTGAAAGGTTTTATGACAATCCATAGGGTGTTGCAGGAGGTGGAATAGTTGAAAGGTTAGCAGGATTCGATGGACTTGCAGGCCGAATAGTTATGTTGCAGGAGGATGAGATGGATTTGAATTCGAAGTGGTGGTTATTTAATATGCATGATAGAAGATGGAAATTTATCCACCACCATCTTCACAAAAGCTTTTTTTCAAAGTCTTTTGTTTTTCCAAAGTTCAAAAGATTTAGTTGTGATCTTTCCCTGAAAATGAGTTATGAATTATACTCGGGTCCTCTTGTTAACGATGTGTTGTTTCAACATAATGACCACCGTGCGTTGGGTGTTTTCAGTAATCCAGAAAATTACAAGGAATCCATGAACGTGAAACATGGTGATAGAAGCATTTGGAATTTTCTTCACGAAAACCCGGTAGGTGAACGTATAAAAAGTATCATAGAAGAAGCCGAGTTTGGTGGGGTATTAAGCTGTGGTTATCGGTACGTGGATCACACACTAATAACTGCATTGGTTGAGCGGTGGAGGCCAGAAACCCACACATTTCATCTACCTGTGGGTGAAGCCACTATCACGTTATTTGATATCAACGTGTTTTGGGGATTACCGGTAGAGGGTGTTATGGTATCGGGTGTGGAAACTCCCCTTTCAGAAGAAACGGCCATCGGCATGTGTGAAACTTTGTTAGGTTTTACCCCCACTTCAACTGATTTTCATGGGAAATCTCTTAAGTCACCTGTGATTATAAGAGAATTAGATAAACCATTTTCTGAACTTGAAGCAACCGACGAACAGTGCGTTATTCGTGCACGTTTGATAATATATTATTTTATTGGTTGCACAATACTTCCCGATCATGCCAACAATAGAATTTCGTTGCACCGTCTAAGACTTTTAGATGATCTAGGAAGATGCTTAGAGTATAGTAGGGGTAGTGTAGTTTTAGCCTGTCTTTATAAAAACCTGTGTGATGCCACAACACCCTATGCAATAAGCCTTTCTGGCCCAGACTTCATTTTACAAATTTGGGCATGGGAAAGAATTCGATGCATTGCTCCGCAGCCTGACGTAAATTTCAATTGGTCCGCACCGTTGGCAGCTCGGTAATTTACAACTTGAAACATATATTAAACATTAGTAACAACACTTTGGAATACTGAAATCTTTGCATTGTTCAATTGTATAGGTGGCAACTGGGGCAACTCAACTTCGCTGAAGCCCTGTCACACTGTTTGAGATCATATCGTTCTCAACTTCAATCGTTACGAGGGGCCACATAATTATATCTAATTTTTAAGTATATAAAATAAATTTGTATTTGTTTCTTATTGCATAACAATTTTTTTTTTTTTTTTTTTTTTTTTTTTTGTAGTTTAACAGGACCCCTTACGATTCAATAATTAAAGGTCTGCCACTAATCTGCAGAAGTGGTATGGAAAGCTGGAGGAGTGCCTGCCCATTGATATATTGGGCGATTGTCGAACATCATTATCCGCAACGGCTAATGAGACAATTTTGGATGGTGCAACAGGTGCTGCCCCCTATCAGCATAGAGGTTAGTGAGCATAAGAGGTTGCACAAGGTTAACCGGATAGGTAAAACTGGGACTAACTGGCTCACTAAGCACGCAGAGTATGTTCGGGGATGGAACAACCGTGCCAATACTGTTGTCAACGATGAAACAATTACGACCCGATCCGTTGACGAGGGCTACATGCAGTGGTATATGCCTCGTACTGTTGTATATGTTTCTGATTCGAGGGAAGTACCTATGCCTCCTCCTGCTTTTCAAATGATGGGGCAAGACTTTAAATGATGGTATTCGTTGTTTTCGTATTTTATTTCAAAACTTTTGACTTGTTATTAATCGATCAATTTAATTTAATACATTTTGTTGTTTTTTGTAAAGGGAGTCAATGGGTGTGATTTACAACGCATCCTCTCAACCTGGAGCGGGAGATGGTACCCAGGCCTCGAGTGTGACACCTGACAAATTCGGGTTAAGAACGTTGTCTAGATGAAAGTCTACCTTAGCGAGTCACGCGTATATTGTATGTAACTGGGCTAGTTAAGTCGGGATATGGTTCGGGAACTATTGGTTAGTCTAGAAGATCATTGGATGTTGGTCTAGAGGTTCGGTAGATGTCAGTCCTTAACCAAGTGTACAAACGGTGACGATTTGTAGGATCGTCAGGGCATACGGAACGTACGAGTCTCGAGTCCCGGGAATTGGTGAACGAGTGTAAATATGTGTATTTACTTGTGTTATGTGTTTACAATCATTATGTGACTTGTCGGTACATGAATATGCATTAACATATGTTAAAACGGGGTTTTAACGCGTAAAACACACCAACATAGGGGCTATAGGCGATTAGGCTTGGTGGATAGCCTAATCGCATGACTTTGGGGCGAGTAGGAGGATCCCTACAGGCGAATAGGGCTAATCGCATGAACAGTCATGCGATTAGGCACCCTACTCGCGTATAAACCTGCACAATCGCATGGAACGGGCTGGACGACTAGAAACGCCTATAAATACAACACTTAAACTCCTAAACTCAATTAGACAAACCCTAGTCGTCCCATAACCGCCCCAAACACTGAAACTACCTCTGGAAGGCGATTTTGATCAAAAACACAAGGTTTCAAGGTCTAACCATCAATCTTTTACAATTCCAAGGTTTGATTCTCATCCATAACACTTTGTAAAATGTTTTTAATCAATCCCTAATGGTCCAGACCTGTTCATAAACGAAAAGGCTTTCTGAAAATCGTCAATAAGAGTTATTAATCGGATTATAATTAATAAACATGCGTTATGGGTATGTATGATTAGAAAGATAGGATTTTTATGAATCTTGATGATGTTTTGATGTGTTATCATGCTAGGTCAGAATTGATATTGATAGTATGATGAGAGAAACCTGATTAATTGATTATTAGGGTTATTGTTATGTATGTTGGTATGATATTGCATGCTACGTGTATGTGTTTGGATTGCTCTAGTTGCATGCAGGACTGATTTTACGAGGATGAACGAAGGGTTTTGGGTTAAACATGTTTAGGATAGTGTTTGGGATGATATTGGGTAGTTACACACGCTCTGGATCTGATTTGGAGCGTTAAACGCGCGAAAAACCGGAACAGCAAGGCTACAGGCGAGTAGCCTTGCTAATCGCATGTAACAGGGGCGAGTAGGCCCCCACTCGCATGCCATAGGGGCGATTAGGCCCCACTCGCGTGATACTGGGGCGAGTAGCCCAATCGCCAGTCAACAGGGGCGAGTAGCCCCTAATCGCGTGGCTTAAGGGGCGATTAGCCCCAGTCGCGTGACATGACATGCGATTAGCCATGTAGTAACATGCTAGGAACCCCGTAACATGTCTAATAACTTGGTAACATATAATTGGATGTATTCCGAAACCCGATTTGACATGTAGTAACATGCTAGGAACCCCGTAACATGTCTAATAACTTGGTAACATATAATTGGATGTATTCCGGTGATACGTGAACTATGTGCTATAACTTGTTGTGTGTTAACGTATGTTAGGTGTACTTGCGTTATTGTATGTTTTGGAGCGTAAACAGAACACGGGGAGTCTCGGGTCACCAACGGGATGTCGAGTCTTGTACCTTGGGTCAGTTAAACAGTCACGGTATTTTCAAACGAACTTGGTTATGGTCTGGACATCTAGGGACTAATTAACCTGCGGGTTATTAGTCTAAGTACTTGTAACTGTCGTATGTTAGGTCGCCACTGTACGGGACTAACATAGCAGCTGAGTTTACTCGGGATTAGGAGTAAAGCAACTTAAGGTGAGTTTACGGCCCCTCTTTTAACTGGTTTTACGTTTTCGGGGGAGAAAACATGTGTTAAAACGATTGTTTGGTAAATTCTGTCATACTATGGGTTCTAACGTATACTACACGATCTTTGGAAGTCCCGGGGGGAACCATGAATGTGCGGGTTTGCACAACGGGGAAATGTGAATAGCGCTATTGGGAGTGACCAACCCCGCTCGTCGGCTTGGAGGGCCGGGCGAGTGCATATTGTCTCAAACAGGAACAACAGGAACATTTGGAACTATTCGGGCACAACAACTGGTATTCGTGTTAGTAATGGTTTTCCAATCGTGGTAGTAGCAAAACGTACGCCTAGCTAGCGTATACTGGTTTTCTATTTGTTATAGTATGGACAGGTGAACTTGGTACTTGAACTGCAAACCTGTAAACTCACCAGCATTTTTGTGCTGACGTAAACTTTTACATGTTTTCTCAGGTCGCTAAGGTAGCACAATGGAACTAGGGCGCACGCGTCTGCACGGCGTCTAGATAGAGTTGCATGATTTCATAAACATTGAACTTTGGTTATTTATGTTGAACTTTATTTTGAATAAGCTTCCGCTGTAAACGGGATTTTAAAACTATGTTTTGGTATTGCATTAATTACATTTAGACTTGTTTATTGTGATCGTTGGTTTGGATCCTGGTTTGTCATGCGCCTCGCGGTAAAACCCCGCAAGTGGATTTTGAGGGTGTGACAGATTGGTATCAGAGCCAGGTTATAGTGAACTAGGACTGCATGTAGAGTCTAGTCTATAGCCGAGTCGCACACACTAGACGATCACATGGTACTAAACGTTATAGTGGGTTACGTATGGTCTTGTCGGGGTGTCTCTAAATCGTTGGTCTTTCTACGTTACATCATCCGTTCTATCTTAAGTTGGGTTACTTGTTTCTAGGCAGTGTGGTCCATTGGAGTAACTCGTGTGCTCTTGAGATTTGTCCAAGGCTCGGACATCTCCCTTTCGCACTCCAATAGAAACACTTGTCATGAACTACCGTAGTATTACGGTGTGTAGCTAAGAGTCTATGTTCGGTGATTTGAACTTTGAACTAGGAGAACACTTGGAGGACCATGTAGAGCGTTTTATCATTTTGGGTGCACACAAAATCATAAAACGAAATGCATGGAAGCCCTAGTGAGCTTTGGGTTTGAGGGGATAGTCCTGGATTGGATCTGGCTTTAATCTTGTGAACATTAGTGGTTATCTTTAACTGCGCAACTAAAATTTTCTCGTTCTTTCTGCCAGAATCATGTCTGGAGTGCGTGGAGGACGAGGAGGTGGACGCGGTGGTGGACGCGGTGGTGGTCGCGGTGGTGCTGGTGGTCGTGGTGGAGGTATTAACCTGTCACAGGCTGATCTGAACAACTTGCTCCAGGCTGCCTTTCAGTTAGGGCACAACGGTGGTGGTAAGTTGTTTTATCCATTTTCTTTGCCTCATTGGTGAGTCTTGTGTACGTTATTCGTGGTTTCTCATACGTTTCATTTCAGGTGGTCCTGTTGACCCACCCCCACCCATGTGCACCTACAAGATGTTCCGGGACTGCAAGCCCCAGGAATTCTCTGGCACCGAGGGTGCGGTCAGTTTGCTTAGGTGGTTGGAGAAAGTGGAGTCGGTATTCTTGATGTGTAACTGTCTCCCAGAAGATCGGGTGAAGTATTCGGCTGCGTTATTTCAGGACGTGGCATTGACTTGGTGGAATGGTATCACCCAGAACATGGGGATTGGGGAGGCATATGCTATGCCATGGGAGAACTTTGTGCAGTTGCTGAAGCGGGAGTATTGCCCGAGAGAAGAGGTGCAGAAGCTGGAACATGAGGTGTGGAACCTCAAGATGAATGGGTCGGAAATCGAGAAGTATACGGTTAGGAGGAATGAGTTGGCAGTGCTATGTCCCGATTTGCACGTGCCAGAGTATCGTAAGATTGAACATTATGTCTCAGGGTTGGTGCCGGAAATTGCAGGGTTAGTGGCGGCTGGGAATCATCCTACTTATGCGGAGGTAGTTCGATCTGCACATAGGATGACTAATTTAAAGGTGAATGAGGGGATTTTGCCGGCGAAAGGTTCGACTGCTAAGACTCCAGAGAACAATAAGCGCAAGTGGGAAAATGACGGGAAAGGGTCTGGGTCTGCACAGCAGGGTAAAAGGTTTGATAATGGGGGTTCATCGTCTTCGGGTAATAAGCAGGGTGGTTATGCGGGAAAACTGCCCAAATGCAACAAGTGTGGACGCCATCACCAAGGGAACTGCGACAGTAACCGTTGTCACCGCTGCCAGCGAACTGGGCACTATGCTAAGGATTGTCGGGTTACACTTCCGTCGACTCAGGCTCCGACTAACAGTTCAGCTCCGACTACTCAGGGTACTACAGGGAAACAGGGATGCTACAACTGTGGTGACACTGGGCATTACAAGAAAGATTGCCCAAAACTGAAACAGGGTGGAAACAACGGGAATGGTAACAACGGGGGCGGCGGCAGAAATGCACGTGCCTTCGTCATTGGAGCTGCTGAGGCTAGGCAGGACCCTGATACAGTCACCGGTACGTTTCTTCTCAATAATCATTCTGTTAGCGTGTTATTTGATTCTGGTGCCGACAAGAGTTTTGTATCCATGGGTGTTAGTCGACTGCTAGATGTAGTATCTGTACCATTAGAGACCAAGTATATTATTGAGTTGGCTGACGGTAAAACAATTGAAGCTACTAGTGTTCTTCGGGAGTGTCAGTTAGAGTTGTCGGGTTTATCATTCCCCATCGACCTTATGCCGGTACCATTGGGTAGTTTTGATGTGGTAGTAGGAATGGATTGGTTATCTTTGTATCGCGCGGAGATCGTCTGTTACGATAAGGTTATTCGGATTCCTCTCCCTGATGGAGAATTTCTTTCTGTATACGGTATCAAGGGTGGTGTTTCGCTAAACATCATCTCTAGCATGAAAGCCCTTAAGTGTCTTCGAAAGGGTTATCCAGCCGTATTGGCGCTTTTATCTGTTTCCTCCAGTGATGAGAAGAAGATTGACGACATTCCGGTGGTACGCGAATTTCTTGATGTTTTTCCCGATGATTTATCTGGTCTTCCTCCTCATCGTCAAGTCGAGTTCGGTATTGATCTCGTACCAGGGGCTGCTCCTATTGCTCGGGCCCCCTACCGTCTTGCACCTCCCGAGATGCAGGAATTGTCTAGCCAGTTGCAGGAACTCTTGGACAAGGGTTTCATCCGGCCAAGTTCTTCCCCTTGGGGAGCCCCGATTTTATTTGTCAAGAAGAAGGATGGGAGTTTCCGATTGTGTGTAGACTACAGAGAGCTGAACAAGTTGACCATCAAGAACCGTTATCCTCTTCCACGTATCGATGATCTATTCGACCAGCTTCAGGGTTCTAGTTATTATTCCAAGATCGATTTGAGGTCCGGTTATCATCAACTGCGCGTCAGGGAGACTGACGTTGCAAAGACTGCTTTTCGAACACGTTATGGCCATTTCGAATTCTTGGTCATGCCTTTCGGTCTCACGAACGCACCGGCGGTTTTCATGGACTTGATGAACCGCGTCTGTAAACCGTATCTGGACAAGTTTGTCATTGTGTTTATTGATGACATTCTGATCTACTCCAAGAACGAGACCGAACACGGGGAACATCTGCGGTTAGTCTTGGAACTTTTACGACGGGAGCAACTTTACGCCAAGTTCTCAAAGTGTGACTTTTGGTTACGCGAAGTTCAATTCCTAGGACATGTGGTTAATGAACTAGGAATTCATGTCGATCCCGCTAAAATCGAAGCGATCAAGGACTGGGGAGCACCAACGACGCCAACTGAGGTGCGGCAATTCCTAGGCCTTGCGGGCTACTATCGTCGTTTCATTCAGGGGTTCTCGAAGATTGCTCAACCCCTCACCACTCTCACTCAGAAGGATAGGAAGTTCGACTGGGGTGAATCACAAGAGTCAGCGTTTGAAGAACTGAAGTCTAAACTGTGTTCTGCTCCTATTCTGTCTTTACCTGAGGGTCCTGATGATTTTGTCGTTTACTGTGATGCTTCCATTCATGGACTCGGTTGCGTGTTGATGCAACGCGAGAAAGTGATTGCGTATGCTTCTCGTCAACTCAAAGTGCACGAGAAGAACTACACAACTCATGACTTGGAGTTGGGTGCCGTGGTATTCGCGTTGAAAATTTGGAGACATTACTTGTACGGTACCAAATGCACCATCTACACCGATCACAAGAGTCTCCAACACATTTTCGACCAACAACACTTGAACATACGGCAGCGTCGCTGGATTGAACTTTTGAACGATTATGATTGTGCTATTAAGTACCATCCTGGCAAGGCGAATGTTGTAGCAGACGCCTTGAGCAGGAAGGAATCTTCTAAACCTCGTCGCGTTCGGGCGTTGCAGCTCACTATCCATTCGTCGTTACCTGATCAACTCCGTTCTGCCCAGTTAGAAGCTTTGAAGGAGGAAAACCTTAAAGCTGAAACCATGCACGGTGCCGACAAGCACCTAGAGCGAAGGCCTGATGGCCTGCACTATTTCGCAGAACGCATATGGGTTCCTTTATTCGGGGGACTACGTGGGCTCGTTCTTGATGAAGCTCATAAGTCCCGATATTCTATTCATCCTGGCTCGGATAAAATGTACCAAGATTTGAAGGTACTTTACTGGTGGCCAAACATGAGGTCGGACATAGCCTCATACGTGAACAAATGCTTGACCTGTGCTAAGGTCAAAGTGGAATACCAGAAACCGTCGGGTCTCCTGCAACAACCTGAAATTCCGGAATGGAAATGGGAACGGATTACTATGGATTTTGTCACACAACTTCCTAAGTCACCAAGCGGGAACGACAAGATATGGGTGATTGTCGATCGGTTAACGAAATCAGCCCATTTTCTTGCTATTAAGGAGACCGACACCATGGATCGTTTGGCTCGTCTCTACTTGAAAGAAGTTGTTTCTAAGCACGGGGTGCCAGTTTCTATAATCTCGGATCGCGATTCTCGCTTTACTTCTCACTTCTGGAAGTCTTTGCACAAGGCTTTGGGTACCCAGCTAGACATGAGTACGGCTTACCATCCACAGACTGACGGTCAGAGTGAGCGTACGATTCAAACTTTAGAAGACATGCTGCGGGCGTGTGTGATCGATTTTGGGAAGGGTTGGGAAGCTCATCTGCCGTTGGTAGAATTCTCGTACAACAACAGTTATCACACGAGCATCAAGGCTGCTCCGTTCGAGGCACTGTACGGACGGAAATGCCGCTCTCCTCTTTGTTGGGCTGAAGTGGGTGAGAGTCAACTCACTGGGCCTGAACTAGTGTACGAAACTTCGGAAAAGATCGTACAAATTCGTAATCGGTTGGCGGCGGCACGGGACCGGCAAAAGAGTTATGCTGATCAGCGTCGCAAACCACTGGAGTTCCAAGTCAATGACAAGGTACTTCTAAAAGTCTCACCGTGGAAGGGCGTCATACGCTTTGGGAAGCGTGGAAAACTAAATCCGCGATATGTCGGCCCATTTACGATCCTGGAACGGATTGGGCCGGTGGCATATCGACTTGATCTACCGACGGAGCTCGGTAACATACATAACGTCTTTCACGTGTCAAACTTGAAGAAGTGCCTGGCTGACGAGTCTCTCATCGTTCCACTAGAAGAGATCAAGGTTGATGATCGTCTTCGGATTGTGGAAGAACCTGTGGAGATCCTTGACTACAAGATTCGTAGCCTACGTCACAGCAAGATTCGTATCGTTAAGGTTCGGTGGAACTCGAACCGGGGACCGGAATATACGTGGGAACGGGAGGATCAGATGAAGTCTAAGTATCCTCACCTCTTTCCTAAGGAAGCGTTCGAGTCGAGGCATGTCTCTTCGGCAGCTGAATGAATCTCGGGTCGAGATTCCTTTTAACGTGGGGATGATGTGACACCTCGGGTAAATCTCTCTCTTGATTTCTACTCTCTATTGATTCCTATCTGTTTGTTTATTCCCTTCGTTGTTTCTTTTGTTACTTACGCAATTTTCGGGACGAAAATTCTTTTAACGTGGGGATGATGTGACACCTGACAAATTCGGGTTAAGAACGTTGTCTAGATGAAAGTCTACCTTAGCGAGTCACGCGTATATTGTATGTAACTGGGCTAGTTAAGTCGGGATATGGTTCGGGAACTATTGGTTAGTCTAGAAGATCATTGGATGTTGGTCTAGAGGTTCGGTAGATGTCAGTCCTTAACCAAGTGTACAAACGGTGACGATTTGTAGGATCGTCAGGGCATACGGAACGTACGAGTCTCGAGTCCCGGGAATTGGTGAACGAGTGTAAATATGTGTATTTACTTGTGTTATGTGTTTACAATCATTATGTGACTTGTCGGTACATGAATATGCATTAACATATGTTAAAACGGGGTTTAACGCGTAAAACACACCAACATAGGGGCTATAGGCAATTAGGCTTGGTGGATAGCCTAATCGCATGACTTTGGGGCGAGTAGGAGGATCCCTACAGGCGAATAGGGCTAATCGCATGAACAGTCATGCGATTAGGCACCCTACTCGCGTATAAACCTGCACAATCGCATGGAACGGGCTGGACGACTAGAAACGCCTATAAATACAACACTTAAACTCCTAAACTCAATTAGACAAACCCTAGTCGTCCCATAACCGCCCCAAACACTGAAACTACCTCTGGAAGGCGATTTTGATCAAAAACACAAGGTTTCAAGGTCTAACCATCAATCTTTTACAATTCCAAGGTTTGATTCTCATCCATAACACTTTGTAAAATGTTTTTAATCAATCCCTAATGGTCCAGACCTGTTCATAAACGAAAAGGCTTTCTGAAAATCGTCAATAAGAGTTATTAATCGGATTATAATTAATAAACATGCGTTATGGGTATGTATGATTAGAAAGATAGGATTTTTATGAATCTTGATGATGTTTTGATGTGTTATCATGCTAGGTCAGAATTGATATTGATAGTATGATGAGAGAAACCTGATTAATTGATTATTAGGGTTATTGTTATGTATGTTGGTATGATATTGCATGCTACGTGTATGTGTTTGGATTGCTCTAGTTGCATGCAGGACTGATTTTACGAGGATGAACGAAGGGTTTTGGGTTAAACATGTTTAGGATAGTGTTTGGGATGATATTGGGTAGTTACACACGCTCTGGATCTGATTTGGAGCGTTAAACGCGCGAAAAACCGGAACAGCAAGGCTACAGGCGAGTAGCCTTGCTAATCGCATGTAACAGGGGCGAGTAGGCCCCCACTCGCATGCCATAGGGGCGATTAGGCCCCACTCGCGTGATACTGGGGCGAGTAGCCCAATCGCCAGTCAACAGGGGCGAGTAGCCCCTAATCGCGTGGCTTAAGGGGCGATTAGCCCCAGTCGCGTGACATGACATGCGATTAGCCATGTAGTAACATGCTAGGAACCCCGTAACATGTCTAATAACTTGGTAACATATAATTGGATGTATTCCGAAACCCGATTTGACATGTAGTAACATGCTAGGAACCCCGTAACATGTCTAATAACTTGGTAACATATAATTGGATGTATTCCGGTGATACGTGAACTATGTGCTATAACTTGTTGTGTGTTAACGTATGTTAGGTGTACTTGCGTTATTGTATGTTTTGGAGCGTAAACAGAACACGGGGAGTCTCGGGTCACCAACGGGATGTCGAGTCTTGTACCTTGGGTCAGTTAAACAGTCACGGTATTTTCAAACGAACTTGGTTATGGTCTGGACATCTAGGGACTAATTAACCTGCGGGTTATTAGTCTAAGTACTTGTAACTGTCGTATGTTAGGTCGCCACTGTACGGGACTAACATAGCAGCTGAGTTTACTCGGGATTAGGAGTAAAGCAACTTAAGGTGAGTTTACGGCCCCTCTTTTAACTGGTTTTACGTTTTCGGGGGAGAAAACATGTGTTAAAACGATTGTTTGGTAAATTCTGTCATACTATGGGTTCTAACGTATACTACACGATCTTTGGAAGTCCCGGGGGGAACCATGAATGTGCGGGTTTGCACAACGGGGAAATGTGAATAGCGCTATTGGGAGTGACCAACCCCGCTCGTCGGCTTGGAGGGCCGGGCGAGTGCATATTGTCTCAAACAGGAACAACAGGAACATTTGGAACTATTCGGGCACAACAACTGGTATTCGTGTTAGTAATGGTTTTCCAATCGTGGTAGTAGCAAAACGTACGCCTAGCTAGCGTATACTGGTTTTCTATTTGTTATAGTATGGACAGGTGAACTTGGTACTTGAACTGCAAAACCTGTAAACTCACCAGCATTTTTGTGCTGACGTAAACTTTTACATGTTTTCTCAGGTCGCTAAGGTAGCACAATGGAACTAGGGCGCACGCGTCTGCACGGCGTCTAGATAGAGTTGCATGATTTCATAAACATTGAACTTTGGTTATTTATGTTGAACTTTATTTTGAATAAGCTTCCGCTGTAAACGGGATTTTAAAACTATGTTTTGGTATTGCATTAATTACATTTAGACTTGTTTATTGTGATCGTTGGTTTGGATCCTGGTTTGTCATGCGCCTCGCGGTAAAACCCCGCAAGTGGATTTTGAGGGTGTGACATCGAGCAATCTCCAGTTTATTCAAAATGTCGCCTACCAGACTATGCAACCGTCATATGCGCAAGGATATTCATAGTATCAGATGCATTTGTCAGCGGACCCGGTCAACCTCTCAATGGCGCCAAGAGCTCAAAAGCAAGAAGGGGACGCCGTCGCCAACCTGCTCCTGATGATACATTTTTTAATGTTGCATTTTTGAACACTGAGGGGGGGGGGGAGGACCGAGTGTTATAAACGTGGGGGTACGTGTGGCAGTGGGAATGGAACGTCCGCCGGTGGGGGTGGTATGTTTGGCACTGGTGTTGGTGCGTCTGCAGGTGGGGATGGTGCGTTTAGCAGTGGGGGTGGTGCGTTTGGCAGTGGGGGTGGTGCGTTTGCCAGTGGGGGTGGTGCGTTTGATAGTGGGGGTGGTGCATTTGGCATTGGTGGTGGTGCGTCTGCAAGTGGGTTTGGTGCGTTTGCCTGTGGGCCTAGTATGTCTGCCGGTGGGTTTGGGGCGTTCGCCAGTGGACCCGGTACGTCTGCCGGTGGGTTTGGAACGTCTGGCGCTGGGGTTGGTGCCAATTTCCTTGACGACAGTTTTATTCATGATGACCTGAACATTAGATAGATTTTTGCCGACTTGGAGTCTCAACCGAACCCGGTGGTTAATGTCCCACAACAAATTGTGGGGGGTATTGTAACCCCACAATAATAGTTAACCCCACAAGCACAACTGTTGTCTTTTATGCCTGATAATCACACTGATTATCAGTATTTTGCATCAAATCAAAGTCAACAAGACCACCGTGCACAGTTTGGCAATGTAACACTACTACCCCCTTGACTTGAGCCTAAATTTAACGTATAATGATCCTAATGAGATCGGCAGTCAGAATGTACAGGAACCACCACCCATGCAAGGTCAAACACATCAACCGGGGAGACCACAACACAATAGAGGGCCACCTGACTTTTATATGCATCATTATCAGTGATATGTTTTATTAATGTTCGTTAATGGAAATGTATGTTTTTTTAAATACGTTGTATTAGGGTGTTGTGAATGTGTTTGGCTTCAAAAAAAGTGACAAGATAAGGTAGGTAGTAAACTCCATCAGCGACCTTGAAAAGTAGTCGTTTGAATCTTATTTTTTTATTAAATATTTTAATAATGGTTTTTAAATATTTAATTATTTATTTTAAAAATAGAAATTAAAATTCCCATCTATAATTACCACATTCAAGTCTTTCCAACAACCTCATCCTCAACACTACTCAACCTCTCATTTTCTTGTTACTCAACCTTCTCATCTTCTTTGATATAATCATGGAAGACAATAGGGACGGATTTTACTGTTCTCAACCCGCTCCAAAAACTGAAAGATTGTCGGACCAACTTTAGAGGTGTCTTCGTAGGCGCTCAATGGCAAACTTGGCGGGTTCGTCTTCAAACACCCCCACAAAGTAATCCACTAGAAATCAAGCAGCAGACTAATGGAGTAGAGAACCAGCAGGATAAAAACAAGTTGCTGGTTGCTAAAGAAGAGTCGGAAAATTGGTCCAGTGATGTTGTGGAGTTTTATACCATTGTGGATGCCCTATTTTACTATATTCGTTTCATTTCAGATAAACTAGACCGAAATTTCTGGGGTACCCTCTTATGGTGCAACTCCAACAGTGCTCTGTCATCAACGGTTATTTTACATTAATTTATCTTAAAAGAACAACCCCCTTGTTACATTACTCAACCCATCAACTAACTTTATGCATTATTCTGTTTGCAGCACGTTGAAGCGTGGACGGTAAGACTAATGCGTCTTAGACAAGTAAAGCTTCTAAAAAATCCCGGTTCACGACTACGCTGGACAGTCTTACCCCCTACCTTCTATGATGAAATGAAAGTGTAGGATTCTGTACCTGCCCCCAGATGGCAGTTAAAGAGGACCTGTGCCCTCCATTTTGGGAGGTTGACTACGTTTATCTTCCTTTATCGATAGGGGTGGGAGACTGGCTTCTTATCCGAATTGATATGCGAACTATGGTCATCACATAATACTGGACTGATAAGAGATGGAGAAATGATCAGAGGAAAACAGTTGCTCACTATATGGAGATGGTAACCCTTTTTCAGATGGTTTCTTGAGCGTATTCGTTACTTGGCAAATTCAAGGCATTTCGAAAAGTGTGACACTTCTGTTGGTTTGGTTGAATTAAATGTGCCCCAAGACAACGGTAACGTTGCCAATGCAGGTGTCCTTTTTTGTATGTTGATGGAGAATCTAGTGAAAAGCAAATTTGTGAGGTTAGAAATCGACGTGGAAGAGGCTTGTGTCAATTATCGACACCACATGGCTGAGGGGCTATACGGATGGTGTTGTCTCCCAAGTTCTCGTCATGTTAAATGATGACCATAAATCGTTTTAGTGTGTCTGTTGTTACTTTTTAATTCTGTTTAATGGTTGCCTTGAATGTTTTGGTTGGTCTTTACATTAATAAAAAAAAACCCTTCATCATTTTTAGCAACCTTATTCATAAAGTAAAAGACTTAAACAACATAAAAGAAAACAACACATAGATAAACAACGTGCTTCTACGCTACTGTTTTCCCAGAGACTAACATGCTGCATAAAATTCATCTGCCATCTCCCGTCGAAACAACGCACTGGCCTCATCAACATCTCCTCCAATGTTAATTGGTTCACACGCAACTATGCGACTGAGTAACATACAAACAATGACCCCTGAATTAGCAGCAACATATTTCTTAGTATGCTAGCAATACTCAGTATTTGATACCCTTGTTCTTTCTAGAAATCTTCGTCCGGAATGTTCCTAGTAAGAAATTTTATCCAAAAACGATTTGAATAAAGATTCAAATCTTATTAGAGTTGGGTAAACCCTAGCTTGGATGACATCACATCCAGAAGAGCTAGGTGAACCACACGGACTAGCAAAGTACAAGGTAATCTCAAGGGTTCGCATATCGACACCAACCAAGAAGCAGTGTGATTGTTCAGCGCATAACGGAATATAAACCTGTTAATTTAGATTAATACTTTAGACATAGTCCCATACATATAAAAAAATATTAAATGCATATGTTACTGTATCAATGCCCCAAAATGGAGGATAATGTTCTTTGATTCCGATGGTAAATGGTAACACACCATGGTTTGGCGTCTTAGATAAAAGGTCCAAGAACTGAGGGGGCAGAATCGTCCAAGGGTACATATGCTCCGAGTCTTTCCGTTTTGTGATCAACACCCATCGGAACCTCATCAACCTGTTTACCCATCCCCACACATGCTAAAATAGAACGAAGCGTAAATATAATTTTAAATATTGCAAAAAAAAAAAAGAAAGAAAAAAGAGAGAAAACAATAACTTCGTTTGCTTACCAGGGGCCACAAGTAACCTTCGTTTTCATACCCCATCAGCGTTCCCCAAAAATCATGACCGAGTTGTTTCCAACCAATGAATCAAGAATAACAGTACAGAGCGTCACCGTTACTATAATACTCCACCGCAGTTTGACACCATGTTTTGGACTCACTGGTTGGTAGTGTGTACCAAAGTGTTTTTTTTTTCATCTTTTTGGGTGGTTTTAGTAACCTAACCAAACTCAGGATATGATTGTTCAAGATCCTCCATTATATGGTCATTACTAGGGGACTCCATTATCTAATAGCCTCTTGGTGTGCATTTGCCTGGTGTGTCCCCAATATTTATAGACAAATAACAGTACGGCCCACTTTGTTTTTTTTTTTTCGTTACAACAAATGCTTACACCATCACGTGATGTCTTGGTTATCAATTCTCATTTTAAATTGTAACAACGTGTTGAAAATAGCCCGGGGCCGTTTTCGGGCCTCTTTATCAACGCGCCCGACAGGTCGGCACTGTCGCCGGGACGGACAACATGTTATCCTTAGGCGATATATCACCGCCCACGAAAAATCTGGACCTAAAAATACCCAAATCACATCGTTCTATCCCTGACAAAAGAGGTGAGAAGGCTTTTCCAACGTGTTAAAATGGCCCCGAGGGCCGTTTTCGGGCCTCTTTATCAACGCGCCCGACAGGTCGGCACGGTCGCCGGGATGGTCGACGCGTTTTCCTTAGCCGATAGATCACTACCCATGAAAAATCCGGAGCTAAAAATACCCAGATCACATCGTTCTATCCCCGACAAAAGCGGTGAGAGGCTTTTCCAATGTGTCAAAATGGCCCCGGGGGCCGTTTTCGGGCCTCTTTATCAACACGCCCGGTAGGTCTACACGATCGCCGGGACGGTCGAAGAGTTGTCCTCATCCGATATATCACCGCCCATGAAAATTATGGACCTAAAAATACCCAGATCACATCGTTCTATCCCCGACAAAAGCGGTGAGAATGCTTTTCCAACGTGTCAAAATGGCCACGGGGCCGTTTTCAGGCCTCTTTATCAACGCGGCAGGTCGGCATGGTCGCCGGGACAGTCGATACGTTGTCCTCAGCCGATATATAACTGCCCATGAAAAATCTGAACCTAAAAATCACCAATTCACATCGTTCTATCTTCGAAAAGAGCGGTCACAAGGCTTTTCCAACGTGTCAAATTGGCCCCGGGGGCCGTTTTCAGCCCTCTTTATCAACGCCCCTAGCAGGTCGGCACGGTCGCCGGGACGGTCAACGCGTTGTCCTCAGCTGATAGATTACCGCCCATGAAAAATCTGGACCTAAAAATACCCAGATCACATCATTCTATCCCTGACAAAAGCGGTCAGAAGGCTTTTCCAACGTGTCGAAATGGCCCTGGGTGCTCATTGTATCGATGTTACAACATAAAACTACAAATAATCACAATGATTAAATGGAAATATACATACAACTCAAATAAAATCAAAATATTAATATTACATCAAAGTCACATTTTTTATTAAATACAAAGATTACATTAAAGTGTCTTCTGAACGCCGCTGACGATGCGAGTTTAAGTAGTAGATGTAATATCGATCCAGAAGATCAAAGTGAACAACAATGTGCTTTTTCCAAAGATAAAAGAAGTTGCCACCTGTGTAAATTCCAAAATGATTTCCCTAAGCCATTGACAACGTAGCAGATGTAACATTGATCGAAAGTAGGAGTAGACAAACATGATGACAACCGGAATACGGTCTCGAAAATCTAGACCAGAAATACTTAAAATAAAAGACAAACGAAGAGAATAGACCCCATTCCTATTCATGGCTTCAGAATGCGAAGAACAAGTTTGTTCTGTTTCAAATAACTCTCCATGACATAGACCTGGGAGGCATGTCACAGCTCCAATATTATTAAATCTCCTAGCATATGTAACATCGGTCCAAGTAGTTTCATGCAGATGTAACACTGATCCAACAACAGTAAAAAATCATAGCCTCCATGCATCCTTTTTGAAAGTTGTCGAACGACACCATTTTTTCTTCTTCTTCTTCTTCATATACAACTTGTGTCCGAGTTGACAAACTATACAAATGACAGTTACCAAACAATCTATATTCGAGTTACAAAACAATCTATTTCCGAGAACACTAGTTCCAACTTTATAAGGGTAACTATGATCAACCAGATTATTATACAAGTCAGCATGATAACTATGGTTACCCTTGCAACAAACTCAAAACATACAGCATTTCCAAATGCATTGGTCATGGGAGGGCCTTGGAAGTTACCCTACAGTCTCTCCCGGTGAAAGTGCAGAAGGAAAGATTGTGTTCAAGTTTCATATCCAAAGAGTAGCTTTGATGAGACTATCACGTGCAACATTTCGAATCACAGCATTTCCAATCTCATTGGTCATGAAACTGAAAACGTGCCGCATTTCGAATCGCAGCATCACCCCTGCAATCATTCGAGATGTAGGCTACATTAATTAATTCTCCATGACTTTGATCCCGAAGACACATCGCCTCTCAAGAATCATTAACTCTGCATGAAGATGTAACATTGATCCAATGAAGCTTTTTCCGAGAATACCAATTCCAACTTTATGAGGGAAACACAGGCACAAATCTAAGGAGAGGTTGATGAGATGTTGGACCCGCAAGGCTCAAATAAAAAATATATCTTTGGACTCCAACATCCACCAACAACTGTAAACGGTCAACAAAGAATTAGCACCCTCCACGATATGACAGAAGATCAACGACGCCCTTGTGATTTGTCCTATCAAAAACAATTAAGGGCGTCCTCAACCATGATCTCCGTCAACGACCTAGTTTAGGTGCCGGAACCACCCCAACCACCTAACCTTCTTACGCAAATCGGTACTGGAAAGGTGCGAAACTAGAATGAGGTTGATCCCGGAGACACATCACCTCTCAAGAATCATTAACTCTCCATGCACATGTAATATCGATCCAATGAAGAAACACAACGCCCTTGCAATTTATCCTATCAACAAAATAAAGGGCCCTCCTCACCTGGCATTGGTAGCAGGCCCACTTCCATATTATAAACTACCATACCAAGGTTGCATTCTACACGTGTTACTCCACATGTATATGTAACATCGATCTGATTAGTTTTATGTAGATGTAACATCGATCCAAAAATAACACCGATCCAACAATACTAAAATACCATACCCTGCAACAACACTTTCATTTCAAACACCCGTATAATATCAAAACCATGTTTTTCAAACACTTCTAACTTGTGAACAGTTGAGTTTTCGTGCATGGAAATTTTTTTAGTGTGAATGGGTTCATCAGACATTTTCTATAAATAATGAAGGAAGATCGTAGAACGAGTCAAGGACCTTCTTTGAAGGTATTATACTCAATCGACGACCTTCATATGAAGGTTGCTTATCGGTTAAGTGACATTGAAAAACAATTCAAGGTCACTCATCAGTTTTCATACCTTCAAAAATCTCATTCAAGGTCGCTGATTGAGTCTAAACCTTCTTTGAAGGTTTCTCATCGGGTGCAATACCTTGAATTAAGATTGTTGAAGGTCGCTCATCGGTTGTGTGACTTACCTATTTGCACTTTTTTCCCTACTATCTACCTAGTTACACTCTCCCTCTAACAAAAATACCTACTTTTGCAAAAAAAATAAATAAAATAAAATAAAATAAAATAAAAAATTCTTGATCTTGAGATGGAGTGATAAAGTTTACAGCATCAAAGGATGATTCGGGTTCATCTTGGAGGGGTGGTTTGGAGGAGATCAGAAGCTAAGGGGCTAAAGAATAAATTGCTTTTAACTAGTTTCTAATGTTTAGTTTTCCGGTATGAATTCCTTTAGGAGTCTAAATAGATAAAATAGATGGTTGATTTAGTTTATTATCTATATATATATATTAATTCAAAGACACTTTAACAGTGTCTTTGTTTTAATATATATATTGGCCACTAACTTTTACGTTAATTTTATTTCTGCACTAACTTTTAGGTTAACTTTATTTTCTTCTAATTTGACCACCAAACTTAGACAAACAAACTTTTAACTTTTAGGATTTAAAACTTTGGCCACTAACTTTTAACTTAACTTTATTTTCTTCCAATTTGACCACCAAACTTTTAGGTTTTGGGATTTCAAATTTTAACCACCAAACTTTTAGCTTTTAGGATTTCAAACTTTGATCACTAAACTTTTAGCTTTTAGTCACGAGTATTTTTTTGAATCTCATGCAAGAATAACAGTCACTTAATATTATCTTTTATGTCCACGAAACCCTCCACGCAACAGGAGCTCCCACAGCGACGCGCAATCTTTAACGTCCGCCAAACACTCAACGCAACAGGAGCTCTCGCCGCGTTTCGAACAACAGCCGCACCCGCGGCGAAGCGCGGGTAACTAATACCTAGTTTGTATGCAAGTAATGGGTATTATAAAAACACGAGGTAGGTCTACATTATTATTTATATATATGTTCTTTTCTTCTTAAATAAAAAGTGTCGCAAGACAATTTTGCACATTTAGAGGGTGTTTGGGATTGAGTTTGGAAATGCAAAAGTGCTTTTGGTCAGAAGTGATTATTGGCTTATGACTTTTTAAAAAGGAGTTTAAAAAAAGTGTTTGGATTGGCTTTTGGGATGAGAAACGTCAAAAAGTAAATAGATTGTTTTTTTTAAGTGTTTCGCTTAATTTATTGTGAATATTGGTTATATGAGTGGTAGATTTGTAATTTTTTTTTCCTAAAGCCAAAATCTAAAAGCCAAGATTTCTAACTTCTCAAAAACAAATTTTCCACCCTTAAAAGCCAAAAGTCAAAACAGAAAGTGCTTTTGGGTTACACAAACAGCTTATTGACTTATTGGCTTTTGACTTATTGACTTCTTAGAAAAGCCAATAAGTCAATAAGTTGTTTTGAAACTCAATCCCAAACACCCTCTTAGTTATTATCGTTCTCTGTCCAATCTGTTTTGTTTAACAATGAAAATATTGTTCATTTTCCGCTCAACAAAAAAATATTTAACCTTCCAACTTCATTAAATTTAACATTACATATAATTAAATTACATTAAAGTTTGCCTTAGTATTAATGTGTTAGTATTAAATTTATCTTGTTAAATATATGAAATTGCAACATTGTCTATCAAGATGATAATGAAATTAGTGTCTTACTCATCTGGAATAAAATATATAGTAGTATATATATAGAGTCCCCAGCACGGTGGAGTGTATGGAAAAATAAAGATAAGTGCATACTCGATAGCACATGACGGGTTTTGTCGTGCGTTTGCATGAGGATATATTTATATGAACCTTGGGTTCATATGCATGAATGAGATTTTGAAAATCTCTTAACAAAACTCACAAGAAATGATTGTTCCCAAAACGAGAGGAACTCTCTCAAATTTAACAACTTTCTTTTTCCTACTTTCTCAAAACACCATTATACCCTTATACCCGGTAGAATCTCTGGTATGAGAGTTATCTCCAACAGTACACTACTATTTGGTTGTTGTACCCTAGAAGACAGACTGTCTTAGAGGAAGTACATAATCTATTTTAAGGGTCCTGTGTCAAACATGATCCTCAACCAAAACCGTCAACAGCAAGTGTGTTTTTCTTGCAGCAGAGCTTGATACAAGATGGTGTGGTTGAAGTTCTTCAAAAGCGTATGCTTGAATCACGATTAGGTACATTTAGTTAGTATCTTAATTTTGTTATATTTAGTTTTGTATATGTTATTGTACTTTTGTATTTCCTACGAATAACGAGAGCAACGTTATTAAATTTATTTTATTATTATTTTAATAAAATGGTGAACCCATTTCCTACAAGTGTGCCCGAATATGACTTCCAGAATAGCATACTACATGATAAATATTGGTAAATGTCATGGGCGAACCATTTGAAGGGTTGGAGAGTGCCCCACCCAACCGTTTTTTTTGGCTCTGTAGTGTAAATTTCTCTGTTTTCGCCCAAAAATTTTGTATATAATGAGTAAGGATCCCACCGATTTGAAAAAAAGTATTTGGGTCTTGTGACTTTCGCCCCCACCATCTAAAGGTTCAAGCTCCGCTGCTGGTAAATGTACTAGCCTACATAATAAAATTGAGTGACTAAATTAGGAAGGAATTTTTACCCTAGACATGGAATCGGCCTAATTATAGGATATGATGACATAATATATATGCAGGATGTAACAAGTTAGCGCCTTGATCATAACATATATGAGCAAGGTGCTCTATGTCCCAGATAGATATTCGCAAGAATCTCATGTCGGGATGGATGCTCAATAAGTTTGGATTTCGTCTAGTGTTTGAATCGGACAAGTTTGTGCTTTCTAAATAGAATGTTTGTTTGCAAGGGCTATGCCCTTAATGGAATGTTCAAAATGAATGTAAGTAAAACCACTACTACTTCCATTTACATGCTTGAGTCTTCAAATGTTTGGCATGGTAGACTAGGACATGTGAATTTTAATTCGATGCGTCGTTTGATTAAATTAAATAGTATACCAACATTCTATATTGAATCCAATTCTAAATACGAAGCATGTGTCGAATCCAAACTTATAAGATCATCATTTAAATCGGATGAAAGAATAACCGAGCCCCTTGCTTTAATTCACACCGATGTTTGTGACTTAAAGGCAATTCCTACAAGTGGTGGGAATAAATATTTCATCACGTTTATTGATGATTGCACCAAATATTGCTACTTATACTTACTCAAAAGTAAGGATGAGGCAATAGATAAGTTTACATTATACAAGAATGAAGTTGAGAATCAACTTAAAAAGAAAATAAAGGCCGTGAGAAGCGATCAAGGAGGTGAATATATTGCACCTTTTGTGGATGTATGCGCAAAAAGTGGCATAATACATGAGTGTACACCTCCTTATTACCCACAATCAAATGGCACCGTGGAGCGAAAGAACCACACATTGAAAGAAACGATGAATGCCATGTTGATAAGTTCGGCAATGAACCATGAAATGTGGGGGAGGGGGACGTCATTCTCTCGGCTAATTATCTTTTGAATAGTATACCTCTAAAAAAATAGGGACGAGACTCCCTATGAGTTATGGAAGGGTAGAAAACCTTCATACAAATACTTGAAAGTGTGGAGGTGCCTAGTCAAGGTGATTGTACCACCTCCTAAGGCTCTTAGGATAGGCCCCAAAACTGTTGATTGCATATTTATTGGTTATGCACATCAAAGTACTGTGCATCGTTTTATTGTATATGAGTCCAAGAATCCCGATGTACACAAAAACACTATCATGGTGATAAATCTTAATATTGTTAAATACTTTGAACATGTGTTTCCTATGTTAGGACAAACACATATTAGTTCATCAATACTAATTAAGGATGAACAAGCAGGTCCATCGACATCGGTTGATGATGCAGTTCATGATGAAAGACATGAACGACTCGAGGTTGAGGAATGTGAGCTTAGACAAAGCAAAAGGGTAAGGGTTGAAAAATCCTTTGGTCCAAACTTCATGAGATATATGGTTGAGGGTAAGCCCAATACCTACCGTGAAGCGGTTTCCTCATCAGAAGGACCATAATGGAAAGAAGCAATTAAGATTGAAATTGATTCTATATTGCAAAATCATAATTGGGAGTTAGTAGATCTCCCTCTAGGTTGTAAACCTCTTGGATATTGTTGGATATTCAAGAAGAAGATGAAAACTAATGGAAGTACTGATAAATACAAAGCTAGGTTAGTCATAAAAGGATTTACTCGCCTATGACATGAATAACCTCTATAAGATTGGTTCTTGCCATCGTGACTTTATGAAATTTGGATGTTCACCAAATAGATGAAAAGACCGCATTTCTAAATGGAGATTTAGAATAAGAAATTTACATGGAGCAACCTAAGGGTTTCTCAGCCCCAGGTCAAGAGGGAAAAGTATGTAAACTCGTCAAGTCTTTGTATGGCTAGAAGCAAGCTCCAAAACAATGGCACCAAAAGTTTTATCATGTCATGCTTGATCACAATGGTTTCAAAATTAATGAGTGTGACAAGTGTGTTTATTCCAAAGACACAGCAGGAGGTTATGTCATCTTATGCCTTTATGTGGATGATATGCTTATCTTTAGGAGTAATGATAAAATGATCAAATCCACTAAAGACATGTTGAAAGCGAGATTTGACATGAAAGACATGGGTCTAGAGGATGTGATTCTTGGAGTAAAAATTATTAGAACCCAAAATGGTCTTGTTCTAAGTTAATCTCACTATGTGGATAAGATTCTTGAAAAGTTTAATTTGGGAGACACGACTGTAGCCCGCACTCTGATTGATACCACCCACTATCTAAGTAAAAATAGATCCGAGGATGTTGCTCAGTTAGGGTACTCAAGAATCATTGGCAGTCTAATGTATCTAATGACATGTACTAGACCTGACTTGGGATACGCGGTGAGTAGGCTAAGTAGACATCCAAGTGATGAACATTGGAAAAGTATAACAAGGGTGCTTAGATACATAAGATACACATGGGATTATGGACTGCATTATACCCGCAATCCGGCATTGAAGGATACACTGATGCGAACCGGATTTTGGATATAAAAGATTCCAAATCAACAAGTGGTTATGTGTTTACACTTAGGGGTGCAACTATAGCTTGAAAGTCTTTGAAGCAAACTGTTATAGAAAGATTCACAATGGAATCTGAGTTTATCACCTTAGATAACTCGGGAGAAGAGACGGAGTGGCTACGTCAATTTGTGGAAGATATTCCAAGATGGACAAAACCATTGCCAACTATTTGCATACATTGTGACAGCCAATCGGCGATTGGTAGAGCTCAGAGCTCAATGTATAATGGCAAAGACACAACACGATACGACAACTACTCTCAACGGGTGTTATCACGATTGACTATATGAAGTCAAAAGATAACATTGCGGACGCATTAACAAAAGGCTTAAGCAGAGAGTTAGTATATAAGTCGAAAAGAGGAATGCGACTAAAGCCCGTGGAAAAAGGGAATATGAGGGAAACCTAACCTAGTTGAGTCGAGATCCCAATATCTAGGTTCAATAGGCAAACTTAATCATATGACCAAAGGGAGTCACTGTAGGGGAGTACCCCAACACTAAATAAAGGGAGTGTATACTTCCTAGCCTATTCTAATGAGTGACATGTTGTTGAGGTTAAGCATATTGAAATTAATGATTGTATAAATCAATATAACCATTGCTTTTAATGATTCATGGGAATCACATATGTTAGAGAGAAGTAGGGTCGCTTCAAATGGATTTGTGAGGATGCAAAAATTTTAGAGCTCTCGCAAAACCAAGATAGTGTTCCATAACCATAAAAGGAAACAACAACGAGGGGTTGGCTAAATTAGGGAGAGTGTTGTGTGAAGTGTATTGTCGTTTATACAAATGGGGGTATGTTCAAAGACGCCATGTCTACATATGGCTAGTAGGCTAACTATGCTTCATAAAGGAAGGTTCAAAGGAGACACCTACCTATCCTGCAATGCTCAACTGTCGAATTGTATCGTTGAAACTTGTAAGAATGGATCGATCTCCATTCATGTGGGGGATTGTTGGAAATTTGGGTGAAAATTATATTTTCATAAATATAGGAAAATGTGTTTTTCCTAAACTTTGGACTAAAATATATATCTGAAACCGAGATTTATTTATATATTTCTTTGTAGGTTTATGTTCTATGTTGTGAGAGCTTCGCAACGAACCAAACCACGTCCAAAACGGAGCTAGGATGAATGAGATATCGATGCTCAAAGTTTGGTGAATGAAACATTCAAAGCTGGAAATTGGAAGTTGAAGTGAGCAAGTGGAACTTGTCCCACATTGGTGGAGAGACAATACTTGGAGTAGTTTGTAAATCGGAACACTCATTCTATATTGTTTCATGGAATCACACACTAGTGGACTCGCATAACTCGCACACACGCGCGCGCGTGGCGTGGGCGATGGGTGCAATGTGGCGCTTCGATGGCGCACTTTGCACTTGTACTTCACACACACGTATCATCGAGAGCCGCCTTAGTATTTTTGACCACGTGCGCGTGGTACAGAACATGGGTGGTGAGGACCACGTGGCGAGTCAGGCTACGCGACCGACATATTAGTGCGGGTGGCGTGCGGGTACACGCGGAAGACCAGGTGGCGTCCTGGTCAGCGTGGAGGCTTCTGGTTAGCACGCAGGTGCCACTCCGCAGTTAACGTAGAACATCAATGATGTCTCGCGCACGAGTACGCGCGAGGAGACCTCAGGTTGGCACGCGGGTGACGTTCCGCGTCTGACGACGTGTCATGCAGAACTGCGACTCTGATCCCCATCTGACGTAAAACGTGATTCACGAGTCGTGTGGGCCTGCAGGTCTGGCGCGCGCGTAGTCGTATAGCTTCCAGTAGCTACTGTTTAAGTCTGTGAGTTGTAACAGACGAGTCAAACAGTAACGGTTAGAAATTAAAAGAGAATTAAATGGCATTGAAGACGTTCAATGCACTTTAATTTTCGACTTTAATTTCCTTGACTAATTTGACTCAAGACTCCACTATAAAAGCAAGGAGACCCTTGCATGGAGACAAACCAATTCACATAATTCTTTCTAAACACTCCAACATATTGTTGTTCTTCTTTTTCAAGATGTTCAAGGCAGTGGCGCAGGTTTGTAGGGGCGGCCGACCCCTCCGGATTTTCGCGTAGAAGTTTCGATTATATAGTATCCGTATAGAAAATCTTGAAAATATAGGGTTTCGACCACCCGAAACTGGTTTTCGACCCCCCGAAACCAGTGACTTCCGAACCCCCGGTGACTTCCGACCCCCCGAACCTTCGGGTCAAGCTTCGCCACTGGTTCAAGGTATTCTTCGAGTTTTAGAGCCAACACCGACAATACTCCTGCATCGGCTGTTGGACCCTGGGAAACAAAACGAGCTCTCGTAATAGACTTGAAATTTGTTTTAAGAGCCCCGTGTTCAACACTATTATCAGCCACAACATTCTGTTTCTACTCCTTTCTTGTATTTTTGTTTATTTCAGTTGTAATTTGTATTGTAATATTTGCTTTCATTTCTTTTGTAATCGTAATAAAATTGTTTATTTTCTTTTTATATATGAACGGTTCATACTGTGTATATACATACTATTTAATTTTGCTAAATACACTTAATTAAAAAGCGGTCGCAAATATGTTGTCGAAGTCGTGAGTTTGTTTTCGGATGAGGGTTTAAGGACATAACTGAATAGTTTGTGTATATACATACTATTTAATATGTAATTTTGCTAAATACACTTCATTAAAAAGCGGTCGTAAATATGTTGCCGAAGTCGTAAGTTTGTTTTGGGATGAGGGTTTAAACCTCCACAACTGACCACTCTCGTCGTCACAAACCTCCAACCCATCATGCCACATTATATTTCAAACCTCAATAAAAAACACACCATTTTTCCCACATTGAGGTCCACTCGAGGTCTGCGAATCCGAAGGTGGGTATGTTGGACTTAACTCCAAAACACAACAACGGTCCATGGGGGTGGCTCTAAAATTCAGACCTTTGCCACTGATGACGTGGGTAGCCTAAAGCAAACATAAATATACAACATTACTGAACAAAGCTTAAAGGGTTGAAGCCTACAAGGCTTCGGACAACCAGGAGCATCCTAAGTCAAAAAGATGACTTGTCCCGTCATCTTTTTCATCGAGCAAGACAGATAAGCTGATGGAGTAACATCAGCCAACAGACCGCAGGTCCATAGCAGCCACTTACCATTTGTGGGATGTCCTTTAGTTGCAACAAGGCTCAAGGCAAGATGCTTTCTCCTTATGGAGATCTCCTTTCTCTATAAATCAGAGGCTGATTCCTTAGCTCTGGACACACCATCACAATCACTCTCACTTCACTCTTCTAATTCTTTTGGTCTTGCACGTGGAAGAATATTTCTCTCCACTCGGATCTCAAGAACTTCCATTTCTGGTTTCGAGTACATCTCAAACCAGAACCTTAAAGCATCTAAAACAAGAAAAATAACCTTGAACCTCCTTCTACGTTTGCAACGTAGAAGGACACCACGACCTGCGTTAGGCAAAGTGGAACCCTTGAACCCCTGAACCTCCCTTGTGACTCAGAACTATCGTTAGGCAGTTATTTGTTGTAGCAACAAGTTGGCGCCCACCGTGGGGCTACGCCATTGCCTTTACAAAAATCAGTTGTGTAGCTCCGACTCTCTCCATGTCTGACCCTGAGTCCCAAGAGGAAGTCAACCAGATCTCTCCAAGCACAGATCAGACTTCTCCAGCCAGATCTGTGTCTTTTTTCACTCCAGGAGGCACTCCAGCTAGAACTCAGTCCCCACCTGCACATCATGGGACGACAAGCTTACAGACTCCACCTCCCACTCGTTCAGGGGTGTTTTCTCCTCTCCCTGATCTTGCACAGACTCCCCAACGTATAGATCTTACCCCTGAAGGAGTGGAAAGAAACTTCCTGCAGCTCAGATCCCTCTTGAACCAGTACGTCATGAAGGAAAGGGATAAAGGAGTCCGCCTCCGTCTAGACTATGGCGAGGAAGAGGAAGTGTCACTCTCACCGGGGCCTCCTCCTCCTCTAAATGCCACCTACAGTCATAGACCACGACTCGGAAGCAGTAACGCTGGCCCCAGCAACACATTCTCCACTTCTCAGCATGAGACAAGGTCCAGTCCCACTGCTTTCCCACTGTTTACCACCCAAGCTGCCACCACTGGCACACCACTTGGGCATGAAGTCACCCTGGATCAGCTTCTACAGTCACCAATATCCAGTGTCCCACCACCGGTAGCCACTTCATGGAATCAAGCCATGGCTTCGCTCCCCATGGCTAGGAACGCTTCCATGAGCATCCCCATGGTGACTAGCAACGTGGCCACAACCGAAAACCTCCAAGGTTTTAACCTCATGCCCTATATGATATCATAAGTGATGGCTAACTTCCCTTGGCAGCAGCTCATCAGTCAAGCCATCGCTGCCCAACAGGGGACTCCGGTCGGAATGACCAACAACAGGACAGAACACCCTGTCAACCCACCCTACAAGCCGAACAGCTTATCTTGCTTCTCACCAGAAATAGCAGATTATGACTTTCCTAACAAGCTAAAGATGCCAGCTCATATAAGAACATATGATGGTTCTGATGATCCAGAAGATCACCTTCAGATCTTCTTAGGGGCAGCACGGATCGAAAAATGGGGTGATCCTGAGTGTTGTTTAATGTTTATGCAAACCCTTGTTGGATCTGCAAGAATCTGGTTCAATGGCCTGAAGGTTGGAAGCATCCGAACCTTTGATGAACTTGGCAAAGGATTCCTAGCCAATTTTTCACAACAGGGAAGATGTGTCAAGGATGCAACCGTCATCTTCCAGATAAAACAAAAAGATGATGAAAGCCTGAAGAATTTCATTGAGAGGTACAAAAAAGAAGGTCTTACCTACGTTGGTGCAGATGAAAAGATGAAGGTTGCAGGGTTCATGAATGCCATCAACTCAAAATACCTCACAAGGGAGTTTAACAAAAGTCTCCCCAAAACCCTTGAAGAGGCTTTAGAAAGAGCCGAGGCCCACATCAGAGGAGAAGAGGCTATAGACATAAAGGAGCAAAGAAAGAGGGCTTCCAACTGGAGAAGCAACAGCCCTACTCGAAAAAGAGGAAACTATGGCACCTACGACAACAGATCCAGGAGATCTGAGTCTCGAAGGTCGGAAAGCAGGAACCCTCCAAGCAAAGACAGAAACATAAACTTTACAGCCCTCTCCAAAACTCCTCAAGAAATTCTAGCCACGGAAGAAGTCAAACACACCTTTAGACCACCTCGTCCCTTGCCAAAAAGCAAAAGAAACGAAAACTCCAACCAGTATTGTGAGTTTCACGAAGAAAAGGGACACCACACCAACGACTGCTTCCAGCTTAAGAAGAGGATCGAAGAAGCAGTTAGATCTGGTGAACTAGCCCACTTGGTTAAAGGTGTCAAAGAAAACATAGCCGATGGCAAGAAGAAAGATGTTGCCATGGTGTTTGTTGAAAGTGAAGCACCAAGCAAACGACAGAGGTTGGAGGATTGGGAACGTCAAGGCATCTACTTCCCTTGTACCAACGAAGAAAAACATTGTGATCCACTAGTCCTTGAAGCCCTTGTGGGTTCACGTCAAACACAAAAAGCCTACATAGACACCGGAGCTGCTACTGAAATCATGTTTGCAAAATACTTCAACCTTCTAAGCCATGAAGAACGCTCCATGCTCAAGCCAGCCGAAGCTGCCATCAAAGGCATAGCTGACATTCCCATCAAACCCTTGGGCGAGATAGTACTCAATGTGACTTTCTCCGATGGGCAAATGTGAAGAACTGAACCGCTGACGTTCATTGTCTTAGACCTACCATCCAGTTACGATGTCATCATTGGTAGACCCGGTGTAGTAGCTTTCGATATGACCGTTTCCATCAGCCGGAAGAGTGCCAAGTTCCCCACCAAAGAAGGAGTAGGAACCCTTCAACCATCAGCCTTTGTGCTAACGGTTGTTGAAGAACAAAGCAAACTCGGTCTTAGCATCAATCATAAATACACTGATCAAAGGATACGGGTAAACACAGCCCTTCCTAGGGAGATTCTCTCAAAGCTTGAAGCGTTGCTAAAAAACAATGTCGATGTTTTCGCTTGGTGTCCCAGTGACATGACAGGGATCCCACGTGATATTGCTGAGCATGAACTTAAAGTTCCCCAAAACATCAAACCAATAGTGCAAAAGAAAAGAAGCCTTGCACCGGAACGAAGCAGAGCAGCTTGCCAGGAGGTTGACAAACTGGTTGAAGCAGGAATCCTCCGAGAAGTCAAATACCAATCCTGGGTTGCAAACCCGGTAATGGTTAAGAAACCTGACGACTCATGGAGGATGTGCATAGACTTCAAAGACCTCAATAAAGCTTGTCCAAAGGATTGCTATCCTTTACCGGAGGTGGATTTGAAAGTTGACTCGGTGACAGGTTACCTTTGAACCTAAAAAACAACTTTTAAGTTATTCAACACCTCCAAAATTTGTTTCTTTTCACATAATGCATGCTTACAAGTTAACCCTTCAACAGGTTTCCCCTTCAAATGCTTTTTGGATGCCTATAAAGGTTATCACCAAATACAAATGAAGGAGGAAGATGAAGAAAAGACTGCCTTCCATACTGACAAGGGTATCTTTTGTTATAAAAAGATGCCCTTCGGCTTAAAAAATGCAGGTGCCACCTATCAAAGGTTGGTCGACAAAGCCTTTGCCGAACAAATTGGTAGAAACATGGAAGCATACGTGGATGATTTGGTAATCAAAAGCAAGACCGAGGACGAAATGCTTGAAGACATACAAGAAACCTTCAACAATCTCAAAAAGATCAACATGAAACTAAATCCCATCAAGTGTTCCTTTGGTTTTGAAGAAGGGAAATTCTTGGGTCATGTTGTAGGAAAACAAAGCATAAAAGCTAACCCGAACAAGGTTCAAGCCATCCTCAAAATGAAGTCACCACAAACAAAGAAAGAAGTGGAAAGCTTGAACGGCAAACTTGCCGCCTTGAAACGTTTCGTGTCGAAACTTGCTGAAAAATCCCTTCCTTTCTTCAAGACCCTCAAAGGTTGTGCTGACAAGAAGAACTTCAGGTGGACAGAAGACGCAGAAGAAGCCTTCAACGCTATGAAACATTACTTGGCTTCCCTTCCCACCATTGCAGCACCCGAAGCAGGGGAAACGATCTCTGTCTATCTTTCAGTCACTGAAGAAGCCTTCAGCGCTGTTCTCACTATCGAAAGAGAAAAAGCTCAGGTACCCGTTTATTTCTTCAGTAAAACCTTAAAGTTAGCAGAGGTCAAGTACCCTCCTTTGGAAAAATTAGCCTTGGCCCTGGTACAAACAGCCAGAAGGCTTCGAAGGTACTTTCAAGCACATCCTATTCAAGTAGTCACTGACCAACCAATCAAGAATGTGCTTGAAAGGCCTGAAACCTCGGGACGACTAGCCAATTGGGCCGTTGAGCTAGGTGAACACAAAATCACCTACGTCCCGAGAAAAGCAATAAAAGCACAAATACTTGCTGATTTCATTGCTGAAATTCCAAGGGTAGAAACTGCTGAGGTTAACATGACCATAGACGAACCTCTTGATCCTGAAGCCTGGAAGCTTTACACAGATGGAGCTTCCAGCGTTGAAGGCTCGGGGGCTGGTCTTATATTAATCAACCCTGAAGGGTTAGAATTCACATATGCCCTTCGTTTGGAATTTCAGACAACAAACAACGAAGCCGAATATGAAGCTCTGATCGCAAGACTCAAGCTTGCAAAAAAGATGATGGTTCATAAGCTTCAAGTGTTCACCGATTCACTACTGGTCTCTAGCCAAGTGAACGATAGCTACATTACCAAAGAACCCAACATGAAAAAATACAAAGAGAAAGCCAAGGAAATCATGAACACTTTTCAACAATGCAAGATCAAGCAAGTTCCAAGGTCTCACAACAAAAAGGCTGACGCGCTAAGCAAGCTCGCCTCGTTAACCTTTGCTCACCTTACTAAGAAAGTATTGGTTGAGGTGATCAAGCATCCTGCCATATCAGAGTTGGAAGTCCAAGACGTCATCACTGAAAATGAACCAAACTGGATGACTCCGTTTGTAAGGTTCCTACAAAAGGGAGAACTACCACAGGACCCTGTTGAAGCTGAAAGGATCCGAAACAAATCAAAGCAGTATACCATACAAGATGAGATGCTTTACAAAAAAGGGTATCTAGCCCCACTGCTCCGATGTGTAGGACCCGAACAGAGCAAGTACCTGATTAAGGAAGTTCATGAAGGAATCTGCGGAGCCCACTGCGGTCCAAGGTCAGTTGTGGCAAAACTTATGAACCTGAGATATTTCTGGCCTTCCATGCATCGAGATGCATCAGAGCAGCTGAAAAGATGTGAAGCCTGCCAAATTCACGTCCCAGTCCCCAAAAGTCCCAAGCATGATTTGGTGCCTGTTAATTCAGCTTGGCCGTTCTACAAATGGGGAATGGATATCGTTGGACCCTTCCCACCAGCAAAAGGAGTGGTTAAATTCCTATTGGTGGCAGTAGATTACTTCACAAAATGGCCAGAAGTGAAGCCTTTAGGGAAAATATCCGAAAAAAAGATAATTGACTTCGTTTGGGAAAACATCATTTGCCGGTATGGCCTACCTGGGGTGCTTGTGACGGATAACGGCAAGCAATTTGCAGAGAAACCGTTCAGTGCTTGGTGCAAGGAGTACCGGATAACTCAATTCTTCAGTTCTGTGGCATACCCCCAGTCGAACGGCCAAGTCGAAAGAATGAATAGGAGTGTGGTTGAAGGGATCAAGGCTAGACTAGGTAGACAAGGAAGAAACTGGTTGGAAGAACTGCCAAGCGTCCTCTGGGCAATTCGAACCACTGAGAAGACAAGCAACAAGAAAACGCCTTACAGCCTTACCTTTGGATCTGAAGCAGTGATACCTGCTGAAATCGGAATCACCACACCAAGAACCTTTCATGTCGACATCCAGGCAAATGAACAAGAATCACTGCTTAACCTTGATCTCCTGGAAGAAGCAAGGGACTCAGCAGCAATCCGTGAAGCTCAATACAAACAAAAGATGGAGTCCTACTACAACGCCAGGGTTAAGCACCAACGATTCAAGCCCGGCGACCTGGTCTTGAGAAACAACGAAGCAAGCAAGAAGGAAAGTCAAGGGAAGCTAGGACCCAAGTGGGAAGGCCCATACACAATCCTAGAATCCCACAAACGGGGATCCTATAAATTGGCAAGCATGGAAGGCAAAAAACTCCCCCGTCACTGGAACGGCAATAACCTCAAAATGTTCTTTGTTTAGGTGTAACAAAATGTTGTTCTTTTCCAAATGATGTAATGTTATCCCATCTAATGAATGAAAGGATCATTTGATCCTCTTTTAGAAACTTTGTCTTTCTATCCTAAGTTCAGGTTGAGAACCTTGCAAGAAACTCCATGGTAGAGACCATGTAAGGGGATGAGCTCCCAGGCCATATCGCTCAATAGGTTCGAGGGATAAACGGACCTATATAAGGGGTGAGTTCCTAAATCAATCCTACTCCATGAGATAAACAAAAAACATTTTTAAGAATCTCATAGGCAGGTTTGAACAACCTACACCAATCGTTCCTTAAGTTTAGAAAACAAACTTACGAAAATATATTGAAAACACTTGATTAAGTGTTGTATATAGGATAGATGGTGACATGTTTGCCTAGACTACCTTAAGGATGAATGACTGCAGCATTCAACCTTTGAAGGTGCTACCGGATAAACATTCCCAAACAGCAAAGACAAACATAAATGACAACAGAAAAACAATGATAAAACTTAAACACCAGCCGCAAAGACTTAACATTTAAAGGCTTTTAACAAAGCCAACAAGTAGCATAATTGTTCAAAGGGCTACAGCCCATAACCATCAAGGAACCACTGAAGGTTCCAACAAAAGATAAAAAGTACTTAGAAACACAAACACAAAGTTAATTGTTTTAACAAACCAAGATGCTAAGAAAGCTACGAATGGGAAGTTCAGACATCACCACCAGACTCTGAAGGCTTAGAGGCTTCATCCTCATTCACAGCCTTGACCACCTTCGCCTTCTTTGCCTTCTTCCCTTTCTTTGGAACCTTCTCCACAAGTCCAGCTTCTGAAGCTTCAACACTAGCATCCTTGGAAAATGTTTCAGCCACATCCAACGTCTCTTCACTATCACCAGAATGTGCCCTCTTCCTTGAAACAGATTGAAGCACCTTTGCAGAAACAACTTCGTTTAAACCAGCAGGCTTCAATCCTTTCAGCTCCTTCAAGGGTTTTCCATAGTAAGAAGAGACTTGTGCAACATAAGGGTAGCTGGAGTGTTCCATCTTAAGGACAGTCTCCTTAAAAACATCCAAGGAGTCAGGCTGATAAAAGGGAGATTCTTCCAAAACTTGGCCAGACTCATGAGCTTTAAACCCTGCAACAAAACCAGCATGCTTACCATGGGTCAAAAGCTTGGTATATACCTCCCCAAGGGCTGAGTTGAATTCGGTGGAATGAAGAAGGTAGGTAACGACTTGCTGAAATCCTTCTTCAATCAGCCATTTGTTATCACTTTGGGCAGCAGCAAGGGAAGCCTCCAACCCCCTCTTTTCACTTTCAAAAGCCTTCTTCTCCGCTTCCAAAGCCAATTGATCTGCCTCCACCTTAAGAATAGCAGCTTCATGCCTTGCCATCTCAGCCTCATGCCTTTTCTTCAGTTCATCAATAAGGGAAATCAAAGTAACCTCCTTCTTAGCATACTCCTCAGCATCTTTCTTCATGTCAGCAATGGACTGTTTCATCTCCCTCTTCTTCTTGGCAAAGTCACTATACTTACCCATAACCTTCCTAAACCTGCTAATTCCCTCTGGTAGCATAGCAGCAAGGTTACAAGTACCCACCATCATCTTTGCCAACAGAGCATCATCATCCAAACCCTCAAGACAAGCCTTGGCACCAGGGTAGCAAAGTGTGCAAGAACCTCCTCACAAATAGCCGAAGATTTAAAATTGTCACTAGACTTCACGTTCCACCCAGGAACATACAGACCTTCCTCATCAAAGCTAGCTGACACATCTGTTTCTTTCACCACTCCAACCTTCACCTTCTTACCCTTACCTTTCTTAACAACAGCATCCACAGGAACATCATCCATGGTCTGATCTTGCTCATCTTCAGAATCCTCAATATCATCACTAACCGTCACTGCTTCAGAAGGATCAGCAGGCTTAGCAGCCTTCAAAAGCCGCCTGCTTGACCTCCTTGTTGAAGCCTTGGAAGAACTGGCTTTAGCAAAACCCTTCACATTAGGGATAGCAACATAGTTGGTCCCATCATACCTCCCTTCTGATATTTGGTCAGTGCATCTTCCCCATCTGCTGCTTCAGCATCAGAAAATACAACGCCCGAAGCATCATCACCTTTGATAAAGTCAAGAGCCGACATAACTGCAAAAACAGAACACATAAGGAAGAAACAAAGAAAGCAAAAGAAATCAACAATAAACAAAATTCATACCCTGGCCATCCTTCATCACAACAGGATCTCTACCCGGCTTGTCCCAACGAGTGCTAACACCGGATAATACTAAGAAGGGTTCAGCAAATGGACGAAGCCTTGAAGGACAGGCTCTAAGAGTCGTTAGGAAGGTATCATCTAGTTCAGACTCTGAGGGTTCCCCTTCATTAAGAACGGCCTCAGGATGCCTCCACACAGGCTTAAAAGGGAAAATAGAATCAGACACCCAAAAGAACCTATTCTTCCACTGCCCAACCGTCGTAACATGGGAAGAAAGAAGGTTAGTCTCCACTGATGACCCCTCGAAGGTGAACCAGTCACCATTCTTGGCAAGGCGAAAGAATCGCCTGAACATCAATAGAGTGGGATCATACCCTAAGGCTCTACAAAGACATTCAAAGTGTAAAACACGGCCAACACCATGTGGATGGATCTGACCAAGGGAAACCCTATAATACTCAAGAACATTCAACAAAAATACAGAAAAAGGATAACGAAGGTTTGCAAATTCAAAATGACGACAGTACAAAGCAATAGAACCAGATGGACACTCGGAAACAGAGAGTTTTTTTACCAGGAGCCACAGGTTTGAACGACAAATCAATATCCCATTCGGCACAAAACGATTCTACCTCTTTCTGAGAAAGAGTTGAAAACGTAACGACCATGTCCTTTTTAGCGCCCATTATGCTCAAAAGGATGATCAGTAAACAAAGCAAGAAGAAGAAAAACTAACCTGCTGTGGTGAAAAATCACGAAACCCTAAGATGGATGAAGTGTTTGAGAGGATGAAGATGAAGAAAAGAAAAAGGTAAAGTAAAAAATGAAGTACAAAAGGTTTAAAAAAGAAAAAAATCAAACGGTTATTTTAATTCAAAAAACCGTAATAATAATGACATGCAGTAATTAGTCTGAGCGAACTGCCAGATGTCACATCAACAGTCCAATCAACATTGAAACTGCAGAGTAATAACCGCCTAAATCACAGCGAACCCTCGAACCTTTCAAGCAAAGGATAAACTAGGAAAACAGTCAGAAGCTTTCAAGTTACCTCATCAAACCTTCTGACTTGGGGGGCTGATGACGTGGGTAGCCTAAAGCAAACATAAATATACAACATTACTGAACAAAGCTTAAAGGGTTGAAGCCTACAAGGCTTCGGACAACCAGGAGCATCCTAAGTCAAAAAGATGACTTGTCCCGTCATCTTTTTCATCGAGCAAGACAGATAAGCTGATGGAGTAACATCAGCCAACAGACCGCAGGTCCATAGCAGCCACTTACCATTTGTGAGATGTCCTTTAGTTGCAACAAGGCTCAAGGCAAGATGCTTTCTCCTTATGGAGATCTCCTTTCTCTATAAATCAGAGGCTGATTCCTCAGCTCTGGACACACCATCACAATCACTCTCACTTCACTCTTCTAATTCTTTTGGTCTTGCACGTGGAAGAATATTTCTCTCCACTCGGATCTCAAGAACTTCCATTTCTGGTTTCGAGTACATCTCAAACCAGAACCTTAAAGCATCTAAAACAAGAAAAATAACCTTGAACCTCCTTCTACGTTTGCAACGTAGAAGGACACCACGACCTGCGTTAGGCAAAGTGGAACCCTTGAACCCTTGAACCTCCCTTGTGACTCAGAACTATCGTTAGGCAGTTATTTGTTGTAGCAACAGCCACATAGGAGCATTGTGGATATATAAGACCACCATTTTCGGCCAATTCGGTCACTTAACAGGCACAAACATACTAAGATTTGTAGTAGGCTCGGGATATTTGCACAAGTAGCAAATTTATTCAGACAACCCTATACGGGCCGTAGAGGGCTCTACGGCCCGTAGACCTCATTTTTTGAACATTATACGGGCCGTAGAGCCCTCTACGGCCCGTAGAGGAAGTCTTATTAATTTTTGTCAACGAAGAAGCAAGGGATGGATGTTTGTTTATGTTTTGCCTACGGCCCGTAGAGACCTCTACGGGTCGTAGACAAAAAAAAACAAAAAACGTTTGGGACGAGGTTCGATCTTGGGCACATTATCACACAAACACACACACACAAGTCTTATTTCGTATATGGGAACCATCTGGGCTACCAGTTCGCTGGTTTCTATATTGGAAAAAATAAATATAACATAAACCAGTATTAGGCACCCTCTACGGCCCGTAGAGGCCTCTACGACCCGTAGAGGAGTTGTTTTTTTTTCACATTTTAATTGTTTAATAAATAACCACGAGCGTAGTGAATCATCAGAATAGTTACAAAAAAAATAAATTTTAATTGTTTAATTTTTTAAATTTTTTAATGTCGTCTCGATAAGCGTGTAAAACATTAACACAAGCGTTTATATAAGCAAAACGATAAAACTAAACGTTAACAGGAGCGTTCAAAATAAAGATTGTTTAAAACATTTACAAAACAGAATCAGAAATCAAACATCGTGTCATCAGGCGGCGGCGCGACGGCTGCGGCTGCTGCGAGGACCTCCCGGCCTCATGCGGGGTCTGCTGCGTGCTAGGCCCTAAAGTCGGTGGAACACGAGTCTGCATGCCTAGCTGGCGATAGATATCCTGCTGGCCTGCATTCATCCAGCGCATCGCCTCGTCCTGCCGATCACGCCACTGGCGCATCTCGATGTCCTGTTGCTGACGCCAGGTGTCCATCTGCTGACGCCAAGCACGCATCTCGACAGCCTCTGCGGCAGCCGCACGTAGAGGGCTGTGAAACCTAATTTTTGTTATTGTGTAAATAACATGGCTCTTGTAGTAACATGTCGATGAAAAAATGAGCTATTGCTCAGGTTAGGTTATATACCGTTAGATCATGTTATGATCTAACGACTTGATGCGGTTTTACGCCCCGATCACAACATGAAGGTGTACTGGTTGTATTTTATGTAATAACTATGGGCAGTATTTATAAATAAAAATATTGAAAATCTTAGCTCATAATCTGCCAAATCTTCAGTTTTTAATTATTTTCACCAGCTCTATAATGCTCTATAGGAAGTCAACTTTAAGGCAGACTAAATTAATTATGGTCATGAGTCATGTGTAGCCTGGAATTCATATATTAATTATTAAGACTAAGATACGATACCATCTACCATTTTTTATTGACATCAGGAGATCAAGTCACATATAATATGTAACATGCATAAATGAAGCACCATAACTTTTTGAACTTTCTTTAAATGTCATGTTATTATATACAAAAATCTGACACCATAAGTTTAAAGGGATTTGTTGGACACTATGCTAGGGTGGTGGGAGTGTTTGCTGGAAGTGGCTGTTAATGCCCCCATATATGCTAGGTGGCATTCGATAAGTGGCTGAGGAAATCACAGCTCCATCGGTCAGAGGGTTCAAGAGTTTACTGCTCCCCCATACTGCAAACCACAAAGAAAATCACACACATGGTTGGTGCCGATGATGGGTGATGGATATAGCCTATAGGGTGATGCCTAACCAATTCCCTTCGCCCTTATGATAATATAACTTTTAAGAAAATAAAAACTTACTTGTTCTAATTAAATTAAACTTTTTTTTATCATAATCAATGTTTTGAAAACGGTAAATACCGGCTAGTTACACCAATATTACCGTTTTCGAATGGAAATCTGGTACGAAACACTCCAGTAAATATGAGAAACGGTATCGATTTTAAACCGCCGATAAAATTCGGTATACCGGTTTGAACCGCTATACCGGTATCGGCATATGTTAGTTTTTGGGTTATTTTTAGAATATTTTTTTATTAAGGAACAACTTTTAAAAATTTAAAAAACTCTGTCTTGATACCGTAAGCACTGATATCATATTTCTTAATGGGAAAATCACGGAAATAGCCATTGACCGGGTCAAATTACGAAAATAGCCAGCGGAAGTGTCTTGGGTGAGACGCTTCCCACATCCCGAGGCCCTGAGCCGACTCCAAAGACGTCTGTCAAAAAGAACCGCTGAATGGTTGCCACGTGTCCGATACTCTTTCGAAACGTCTTTTGAGACGACATGACCACTCCGAAGTCGTGGGAGACGGTTCCAGCTCTTCCCGTCTCATGGCTCGAGCCGGCTACATTTTCTCCTTCGGCTTATCTGTAGCCGTCTCAATGACGACTCCTAACCTGCAAAAGACGGTTTCGCAAGAGACTTCGTGTGCTCTCAAGAGCTCTGACGTGAAGCTGCTGAAAGACGACTTAGTCACTGCAAAATGTCAGCCGATGTCTCATCCCCCGTCTCCTTGACGGCTCACCACCCTGCAAAAGACGGCTCCGCAAGAGATTTCCTGATCTCTCAACATTTCTGACTTGAGCTGCTGAAAGACGACTTACTCACGCGCGGAGATGTCATCCGATGTGTAAAGTACAATCCGTACATCCCCCGAATTTGTATATTATGGGGAGCAACATTTATGTTTTCGGGATTTTATTAGTGTTTGTTATTAAGTGTAGCAAGCATGTATTTTGGAGCAAGCATTTCTTTTTTCAGAGTTTTGTTTTTTGTTATTAAGTGGAGCAAGCATTTATTTTGTTATAAATTTTATATAATGGTTCGATTTGTCGTATACCTTAATGGGAAGTTGGATGTTGTAAATGGGAAGGTTGAATATGTGGTTGATTCAAAAAGTAAAAGGTGTTTTCTTAAAATCGAAAAATCAAACATGTGTTATCTTAGTCTATTATCTTATATCTCGGATAAGTTTCAGATTTCGTCAATTACACGTATAGCATATAAAACGTCTACGTTTGATGATACAATCGACATACTTAATGATCGTGATGTATCCTATCTTTTTAAAATTGCTGAGCAAAGTCCTCTTGAAATAGTCAAGCTATATATTGTTGTTTCCGATTGTGGTGTCGGATCGTCTAATTGTGTTCCTTCAAATGATTTTAAAATTCCTGATTTAAATGCGCCTCCTGCAAACTTTACACCTGATTTAAATGCGCCTGCTGCAAACTCCACTCCTGATTTAAATGCTTTTTCAAATGAAAACGCAACCCCACATAGTTGTCTAGGAAAAAGAAAAGTTGTGTCGTCTGGTCGTTTTCCTGAAGGTTATATATTTCGCGACAAGGACGAAATGAAACTTGAGTTGGGGAAATTGTGTTTATTAGAATGTTTCTTTTATAAAGTAGAAAGATCCAGTAAAACACGTTATGAGGCATCATGTTCCATTGAGGTTTGTGATTGACGTTTTAGGGCATATGCCTTCCCAGGTGGTAAAATGTTTTTTGTTAAGTATTTTAATGATAATCACACATGTTCCAAGACTCAAACTCACCCTCATCTTCGTCAAGCTAACCCAAAAGTTGTTGGCAACGTATTAAAGGACCAGTTGAGAGATAGTGGTCGTGTGTATCGTGGTAAAGAAATTGTCCTAGATTTCCGACACAGATTTAACGTGGACATAAGTTACTCTCAAGCATGGCGTGGGAAGTGTTACGCGCTTGGACTTTTGCAAGGAAACAGCAAAGATTCTTTTGCTGAGCTCCCGCTTTATTGCTACAATTTGGAAAGGACGAATCCGGGGTCAATTACTCACATCCGCACTGATGAGGAGAGTCGATTTGAAATTCTTTTTGTTTCCATTAGTGCTGCTGTTAGTATCAAACTTTTTACAATTTCTTACAACTTTACTTTTTTTTTATAAAACTAACTATTTGTGTTTTTTTTTTAAATTTGTTATAGATCAGGAGTTTTATTCATTGTTTAAGACCAGTGATAATTATAGACGCTGCGCACCTGCGAGGTGAGTTTAAAGGAACGTTGTTTCTTGCTGTTGGAATGGACGGTAACAACCAAATCTTACCGGTTGCGTTCGGTATCGGGAAATCTGAAGATGGTGAAAGTTGGATATGGTTCTTGTCTAGGCTTAAAGAGTGTATTGGTGAACCTCAAGATCTGGCGATTATTTCCGATCGCGCGAATTCCATGACCTGGCGATACATACTGTTTTTCCCCGTTCTTTTCACGGGTTGTGTTGTCGTCATCTTATGGTCAACTTAAACCTACCCTCGGATAAAAAGAAGGAATTAAAGGACCTTTGGTGGAAAACTTGTAAAGCTTATCGACTATCTGATTTTGATGATAACTTCAATTCCTTGTGTGCAGCGCTCCCGCGAGTCAGAAATACTTTGTTAAATATCGGATTTAGCAAGTGGACAAGAGCACACTGCACGGGTAAAAGGTATCATTATATGACATCAAACAATGCAGAGTCGATAAACGCATTATGCAAGCATGCAAGAAAAAATCCGATCACCCACCTTGTTGAATTCTTTAGACAAAAACTTCAGCAATGGTATTATCAACGTCGAAAGGAGGGTATCGAAAACACCCACGTACTTACTCCCTTCGGGGTGAGAAAAATTCAGAAAAAAATTAAAGGGTCTAGGACGTGGACTGTTTATGGTGTTGCGCTTTACAGTTTTCAGGTTGAAGATGGTAAGAAAAATGGCCTCGTTGATATGTTGAATCAAACATGCAGTTGTCGGGTGCCACAGATATCTGGTTTCCCATGCGGGCACATGATTGCGGTATCAAGATTCTTAAAAGAAAATGATTGTAGTCATTATACTTCTCGTTGGTACAGCAATGAGCTATACAAAAAAACATATGAGGAGGTGATCTATCCCCTACCCCACAGGTCTGAATGGGAAACACCCGATGACGTAATACATTTACAGCCACCGCACATTACAAAACGACAATCAGGTCGTCCTCGTGAGAACACTAGAATTTTATCGCGAGGTGAGGAACCTACACCAGTGTACTGTAGTCGTTGTAAAAGTTATGGCCATCATCGAGACCGATGTAAAGCACCAGCACAATCTGAATCGAGATTCTCAACGCGTGATTCGGGCACCAACATAAATGTTTGTCAAACACCGTCTCCTATTTATGTCGAACCAGAAAACTTTGAAGAATTTGTTTTTCAAAATACGTGTTCGACAGTTAACTTGGATGATGATTAGTCGTGTTTGTTTGTTTTGTTATTAGAATGTTATTTTTATAAAAACACATCAAAATATATTTTGCTTCTTTTTTATTTCCATTAATGAGCACATACATAATAATAGTAGAAGATAAAAACTTGCTAGATTGAAATATTTGACGGTGTGAAATGGGCAGCATAAATTTCATCAGCCATAAAACGACGGTATCTCATACATGCATCATGAAGATTTGCTTCTTTCCACGTCATTGGCCTGTTTTGAACCAAATTTCGCAGCAACATACAAATTATGACCCCTGAATGCCGACCAATTTACTGTTCGTTGCCAGGACAGATAACTTCTCCGCAAATTTTTATAGAATGTATTTGGTCACTAGCCGATTCTTGCCAGTACATTATTGCTTCTAGAAACCATAAGAACGCATACTCAAATTCTATAAGAATTTGGTGAATTTTCCTATGAATACAGAACGTGTCACCACAGTTATTCGCACTACAAGTATTTTCGAAATACACAGTTACTTGAATCGACGGCATGTCAACTTTTAAAATTAACCAGTTATTTGTGTGTAAGGAAACTGGTATATATACCGTATCAATTTCCCAAAAGGGAGGATACATTCTTCTTGAACCATCTGCATATCCATGCGCATGATGATCTTGTTCCAGTAGCAGAGTATAAAATTGGGGTGAAGTACACACCAACGATGATTAGTAGATAAAGACGTCTGTCTCTCTCCGCCGGTATCTCTTAAAGACATCAAATAGTTACACCACGCACTTACATGCTGTGTAATAAAAAAATTATAAATTGAAAATTATATGTTCATAGTTATAACGGTTAAGGAAATATTCAGAACTTACCATATTTTGAATAAAACCATTTCCGTAATAACCTAAAAGAGTAGCCCACCACTCTTTTGTTAATGGTGTTGTGCCCATATAGGTTGAAAAACAACACGTACTATCACCGTCGTAGTAAAATTCCAGAACATTTGTCGACCAAAAATTTGACTGGCCTGTTCGATGTAACCAATTTGTGTTTTCTACCGGATACGGTATGTTGGACATTATTGTGGTGGTGGTGGTGGTTCAAGTATTGACAACATTGTGGTCACCGTGTGGGTATTTAAAGATGATGGGGAAAATGACGAATAGAAAAGCAACACGTGGGAGCTGAATTTTGTGTGGACCCGGTTCACATTTTCCCATACGTGTAAAAGACGTCTCGAGTGGAGACATTTCACATTTCCCCATTACGTCTCCGTAGACGTGTGGTGGGTCCCAGTGACACGTCACCTAAGCAACGCAAAGATGTAATAATTTAAGTATATATGTGTTTTTTATTTAATCCAAAGAATGTAATGTTTATTTAATCCAATCAACGTTCCTTTATAATATATATGACATATTACAAATATTACAACAACTTTGATGTTCAAAACACAACAAATATTACAAGACCTATACTATTACACCAACATTAACAAACTCGTAGCACACGTCGACGACCGAGACGTATCCGGTTGCAGGTAGGATTGTCCTGAATGCATCTCTTTGAATGATGTTTGTGATCTTCATTCACAGAGCATGATTTAGCTCCAAACGATGAAGACCATAACATCATCAGGGCAATCTACACGCGCATATGCAACAACGATCCAAGCACCTCTACGCAGATGTAACAATGATCCAAGTATAATTGGACAATATTTTTCTAAGCCGGTAGGCTTGGGTTGGAATGGTGGCGGATTCAAAAATGTCATGGTTTGGAAAGCTGAAAGGTTTGATATATGAGACAAAGAAAAATTCTTTAGAATACATAATGGATATTCTTTAGAATACATAATGGATAGGGGTTACAAATTTTGGTAAAATGTTGGTGAAGTATTATGCAATTTATATACTCTGTGACGACATAGATTCTGTTAGACGACACAGTGACGTATCACACGCAGTGACGTCTCTGACGTGTCAAATCACTGACTTCTCTGACGTCCCATTTTACAGACACGCCTATTTGCCTTCCCGAGGCGACTCAATCTGTCGTCTCAGACAGTCATTTAAATTCACCTTCTTGCCGTCAATATTTTTTAATACTACTAGTATTATTACTAGACGTTTTCTAAAATAAAAGTAAATACATGTAATAATGATAGATTTATTTAAAACAAATAATACAAATTTATTTAACAACTATTTTTCCAAACTAGTCATTCAAACTATACAATCTACCGAGTTACAAGACAATCTATTTTCGAGATCACCTATTCCAATATTCTACCACCGTTTCTTGTTGCAGAGTTCATTAAGTTTCTGTTTCGCACCTTCCATCTCCATTGCTTCATTGAAATCAACAATTGCTTTATTGAAGTCAACAACAGCTTGTGGACCCAGAAACTCGTTCTTCCAGTCAGCGGGAACTCAGGACCGCATTCAGATTCAGACCCATCTGAATCATACAGGGGAACATCCATCAACCTGTTGAACATGTGTACCAAATCTAAAGGTACCCAATGATCAACCCAAGATTCATTTCCAAAGTAGCACGTTGAAGAATCGCATCATCCGATGTCGCCGACGTCGCTAATCACATGATGCGATTCTTCAACACCGGATGGCCTTGCGCTACAGGCTTTGCCTGGAAAGTCGATCCCCCTAAAGAGTATGTTGGAATGTCTGGGTTTGGTAGACTAGAGATTGAGACTACCAATGACAACCAACTCTCTAATATTATAAACTACAGTGACAATGTTGCATTCTACACGTGTTATACCATGTGTGGATGTAACATTGATCCAAGTAGTTTCATGTGGATGTAACACCGATCCAAAGACACCGCTTTTTGGACCCCAGAAAAGCGATGCCAAGCAGGGGATGAGACAGGAGAGGATGCTTTTAAGCACGGTTCATCCCCGCCCAAAACTGTTAAAACTCCATGTGGATGTAACATCGACCCAATATCAATAAAAAACCGTACCCTCCAGAACAATTGCGGGAAAAGTATTACATCTCATATTGGTATTTTGTTTAGTTTTCTACAATTGTGTTGTAAATGGGATTGAGATATGTGGTGTTGTAAATGGGATTGAGATATGTGGGAATGATGTAATGTATTTGTGTTGTAAATGGGATGGAGAGAATGGGAAGATGGCCGTTGCCTTATATAACAAATGGTGACACATTTTCCCATACGTGTAAAAGACGTCTCGAGTGGAGACGTTTCACATTTCCCCAAATATTACAATATTACAATTTGTAACACTACAAAATATTACAAAAACTGAATGACTACACGAACAATACACAAACTCGTTGCACATGTCGACCATAGAACATAGTTAACACTAGGGGAGGGGACGTTACAATATTACAATTTGTACACGTCATCGACCACAAACTCGTTACACACGTCGTCGACCGAGACCAATCCATTGCACACGTCACCCACGGTATTTAGCACTAGGGGAGGGGAAATTACTTCCCAAATTTACTTGCTTTGAACCTTGTTTGAATGGTGTATGTGCTCTACATAGACAAAGAATCGAACTTGCCAATAATGTAGACCACCACATCAACGATACATTCTACACGGGTTAACCCACACACAGATGCAACAACGATCCAAGCAGTTGTACGCAGATGTAACAATGATCCGAGTATAACCGAACCGGACAATATATTCGTAAGCCGGTCGGCTTCGGTTGGAAAAGTGGAGGATTTAAAAATAAAAATGTCATTGATTGGAAAGCTATAAGGTTAGATGATTGAGAGATGGTGCAAATTTTGTGAAGTGAAATGGGGTATTTATACGCATTGGAGAGACGTTTCCCAAGACGACTCAAAGTCGTTTCATGGTTCCCGAGACGGCTTTGGAAACCGTCGCTTTATTTAATTTAACATTATTTACCGTGCAAATTTTTTGGATATTAATTTAACATTGTTTATTTAATCCAATCAACGTTCCTTTAATATATGACATATTACAATTATAACAACAACTTTGATGTTCAAAACACAACAAATATTACAAGACCTATACTATTACACCAACATTAACAAACTCGTAGCACACGTCGACGACCGAGACGTATCCATCACCAAATTGGCCAAAGACTTTGTCAAACTTACCAAAATAGCCACCTCCCATCTCTTGGAAAGATGCATCCATTATCGAGACGTATCCGGTTGCAGTAGGATACGCATTTGCTTGAATGATGTTTGTGATCTTCATTGACAGAGCATGATTAGGGACAACTTTTTTTGTCCCTAACATCAGCATGGCAAGCTACACGTGTTGACCCACGCGCAGATGCAACAACGATCCAAGCATCTCTACGCAGATGTAACAATGATCCAAGTATAATCGGACAATATTTTTCTAAGCCTGTAGGCTTGGGTTGGAATGGTGGCGGATTCAAAAACGTCATGGTTTGGAAAGCTGAAAGGTTTGATATATGAGACAAAGATAAATTCTTTAGAATACATAATGGATATTCTTTAGAATACATAATGGATAGGGGTTGCAAATTTTGGTAAAATGTTGAAGTATTATGCAATTTATATACTCTGTGACGACTTAGATTCTATTAGACGACACAGTGACGTATCACACGCTATGACGTCTCTGACGTGTCAAATCTCTGACTTCTCTGACGTCCTATTTTACAGACACGCCTATTTGCCTTCCCGAGGCGACTCAATCTGTCGTCTCAGACAGAGTGAGACAACGTAGATTTCCAACAGTCGTTTAAATTCACCTTCTTGCCGTGAATATTTTTTAATATTAATATAAGACACCGTGGTTTGTCACAAGGATGCGCCAAAAGACCCGGAGATTCAACAACTCCCGCGTGCGGAAGGGTCAGCCTTCCCCGGAGGGGTTTTGGGGTCGCGTGTTTATTGATTTCATCGAACACGTTGGCACCAACACCACCAAGACTCTCCGAGACCTCCAATTCAAGTGGGCCGATCTCAATATCAAGTGTGAAAGGAGGACCACTGTATCCGGAGCTTTATATTTACTTTTATAGTTCAAAAGAAAGAAAATAATTAAAAAAATTATAAAATAAACGGTAATAAATGGTAACAATAAAACAAAAGTAAAGATGTATGTATTTACTTATGTTTACATTTTGTTAATTTGATATACGTTAGGGGCTGAATATGTACTTTATTTTGGTTATTTAAATCGTTTCCTTCTCTTTAATGTTTTTTTACGCCCTGTAAGATGTCCCGAGCATCATCTTCTTCCTCGAGGGCAGCTAACAACTTCAGCAGAACTAGAGAAATATGCTCATCATGCGGTGAAGATACGCGTATTAAAGTCTCTCGAACTGAAGCAAACCCGGGTAGACGGTTTGTGTGTTGTGTAAGTTAAAAGAATTTGTTTCCTTTTGTTTTTTATACAATGTTAATCCCATTATTAAATCATATAATGATTTGTTTTTTTTTTATCATAGACGGCTGGCTGTGGGTTTCTCAAGTGGGTGGAAACTTTAGGTTGTTACTACTGCGAAAGTTTCGTTCCTCGTTTGTTGCTGTCGTATAACGAGAAAAAGGAATTAACTAAGGCTAAAATTTTGGAAGCCAGGCGATTAAGTGTATTAGTATGTGTACTTATGTTTGGAACCGAAGAGAGATATTAATAATATTACAAAACTTATATGTTTAAATATAAATAAATGTTCAAACCATTTCAACATCTCTATTACATAACTCCTGACCAGACGTTTCCGCCACCACGAGATCTTCATCCGAAATGTTATCACGAAACAACAGTGCAAGCCTACGCCTCATTTGTTGTGCAGTTTGAACGCGGTCTTCATCTTGATTAATTGGTTGTTTATTAATCAACCTATCTAGAAAAATGCAGACCCAAACGCCACAATCACCATGTACTCCTTCCTGTTGAGGTACATCAGGTGGATAAACATTTTGGAACGGGAACCAGTAGTTGTTTGGATGCTGGTCATCTTTGTAATAGTTGTGCTCCCGTAACCACATGTCAAATGCAAAATTGATATGACAGATAAACTCTCTTGAATCCAGTGCCGGTGTACGTGAAGTCGATAAACTGAAAGTCCCAAAATATAATACAAAATTACAAAATGCACGTATATAACCACAATAATACCAAATTAGAAACTTGACATACCTGTCGTATACGGTTAGTGTCTTTTCTGGTAGGTTGAAAACTCCAAGCAACCAATGTATACCTTTAATGTTTATCGGAACGTACACCTCGTCAACATCTCGGATGGATGGATACGGTGCAGAAGAACCGTTAAAATAATCCCCAAAGCTGGTTTGTGAAAGGGGGTTAATCAAACCCTGTTGAAAATATGGAGGAAGAATGCTCCAGCGATCGGTTGGTAGCCTAGATTTATACAGGTGATTTGCCCACCCGAAAATATGCTGTTAAACAATCCCAATTTCAGTTAATACGTTGTATTTATAAAATTAGAAACAATAAAACAATCTAAAATTATTATTCGTTACCTCAGAGCAAAACCAACCATCACCATCATCAGCAAGCAAAGTACTCCAAAAGTCTCGGGGTAGTAAATTCCCAGTCAACACACATTTCCTTTTTTCATTGTTTGGATACCAGGCTCGGATTGCTTCTATTTTATCGTCTTCCTCTTTTGAAATCAGCCTCTTTTTGGGTTTGGTTTTCCCAGCGGTAATCGGGGAAAGCATACAAGATGCGGGCTTTGTTGTCCGTTCTGACCGTCTCAACTCGACAGCTTTGGGCTTTTCACTCTATAATAAAAAAATAATTAATATATAAATTTTCACGTTTAAAGAATAAAAAAAATTAACGTAAAGACAAGCAGCCTATAATCTAGCTTTAAGTTACATCATTGGCTTCAAACTGTTGTTCCAAATTGGTGGTCTCCGGTTTGTAACAATCAACATTGAAATACTGATTAACCTACAAAACAAATATTCAGTTAAAATGAACCGGCTTTATGTATTTATCTTTACTTTTGTTCGGCAATGTGAAATAAAATTTTACCATATATTTGTCATCGCGCGGTTGTTTTTCATCCTCTACTTGTTTTCGTTTAGATGACTTGGAAGACATTGAGTTTTTCATCCCCTACTTGTTCGGCAAAGATAGTACAATTTTTTAAAATGGTTCACTAAGGTATATTTACATAAAATAAGATGATATCACGATACCTCTGCAAACATTTCACACAACTTCTTGGTTTGTTCATCCAACAAGTGTTTGATTATTGATTTTAAACCACTTTTTGAATCATCATCATCATTCACAATACATGTCCTTGAAGGTCCGGCCGCAGCCGAATTATCATTCTTCGTGTAGCCACCCTCAACGTCATGATCATAACGCCCATCATTTCCTGGATGCATATCACCTGCAGGATTGTACTGCTCATTCTGTGTAACATGATTAAACGGTACTACTTGATTTCGCATTGCATCCGCAGCTTCACGTGCTGCCCTTTTGGCATCCAGGAAAGCACAGCTTGAAACGTACCAATCGCAGACCATCTCCGACTCGGTAGGCGAAAAATCGAGAGGTTTATAATCAACATGCTGAGTGATAAAGGAAAACATTAATATTCAGGTACCACAAATAAATTTTTGGGAGACCGTGAGCATCGATACATACCTTAGCTGCATCCGAGAGCAATCTGTCAACACTTGGCTTAGTGAATCTCCGACATTTTCCCCAGCTGAGAAATTTAGGAATTTCTTCTTTAATAAAACAATTATCTCGCCGTCTAAATTCTGGGAAAACTTCAAAGAGACAAATTTGCATACAAAACTTGTAAGACAAACAATCGAATTTGAATAAACGAATTTGATAATTATTCTAAACGAATACCTTGAATGCCCAAACAAATCCACCTAAGCCGAAACCCTTTGCCTCTTTCTTCTTTCGGCGGTGCATTTCATTCAAATGAGGCCACAACTCATCCCAAAAATAACTCCCCCAATGATAGTTGTTACAAGCTTCCAAATCATCAACTAAATCTATCAGTTTCTGATCAACTTGCCCAGTCTTTTGTGTTCCTTTAAAACAGCTCTCTATCATCATCAAAATACAAATTCTAACACAATCATCTTCCGCAAAGTCAATCCAATCAGATTTAAAAAGGTCTTCAAGATCTTGAATACTCACTCTACGAAAATCGTTAGCTCCAAAGAATCTTCTTCTAAAAGAATTTGGATGGTGATTCGGTAACCAGTTAGATTCCCCGAAATGGAGACCGGTTACCAGACAGAACTGTTTCGAGCCAAAGAATATTTATTGATCCCCTATTCTATAACAAATACCGTCTTCAGGGTTCTTTGTAAGAACCTGATGTTGAGCAATACCGTATAAGACGTTGCTACAGCATACCTTCGCCTTAACATCAAGAAATCGGCCAAAACATGTATTCCTAAATTTGGATTCTATGGATTCTGTAATTTTAGACTTCATAAGACTTAAAAATGTCCAAGTAATTCGAACCTTAATTTGACAATCCTCCTATGCAACAGGCAATGTTTAAACACAGAAAATCAATCAACCGAACATAAAAATATAAAAAATGAAGAAAATGTAAAAAAAATAATAACTTACAATTGGTGCAGGAGCAGGCAAGTCAACAGGAACGTCGTTGTAAGCATTGGGAATTTGTTGGATGGCAAGATTGGTAAGTTGTTGGTTGGAATGATGTTAGGACAAAAAGGATTGGTGAAACCACTTTTGCAAACCTTAGTCTAATTCACTTCTGTCAAAATACTCTAAGTATAGAACTGCTGAAGACAAAGGATCAAACTGCTGAAGAAGAGATTCAGAAGTGCTGAAGAAGAAAAGTCATCAGAAGTTCTGAAGTTCAAACCAGACACTTCTACTGAAGAACTACTGAAGACAAACTACTCATCAGTAGTTTGTCATTCATCAGTACTTACAGAAGATCTTTTCCACCGCCTTTGTATATCAGTAGTTTAATACTTTAGTATTTCTTTTTGCTTTATGTACAAGTTCCAAGACTGCAACTTGTTGCAACTTGTTTCTAAACTTGCTTTTGGCAAGGTTCATGTATTTGTAAAGTCTATAAATAGAAGGGTTCATCCCTCTGTTTTAGACGTTGATTTTAATACAAGAAATCCTTCAACACTTATTATTGTTATTTCCATTTCGTGTTTACTGAGAATCTGTCAAAGTGTTTCATTCTCATTCAATACTTAGATTCTTAATAAACACTTATCATTTATTAGGTCTTGAATCCAGGGGGAGTAATAACTCCTGTTGATAAGTGTAGCTTTAAACTTATAAACATTCCGCTGTGCTATCACTCACCAAGAACTTGCTAAAACACTTAAGTGTCAACTAGCAAGTTCCAACACAAGAGCAGCTTACTGATCCAACAATTGGTATCAGAGCACTGGTTTATCTGATCACATATCAATCTAACACATTGAGAATCAGACATAGGCTCATATTGATATTCATTAAAGGATTATAAGCTCACTTTTATCAACATCCATCACTTTAAGAGATATTTGACAAATCAATACTCTTTAAAATGGATCCTCATAATACTGGTTCTGCCACTAAACCTGCCATGCTTGTAAGAAATGAATATAGCATATGGAAAAAGAGAATGGCACATACCTTGTCACAGACCAACACAGGTTGTTGGAGATATGTGATATATGGTCCTCATAAACCAGTAAATATAAATCTTGAAACTAAGGAAGAGATTCCAAAAGAACCAAAAGACTATACTGATGATGATTTCCTAAAACTTGAGCTTGATGCAAAAGCTTTTTCTATGTTGGCAATGGCACTCCCAAATGAAATCTATTCTGGCCTATTACATTGTGATAGTGCCAAAGAGCTTTGGGACTGCCTAAAAGAACAGTTTGGAGGAACTGAAGAGGTGATTGCCAACACCAGAGAAATCTTGGCTCAACAGTATGAAACTTTTGCTCACATTAATGGGGAAACTTTAACTCAACAATTTGAAAGATTTTCCTCATTAATATCTGAGCTAAAACTAAATGGTCAGACCTATACAACTGTATCTATGCTTCATAGATTTTTAAGGTCTTTACCTGATAAATGGGAAACATACTCAATAGTCTTAAGATCTTCACCAGATTTTAGCTCCCTCACTCTTACAAAACTTCATGGGAGATTACTTACTTTTGAGAGAGAAATTGATCAAAAGAAAAAGTTACAAAATTCTGGTAAAACTGTTGATGACTATCTACCTGGTAGTACAGCACTATTGGGACAAGACTCACCAACTTGTTCAAATAGTTTTGGATCTTTTGACCACATTGACATAACTGCTGGGATCTCATCTGAAAGATCATTCCCAGGTTATGACAATAATGACTTTGGTCAAATTGCTGATAACATGTGTTTTATCATGGATGACTTAAATAGTTTCAGTAGTGATGACCTTGAAGAAATGGATATTTTGCACCAACTTGCCATGTTAAGTTTAAAAACAAATAAATTTTACAAAAGGTCAGGAAGGAAATTTCCAGGACTTAACAGTTCTACAAAAATTGGTTTTGACAAATCTAAACTTAGATGTCACAAGTGTCAAAAGTTAGGACACTTTGCTAGAGAATGTAGAAGCTCTGGCTTTAACCAATCTCAGTCTGGAAACAATTTTAACCCCAATTATAACAGGAATAATGGAACACAAGGGAGTGCACATTTTGTACAGGCACAAGCTCCACAACACCAATATGTGCCACAAGTACAATATGTACAGATGCCTGCTCAACAGATGCAGAGCCAACAATCAATCCCTCCCTTTCCAACTGCTCAACAACCTCCACAGCAACAACAACCCTCTCAACAAAGTCTATTTACCTCAGGGTTTGTTGACTGGAGCAATCTTCCGTTTGACACCACAGAGTGCAATCCTGATGCAGACAACAAAATGTTTGACATCAACTGGGGAGAGCCTGACAATGGTAGAAAGAACTTTGCCTTAATGGCATTTGAGGGATGCTCCTCAAAATCTGCTTTGTCACAGGTATCAAAAGAATCTTTGACAAAACTATGTTCAAATTCATGCAAAAAATCTTTTGCTCTCATAAGAGAGACAAATGTGCACTTACAAGGAAAAACTAATGATTCTGAGAGAAAACTCACTCAGATAAAATGTGATTTAGAAAGAAAACTTTCTGCAAAAACAAAAGAAGTTTCTAAATTAACTAACTCTGCTATTGAAACCCAAGCACAAATTAAAATCATGATTAATGACCTAGGAAATGTAGACAAGAGCTTGCTGACACCAAGGTCACATGTGAAAAATGGGTGGAATCTTGTAAGGGATACCAATTATTGCTAAACAAACAAAGTGCTTCAAATGTTAGGTTTGGCATAGGGTACAATCACACTGAAACACCAACAGATTTCTCTCCCAAAACTACTGAAGATGGGAGAAAAATTGTTTCAGGTGAAACTTCTGAAGAGGAAGAATGCACATCTTTCCATGAAAACTTTCTAAAGTCACACAAAGAAAGTTCTTCAGAAGTACTGATTAAATCTGACTTTAAGCCATCAGTAGTTTCAACTACATCAGGAGTTGAGAACCTGAAAACTACTGATGACCTAAAACTAATCAAAACAGTCAGAGATTTGTCTTTGAAAGAAAAGACAAAAGAATGTGAAGTTTGTGGTCTGTTCAACCACAAAACAGAATTTTGCAGATATAGAAAGGGTATTCAGTTCAATAAGAAAAATCAACAACTGGTTGTGGGGAAACAAATCAAAAATGATTATGTAAAAACTTTTTCTCCCAAGAAACAACAACCAGCAAAAACCCTTTCTCAGAAAAAGACAAAATCTCAACAAAAGTCTTTTTCTCAAAATTCTCTTTCAGTAGTTAGACCTAAATCATCAGCAGTTTCACAAACTGCTGAGATTAAAGATCTTATGAACATGGTACAACTACTGATGACCAAAGTTGATGGTGGTCCTCAAAAGGATACCACCATTGTACTTAATGCAAAATCCATTGCCAAAAAGACATGGATTTCTAAACTTTTTCAAGAACAAACTGTAAATGTTCTCAAGAGCAAACCCAAAGCCAAACTGGCTTGGGTTCCTAAATCTAACTAATTTGCTATCTTGTGCAGAGAGTTTCCAGAGGCTTAAATAGCATTTGGTATGTAGACAGTGGAGGCTCAATGCACATGACAGGATGCAAATACCTGATAAACAATTTTATCAGTCAAAGAGATGGATCTGTATCCTTTGGGAACAATGCTAAGGGATATGTGCTAGGACATGGCAATGTCTCCTCTGGCAAAATACAGTTTGACAAGGTCAATCTGGTTGAAAACCTTGAGTACAACTTGCTAAGTGTGTCACAAATGTGTGATAAAGGATATTCTTCCTTTTTCAGAAAGACAGCATGCAAGATCATATCACCAGAAGGCCAGAAGTTGATAGAGAAGATTATTGAAGATCATACTTTGTTAATTGCCAAAAGATGTGGCAATGTCTATGCAGTGGACATTGAAAAAGACAAAGTACTGAACAACACTGCCTGTTTCTTCTCAAGGGCATCAACTTCAGAAACTGATCTCTGGCACAGGAGACTTGTCCATGTGAACTTTAAAACCATAAATAAAGTCACAAAAATGGGCTTGGTCAGTGGTCTACCCTTAAAAGTATACCAGTGTCAAGAACACTGTGTATCCTGTTTAAAGGGTAAACAGCATAAGTCCTCCTATAAGTCTATTGAAGAACAAAAACAACTGCATGTCTTCAACTACTCCATATGGACTTATTTGGGCCTGTAAAAATCATGAGCCTTGGTAAGAAGAAGTACTGCTTAGTCATCATTGATGACTACTCAAGATTTACATGGGTATTCTTCTTATTTTCCAAGGATGAGGCTGCTGAAATCATCAAGTTCTTCATTCTACAAGTAGAGAAACAATACTCTCTACCTGTCAAAACCATTAGAAGTGATAATGGGACAGAGTTCAGGAACAAAACTCTGGATGAATTCTGTTTGTCAAAAGGGATTATTCGACAATTCAGTGTTGCCAGAACTCCTGAACAAAATGGTGTGGTAGAAAGGAAGAACAGAACATTAATAGAAGGAGCAAGAACAATGTTAGCTGATTCTGGCCTACCTTTATACTTCTGGGCAGAAGCAGTTAACACATCATGTTATGTTCAAAATAGAGTTCTTGTTGTCAAGAGACATTCAAAGACTGCCTATGAAGTTCTTCATGGCATGAAGCCCCTTATCTCCTTTTTCAGGGCTTTTGGGTGTCAATGTTTCATCTTGAACATCAAGGAATCTATTTCAAAGTTTGCTGCCAAAGTTGACTCAGGTTACTTTCTTGGTTATTCCTCAACTAGAAAAGCCTACAAGGTTTTTAACTCAAGAACCAGGATAGTAGAAGAAATACTGAATGTCAAGTTCAATGAGTCAAAACACACTCTCATTCCAGCACATCCTGCTGAACTCTTTGACCTTGACAACTTCCATTTTGAACCTGAAAAGACTGTCACTTCATCCAAACCTACTTATTATGGTGATCAAAGGTTTGATGATGAGGATCCAGCACCATGGACTCCTCAAACAGTCATTAAGTCAACTTCAAAACCATCAGAAGTTTCACAAACTTCTGACTCAACAAATACTGAAGGCCAAACTCAAACATCTGCTTCAGCACCTGCAACTACTGAAGACACTGAAACTGCTGAACCAGATATAATAGACCTCAGTAGTTTGTTTGAAGAACATGAGCCACCAACACCTGTCAGTGGTTTACAACAACTGATCGAACACAAAGACCATCCACTAGATCAAATCATGGGTTATATTGCATCAGGTGTTCTTACAAGAAACCAGCTTTCCAACTTTTGTCTATTCTCAGCATTTATTTCACAGTTGGAACCAAAGAAGTACCAGGAAGCTCTCAAAGACAACAATTGGGTGCAGACAATGCAAGATGAAATGCTTCAATTCAACAAGCAACAGGTTTGGGAAATCTGTCCCTTACCACCAAACAAGCAACCAATTGGCACAAGATGGGTTTTCAGGAACAAACAAGATGAAGCTGGTATTATAATAAAGAACAAGGCAAGACTGGTAGTACAAGGTTACTCTCAAGAAGAAGGCATTGACTATGATGAAACCTTTGCTCCAGTTGCAAGGCTTGAAGCCATCAGGTTATTTCTGGCCTATGCCATTTCCAACAAAATAAAAGTTTATCAAATGGATGTCAAGAGTGCATTTTTGTATGGAAAGATAAAAGAGGAAGTGTATGTTTGTCAGCCACCTGGGTTTGAGGATCCTTCTCATCCTGAGTGGGTGTACAAACTAGACAAAGCTCTTTATGGGCTCAAACAGGCTCCAAGAGCCTGGTATGATACACTTTCAACCTTTTTACTCAAAAATAACTTCACAAGAGGTGCCATTGATAAAACTCTTTTCATAAAACATGTTGGAAATCATGTCTTACTTGTTCAAATATATGTTGATGATATCATTTTTGGTTCAACAAACACAAAATTGTGTGATGAATTTAAGAAACTCATGCAATCAAAATTTGAGATGAGCACAATGGGAGAACTGCAGTACTTTTTGGGACTGCAGATTAAACAACAAACAAATGGAACTTTTATACATCAATCAAAATATGTTAAAGAATTATTAAAAAAATTTTGTTTACAAGACTGTAAATCATGTTCCACTCGCATGACACCAACCACACAAATTGAACCAGATGATCAAGGAAAACAGGTTGACCAAACCATGTATAGATGTATGATAGGTTCCCTTTTATATCTAACTGCTTCTAGACCAGATATTATGTTTTCAACATGTGTCTGTGCTAGATATCAATCAGCTCCTAGGGAATCACACCTTATTGCAGTCAAAAGAATTTTCAGATATCTGAAAGGAACTCCCACACTTGGAATTTGGTATCCTGCTTCAAGCAATACCAAGTTATCAGCTTTTTCAGATAGTGACTATGCAGGGTGTAAAATGTCAAGAAAATCAACATCGGGTGGTTGTCAATTCTTGGGAAACTGTCTAGTGTCCTGGCAATCAAAGAAACAAACATCTGTTGCAACTTCAACTGCTGAAGCTGAATACATTGCAGCTGCAAGTTGTACATCACAGATACAATGGCTCCAATATCAACTTCTTGATTATGGAATCAAAGAGACCAAGACACCATTGCTTGTAGACAGCAAATCTGCCATTAGCATCATTCAAAATCCTGTTCAGTTTTCAAAGACTAAACACATTGAAATCAGGTATCATTTCATAAGAGATTGCTATGAAAAAGGCAAGATTGAAGTGAAACATGTAGCAACAGCTAATCAAATAGCTGACATTTTCACTAAACCTCTTGACACATCAACATTTCAGAAGTTAGTATCCATGCTAGGGATGCTAAATTTGTAAGTGTTTCTCTTTATTTTTCTGCACACTTTTTTTTTTTTTTACTTTTCACTTACATCTGTTTTCAAAAACTTGAAAAACTTCTGAAAAGAGAGAAACTACTGATGAACAAAACATCAGTATGGGGATATTTTCAGAAAAGTGATTAACTTCTGATAAAACAACCTTCAGAAGTTATGAATAAAGTATTTATAAAGAATTTCTCATCAGCTGTTCAAAACTGCTGAAGAGAAAATGGGAACTACTGATGAAGATAATTATTCATCAGCAGTTTAGTCAAAAAGGGCAAATCTGACTTTTCCCATCATCAGAAGTTTGACCTAGTTGGTTTAAAACTTCTGATAAAGATATTTTTAACCTAGGCGGTTTAAAACTTCTAATAAAGAAGATCCAAGCGGTTAAAAACTTCTGATAAATATATTTTTTCAACACTTATCCATTCAAACACAAAAATTCCCTCCTTCTCTCTCAAGAAAGCTCTCAAACCCCTGAACCTGCAACATAAACACTGTTCGATTCATACACACACACAAACCACATGGCTTTAGTTCTCAAACAGGGACACAATCTCAGAGCCTACTTAGAAAAACAAGAAGGCTGGTCCCAATACGATGAGATCATTGATCTTGTCGTCAAATCCCAATATTTCACCGCTCTCACCATAGACCCACCAATATATCCTGCAACTCTCAATGAGTTCTGGGCTAATGCTGAGACAGTGATGGTGGATGATGAAGTTATCTCCCTCAACTCAACAATTAAAGGGAGACAAATGGCCGTAACACCGGCCATACTCTCAAACAGACTGGGGTTGAATGATGTGAATGCCCCTGAGAAGTTTTACAACTCTGCAATCCACTTAACCATGACTGAGTGTGGTTATCAAGGTACTCTCTCACAAGCTACTATCTTTAAAAAGTATTTTGAACCAAAATATACTTTTGTTTCATTATATTATTATGTGCTTGAGTCCTAAAACTGGGTCTTATGACCAGATGCCCTCAACCTTTCAACCAATCTTTTATTCTATTGTGAATGAAACAAATTTCAGGGCATCAAAACTTTTCTTTAATGAGTTGGTGTTACATCACAATAACACTAAGAAAAAGTTTTTGTTATATCCAAGGTTCATTATGCAATGCATAACATCTGAACTGGGTAATGAGGTGCATGTGGGTAAAATTGAAATTTTGAAACCCTTAACCTCACAAGCATACTCAAGGCACAACAAACAGGTTGCCTGGCCAGAAGATGACCAAGGGGAACCAGAACCAGTCCCCATGGAACCCTCATCTTCCAAACCTACTCCACCAAAGGCCAAGAAACCCAAGATAACAAAACAAAAACCCACCAAACCTAAAAGAAAAGCTGTTCAGGAGGTTGAGATGCCTGAACAACCTGTTGTGCAATCTGCACTTGTTAAAGATGTGACTGAAACATCCTCTCAGTCTCATCCATCTCAAACCCCACCAAGAGCACCAATAACAATCCTCTTCAAAAGAAAAAGACTTAAGAAAAATATTCCAATAGATTCCTCTTTTGAAACTGCTGAACCCACTGCCCAAACTACTGAACCAGCACCCCAAATTTCTGAACCAGACATTGAAATAGCCAAACTTCTCTCTGGGCTAAAAGAGAAAGTCCCATATACACATGTCAGTCCCCATCAACCACATCAAACAGGGGACATAGCCTCAGAAAGTGACATGGATGTGGACACTCAAAGCCCTAACCAAAGAGATGAGGATGAACCAGAGTCTCTAAGCCCAAACTTAGAAACTTTTGGTACTTTTGAGGCTGCTACTACTCATTTACCACCCAGTGGTGGACCTGAGGACAGAAGTAACATAGCTAAGACCTCAACTGTGGCAACTACTGATGAAGGCTTAATGCCTGAGGTAGGAAATCCTCTGAACCAAGAACAAGAGGTACATGAGACAACTGAGTTGGGCTCAGCTCATGATGCAACTGATACAGTCCTCATTGAGGATGTAATAAGGGATTCAGATGATTCCATTGATTTGGACGATGTTTCAAAACACCAAACTACTGAATTGACGGCTACAAGTGAAGGTCCTGCACCTGGTGTCTCTAAGCTCAAGAAGCTAGTCACACCATCTCAGGTTAAAGCCCACTCAATCCATGATTCCCCTAGAGTGGCATCTTCTGTACAACAAGAAGATCAACCAAAAACACACCCCTCACTACAAATGCCTACCCAATTCCCTGGGCAAACAAGCATAGACCTGAACCAGCTATGCAGCCCAGATGGTCCCTTGTATCACATGATGAGCACCCTCATCAAGAATCACATCCAAACATACACAGCTAACTTGGAGCTGTCCATGAAGAACCAATTTGGAGTGATACAGACGAAGATGAATGATCTGTCCAACAAGATTGATCACAACAGCAAACAGATTACTCATCTTCAAGGTCATTTCTCCCAAGCTTCAACCTCAAAGGCTGATGAAGCCAAAAAGGGGGATAAAATCAAGGTACCTATGGATACACTTGAAGCCAGAAGAAAGGCAAGAGTGGCTATCCTAGCAAGAGATCAAAATGATCTAGCTAGAAAAGAGAAACTGGCTCAACAATTTGGTGTCTCTATTCAAGAAATAGAAGATACTGAAAAGTCTGATGAATCCCAAGGGCACACTGAAGAAACCTCTGCTGGCCAAACTTCTGATGAAGAGCTGACAGAAAGTACTGAAGAAAATCCTTCAGTAGTTGACAAACCTTCAGCTGTTGTCAACCCATCAAAGGTCAACACTTCCAAAACTAAAACTACTGACCCTTCCAGAACAACTGCTTCCATTCAACCAACTTCTGCTCCTACTAGGCCTACTACAACAGTTACCACAATGACTGTGCTAAACCCTTCTCCAATCTCTCAATCAGCAGAATTACTTGAGAAGAGTTTAGTGGCAGCCCAAAAGAAGGCCAGAGAAGATCAGATCTGGAAAACACTGGAAGAAAGGGATGAGTTAGATCTAAGCCATGAAGAAAATCTTCAGGCTTATGAAGCTGAACTCCAAAGGCAGGCTTGCCTAGATGAAATTGCTGAAGAAGACAAAAGACATCAACTGATGTCTTACATTATGAAGAACAGCAAAATTAAAGCCCACACATTGAAGAGACTCTCTGTGGAAGAGCTGACAAGAAGAGCTCAACTTATTGCAGATAAACTTGCAACAAGTAAAGATACAAAGGCCAAGAGAGCTCAGATGATAGAAGAACTGGTAGCTAATGGTAATGGTTCAAAAGCCTCAGTGTCCAAATGGAAAGAAGAAAGATTGGTGGACACATATAGAAAATATAAGGCTGCAAGGGCTGCTAATCCAGAGAAGTTTCAAACTGCTGAAGCTTCAACTTCAGTAGTTAGAACTTCTGGTGTTCAAAGAAGACCAGCTACACAAAGAAAGAAGTCAGAGGAGAAAGTAAAGACTGATTTCAGAATGGTACTACTAGAAGGTAGTACAGTAGTACATTCTGATTTTGACATAGAAGAGAAGCCTCTGCTCACACAATTCAGGGATCCTTCCACCTTTGCATATCAAATCCAGAAGACCATCACAGACAAACTGCACACCAAGGTAGTAACTGAACATCATTTGCCAACATTTCAGATACCTAATGTGATGGAACAACAGCAGGGAAGTGAATCCCACCTGAGAGTCACTGAAGTTGAAAACATTCAACACTCAGGAGAAACCCAGGGTACCACCATGGTTCCCTACACTGCAGACTTTGACAAGTCTAAAGTACCAATCATCAGATGGTCCTTTACTGATAGAAACTCAGTACTTGTGACAAGAAGAGATCAAACAAGCAGAGCATATAGGTCGATGAATGAACTGAAGAAACTATCAACCAAAGACCTGCTTACAATCCAACACTTGGAACCACAGAAAGGGTCTCTTACTGATGATCAACTAAACCAGCTCAAGAATTCCATGTTCAAAGGAATATGGAAAATTGTGAAGGACAGAAAAGAACAATAAGGAATTAGTAAGGCTTTGGCTTCATCAATCCATGGGGAGATTGTTAGGACAAAAAGGATTGGTGAAACCACTTTTGCAAACCTTAGTCTAATTCACTTCTGTCAAAATACTCTAAGTATAGAACTGCTGAAGACAAAGGATCAAACTGTTGAAGAAGAGATTCAGAAGTGCTGAAGAAGAAAAGTCATCAGAAGTTCTGAAGTTCAAACCAGACACTTCTACTGAAGACAAACTACTCATCAGTAGTTTGTCATTCATCAGTACTTACAGAAGATCTTTTCCACCGCCTTTGTATATCAGTAGTTTAATACTTTAGTATTTCTTTTTGCTTTATGTACAAGTTCCAAGACTGCAACTTGTTGCAACTTGTTTCTGAACTTGCTTTTGGCAAGGTTCATGTATTTGTAAAGTCTATAAATAGAAGGGTTCATCCCTCTGTTTTAGACATTGATTTTAATACAAGAAATCCTTCAACACTTATTATTGTTATTTCCATTTCGTGTTTACTGAGAATCTGTCAAAGTGATTCATTCTCATTCAATACTTAGATTCTCAATAAACACTTATCATTTATTAGTTCTTGAATCCAGGGGAGTAATAACTCCTGTTGATAAGTGTAGCTTTAAACTTATAAACATTCCGCTGTGCTATCACTCACCAAGAACTTGCTAAAACACTTAAGTGTCAACTAGCAAGTTCCAACACAAGAGCAGCTTACTGATCCAACAAAATATTGGGAATTTGTTGGTTGGAAACATTGGCAAATTGTTGGTTGGAATGATTCATTTGCTGGTTAAATTTTGTTGCTGCATATAAGGGGGCAAAAAATTGGGTGGCTGGATAATATTGTGTTGCACAAACAGACTGGGTACCGGAAGTTGTTTTGCTGGTTAAAGTTGTTTTGCAGGTTAAAGTTGTTTGGGTGGTTATAATCGATGTTCGGTTGCTGGTTAAAGTTGTTTTGCTGGTTAAAGATCCCTTGTAGATTTGGGGTTGAGACGACCAATTGGTATCAGACAATAATAAGTCTACATCCAGATTTGTTTCCTCTATATTTCCTGGATCCATTTTTCAAGTGGGTCGGGTATTAAAAACGGGTCGGGTTAGAATTTGAAGAATAAACTTTTTTGTGACGTAGCCCCGAAATGTGCTGTGCTCCTTACACGTGGGACCCTGTTGTCGGAATTGGTTAACGTAGTTGAAGAATCTTGGTTGACGTTGAAGGATTTAGTCGGACTCGCCTCGGAATTGGTCGCGGAGTTGAAGAATTTGCCGGAATTGCAGTCGGAGAGTGGATGTGGTCCAAGGGTTGTTCGGACGGGTTGTCGGTGTGGTCCCAAGATGGTTTCGGTAACGACTTTCATTTTTTGAAAAAATATGATCTGGTGCCGTCTTAGTGACGTCTTGTGGTGGGACGATATCTTTGTTTTATAGTGAAAAGACGTTTCGAATAGTGGGACACGACTATAAGTCGTCTCATTAGTTGGGAGATCTCTTAGAATAGGGACAACTTTTTAAAGGTAAAACTTTTCGGAAAGTGGGACACGACTTTAAGTCGTCTCAATTGTTGGGAGACGTCTATGCCTTGGGATAATTAGGGACAACTTTTTAAAGGTAAAACTTTTCAGAAAGTGGGACACGACTTTAAGTCGTCTCGATTGTTGGGAGGCGTCCATGCCTTCTTGGGATTAGGGACAACTTTTTAAAGTTAAAACTTTTCGGAAAGTGGGACACGACTTTAAGTCGTCTCAATTGTTGGGAGACGTCTATGCCTTGGGATTATTAGGGACAACTTTTTAAAGGTAAAACTTTTTGGAAAGTGGGACACGACTTTAAGTCGTCTCGATTGTTGGGAGACGTCCATGCCTTCTTGGGATTAGGGACAACTTTTTAAAGGTAAAACTTTTCGGAAAGTGGGACACGACTTTAAGTCGTCTCGATTGATGGGAGACGTCTATGCCTTCTTGAGACTAATGTGACAATTTACTCCTTTTAATAAAAAAGACTTGTTAGTTCGAAACAAGTGTTTTCACATAAAGATGTCTGACAGACAGAGAAATCATCCGCCTGTGGAATACTGTTCTCAACCAGCAGAGAAATCATCCGATTGGATCTTAAAAAAATGGAGGCGAACGAAAAATAAGCCGGAAACTTCTTCCTCCGCGGACAATACTGAAGGAAGCGAGTATGTACACAATCGACAAAGCTTACACCAACACAATGCTGGAAAATGGGCTATTCCAGATGATGAAACAGACAACTGGTTGAAAGATGTTTTTGCCTTTTACCGTAGAGGAGACGCACCATTTTGTTATTCGGCAGTTTTTTCAAGAACAGTGGAGCTGGATAAAACCTTTTGGGGAACATTGTTAGCCCTCAATTCTACCAGATCACTCTCAGTAACAGTAAATTATTAAATCTTTTGATATTTCCCTTTTTTTATTTTTTATAATTTTAACATGTTCGTGACGTTTCTATACAGCATATAGAAGGATGGGTTGGAAGACTAATGAACTGGAGGAGTAGAAAGATTCAAGAGAATGCTTTGCTAAATATGCGTTGGACGATTCTACCACCACAATTTTATGATTGTTTATTGGAATCTGTACCTAAAACCGTGGTCAACTATTGCAATGGTAAAGTAAAACCGTTTCCGTCATTTTTAGATGTAGATTACGTCTATTTCCCGCTTCCACTTGAAAATAGTGAATGGTTACTCGTGCGACTAGAATTGGTGTCACAAGAGCTAGTCATGTATGCTCATCAAGATGTTTGTATCGGTGAAAGATACAGAAACCATATTCACCCAAGGTTGACGAAGGTACAAATTTATTTGGGAGCTACCTTAGTGCACATGCGATACTCGAAAAAGTCAGGTCATCCGAAAAAGTGTATGACATTTAACCTTAATGAAGACTATGTTGTGGCATCCAATTCTTTATCTGGTAACGAAGCGGTGTATCTTTGTATGTTAATGGAACATTTAGTCACTGATAAACCCATTGCCGTCAATGGTGATCTAAATCAGGCATGTTTGTCATACAGACGGTTTATGGCCGAAAAAATGTATTTTTGGCGGTGTTTACCCGTCCAAACGTTGCATAACCTATCGCAATTTTATTGTAATTGTAACCCGTATTATTCCTTGCCATTTTTATTCATGTAGTGTTTTGAATATTAAATAATTCGACAAACAAACATGATGACGAATGAATTTGTATCATACAATGAATTGGTATCATACAATATATATCAATGTTGCGTTATCTTTTTTAATGACATAAGTTACAACGCCTATACTATTACAACAATGAATTGGTATAATACAGTATACATCAATATACATCAACTGTATGGTTTATGGTTCACCAATGGAGATAAACAACGAAATTCGCTGCGGGTAGGATTGTCATCACTCTCGGAATCACACACCCAGCTATTGGTAGGATTGTCGTCACTCTCGGAATCGCACACCAAGCTGTTGATGACTGGAAACCAATTCGTCCGTATGAGAAAATCACCAAAATAGCCATTTGACCAAAGGTTTCCAAATAGGATCACCCAGCTGAGGTGCGTACTTCCGCAATTTGTTGGTCAATGGCCACTTCAGTGAATATCATGTTTCACCATTGGCCATTGACCAATTTGCAACTGGAATGGTGACCGGTTTTTTTACCTTACAAACATGACGAAGACAATATGTCAAGTTTGATCAGATTCCCTCCAACAGGAACTTGGTAAGCAAAAGGGAATCTAGGGAAGGAAATTGTAAAACCGATTTCTCATATCCGATCATCATCAAGGTTAAAACCGGTCATTTTAACACGTAATGACCAAAGAAATGAGAGGTTCACCAGCGTTGCACTATGATAAACTACCAGACCAGAGTTGCAGCCTGCACGGCATACACCACGCGCGGATGTAACAACAATCCAAGTAGTTGTATGCAGATGTAACAACGATCCAAAAAATATGGTGGATGGCTTGATGATCCGAAATGAAGACTACAAAAGGAAAAACATTACGTGAACCGAAAATAGATAAGTGTTTGAAAATTTTCGTAAAATTATGTGAAAGCATTTTTTGATTAGTGAAACTAAACTTATCAAGTAAAAGTAACAACTCTTGGGGAAGTATTATGCATTTATATACCGTGTTTCACGTCTCGGGACGTTACTGTGACGTTTTATGCAGAGTGAGACAACTTGGAGTCCAGTCATCAATTTAAATATGTATGACGTCCTAAAGTCAGTGAAGACGTATTGGGAAGTGTGTAGGCTAACCCCATACACATCAATTAATTACCATATTAAATTATATTATTTTATTAATATTTCTACACTATATATACCTACCAATTCTTCACCATAACACATTTCTTACAAATCATGTATACAAAAACACCAAGCAACCAATCAAAGATGGCCTCTTGGACCGAAGAAGACATTCTTGGAATTACACTGGCCTGGCACAATGTTTGCGAAAACACCCGAGTTTCGGACACTAGCCACGAAATTCGGGCAACTCCATTCTGGAATAAAGTTGGTACCGAGTTTCAAACACTTATGGACGGTCAAACAAACCGCACGACCGAAGAAGTTAGAGAAAAATTTCGCAACGTCAAAGGGGAGTGCACAATCTTTGAAGAATTCTTCAAGGCAAACAAACAGGAAAGGCCGAACGAATCCGAAGAACGGCTGATTGAATTGTCAAAGATTGACTACCTGTTCGACTATGATGAAACCTTCGTGTATGTTTCGGCGTGGCAGTTGTTACGCCCGAATTATATTTATCTTTAAGTTCTTGTAATAGGTATTTCTGTCATGTAATTTCTTTAACTTCTTGTAATGCTAGTTGTTTGAATAAATTAAGGTTAATGTTTTAACGTTTTAATGTTTTAGTACATTGTTCAATATCTTTACCACTTAAAACATAAGGTATTTACATTGTTCAATATCTTTTCCTAAATAAAATTTAGAACATTTATCTTTTAAACCGATACCACTTAAAAGCCACGGGGTTTAAAAACAAACCTGAATAAACCAAAACAACCAAACCAACAAGAAAATCCAAATCCCGCATAACTAGAACAACCAAAAATACAATCACAGCAACCACAAATTCAGCAACAACTTCGGCAACCACAACATCCACTCCCACACCATCTATCAAACAAACATAAACATCAGTCCTCATCATCATGAGTGGTACCTGAGCTACCCAAACCAGCCGCTGCATCCAACGCAGCCTTCTTCTCCTGCTCCAGCCGCTCTTGCTCCGCTTTCGCACCCATACGGTCAGATTGATCAATGTAGTATCGGTAAGCAGCGACGGGTTCTTCAAATCCACTGCACTCGCGCACCACGTCAACGATTGGGAACACCATTTGGTCGAACAAAACAAGTTGTTCTTTGAGCTCATCCTCCCGAGGCTTCCCGAGGCTTCCCATAGTGTTCAACCCCTCCGCTTCACCAGAAGCGCGGGCAGCTGAAACAATTGACGTAACCTGATCACCAAGCATCGGCTCGTTCCAAATGCGCTTGAAAAACTGCAAAGATATGTGTTAATTCAGAAGAAAGAATAATAAGTAAGATGGGAAGAAAGTAAAGAGACCCACCCCAGGAACACCTTCGGTCAGCATCCAGTTAGCATCATCTCTCAACCTAGCTTGCACACTGTGCGCCTCCTCAAGCAGCTTCTTAGCACTCTCCACTTCAGTGACAGCGGAAGAAGATGCTTCTTCTGCGGAGGCCTTCTCCTGGACAAGCTGATCTCTCTCTTTGAGCAAGGCAAGGGTTTTCTGTTCGACATTGGACAGCTGGGCCGTAACAGCCATCAGATTTTTGTCTTTTTCTTGGAGCTCAGAGCATGTATCCGCAGCCTTGGATTTAAGTTCTTCAACAACTTTCGCGTGGTTTTCAGCAGCAGCAACCAATTTGGCATTTTCATTATTCAAAACCTGCATCTACTCACGCTCTTTCATACGATCATTATTGGCGCGGTTCCACCTCTCGTTCCATCCCTTTTGTTTTTCGGCAAGATCCACCTTCAACTGCTTTACCTCATCCGCAGCCTTCTCCGCACGGTTCAAATGGCTGTCAACGTCAGATTTCAACTTGTTCTCCGCTTCATTGAGACGTTGTCGCTCGTTCGCAATGAAGCGCTTCGCCCGCTCTACCTCTTCAGCGTCGCGTTGCAGTTGTATATCACGACGCATGAGAGCGTCGATGGAAGCCATCTGGAGCGCGAAACCAACACACAAATATGAAATAAGTTGTGATCTCGGAAACCCATCTTGAAACCTTCTCTCATGGGGTGGGATACAATGGGACACAAATTCTTCTGCAGTCAACGGGTTAGCAAAACGGGAGTTCTCCCATATACGCCAGTTTGGCTTAAAAATTGAATCACCCCCGGCCCAAGCAGAACCGCTTGCCCCTGCAGTGTCACCCCTAGATGAACCACCATGTGTCATACCTACAGCACGAACCTTCTCCAAAGCTTCCTTCTCCGCGGCTTGTTTTTTCAATAACTCTTCCTGAGCACGAAGCTTCTCCAAAGCCTCCTCCGCAGCCTGTTTTTTCAACTCCTCGGCTTCTCTCTCCGCAGCCTGTTTTCTCAACTCCTCCGCTTCTCTGTGCGCAACCTGTTTTCTCAACTCCTCCTCAGCAGCCCGTTTAGCAGCCTCCTCTTTCCCGGCTTGGATCTCTCTGAGGCGAGCCTGCTCTTGTTCTTTTTCCTTTAAACCATGCGCAAGCTTGTCAGCCATACCCTTTTGAGCTGTTTCCTCCTCACTCAAACCCGCAGAAGAGGGCGTCACCCTCGGCCTTGTCACTGTAGAGGATTGAATAATTAAGTACAAGGAACAAAAAAGGGGAGTTAAAAAGGTTAACTAAGAGCAGATACCTGGAGTGCTCTTCACAATCTTTTTCAACACCGAATCACGCTGCGGTGGAGGTGTTATGTTGAAAGCATAAGTAGCTTCCGGGCTCTTCTGAACCTCCTTCAACTTGCGCTTTTTTGCATCAGGAACGTCCGAAGTATCAGGAACAGAAGAAGACGAAAACTTGCGCTTGTCCTTCTGACCATACAACGGCCCTTCACCAACTATATCCAAATGAGACCGGTCAGAAACTCCAACATAATCAAAGCTACGATGCGGTAAATTCACCTTAGACCCTACAGGCGTTGTCTTACAACGCCCACTGGACACATCAGCCCCGCATGGCCGAGAAGGGTGAACCAGGTCATTGGACGACCCGGACGCTTCCTCATCATCAGAGATAATAGTGAAGGGTATGGGTATGCACGATATGGGATCAGGATTAGGATACTCACAAGTAGGTTTGAAATGCGCCGGAGGATCCACCAAGTTGGGAAGATAAAACCTATCAATCATACCGTCTATGGGGTTGGGACGGTCAGGGCGTGTGGCTCTCCACTTGATAATCGCGCTTCCGCACTTCAAGAAAGCTTCCAGCTTAGTAGTCCCTGCGCAACATTAAACAAACAAACAAAAAAAATAAGGACTCATGAAAGTCACACTTTAGGGCATAAAGCACGTACCTTTAGTCAGCAGGTAAGTCTCCATTCCATGTTGAATACGCACACGACTCAAACCCAGGTGTACCAACATGGGCTCCGGACACGTATTAACCTCATACGGAAAAGGATTCTGAGTCAACCTCACATACCAGTCCTGTTCAGCATACCCATCCATCACCTCATGATCAGGAGGCCTTTGGCGGTCTCCCATGACCTTCCAAGGCATGGCAACAGGAATAACCCCACGGTTGATGTAAAAAATTTCTCCTTCCAGTCATAGAAAGACTTAGGAATTTCTGTGCCAATCGGAGACACCGCACTTCTCAGTTCAAAATTGAACCAGGACTGAGACTGGACAAGCATATAGAATACATTGAACCGCTCGAAGGTAGGTTCAATATCCATGGCTCTACAACAGGCTTCAAAATGAACCAATCTTAGTATGCCAAAGGTACTAAGTTGGGTAATGTGGATACCATATTCAACCATGGTATCCACCTGAAATTTAGTAGGAAGCAACCAGAAACCACAACCCGAAAAGTGGACACCATACAGTGTAATCTTACCACTAGGGTGATCCATGGCCGTTTTACCAGCCGCAGGTAGCTCAACACCCCAAGAAGGATCAAAGTCCATGGCCGTACAAAGATCTTCAAAAGCTTTCTTCGCCCAATGGAGGGTGGTGTTATTCAACAACTTTCCCGACTTCGAACTTTCTGACATGGTGGTTTTATTCAACAACCTTGCCGGAGAAGATGGAAAGTGAAGGGATGGAAAGTGAAGGGGAAAGGTTTTTGAAACTGAGAAAAGGGGAAGGGATCTTGGAAAACCTCGCCGGAGAAGAAGAACTAAGAGGGGAAAACCTTTGAAATTGATAGTGTACGAAGGAAGGAGACGGAGGTATATATATACCATATATATATATATATATATATATATATATATATATACCTACTGCAATTAATGCGTCGAAAAAGGTGGAGAACGTGGGTGACGGTTCATTACCAAAACGTGAGCTTTGGCGACACGTGTCCACGAACTGACGAAATTTTCTTCAACCGTCAGACGTCAGCCGTCATCATGACAGACATCCCTCTGACGCCTGACGTCACTTGCCACACGACTCCTCGAATACACCATGTCTTTTCAAATACACGTCAGTAAATGCATAGCTGGCAACCAATGTTGAGGGACAAGTGTCAACATGTTATTGGACATAATATTATTATTGTTTTTCTTTTTTACTTCAACCTAAATACTTATAAATTAACCTTGTTTTTATTTAATAACTTCTACTAATTAATTATAACAAAAATATAAAAATAGACTCTTGATCAGTTTTCTTTATGAACATCCCGGTATAAATTTTACTTAAAACAGAGTTCGTTTTAAAAAATGCATTTTTTAATAAAAAATAATATAAACAATAATTCTTATTTACTAACAATATCTTAAAAAGTTACGTTTTGATGAATAATTACGATGGTTTGTATTATTTTTAAGTGTAATGCTATATTTCATATTTACTAACAATATCCTAAAACTGAATGGTCTTTTATATGATATGTTTAAGGGAAAATCTTGTTATAAAAAAAAATATCTTTTATTGTCACACCACACGCCAATGGCGGAAACACGTGGCGCGATGGTTCAAATGCATAAAGTCAAGGTTAACGCAAACTATAAGTAATTAATCAAAAGGGGGCTCATTTATTTTCACGTCAAACCAAGTTTTAGAGTTACATATCCAAAATAACTTGTTTTAATACATCAGGGGGGTTTCCAAAATATATCCCAATATTGGGAAATAATAACAAAACCCCAAATTATTCGACGCGATGAGTTTGAGATTCCCCCACCCCGCTAGCCACTTCCTGTCCTCCTTCAATTACCTGAAAGATATGTTTAAAAATCGTCAATATATAAATATTGGTGAGTTCACAAGTTTTAGTTTCAAAAACTTTAATTCCTTGGGAAATACCATGTTATGACAATTTATAGGAGTTGCAAATTCTTACAATTTTACTTGAGCCTATAACCAAACCAAGACTAATAATAATGTCCCGCTCCAAGTCGTTACTCGGTATCCTATGACTTGATTTCAGAATACATGCACCCCAGGCATACGCCGATGCATAATCGACGCTATCGATTAGGGGTGGGCCTTGTCAGGCACCAATAGTACTATCCAAATATTCCTTCAGTTTCATTTCCCGAATTAATGGTTATAGAAGAGAGGACTCAACCCCGAGTAGCGATCACAACTCAAGTAATTATCCCGTCAAACATTTTCCCTAACATATCTTTCCCCCGAAAAACGTAAAATAGTTTAAAATGGGGCGTGAGACTCACCTGAACAAGTGCTTGGCTCAAAGAGGGGATAGCAAGCTTGTGGTCACACACCTACAAACGTCCTAGACGTATAAGCCACTATACCTATAGTGCATGTGTTTCGGCAAGTTGTACACCCAACTCCCAGACCACGATTTATTCCAATTCCCCGTTTAATTAAGCGTGTATCCTAGGTTTGTTGGTGATGGATTACCCTTTTCTTACAAGTTATATATATTCGCATTAATATTTCATTAACTTGTATAATATTATTCTCGACTCGACTTCACTTAACGTATAATTATTTTCCCATTAAATAATTATACTTAAGATCGTATCGTTCGATATAATATATTCTTAACACTCGACCCGACTCACTTTACCGCATATTTATTTTCCCATTCAAATAAATATACTAAGGTCTTGTCGTTCGATGGTATATTCTTAACGCCCGACTCGACTCACCACACCGTATAATTACTTTCCCATTAAGTAATATATACTAGGATCTCGTCAGTTCGGTATACACATATATATATATTATTTACTCGTCTCGGTTTTCCTTCTCGTATATCTACTTTCCCATTAAGTAGATGCACTAGAATTCTGTCGAGCCGAACATATATATATATACATATATTTTCCTCGTTAAGTCCATACGTTCGTTTAACCTTTTAATCGTTTACGTTATGTTTTCTCCCACGAATATTTTCTCCAACACTTAGGAAAGTGTTGTATAATTTTCACCCAAGTTATATATATTTTACTTCCTAAAATATATATTTACTTATCTTGCCGTAACGGCATTTTTCTTGTTTGTCCGCTTTTACGTCATCGTTCATTAACACGTCTAAGTCCGATTTCTTCACTTATATAGTTAATTTTCCAAGTTTTTCCCAATATGTGTTTTATAGAAATATTATTCACATCTCTAATTCTCAACACATATTACTTGGAAGGTTTTAAATACTTTTGTATTTTTAACCCAAACTTGACAACTTATATACCAAAAATGTTCCAACACTTTTATATTCCCATTTATATAAAAGTGTTCATTTTTATATAAGTTTTCCCAAGTTTTTAGTTTGTTCATCATTTTATAAAAACCTTTGTTTTTATAAAAATTCTTATGTTAGTAAAAGTCCATATTTTTATAAACTTCCATTTTATAAAAATACACTTTTTATACAAAATACATAAGTAAGTTTACTAGTGTTTACCAAACCAACCTTGGAAAATTATTATTTATACTTTTGACACCAAACTTTCCATTGTTGCATTTTGGGACCCCAAGTTTATAAAATATCCATTTTAGTCCCTCAACTTTCAAAGTTACAACATTAGTCCCTTAACTTACAAAAGTTGTATTTTTTCATCCTAACTTTCAAAGTTAGCATTTTTCTCCCAAATTAGTGGACTTTAAAGGATCATCTTTTTAATGTTGGATTATTTTTACATCTTACCACTTTTAATAGTCTCATATTTCATTAATAAGGCTACTAATATGTGTGATTAGTGTATTTGTCCAACAAATCCAAATTTCATTCATCCAAGTGAGTAGACTTTAAATATGTAACTTTTGTATTTTTGATTTTCTAACATAATCCAACTTGTATTAGGCTTTAGATGGTCATCTTATGATGATCAAAACTACTTTTTAGTATATTCAAGTCACCTTCAAATTTATGCTTAGATCATCATCTTATACAAGTGTATGTGTAGTTTTTATAACTTTCAAAAACACTACATTACCAACATCAAATCTATGGTCCATTCACATGATTTTAATCATCCATTTTAGTCTTGTAAAAACATACTAAAGTTTATGTTCAAAACCACATTTTAAACCTTCATGTACAACTTGCTTTTAAAAACACATAATATGAATATTTAGTGAAACAAAGCAAGGTTAAGAAGCTTACTACTAGCACAAGGCTAGGGAAGACAAAAACCTTGGATTTGGATGTGGTTTAGTGTGTTCTTCCTAAAGGTTAAGCTCCAAGCTCTTGAAACACACAATGGGGTTTTGAAGGATGGATGTTTAGGAGTAATTTGGAAGTGTTAAACTTGAAAGAAAGATGGGTTTATGCTCTTGGATACCTACGGCCAAAGGGGAAGAAGAGGAAAGGATTTACGTTCTCCGCATATTTTCCATACAGAAAAGAGAAATTAAATTTTTAATGAAAATATTGGTGGCCACGTCATCACTCTGCGCTGTCTTGACGTAAACAAAACTTTTACGTTCTCCGCATGGTTTACTCACAGAAACGTGATGGCCACGTCATCAGTCTGCGGAAGCAACATCATCAGTCTGTGGTGGCCACGACGTCACTCTGCGCTGCCTTTGACGAAAACATATCTTTACGTTCTCCGCATGGTATACTTACAGAAACGTCTTGGCCACGACATCAATCTGCGGAAGCGACGTCATCAGTCTGCGGATGCCACGTCATTACTCTGCGCTGTCTTGACGTAAACAAAACTTTAAGTTCTCCGGTTCTCCGCATGGTATACTTACACAAACGTGATGGCCACGTCATCAGTCTGCGGAGGCCACAAAATTAGTCTGCACTGTCTTGACGTAAACATAACTTTACGTTCTCCGCATGGTATACTGGTATACTTACAGAAACGTCTTGGCCACGTCATCAGTCTGCGGAAGCCACATCATCAGTCTCCTAAGGCCACAAAATCACTCTGCGATAGCTTGACGTAAACATAACTTTACGTTCTCCGCATATTTTACTTACAGTTATGTAGCGGCCACGTCATCACTCTGCGATGGCTTGATGTATTTTTTCTAATATAATAATTAATAATTATTTTAAGTTTGTGCACATGACAGGAGTCGAAAAATAAATAAATAATGCTGCCATACATAAATCATACGGATCACTAATTCATAACTAAAACGTGGAGATAATTCTTATAAAGTTGTTACATAACTTACATAATTATGAAACAAAGTAAACACAATAACACCACTTGTCTAACCAACTATTGAAGACCAGATCCATCGCGCGAAGGAAAACTAAACTAAATGATTTTAAGAAGTTTCCTTCTATTTCCTTCCATTTCCTTTCCTTCGTTTAATGAAACTCTGGAACACACCATATTTTGTTTTCCTTTCTTTTCCTTCCTTTAATGAAACTCGGGAACAGCTCTTTCCTTACCTTTATGCTCATACTCAAAAGTGCTTGAAAAGGTTCCCAAATTTTCAATAAAACCCTTTTGAAACGGTGGAGGATTTAGAAGAATGACCCGTTGTTTCAAAACCGGAAGCTTGCTTTCCAAAATATGTCCTTTGTGGACATGCACAAAAGGTAGAAAGACCCTCGTCCCCTACTGCTACCACCACCACCCGAGGAAACATCTAACATTAGGATCTAGTCTTCAATAGTTGGTTAGACAGGCCAGTAGAGGATCCTAATGTTAGATGTTTCCTCTACTGGCCTGTCTAACCAACTATTGAAGACTAGGTCCTAATGTTAAATGTTTCCTCGGGTGGTGGTGGTAGCAGTAGGGGACGAGAGACGTAGGGTTGAGAGGATATTCAACCCTTCATTATTTAGAATGATGTATGTGATCTACATAGACAAAGATCCATACCCTTCATTATTTAGAAGGATGTATGTGATCTACATAGACAAAGATCCATTGTTCATGGATCTGATACCTAGCACACGTCGACCACCGAGGCATATCCGAAGAGGAAGGCCTCGTTTTATGTAACAATAGTTCTCAGTGTGCTTAACACCGACTGTCCTATATCATCTTCATCAACGAATGATGAACAAAAATACGTACGGACAGATACTTACAGACGGTGTATTAGAAAAATGGCAAGTTCTCCCAGCTTGCCCGGCTGGAATTCCTTCACACGTGTGTAAAGGAAATCCCAACTCGCCAAGACATAGATTTGGGAGGCGAATGAACTTGCCAATAATGTAGACCACCACATCATCGAGGCATTCTACACGGGTTAACCCACGTGCAGATGCAACAACGATCCAAGTAGCTGTACGCAGATGTAACAACGATCCAAGTATAATCGAACATTTACCTAAGGCGGTAGGCTTCGGTAGAAAGAGAGGAGGATTTAAAATCGTCATGGATTGGAAAACCTGAAAGGTTTGATATATCAAATTTTTTTTTAGAATGCATAATGGGGAGGGTTACAAATTTTCTTAAGTGAAACCCAACTATATATACCCACGTCTGACGTCTTATACTTATTAATGCTCATTAATGCTCATTAATACTCATTAATACTTCAAAGTAACGGATCAATCTCTGTGACGTCTCTGACGTCTCAGATCTCTGACTCATTCTGCTTCCCGAGACGGCTATTTACCTTCTACACGACTATATGTGACGTCTTAGACAAATTGAGACGGCTTAGATTCCTTTAACTAAAATTAAAGTTATCATCCAAAAATAATATTTTGGTTAAAAATAATTATTTTCTGATTTAAAATAGTAAAAATAGATTTCCCATGATTTTTCTCAACTTAATTGGCTTTTAAAACAGATTAACATGAATTTAAATAGTATTTTTTATTGATTAAAAATGGTAAAAATAGCAAAAATAACTATTTTCTAAGAAAATAAATTTTATTACGGTTGACGTCTCAGGTCTCTGACCCATTTACATTCCCGAAACGTCTAAAGGTGACGTCTTAGACAAACTGAGACGCCTTAGATTCCTTTAACTAAATCTACAAGTTATGATCCAAAAATAATATTTTGGTTAAAAATAATTATTTTTTGATTTAAAATAGTAAAAATAGATTTTCCATAATTTTTCTCAACTTAATTGGCTTTTAAAACAGATTAACATGAATTTAAATAGTATTTTTTTATTGATTAAAAATGGTAAAAACAGCAAAAATAAGTATTTTCTAAGAAAATAAATTTCATTATGGTTTATCATACTTAGAAATTTTTAATCAATTAGTTATCATGAAAATCATTTAAATTAAAAAAAATTACGAAAAATAATCTATTTTCTCGAAATTGAAAGGGAATATGATAATTTTTCCAACACGTCATTAACACGTCAAAGTGACGGACGGACCAACTTCTGTGACGTCTCTGACGTGTCAGATCTCTAACTCATTGTGCTTCCCAAGACGTCTATTTGCCTTCCCGAGCAGTCGTCCAGTCCTCCATTTGACCAACACGTCGTCTAATTGATTCCCGAGATGAGTTACACCACATTGAACTTTCATGTCAATTTCATATAAATGTACGACCGAGTTCAATCTCCGTAACACACTCCACTGAAGTTCTTGTGACCATCAGAAGAACAAAACACCAATGGCACCAACACGTTGGACTGAAGAAGAAGAAATCGCACTTGTACTGGGCTGGCAACTCGTTGAAGATAGCAATCATGATACTAACAAGTGGTACTGAATCCTAAACAAGTTCAATCGCTTGGTATGGGGTTCAAACAGAACAATCGATTCGATCAACCGTAAATGGACTGATTTGAATGCCAAGTGTCAAATCTTCAACGCCTACCACAATCAAACACTGCGTGACTTTGCGGACACACCAGAAGACGTGGCCATCGGAATAACCCAAATCGAGTATGAGTGCAAGCAAAGGAAAGAGTTTAAACACATCTCTGCTTGGCAAATGATGAGGGCTAGGCTTAACGAGTAGCTTGCGCAGGTGTTCGTTTTCATGGGGGTGGTATTTTGCTTTGATGCATGTGGTGCTGATGCTTTGCGGTGTAAATGTTTTTTTTTAATGGAATGAAATGTTAGTCTTAATTATCTTTTATTGTTATTGTTTCTATTGTTTTACCCCCTATGTTTTCGTGTTTTTTTATTTATTTTAACGGTCTGTTTTATATGTATAACGCTTATTTATTTAGGGTTTTGTATTAACCGTATGTTTGTAATGTAAAGTAAATAAAAAAACCTTGCATTAATAAATACTAAAAAAAATACATTAAAAACAAACAAAAACACTTAAACTTTGCGCAACATTCGCCATGCCTCGACATGGTCGAAAGCGTTGCCGTATCGAACCTCATACTCATATTGAGCGAATTCGATAGCCAACTCATCGTCAAGCTCCGGATCGTCCTTGACTTGTTGCTCGTATAGGGTGGTCCACATCTCACATTTGATGTTGAGGTCGCCCCACTTGAACTGGAGGTCGCGCACAGTCTTGTTTGTGTTGTGGCCAACGTGTTCAACGAAGTCGCTAAACACTCGAGCCCAAAACCCCTTGGGGAGGAAGGCGGACCCATCGTCCCGGGGGGGAGGAGTTGAATTTCGGGATCGTTCGACGCATCCTTGTGGCAAACCACAAGGGTAATTTCTTCTTCTTCGGTCCACGGTTTCATTTTTATGTGTCTTTAAAGCGTGGTAAATTGTGGCTTTTAACCTCACGGTTTGATCACTTTATATACAACGACGATGGCGCTGTTAAGAATTAATTCACTGACCGTTTAGGTGACTTAATTCAATTTACTCGACGGTTTCCAAGATAAAAACTTTTAAATTTGGCTGACCGTTTGGTGAAACGGTTGAAATAGTAATTAAATGTGAAAAAATAAAAAGTTTGGCTATGTAAATGAAAATAAATAAGGATAAATAATCAGTATCGTATAGACAAAAAATAAATAAATACTCAGTATCGTTACAGACACAGACAAAAATAAATAAATAAATACATTTCACGTCGTTCTAAATGTATGGCTCGCTTGTACTCCAAGTCTCCTATATCGGATAGCTTAGTTATTGCAAGGGAGTTCGAAACAAGCACACCCGTGGAAATATCCTATCAACAACAACAAAGGGCTCCTCCTTGCCCTACGTCCGTCCCTAGAACTCGTCGGCATCCACCACAACTACCGCATCGACCGACAATCACTCTGCTATACAGAAAAATGTTCCACCAGTAACATGACGTAGATTTGGGAGGTGAACCTTCAAACAGAAATTACATTTTACACGTGTTATACAACGTGCAGATGTAACAACTATCTGAGTATTCCTACGCAGATGTAACAACGATCCAAACCTTTGATAACTTTGTAAGAAAAATGTAACGGAGATGTGAGTGATGACATAATGATATAAAAAAAATCATACATACTTTGAATACTTCCCAAAACAACCCAGATTTATACCAAAAGAATGTAAAAGAAACGGTGGGTGGAGCTCATATTTATACCCAATCTTTCCGCTGGCTAAAGACGTCTCGAGTGGCGATATAAAAAAAATATATAAACAAAAATTTTTTTTGATAGGCTAAAGACGTCTCCGACAAAGTAAGCCGAGCCGATTGGTAGCCGGCTCGAGCCATGAGCCGGGAAGAGCTGGAACCGTCTCCCTCTCCTTCGGAGTGGTCATATCGTCTCAAAAGACGTTTCGGAAGAGTATCGGACACGTGGCAACCATTCAGCGGTTCTTTTTTACAGAAGTCTTTGGAGTCGGCTCAGGGCCTCGGGAAGTGGGAAGCGTCTCATCCGAAACGTTTCCGCTGGCTATTTTCGTAAATTGACCCAGTCAATGGCTATTTCCGTGATTTACCCTTTCTTAATTGGGCTTGAGTTTAAGAACTTTTAAAGGATAGAGATCCATATCATCAAGGATTGATTTCTATATCTGTACTTGAAATGGCCGACATGATATATTATTATTGATATTTGCAACATGTTGTACATAAAACAATTCAAAAAGCAAATCATATCTTCTTGACCGAATACAAACTTTAAATTATTATATGCTAAGTTAACTATACAAACTTTAAATTATTATTTTTGGTAGCTCGTTTATCTATATAAACCCAAGGGTGTCTGCTTATATTTTCAACAATCTCATCACCAGCTATCTCTTGTAGAGAATTGTTTAGCCCCAAGAGAACATGGCTCTATCAGGAAAGTTAATTGGTTATGTAGAGATCAGTAAGACCGGTGATGTCTTTCATGACCTCTTCAGGCACAACCCGCACAAGATGGTTGCAATAACCCCTGATAAGGTTCATGACTGTGAGCTCCATGAAGGTGAAAGAGGGGTCGTTGGATCCGTCATCTCTTGGCACTATACTCATGGTACGTATCGTACTTGTTTCTCCTTAGATATTGTATATTATTTCTATAGCATGTTATTGTCAGTTGGTAACTATTAAACGAGTTAAGACGGAGATGAGCCTAGTGTAAATGAATAGACTCAAGTTCAACTTGTTAATAGTTTTTCTAGTTCAAGCTCCAACTCAGGGTTAGGCTCATCTCGGATTCAACTCGTTTATTTGTTTTTAAGTTTTAGTTATTTCATTTGTACAAATATAGTTATTTCTATATATATTTGCAGTCGTATTAATTTCTTTATGATATAAAAAAAGTTATGTTGTCTTTGTAGTTTTTTCACAGATTTGTATATAATAAATTTTTTAATGTAAATTATATATTTATTATTCAAAATAAAACTATTATATTTAAACAAATATTACGTTGGCTTAGGCTCGCGAACCTATAGTTAAACTCGGGCTCCAGCTCGTTAACTAAATCTACCGTAATATAGGGTTGATTTCATGCTCGGTTAATCTCATCTCATTTCAAAGTTTAAACAAGGTTTATATATACCAATCTCAAGTAGTGCATCAGCGCTGTGGTATGTTACAACCCAACCTATAATCTGCTAGCTAGTGATAGATTGACAAAATTTTGTTGCATTATTTGCATGAAAAAAGAGGGCAAGAAGAAGTTTTCAAAACAGATAATTGAAGTAGTGAACGAGGAAAACCATATGATTGTGTTCAAGGTAATTGGAGGAGATCTAGTGGATGAGCTATACAAGAGCTTCACAATCATATTTCATGTTGAACCAAAGGGTGATGGGCAGGTGGCTACATGGACCTTTGAGTTTGAGAAGCCTGATACAAGTGTACCCTATCCAACTTCTTTGATGGATTACCTATGCAATCTTGTTAAGGAATTGGATGATCATAACACAGAGCACTAAATTGTTCTGCAAGCTCTGATCAAACATGGAAATGGAAGAAAATTCTGCTTAATTTGTGTGTGAGTGTATCTAGTATAAAAATAAATGGCTTGTTATGTAATTTTCTTTTAATATCATGCATAAATTTCTGATCTATGTATCGATCATTATTGTCGTATTTCCTTAATGATATGAACTTCTTGTTTTATAATCTATATCATTTTCTTATTCATAAACCATCCACCAACCCTTCTTTCAGAATATAAGTTACATAATTTATAAATAAACTGTTTAAAATTTCCATTTGCGTAAAAAAATAACTAAATAAAGAATTTATTTTCCTCCATCGTCTATTTCCAAAAGACTCGCCAAGTTATAATTTTCCGGTTTGAAATGCATAAAATGTAACATTTAATTGTGTTTTATCATATACATATCATTAATAATTTTATGGTTATCAACAATTTAGTGAAATTATACTCTTGAAATATGCTTTAAGTCTAAATTCCAATTTTAACAAATTCGATAAAAATTCATCGTAATCCTCTAATTTATCAGTACCAAATGTGTTAGACGATCAACATTGGTCAAATTTGTTGATCGTATGGACAAGGGGTCGACGTATACATGTTGTTATGGAATAGTTATTGTAATGTGACATTTACAAAGAAAAAAAGTTTTACAATGAAATTATACATTGGTGTTCATATACGTTGTAGCTGTTGGTTTAAAATGAACGATTTTGATAACTCGACGCTGTCGACTGAGCTGTGACCCGTAAGAGTTACACCTTAAACAACAAACATTAAATTCACTTACTCGATTAACTGGTAATTAGCAACAATTAACGAAACGAATTTCATTAAACGGGTTTTATTATTTATACTATTTATATAAAGTTTATTTCCTAGTTAAAAAAACTAGTTTTTACCCGCCCCGCGTTGCGGGGCACAACTCAAATTTATGTCGTCTAATAATGAGGTATTATATTCGACCGGCTCATTTTAAAAAAAAAAAAATAAAAAAAATAAGTTTACAACGAAACGTAAGACAATTTTTAGTTAACCTTCGCCATTTTTTTAGTTGGTTGTTTACCATGCATAAACCACGCATAAATCACAGAGACAACTCAAGCGAACCTTGTTGCTTAACTTGCATTTACATAGGAGTCTCACATTTGAATTTTTTTGCTAAAGCAATATACTTGCAAAAACTAAAAATAATTAGCCCAAAAAAAAAAAAACACCTGCCCAAAAAGGAGTTGAACCGCCAAAAAATAGACAAATGCCCAATGAAAGTCAACGGTGCATTTTAGTAGCTGTCCACTGGTCCAAGATCTAATTCTAAATGTAATATATACTAATGAGTTGCAGGCTATTTATTGTGTATTGGGCTTGAAGCCCAGATATAATTAGATATGTGTCACAAATGGCTATTCTACGTAACTAGTGGTATTCGACCGGTGCGTTGCACCGGGGATTCGCCACGCTACGTTAAGTTGGTATCAGTTAGTTGGCGCACTTCGCGCAGGACGATTTTATGAGCTACGTGACGGGAATGCGGTCGATGTTGCCTCACATATTGTATTTACTTTAACTTATTTTGGGAAAAAAGTATAAATATATAGGTAAAAAAAATCATTATAAATAACGCGTTGCGCCAAGAATTCCATGCTATGGTCAGTATTGATCCGTGTCATTACGGTACCAACATTGAATAGTGGTAAGATCTAAAGAATATCAATGTGTGTGATATACATAAATCGAAACACAATAGATTCAATAAAAATAGCAAAAAAAAAAAAGATAATAAAGGCTGTTTCATTTATTAATTTATTATTGTTAAAAGGCAATTATTATTTTTTTTAAATGATATCTAGAAAGTACTGGAGAAAACCATATGTGGTTTTGAAAAACCATCAAACGGGTGAAGCAGCAACATTTTTTGTTTTATAATCTATGCCCACAATAATACCTAACCCTACTAAATCTATGAAACCCAAAAACAACAATCCACATAATAAAGATCGGATATTTAACTGAGAAACTACTAACAAAGACGAACCAAATCACAATGGAAAACACAACTAAAAGGGTTAATATCGGCGTCATTCGATCAGCATTGTCGACTGTTGCCTTTATTTTTGAAGTGTTACACCAGCTACGGCAAACGTCCGGTTGGCAAAGGCGGCAGCCATGGCGATTTCAAGATGTCTATGACGATCGAGCTCGATGACCTCTACTACATAGTATGAGACGAATGTAAAAACCCGAAGGGTTAACAAACCGAATCGAACTCCAAATAAAGCGGCAGAGGAACGTTGTCTCGTCGGAAAAAGAGCCCACGACGGATCCGTCGAAGAAGGCGGCATAGAACCCTAAACCCACCAACAACTTAACTCATCACACAGCACCTCCTCTGCCGACTCACAACCGTAAAGCCGCAGGCGGCGACAGAAGAAGACGTGGCCGGCATATACAGCCGCCGTAAGGAGCGGTAGCCGGCGAGGAGTATAGACAGAAAGGGGAGTGCTGATAGGTGGAGATCATGAGGTGGTGGTGAGGTTGAGTAAGAGTAAAAAGGTTAGAGAGATGGAAACTCAGAGAGAATGAGAGGAGAGGTTTTGTAGAGGAGATGTTTGGGCAAAAATTAAAAAGAACGAAACGTTGGTCTGTATATATAAAAAGACCAAATTACCCCTAACAAATACTGCAATTACAAATATGCCACTGTACTGTTCAAATCACACATCTTTAAATATATAGTTAATTGTTGTTTACGATACTAATTTATTATTGTTCCAACTTGAATTGCCCGCGGTATTATTGTTCCTTTTCTTTTAATTAGTTTGCTTATTCTTCTTCTCTAATAAAAGTTTGTTAGCACTGAATTTCAATAGAGTATTAGAGTTATCATACGGCCTCTGAACTCTAATAAATATTATGGGTTAAGTTCATGTACAAACAACTTTTTTTGTACGAACTGAAGGAAAAACACGCGGTGCCGTTTATAACTAGAGTAATTATAACTAGAGTAATTATATAATTACTCTAGTTATAAACGGCACCGCGTGTTTTTTCTTTCAGTTCGTACGGTTCGTACCAAAAAGTTGTTTGTATTTGATCTTTTGTCTAAATATTATATTATAAACTATTTACGTTTATGTTTATACCCATAAACGTTTATGAATTTATCATACGAAAGTTTAATGATATTGTTCTTCTATAAACGAATCACAACCCCCAAACTTAATAGAGTTATCATAAGACCCTTAAAGTCAAATAAAATTATTTTTAACAAATATGTGTTCTTTTATCTAGTGGGCTTGGTTGTTGTTGTTGTTGTATGTGTTCTTTTATCTTTTTTATAAGTTTAATTCTAATTTTTACTTATTATAATTAAAGCTATCTTTTAATTCTAAACATGTTTACTTAACCATGTTTGTTGCTTATTGTTACCGTTGTTTAGAAAAAAAGCATGGATATATATACTAACCCATCAATATAAAATGTAGCAATAAATCCTCGCCAATGTCCTTTTACGACCCGCCGCGAAACACAAGCTCAAATACTAGTTACATAAATTTATTAAGAGTAAATTGCCATTTTGGCCCCTTAGGTTTGGCCTAAAATGTCACTTTAGATAGAAAAGTTTTTTTTTATTACTAGAATCAATGTGGTTTCATTTTGGTGCCATTTTGACCCATTTTTTAAACTTCGTTAGAAAACTCAGTTAAGGTCAGGGGCATTTTTTATCATTTCAGGTCAAAACTTTAAAAAAAAAAAAAAACATAATTTAACCACCCTCTTCACCACAGTTGATTGAAAATCCCCTTCTTCATCATATTTCCTTCAAAAACCCTGATTCTTGAACGCGATTCACATCATAAACATAATAACTTCACACAAAAATGATTTTTGTTTTCTGTAAATAACGAAATCCCAACCCTAAACAAGAACAAACAACAAGCTTGATGGATCCAATCAAGAATCATGAATTGAATCAAATATTGCTAAAATTTCAACATAACATCGTACTCATTCACCCACTCTCCAAGGTTTCCAGTCCCTGTCATCATCATCAACCACACACCCTTCTTATTCCCAAAACCCTAACCCTAGCCTTCATAAACCCTCTACTGATTCAGGTACATTCAATACTAATTTCAATCCGTTTAAAACTGTTGATTTTGTGTTTAATGTGAGTAATAATGGTGAGAAACAGAAACAGAGTGTTATAGAGTTTTTTGATGTTAGCTTGTTGCGGTTTAGTGTGGGATCTATTAATAATGTTGAATCGGATAAACTGGTGGGTTCGGAAGCCGTGCATGATAGTGGAAATGGTTTTGGGTCTGGTAGTTTGAGATTTGGGTTTAGTGCCGATGAGGCGGACATCGAAAATGTTAGTGAAAGAGGTGCTGAGAAGTTTGTGTTTGGTGTACATTCAAGTAACTCTAGTGGTACAGAGGGAGCGTCAGGTATTGATGGGTATGCGAAGGTTGATGAGTTTACAGTTGAAGCGGATTTTTTTCTGGCTAGTTCGATATCAAACTTGAATCTCGAAACAGGGGGAGCGAAAGTTGTTAAGCATTTGATGAATCATAAGCTCAAGGAACATGAGAATGAGATACCTTAGATAGTGAAAGTTCGGTGAATTTGGTATGTTGGTGTCGTTGTTGATGACGATTGTGTCACACAACGCCAATGGCGGAAACACGTGGCGCAACGCTCGAAAGCATATCAAAGTTAATATTAACACAAACTATATTTAATTAGAAAATATCATTTCATTAAGGTGTCGAAAAAGGGTACCTTTTCATAAACATTATACAAAACAACATACATGAAGTTTCAACAGGGGGTGTTTCCGTCTATTTCCCAACCCAATGGTAAAGATAGATGAACCCCTGACAAGTGTCCGACATCCCATATTCCACAGTACTAGCCGCATACATGTTCAACACTTAGTTACCTCAAAGATATGTATAAAAAGACAACAATATATAAAATATTGGTGAGTTCACAGGTTTTAGTTCCATAACAACAACATTTTAACAACAACATGTGCGGAATGAACACTAGTAGTGACCTTTGTAAAGAGTAGCTAACTCCTACAAACTATGACAAGCAAACCCTTGAGCCCATAACCAAACCAAGACGAATAATGCCCCGCAAGCTGAAGTTGTTTCTCGGTAAATAACAACTTAGTTTAGAATAAGTGCACCCCTAGCATACACAGTAGCATAATCGAAGCTATCGATTAGGGGGTGGGCCTTGTCAGGCACCAATAGTACTATCCAAATTTTCCTTCGGTTCTCGATTTCACACATACACACAACACACGAGTAAATGGTTACAGTAGGCAAGGACTCACCCCAAGTGGTGTACAACAAACCCAAATACTCATCATGCCACTTATCACATTTTAACATTTAACAACATTTTGACATGTAACAACATTTGACAAAACATATCTTTCCCCAAAAACAAAAACAGTAAAAAGGGGCCGTGAAACTCACCTTAATAGCAATGTACACGCAACAGTAGAGAATAGCTATAATCCACAGTCAAACACCTACAAGTGTTCTAGTCATATAAGACATTAGGTCCTTAGTGCGTGTTTTACCGGCAAGTTGTACACCCAACTCCCAACACCACTATTTACATACAATTCTCCGTTTAATTAAAACACACGTCCTAGGTCCGTTGGTGATGGATTACCAATGTTATAAGTTTCACATAACTTATATTTTAATAACCATTATTTCCAAAGTTAGATTCGTCGCCGCGAACAGTGGCGGATCCAGAATTTTTTTTCACTGGGTTCCTTTTTTTAGGTATTTCAATTTCATATGACCAAACATAAAAATTTCGGGTCGGGTCAAGGGTTCAGGCCGGTTTGTCGGTTCGGGTCGGATAATGTTCACCACGATGCAATAATGTAAAAACATTGGCATTAGAAATTTAAAGCACGTAATATAAATACGATTGTCTTTAAGGATAAAAAAACATACCTATAGTTGTTCCCTACGAGTTTTCAAACGTTAGCATTACACAGAGAGGTTGCTTCAGTTAAAACACATCACAAATTGATATTACATGGCTCTTAAACTATACATATACTAACTATGTCAGTTAAAACATAAAACAAATTGATTCAGCATAATACTTCAAATAAGTGAGAAACAGTTCAATAAATGGAACACTTTGAAGCCCTCTGAGAAATCCTTTTATACAAACTACACATTGTGCAAGTACATCATACGGAGTATTACATATATATTGTAAAGCTAATTAATTTCAATAACATCACATTAATGCCTAATTTCATCTTCTTGTAGGATTGTTTCCGTAAGAAGCTAATGGTAACTTATGAATTCACGATTGATGGCAGAAACAAATGGAATATTATAAGAACATTAAATAGATAAAAAAAACTTACAGAGCCAAGAAGGAGGAGGGTAGCGGCAGCCGGCAGGGAAGGAGGTGGAGGTCCGGAGGAGGAGCAGAGGTCAAGAAGGGGCGGCGGAGGTCCGAGGAGGGTAGCGGCAGGGGAAGGATTAGGAGGTTGTATGTGTTTTTTTTTGTTTTGGAAGGAGGAAGAGCTTGTGTGTGTTTTTGTTTGGAAGAAGGAGCAGAGGACAAGAGCTTGTGTGTGTGTTAAGACTTAGGGTTTTGTTTGAAAAAAAAAAAAAAAGCTGGAACATAAAAACTAACGTGTAAGACGGGGATCGAACTTGCAATCAAGTGTATGTCGATGGCGGGTCTTACCACTAAGCCATCTACAATTTTTTATAATGGGTTCCTAATATAATTTTCTTATGGGTTCCTTTTTTTTTCTATATACATTTACACTAAAAATTACAAACCGAGTGGGTTCCCGGGAACCCACCGGATTGGCTATAAATCCGCCCCTGGCCGCGAACCAAGATCATTGCCCGATTTAACCATGTTATGATCTTGTTATTTAATATACATATTTCAGTATATATTAACTAACTTGAATAACATTATCTCCAACTCGACTCACTTTACGGTATAATTACTGTCCCATTAAATAATTATACTAGGATCTTGCCGATCGAGATTTCATTTTCAACATTCGCTCGACTCACTTTACCGTATATTTATTTTCCCATTAAATAATATACTAGGTTATTGTCGATTCGAGTTTTCATTTCACACAATTAAGTTTTCATTCTTAATTTTCATTTAAACATATAATCTATAAAGATTATTTTACATTAATTCTCCCACGAATAATTTCCAACACTTAGGAAAGTGTTGTATATATTTTTCACCAATAATTATTCTTATATATATTTGTCCATAAATATATATATATTTCACATTCACGTTCACCCCTAGAATAATTACTCACATTCAATGCAATAACATATATACGTATCTTGTAGGAAGTTATACCATATATACTTATTCGTCTGATTCACATTTCTGTCCGATAACTCGTTGTAACATAATACGTCCATATCCGATTATTCAAACTTATATATTTTTCGCATCTCGAACAATATAAGTTACTCATATATATTTTGTAGGAGTAATTGCTTATCGTCATAATATTATTTTTTCTACTTCACCGAAATATATATTTAGTTATTTTTCTTAAATTCCCGACAACATGCTTTACTTCAAATTAATCAACTTTAATTTCTACACATTTTCATTTGGAAGTTTGAAAAATAACTTTTGTATTTTCAACACCAAGAATTGGTTATTTTTAACATAAAATGCTCCAACATTTTTATATTCCCATAGATATAAAAATATTTATTTTTATACAACTTTTACTAAGTTTTTAAATTACAAAATTTTGTAATAAAAACCTTAGTTTTTATTTTGATCATCATCTTTGGTAATTTACATTTTTATAAAATCCTATTTTATAGAAATACATTTTATACAAAATATACTTTTGAAAGTCTTATGGATATTTTCATAATAAACCTTTGAAAGTTACAACTTTCCATGTTCAACACTAACTTAATAAAAATCACATTTTTAGCCTTAGGTTTCCAAAAGGGCATTTTACACTCTTTAACTCTTAAATTTACCAAATTATCACTCTAACTTTAAAAGTTACATTCTTATCCCTAGTCTTTCAAAAATGACAAGTTTTCATCAAACTAGCTACTTAAACACATCAATTTTGTCACTTTATATTTTTATTAAGATCCATTAGGGATATTCTTATGTGTATTAGTGTGTATTAGCCCATTTTGTCCAACTTGGTGTCTTTATGTCCATAATCTTAGAATATGTGACTTTTATATTTTCATTTATTAACAAGACCAACCTTATTTTTAGTCTTAGATGGTCATTTTATGATGATTGAAACCTCTTTTAAGTGTATTCAGGTCACATTTACAAAAATGCTTAGATCAACACTTTGTACAAGTGTATATGTATTTTTATAACTTACAAAAATAATAAAACATCCCCACTTCTAGCCTACGACCCATATACAAAATTCTAAACACCCATTTTAGTCTTGCAAAACCATAGAAAATCTTATGTTTAAAACCATGTTTTCAAACCCTATGTACAACTTGCTTCTAAAACATAAAAAAAAAAAAAAACATAAGCTTTCAAGAACAAAAACAAGATCAAGAAACTTACTACTAGCACAAGGCTAGGGAAGATAAAAACACTTGATTTTGAAGTGGTTTAGTGTGTTCTTCCAATAGGGTTAAGCTCCAAGCTTGATACACACTAAATGGGTTTGATTTAGGGATGGATTTAGAGTGAATTTTGATGTTGTAAACTTCAAAAAAAATGAATGTGAATGTCTAGAAACTCACGGCCACAAGGTTAAAGAAGGAAGGAATTTTGTGACTTATTACAAATGAAAATAAACATGGTATTTTATAAAGACTTTTAAGTACCAAACTAATAAAATATCATCAAGATCATACCCAAAATCTATCCCATTTGGATGACATATCAAGCAAAAGAACTTTGGTCAAGTGGGGAAGATCTTGGCTGATTTTTAGAAGCCAAGTGGGGGCCACATTGCCAGAAAATGTCTTGTATTATTTGTTATGTTTAAATACTTAGTTTTCGGGTTTTGTCGGGTTTTAATCGGAATTTAATTACAAGTTATCCTGACATAAAAATAGCCTTTAATAACCCATAAACATAGCCTAGTTTAAGTGTTAATAAGTTATTTAGGCATTAATTGGGTGAAATTATAAGTTGTACGCGCAACGAGTGCGATACATGAACTTTATTCGATATCGGGAGATTTGTATTTGACGTTTTCATTTATGGTTCTGGAGTTTCAAAACACATCATATTTCATGAAAATAACCTTTTTTTATATCCCGGGTGTTCGGGATCGCTTTTGGTTAATTAATTGTTACCGGGTAATCACCAACGTCCATTCTGGACAAGTTTATTTGCATGCGATTTCGTCTTGCCTTCAATTAAAAAAATATGCATTCCTATGCATCCTATGGGGAATTTGCTATTCTCTAAAGGCTAAATGACTATAATTAATTTAGAATAGCACTTAATTATTGTTAATTACATATATTAACTACGTACGGAAACGCATTGATTTTTTCCAGATGTCATATTCTCCCCCGTTAAGAGAATTCTGTCCCGAAATTCAGTTCAAGTTACCTACTACAATAGTATCCATGAATAGGGCGGGGTGTTTGCGCGTCACGCGATCTCTTCTTTCCTAAGTGAACTCAGGTTCACCCTTAGTGTTCTATAAATACAATATCATGACCCAGTTATGACTAAGCTTTTGGACTTCCCGATCCATCAAACCTATCGACTTCTCGATTCGCTAAAGCTTTACGTCAACCTGGATATTGTCAGTGAGGAATTGACAATACTTCCTCGGACTCGTTATACGGGACTCTCCAAGAGTCCCGCTAGGCTCTGGAGATATCTCGAGCTTATTCGTTGCGAGACCAATTTTTACCGATATCTTCGTGTCACTATAGTATCAAGAATTTGGTCTGTTACAATTTCCATTCTCAACAACGCTCTCTCAAAGTATAACTCTCAGCGAAGACCTACTACCGATTCGAAGTTCCTAAGGCCATCGCCTTGTTTATACAACTTCTCAATAGGTTTGCAACTCATTTAAGAAGCCTTAGATCTACCTGATTTATTGGTCACCTCTCGAACGACTCAAGCCAGATTATGTGTCCATCTCCATCTATCATTAAATGTACTGGAGACGTGCACGTATGCCCTCAAAAGGCTTTGACTAGTACACCTCGAATGTTGGGGGTGATAATTCCTATCACATAGCAAATTCTAGCGACGAAGCACACCAATCCGATGTGCCACAGACATCAATCGTGTCACACGGGACACTTTCGTTAAGGACATTCGATTCGTTCGTTTGAGAATGACAAGCCATACTCATATCAAATCGCGTATCCTAGGTTTGCGTTAAGGGTTCGGCGAACCCTGAGGTAGAATGAGTACTACAATTTGATACTATAGTAGTTGGCAATCTAGTATCTAGCCACAACTTTCCAAGAGTACAGGTGGCCATTTATATGCCTCAAATCGGAGCTACAAGAGAGTGGGGATGAGAGGGTTCCAAACGGCGATCAACCATTACCTGTGTCACATAACAGCCACATGATGCCTCATGCGACCTGATAATTAGATTCGCTCATTCGAGTTTCACTTAACGAGTGATCTTATCGGTTCACAGAACTGTCAACATTCTCGAGGGCACTCAAGGTTGCTTATAGTAGCGGATGGTATTTCCGTGCCCTCACAAGGACTGGAATCCTCTATGTACTGACTTACAACCCTTCACATAAGCAATTGTGGTTAATGGTACTAGGATGCCTAGTATGGACTAATGGAGGTCGAAAGATTTTACGTCACTTTCACCCCTCAGTTCCCTAAACAGTAAACATTGTATATCCGACACACGGGTCGTATAGCTCCACAATCCTCGAGAATTACAAGCCGACCCAAACACAATGACCAAAGGCTCATATCACCCCATCGCAGGAATAACTACATCAATCGAAGGGCTGAGCTGATCGACCATCTCAACACGGTAGAGTTATAGCACCCTTATAGAGTAGACAAGGTTATATGCCCTTCAGGATTCAGGGTTTCATAAAACCTCCGAATCATGCACCTGGGACTCCACCAATGCACACGCCATGGGTGAGTCCACACTGGTATTTCCGTAATTATCAACCCGACACGTCCGTAGGTATGATGTCACACGAACCCGGTAGGACGAGCAATAAATGAGTTTAGTCTTTAAACTCTTGCTACTCTCAAAGGTATGGGTCATAATATTGCTCACATTCTCTCGATACCTTCGGGATTCGAGACACATTCGAAGTCCCTTATCACAAAGACGAGTCTCGCCTCGTCATGTGGGGATCACAGGATTTCTTTCCGACACTGATTTGCAGAGATGGTCGTTAGTCGACCAAAATGCGCTTAAATGGTTAAGGCTGGACACGGTGTCACTGATGCCTTAGATTTTAAAGAGGTAATGCTCACGAAATGTGCAAGTATATAAAGGGGTCGACACATGATTCGGTTAGTTACTCAAACGACCAAAAGATTCGGACTTTAAGGAGATACACATGCTAACACTAAGACTAAAGTGTCTTCGTATGACTCCTGGAAAGTCCGTTAGTCACCCAAAATCCCACATTATCAATGTCGACGCTACACCATCAAATTAGTAGAACAATGACAACAACGAGGGGTTGAGGCGATGTCTCAATCCCGAGGGAACCAAGAGTGAAACAAACGACAAGTTATCACATCATCAAGTCAAGCCAACAGCTGTAGCAATACGCCCGCGGAGCATCACGACAGTAGGCACAACATGACAATGACAACAACACGTACACAAAACACATCAACAAAGGAACATCGCAACAGGAACAATACGACAATAGAGAAGCATGTCCACGAGGCAACACCGCAACAGGAGCTGCATAACCACGGACATGCATCATCGACAGCGCAACGCAACCACATGGATACGCAATCGGCAAAACAGTGCACCTACAAGAATGCACAATTGCTAGGGGTAACACAGAAACATGAACTCACAACAACAGGATGACACACGACCTAGCGAATTCCACTATACATAACTACAAGAAGCTCCATTACAGTGAGCACGCACCCGGTGCGTTTCAGCTCACTTATGGTGGCGGAATCCTTATCCATATCCTCATCCACAAACCTATACTCCATAGGCTCATTGGTAGGAACGATTGGATCAACAAGGGCATCCGTCACCAAAACAGAAATGGAAATGGTGGGTTCCACATAATTTAGCTGACTTCTCAAGCTGGTATTGTTCATAGGGAGAACGACCGTAGGCTTGGTATAAGTCACTCGAACGATAGCCACAGCAACATCGACAGACTCAACCGAAGCTTCAGAACCATCGGCAACATTAGGCTTGGCAGGAGCCCAAGGAATGATAACCAGGGGTTCAACGAAGCCTCAAAGAAAATGAGGTTAACAACAACGAACTCCACCGGACACAGACAGGGTCATAGCGGCTTGGCAAGGGTCATAGAGACGTCTACGTCAACGACAGTAACCTCAGCAGGAGCCGTCGAAACAAGAGCAACACCAACAGGATTCTCTTGAGCCATAGAATAATAACAACAGAAACAATAATAGGCTTGGCGGGAACCTTAGACTCGTCGTAGTCATTAGATGTGTGGTGAATAGTATCCATAGGACCTAGAAACCAACCAACATCTTCCCCAATATCAAAGATAGTGGTCACAACGAGAATAACAACATGTAGAGGTAGAAGGATCATGATTTATCAAGACGCCACGATAAAATGGAAATGATACAGACTCTAACGAATCAGGTCGCCTTATCCATTACGAATGGATCCCGCGACCTCCGTTTACAAACCATCGAGATGAGGGGACATAACGTCTCGGTATCTATAGGGACTGATGGAAAACACTTTGCATCAATTGTCGACCAAATAGATAACTGGTCTTGTCGCCATGACGAGAGTGGCTAACATTCAACATTGCAACGAGAGTAATGGAATTGTCGTTCCATGGATACATTTGATTTAACAGGATAACGTGACCGCTCCCAACTGTTAGCCATTTGATTTTTGAGGGGATTTCAATGTCAGCAGAAAGCGTCTTGCGACATTTGACAATTACAGAACACACACTTTACGATTACGACTCCCGAAGTGTGGTTCCACTCCCCAGGATTTATGACGGATTCAGACACAGCACACGCATCGAACATACTCGGGCGTTCACCGACTAAAATGAGACTACCAATAATCCTCGAAAAACAAACAGGTGGAAGCAGGTTAATGACTCTTACAATGACCTTTGCACCTCAAGAAGGTAGTATGACATAAGCATCAATTGATAAGTCTACCCCGAATTATCTTTCGGATTACGATCCAGCGTTATCAGAAGGGGTGTTGAACCACACGTGAACACTCAATACATCGAGTAGTGTCTTCCCATGGGTAAATTGTATGCACTTCCGAGTGAGTCCATAGCCAAACGCAGGCTGGGGCTTGCTTTTCCACCACACGCCGTCAACATAACACTAGAAAACGCTGCCTCGGTCGTGATCAGTGGCCGAAATTTTCGACATCATCAAAAATTAGCAAAACCCTATGACTTGTATATGTGCTATACGGCTAGCTGATTTTGCACTCATTCCACAACTACATAGGAACAACCGACACTGTCGATTCAGACGATGGCTATCGAGCCTTCTAGATAAAGATGATCAAGCCTCTTAACTCAGCAACGTCGATTCTGTCCTCTAGTAGGAGAAGAAACACATGACCCTCAAAGACAACTTGGGCACGTGTTAGATCAAGAATAACTTATATATATATATATATATATATATATATATATATATATAGAAACACATAGCACACGGGCCACAAGTCTCATAACTGATCCACACAGAGTCCCGGGCTCAAAACGCACTGGTCTTGTAGGGACACACCCAAGGCCTTCACTGGGTTCCAGGTTTAGCATTCCACGCATCGTACCAGACATTCATCTCTTCGGTAGGCAGTGCATCCTCATACGTCCGCTCCTTTGGGGTAACCTTGAGGGGAAGGCATTCAGCTCCTATACAGGGAAGTTTTCGTCTACCGTCCCTATCCGATGCGAGGGTTTACGTCAAATTGCTCATATAGATGGACATTCGAGCTCTTCCATGTTCGAACCTTAGAGGTAACGTTGAAGAAAGCTCATTAGGTTTAGTATGATCAAAATCAAGGGATATCGACAAGACCTCCTTTTTAACCCGTTCGCCAATCAAAGGCTAAGTCTGCACCTAGAGAACAAGACCTAACAAGACAAGGAGTGATCACCAACCCCGGCCCTAGCACCCACCAAGGTTATCGTGCACCCCAAATTATAATTACGTGTGCACCCATAATGATAATTTGCGTTGCCAGGTAATCTCAGTGTCCGCTAGTTCCGAGTTTCCTGATTAAAAAACATAGGATTCTCATAACAAATGACTTATTCTAGTTTCGCCTCCACATCACAAAAAAAAATACGGCGACATCCATTAGCACGATAAAGATTAGTCCTTCCGATCATCCCGTCAACAAGTATGCGAGCGAGTTCATCGTAGACCAAAGCATCCTTCCCACTTGCTGGTACCGGTGATCGATGCAAGAGTGTGGACTAAGGTGAAGCGTACGACATCCTTACTGGCAAAATATCTGTACTACGTATATGTATTAACTAACATTAGAAAATCGGATTCCTACACAACATAAACATTCCTATCCATACTTTTTAATACTTCATATATTGACACACATGGCTAGTCGGTCGGAATTTCCCCTTGTACATCCCGTGTACAAATTTCTTTCTTTTCCAAAAATATTTTGTTTTGTTTTAGTTTTGAAAACTTTGTTTTCGAACCAAAACCGGTTATAGTCTAGATTTTCAAAAATGCTAATTCGTTATAACCTTGGCTCTGATACCACTTTTGTCACACCACACCAATGGCGGATACATGTGACGCAACGCTCGAAAGCATATTAAAGTCAAGATTTACACAAACTATATTTAATTAGAAAAGGTCATTTCATTAAGATGTCGAAAAAGGGTACCTTTTCATTAACATTATGCAAAACAACATACATGAAGTTCCAACAGGGGGTGTTACCGTCTATTTCCCAACCCAATGGTAAACATAGATGAACCTCCGACAAGTGTCCAACATCCCATATTCCACCGTACTAGCCGCATACCTGTTCAGCACTTAGTTACCTCAAAGATATGTTTAAAAAGACGTCAATATATAAAATATTGGTGAGTTCACAGGTTTTAGTTCCATAACAACAACATTTTAACAACAACATGTGTGGAACTAACACTAGTAGTGACCTTTGTAAAGAGTAGCTAACTCCTACAAACTATGACGAGCAATCCCTTGAGCCCATAACCAAACCAAGACTAATAATGCCATGCAAGCAGAAGTTGTTTCTCGATAAATAACAACTTAGTTCAGAGTACGTGCACCCCTGGCATACACAGTTGCATAATCGACGCTATCGATTAGGGGTGGGCCTTGTCAGGCACCAATAGTAATATCCAAATATTCCTTCGGTTCTCGATTTCACACATACACACAACACACGAGTAAATGGTTACAGTAGGCGAGGATTCACCCAAGTGGTGTACATCAAACCCAAGTACTCATCATGCCACTTATCACATTTTAACATTTAACAACATTTTGACAAGTAACAACATTTGACAAAACATATCTTTTCCCCAAAACAAAAACAGTAAAAAGGGGTCGTGAAACTCACCTTAACAGCAATATGCACGCAGCGGTAGAGAACAACTATAATCCACAGTCAAACACCTACAATTGTTCTAGTCATATAAGACACTAGGTCCTTAGTGCGTGTTTTACTTGCAAGTTGTACACCCAACTCCCAACACCACTATTTACATACAATTCCCCGTTTAATTAAAACACATGTCCTAGGTCCGTTGGTGATGGATTAACCCTGTTTTATGTTTCACATAACTTATATTTTAATAACCATTATTTCCAAAGTTAGTTAGATTCGTCGCCGTGAACCAAGATCATTGCCCGATTTAACCACGTTCTGATCTTGTTATTTAATATACATATTTCAGTATATATTAACTAACTTGAATAACATTATCTCCGACTCGACTCACTTTACCGTATAATTAATTTCCCATTAAATAATTATACTAGGATCTTGCCGATCGAGATTTCATTTTCAACATTCGACTCGACTCACTTTACCGTATGTTTATTTTCCCATTAAATAAATATACTAGGTTGTTGTAGATTTGAGTTTTCATTTCACACAATTAAGTTTTCATTCTTAATTTTCATTTAAACATACTAACAGGAACCCGCGCGTTGCGGCGGGGCTACACGATGTTTGGCTATACATAATTGGTATATATATATATATATATATATATATGTATAATTGATATGTTTGGCTTTAAGAGTTGTACGTGTAGATTTAAGACTTGTTTTATTGGAAAAAAGAGATAACCATAGGGGATACATTTATATAGCACAAACATTGGTGATGATCATGTCTTAAAACCTTCCCTTGCTCCATTTTTGCACATAAACATATTATTCGTGAGCACAAAATGTAAGTCAATCATCTACAAGCTCATAAATTTCAGATACATAAGCCTTAATCAACACAAAATCTGAACATAAAAAAAAAAGTAAACTAACATGTCTTAAGTTATTCTTCTATGTCAAATCCACCATGACCCTGAAGATCTGATCAAAACATTGCTGACATGTCAAAATATTTTAAGTTAAATACATAATGGCCGAAAAAAATACTAAACTGAAATAAGATAACAATCAGTATATCTATTATGCATTTCACCTTCATGGTTATTCCAAAGTGTTGTTGCTACCCTGTTAATAAATGAACATGTATTTTGTTCTGCAATTACAAAACTTCAAGTAGTAAGTTTGAGTAAGATTTTTTAATATCAATGGCATGCCACATCATACGTTTAAGGAAAGTATAAAATTGACTTATAGAACAAATATTTTATGCATAGGAGTAGAAAGTGTAGTAGAGTTAGACGTTAAGTTTGTATTAACTACAATGAGATATGAAAGTAACCCAAAGTGTTAAATAATAATGTGTATGCTAGCTTGTAGTGATGTACCTTTGTTTTGATGTAGGCAATGGAAGTTAGTCTACTAAAACCTCTCGGTACACTACATTTGTTGTGTAGACCCCGCTTTCGTTATCCCTGCTGGTTGGATGTGCCAATACCTTTGTGTTGTACCTTGTGGTGCACCTTGACAATGCCACATAAAGTTGGCCATGGGATAATACAGGTTCGGTGAGGTAAACACCTACATACGGAATAGTTTGTCCTTGCGCTTTGTTTATTGTAATGGAGAAGCTTAATCAGATTGGGAACTGCTTTCTTTTCAGTTTGAACGGGAACATGTCGTCTTTGGATGGAGTTAGTGGTATTCTTGGGATGAAGACCCGTTTACCATTATGTTCTCCAACAGCTATTTCCGCATCAATAACGTTGTGTTCAAAACATTTACATATTAGTCTAGTACCATTGCATAGGCCATTTGATGGTTCGATGTTTCGTAAAAATATAATTGAGCATCCAACTTTTAGGCGTAGTTTGTGTGGGGGGATGTCGCTGACATTTAGGGAGTTAAGCAACTTTATCGGGTACAAGTGGTGTTCGTCATCATCAACCTCATCGAAACTATAGTAGTGTCTTTCCTCTCCTTGGAAAATGTCGATCATTTGGTTGTTAATCTCGTCAACACTCTCATTTCTTGTGGTTAATATGGCTCGGGAGGTTATGTAATCGGATGACTGGGCACCTGAGTTGAGGGAGGTGTAACACCCCAACCGATGGCGGAAACATCGAGGTGTGACGTAGTGATGATTGTTCGGTAGCTCATGACAATACATATGTTTAAATAATCCTTTATTCCATTACATATAATTTAAACTAAATACATCCAATTGTCACAGACTGAAATTTTACATGCAATGATAATAATCAACTTTAAATAATCTCCTCTTGGGATAGTGTAACACCCCAACCGATGGCGGAATCATCGAGGTGCCACGTAGTGACGATTGTTCAAAAGCTCATGGTACTAAAATGTAAATATTATTGAATAATCAAAATTGTCTTACATGGAAATGGAAAATACATTGTCTAAATGAAATGTAAATATTGAAATAACTGAATTAAAATAAAGCACTAAATGTTCCTTGCTAAAGCACTAGATCAAACTGCACCTGAAACATGTACAAAATAGATTTGGTCAACATATGAAATGTTGGTGAGCATTCCTAGTTTTGATATATATAGTAGGTTAAAAAGTTATACAATTCAAGTGCAAGCTACAGTGCAATTATGTAAACTATGTATCATACAAATGAGCGAAATCAACCCTGTGACTGTATAATGTACTGTATGAAATGTAGTGTACTCAACCAATAAATGGATGATAACTTAACAATGGCCACGGATTCTCCGATGAAAAAGGGGGAGAATCAATCTAGGCGGGTTGTCAATCCAAATAGCGCTATCCAATGTTAAGGTCGGCTTGTACCATGTTAATGATTTCACTAAGTACAAATGTAATCCACATGTAATGTCTAAGCACAAAGCACGTTGTAAGCAATGCACATAGTACTAGAATTGTATTGTAAAAGTGTAAACTTGTATTTGAAATTGTAATAGTGTACATGTAACACCCCAAAAATGTATAAAAGCAAAAAGGGGTAGGAATACTCACAGTTCACGTAGTAGCTTGAAATGAACTTGGACAACGAAATATGTGTTGGAATTTATCCCAAAGGATCAACCTAAAGAATTTGATAACGTGTAAGGGAATAACTCTAGGATACATGTATTTCTAGGGTTTCGAATTGGGGATAAACGTTTACTTGATTAATTAAACAAATTGTTTATTAATTATAAGAAATTTAATAAATAAATAAATAAAAGTCTCTTTGTGAAATTTTAAGTTGAATATAGTCACAACTTAAGGTTTTAAGTATGAAAATAATTTTTATAACATTATTTTCTTGAAAATAGAATATTTAATCTAATTATTTCAAATTGTCAAAATACGACTTTAATATCTAAAAATATTAAAATCAAATAATTTCTGAATTAAAAATTGTATTTCAGTTCTAGATAGTTAGAAATAATTTGTATAAAATTTTGGTGCAAAAATATTGAGAAATGAATTTATTATGAATTTATTATGGTTAAAAACAAATTAAATTGATTAAAAATATTTAATAATTCTTTCTCTGAAAATAAAATTTAGTTTTATAAAATTTATAAGTTTATAAGTCCAAAATAATTTTCGTGGAATTTTTATAAATCGTTTTGTTAAATAAAAAGATTTTTATTTTAACTTTGATTAATAAAAGAATTATAAAAATTACATTATTCAATATTAGTTAGTGTTTAAGTATAATATAACCCGGATTGTAAATGTTCTCAGGGTCCAGACCAATTGGTCTGGACTTGTGATTATAAGGTCCAAGAATGCAAGAGGTCATGGGTTCGAATCCGGGTTAGAGCCGGTTTTTAGATGAATTTTTATTTTATTTTATTTTTTTTGTTTGAAAAGAATTTTAGAAAAAGAATAAACCGTGGTGGACGGGACTCGAACTTGGGCCTCTGGCCGGTTCGTGTCCATTGTCCTAAGTTGTGAACCAACTGAGCTACAAGCAAGTTGGTGTTTTTTATTGATTTTGAACTTACATAAACAGTTTAAGATAAGCTTCATCTTCCCCAAACTATACTCTAGAACCCTAGCTTCCTAATCGATTAATACATGTGATAAAAACGCGATTAACATTAGGGTTAATGTTTGAACAGGGACGAGATATATGTAGGAACATAAAATAAGAATCATACCGATTACACAGAGTGTTAAACGTCGGTCAATGCAAAAAGTCAAAGAACTTGATTTCACGAATTTTAGTGAAAAGCTGATAGAATTGAGGATATGAATGAGGTTTGCGGCACCTATAGAGTCTAACAAGGGCTTCAATTTATAGTATAGAGGTCTGATTCTTCGATTGGAAAGTTGACCAAAGAGTAAGTTTTAAAACGCGTTCATTATGCTTAATTGGAATTGTTTGACTATGATTTGGCGTGTAACATACGCGTGAAGTGCTGTCAATCACGATTTAATTTAGTGTTTGTTTCCATACATGTGATTTATTAAAGGTAGAACAAAGGAAAGAAAATAGGGTGGTTCGGCTGCTTTGAATCAGTAGCGAACAGAACAGACATGAGTTTTTTTAAAAAGGTGTTAAATGATTTATGAATTGGGATTAAACCAACAATCAGATGTGGCTCAGATGGTTGGTGTTGAGTCTTACCCGCCTCCTGCCCGGGTTCGAGTCCCGGCAGGGGCAAAACATATTTATTTATTTTTTTTTTTAAAAAAGCTGATAAGGGGTGGGCTGACTGCTGGGCTTTGTGTTGGGCCAGACTGATGGGCCAGCCTTTGGTGGATCTGATTTGGGCTTCAGATTTATAACAAGGGAGGTTGGGTTTGGGTTGTGTGTGGGTTTAGAAACATCATGATAGCCTTTGTATAAACATTATAATTTTTTTTTAAAAAAAAATAAAAATATCTGATTTATTATTATTATTATTATTTTTGTAAAATATATATATACATATATAATGAAAAAAAAAGTGACGGATGTCACAGCATCCCCTACTTTTAGAAACTTCGTCCCGAAGTTATTGGAAACATAGGGTTATGGATGTTAGGGTAAGAATTAAGATAACTTTGGTTTGAAAAAAAAATCGAATGATTTGGATAAGAGGTTTGATAGGTGTGAGTTAAGGATTGGATTAGGTTCACCTCGAATAGTAAAGAGAGTAAGAATCTAGTAAATCAATAAATTTCAAGTTTTAGGACTCCTAAAATAATTGCATGAGTTGATTGACTACAGAAAGACTAAATGAACTACCAAGTAACTAGAGTTTGTTCCTGGTCCGACTTCCAGTCTCACCTTCAATGCATCATTAGTGTTTGTATACAGGGTGTACCGCAGCTAACCCACCACACCTTTGATACCTTGAAAACGTACTGGACGCCTACCAACAACTCTAATAGAATTTCACACTACCCTAACGCACCTGTAAATTCATGATTACGTTCCGGACCGGAATCATCAATTTACCTTACATTAGGGTTTCGTGTCCTTCTATGACCCCACTGATTGTTGAGCAGGTTTGATAGCCTCCACCAGCCGTGGAGTAGGTTGTAGGGCCTCTCCCGACTGTTTGAAAAGGCATAGTGACCTCTACCAATCGTTGAGTATGTTCGATAGCCTCCACCAGTCGTGGAGCAGGTTGTAGGGCCTCTCCCGACTGTTGAAAAAAAAGGCATGATGACCTCTATTAAGTGCAGTAATTATTATTCACATAGATTGCAAATTGATAGCATGTTTATGCAAGCAAGTTTGTAAGTACTACAACCATTAAGTGTAAGTGTTATCATGAATAATTAAATGTTTACGAGTATCATGAATAATTAGATGTTCAATGCGTAGTCAAATTAAGGGAAAAATCTAGTTTCATGTAATAATCAATGATGTTTTCTTAGAAAAGCATTTGTAAGATCAAGTATCAAGTCCAAACGTTCCAAATAAATGTAAGGTAGAGTCTTGTAATCAATATGATAAATTTCCAATCTGTGTTAATACACGATAGTATGCAAGGAAATTTCTAGATGTTGTATGCCAATGAGTGTGACAAATTGGGTACAAAATGAAAATAGAATTATGAAAATGGAAATACAAGTATTGGATTCTCGAGTCTTGGGAAGATTTCATCCATGGCTTAACCAGTGGGATTAACGTCATCCTGATCGTCTGCTTCGTTGATATTGATATTGAAAGCTCGTCCATGTGCCACCAGGTTTACATTGTTCAATTTGGGACATTGAGGTAGCATGTGGTTAGGGTCTCTACAATGATAACATGCCCGACCATTAGTAATCTGTAGTGGTTTCTGGGCAGCTGTTTGATGATTACCCTGTGTCCCAACCATTACTCGACAAGTAGTGACAAAGTGTCCAAACCTTCCACATCTAGTGCATTGACGGCATGGAAGATTTGCAGGGTGATGATATTTGCAGGTGTTGCATTGAGGATGGATTCCCGTGTAGGCTTTCTTGATAGGAGGCTGAGCCACCGGATCAACAACAGCATGGTTCTGATTATCGCCCATTCGTTTCTTAGAGTTCGAAGCAGTAGTGGCGACCTTTGCTAAAACAATCTTAGGTTGTTCAACAACATTGGTGGTTTTCTCAGTAGGTGTCTTGGTGCCCTTCCTAACCAAGTTTACTTTCCTTACGTGTTTGTCTGTTAATGTGGCTGCAAGTTGGATGGCTTCTTCTACCGTAGTGGCTTTGCCTCCAGTGACAACGTCTTGAATCAGGTCAGGTAATCCCTCGATATATTTTTCGATTGCTCGAGAGACTGGGGTGACCATGTGTGGAACCAGTATGCTAAGTTCGTGATATCGTGTATTATACGCAAGATTCTCACCACTGTCTTGTTTCAGTCCATGGAACTCTTCCTCCAGTTTCCTGATTTCGTTCCTAGGGCAGAATTTGGCGATCATGAGTTCCTTAACATCTGCCCAAGATAATGATAAAGCAATATCAGCTCCTCGATTGCGCTTTTCACCATTCCACCAGGTTAGCGCCCCCTTTTGAAGGACACTAGTAGCATAGCGAACGCGGAGTTCATCAGGACATTCACTGTTCACAAAGGTACTCTCCATGCTTTCAAACCATTGGAGGAGGCCAGTAGCACCCTCCTCACCAGTGAATTTTGTGGGGTTGCAGAAGTTAAAGTGTTTGAAAGTGCACTGAAATTGAGTCGTACTCCCTGTGTTGGCACTGTTACTATTCTGAGTTATCTCACTGACAAGGTTTGGGATCACTGCAGCGATTTGCTCGGCGACTAAAGATGCGAGGCGACGATCAGAACGTCGTCCAGAAGCACGAACAGGGCGTTGGCTGGCATCACGGAGCATGCGGCGAGCAGACATCTATGAGGTAGTCAATGAATAATCATGAGATTAGAAAATGTAAATGTATAACCGTACAGATGATTATGAAGATATGATCTTGTAAGCAATCATGATATGCAAAGTATTGTATATGAAACGGGAGGGTATTATTGGAAAAACTTGTACAAAATGCTTGGAGTGCCCTTGTCTAGCTGTAAAGCTCAACAAGAACGTTGACTTTTCAAAGGAATTGAACCCAATGGTGATCAAAGAAGACATGCTTTAGCCTATAAGTGGACACTCACTCCAGGAATCCCCAGGTAAGCATAACAGGTCCGTAAATGGATTTATGCGCTATGCTTGCCTATGCCAGAAAACCCAGTGTACAGGCGTCCACCCTTCCAGATTGCACGTGTCCTTATCACACTCATTAAAGTTCAACAACTTTGAAGGAGCAAAAATAAGAGTAGGCATTATGTCTAAGAGTGTCTTCATAAAAGGTACTGCTCCCGTTCTATGATGATGTAAACTTTCCACTCCCTGTAGGACACCATCTCTATGTACCATGATGAAAGATGAGACGAATGGAGAGAGAGAAGAAGGGAAAGATAGAAGAAGGGAAGTAGAGGGAAATGAGGGGTAGGGTAGTTTAGGAAAATATAATGCATGAAAGTTGAGGTTCGGTTATAGTCTAGGCCTTTTTATCTAATAACCTAGTTCCCTATAACCATGGCTCTGATACCAATCTGTAACACCCCAACCGATGGCGGAATCATCGAGGTGCCACGTAGTGACGATTGTTCAAAAGCTCATGGTACTAAAATGTAAATATTATTGAATAATCAAAATTGTCTTACATGGAAATGGAAAATACATTGTCTAAATGAAATGTAAATATTGAAATAACTGAATTAAAATAAAGCACTAAATGTTCCTTGCTAAAGCACTAGATCAAACTGCACCTGAAACATGTACAAAATAGATTTGGTCAACATATGAAATGTTGGTGAGCATTCCTAGTTTTGATATATATAGTAGGTTAAAAAGTTATACAATTCAAGTGCAAGCTACAGTGCAATTATGTAAACTATGTATCATACAAATGAGCGAAATCAACCCTGTGACTGTATAATGTACTGTATGAAATGTAGTGTACTCAACCAATAAATGGATGATAACTTAACAATGGCCACGGATTCTCCGATGAAAAAGGGGGAGAATCAATCTAGGCGGGTTGTCAATCCAAATAGCGCTATCCAATGTTAAGGTCGGCTTGTACCATGTTAATGATTTCACTAAGTACAAATGTAATCCACATGTAATGTCTAAGCACAAAGCACGTTGTAAGCAATGCACATAGTACTAGAATTGTATTGTAAAAGTGTAAACTTGTATTTGAAATTGTAATAGTGTACATGTAACACCCCAAAAATGTATAAAAGCAAAAAGGGGTAGGAATACTCACAGTTCACGTAGTAGCTTGAAATGAACTTGGACAACGAAATATGTGTTGGAATTTATCCCAAAGGATCAACCTAAAGAATTTGATAACGTGTAAGGGAATAACTCTAGGATACATGTATTTCTAGGGTTTCGAATTGGGGATAAACGTTTACTTGATTAATTAAACAAATTGTTTATTAATTATAAGAAATTTAATAAATAAATAAATAAAAGTCTCTTTGTGAAATTTTAAGTTGAATATAGTCACAACTTAAGGTTTTAAGTATGAAAATAATTTTTATAACATTATTTTCTTGAAAATAGAATATTTAATCTAATTATTTCAAATTGTCAAAATACGACTTTAATATCTAAAAATATTAAAATCAAATAATTTCTGAATTAAAAATTGTATTTCAGTTCTAGATAGTTAGAAATAATTTGTATAAAATTTTGGTGCAAAAATATTGAGAAATGAATTTATTATGAATTTATTATGGTTAAAAACAAATTAAATTGATTAAAAATATTTAATAATTCTTTCTCTGAAAATAAAATTTAGTTTTATAAAATTTATAAGTTTATAAGTCCAAAATAATTTTCGTGGAATTTTTATAAATCGTTTTGTTAAATAAAAAGATTTTTATTTTAACTTTGATTAATAAAAGAATTATAAAAATTACATTATTCAATATTAGTTAGTGTTTAAGTATAATATAACCCGGATTGTAAATGTTCTCAGGGTCCAGACCAATTGGTCTGGACTTGTGATTATAAGGTCCAAGAATGCAAGAGGTCATGGGTTCGAATCCGGGTTAGAGCCGGTTTTTAGATGAATTTTTATTTTATTTTATTTTTTTTGTTTGAAAAGAATTTTAGAAAAAGAATAAACCGTGGTGGACGGGACTCGAACTTGGGCCTCTGGCCGGTTCGTGTCCATTGTCCTAAGTTGTGAACCAACTGAGCTACAAGCAAGTTGGTGTTTTTTATTGATTTTGAACTTACATAAACAGTTTCAGATAAGCTTCATCTTCCCCAAACTATACTCTAGAACCCTAGCTTCCTAATCGATTAATACATGTGATAAAAACGCGATTAACATTAGGGTTAATGTTTGAACAGGGACGAGATATATGTAGGAACATAAAATAAGAATCATACCGATTACACAGAGTGTTAAACGTCGGTCAATGCAAAAAGTCAAAGAACTTGATTTCACGAATTTTAGTGAAAAGCTGATAGAATTGAGGATATGAATGAGGTTTTCGGCACCTATAGAGTCTAACAAGGGCTTCAATTTATAGTATAGAGGTCTGATTCTTCGATTGGAAAGTTGACCAAAGAGTAAGTTTTAAAACGCGTTCATTATGCTTAATTGGAATTGTTTGACTATGATTTGGCGTGTAACATACGCGTGAAGTGCTGTCAATCACGATTTAATTTAGTGTTTGTTTCCATACATGTGATTTATTAAAGGTAGAACAAAGGAAAGAAAATAGGGTGGTTCGGCTGCTTTGAATCAGTAGCGAACAGAACAGACATGAGTTTTTTTAAAAAGGTGTTAAATGATTTATGAATTGGGATTAAACCAACAATCAGATGTGGCTCAGATGGTTGGTGTTGAGTCTTACCCGCCTCCTGCCGGGTTCGAGTCCCGGCAGGGGCAAAACATATTTATTTATTTTTTTTTAAAAAAAGCTGATAAGGGGTGGGCTGACTGCTGGGCTTTGTGTTGGGCCAGACTGATGGGCCAGCCTTTGGTGGATCTGATTTGGGCTTCAGATTTATAACAAGGGAGGTTGGGTTTGGGTTGTGTGTGGGTTTAGAAACATCATGATAGCTTTTGTATAAACATTATAATTTTTTTTTTAAAAAAAATAAAAATATCTGATTTATTATTATTATTATTATTTTTGTAAAATATATATATACATATATAATGAAAAAAAAAAAAGTGACGGATGTCACAGATAGCAATAGACTTCAAGCACCATTGTTCCCTAAAACTGTTAAGTTTGGAAAAGATGGGTGGGGTCAACTAAAAGTTGGTGAGACTACATAGACCTAGTCTAGCAATAAGTTTGTAAGTTTCAAAAGTTTAGCAGTTCATATGTCTATTATATATCAAAGTCTACATGTGGAAACAAAAACACAAATGATAGTATGCACATTATCAATCCTCCGACAAAGTTTAGGTCCATCCCGCATCCACGGTTCTCCTTATAAAGTTTGGAACGATAACAATCACTCGCACTCCCCATAGCAATGGTCAACGAATCTAGGTGGGGTTGTCAATCCAATAGATCTATCATTGTATATCGCCGGCTTGATCAAGGTTAATGATTATGTAAGTTTAAGTTTAAGCCTAACAAGTTTTTGTCTGTGACATGTGGCATCAAAGATTTACAACTAGACACGTATGAAGAATTGCTCAAGTATAAAAGCATAAAGTTTCAAGCATAAAAAGTTGCATAAACGAGGCTATATAAACTCACCTTAACAATAGTATCGAATCCCTTGATAGAATAATTGTGGCTCAAGTGTATCCAAGTATCACCCTATGTTTAAGGCAATAAAATAAGTGTTGGGAAAACTTAAAAGTCTAAGTTTTCTAATCTATTGGTATTCTAGGGTTCCTAATTCACAACTGTACACATAAATTCGATTATTGTTTCCAAAAATATGACAATCACGCGTCAAAGGGGTCGCTGGGTCGGGTCTTGGGTATCTGTTGGGTGAAGAAGATGGGCCAGGGTGTTTGTTCGACTAGTCTGTCTGCTGGTGGGCTCAGTTTTGGGCTCAGTAAGGGTTAGGGTACTTGGGTTTAGGTATGTTTATGTTTAAGTTAGTTAGTTATGATGAGTTTATAAAACTAAGCTACGTATATGTCTTTAAAACATAAAATAAAATAATTATTACTATTATTATTATTATTATTATAAAAATGTTTTGAAATAAATAAAAAAATTAGACATGGTTATTCTTGTATAAAAGAAGTATAATATAAATAAAGGGGCGGTTTTACTAATTCAAAAAAAAATTTGGGGAAAAATTCACGATGTTACAGGAGGGGAATATGGATTTGATGAGTTGTTTTATAGTGTTTTCCTTTGTGGTGAATGGGATTGTCATGTCATCAGGGATGCGAATCTGGTTTCCATATGTGGTTTCCTCCGTCCCATTGCCGACTCGTAATAGGAATTTGGAAAACCAAGGATCAGTAAGCGCTCTCATGTTTATGGACAAGCGTATTTTCTTAGTTACAGCCAAATAGGTGACATGCGTAGGCTAGCGTCTACGATTTGCGCTCGTGTGCCTCGCTAAATTACTGGTAGGACTTGTCTAAAATCACCTCCCATTACCATTATCTTCCCTCTGAATGGGAGGTTGATTCCTGTTATGTCTTGGAAGGTCCTGTCAATGACTTCTATTTACTGTCGTCTCGCCATGGATGCCTCGTCCCAGATTATTACTTTCGCTAGTCTATTTAATTGTGCGCGCCCACTTTGTTTTTCTATGCCGCACAGGGAGTTGTTGTCAAGTTTAGTTGGGATCTTGAATCTTCAGTGTGTTGTTCTCCCTCCTGGCATGTTGTTTGCAGCAGCGCCCGAGGAAGTGGTGGCGAGGGCAACGTGGCCGTGAGATCGAACCTCGGCAAGCAATGCTTTGTATAGGAATGTTTTACCCGTTCCACCTGGACCGTCAATGAAGAAGACGCCTGGGATAGCGTGGTTGATATGTCGCATGATTTCATCAAAGGCCCTTTTTTTATCGCTGTTAAGTAAGTTCTTTGCTTATAAGTCAGTGGGGTGAACAACTATACTGCACTCCTCTTGTATGTCACGGTGTGTTATATGCTGGTTATGAAGTTGTTGTGATGGGCGTGGGAGATCATAGTCATTCAAACTTTTTCCCATTGATTGTATGCGGGTGTCGATTTTAGCAAGGACCAAATTCTGGACGTGTGTCATGTTTTGAGAATGAAGGAGATAGTCTTCAGAGAGTGCATCAAAATGGGAACTCCACAGCTGTCGAACGTCTCAAGGTTCACAAAAGATCAATACGGTCGCAAACAGCCTACGAAGTGCGTTTGGGAATTGAAATATAGTTGCTTCTTCGAGGCATTGCGATAAGATATCATCGTTTTCAATTAACCCTAGTTCATGTGCCGCTTTGCGAAATGTAGCATGAAGAACATCATTGACCGTGCGAAGATGTTCAAAGGACGTAGCTCGTCTGACACTTGTGAGTAGGAGTCGTAAGTAATATCTTTCCCCTTCTACCGAGTTTGCAGTAACAATACGACCTTTTTGTGGTATGCGTGCTCGAGGTTTCCAACAACTTTTTTTTTTACTCCACGTGTAGTTTTTTGGGAAATCTTTGTACAAATGGTCCCTGGCTTCTGGGTGGAGCCTGTTTTCCTCAAAAAATGCAGTGAGCATGGTTTTTTTATTCCTTTCCTTTTTAACAACATTCCTCATGTTAGACTTCTCAGTGAATGTTACCATTTGTTTATATGGAAGGTGTAGTTGTAATGTTAAACCGTGGGTTGGATCTGAGATAGGGTGAAAGAAAAAATACGCCACATTGCCTCAGGGGGCGAAACATAGCGTGCATCTTGGTATCGTCGGATTTCATCAACGATAACATTCTCCGCATCTGGTTCAACTTGGATGACTTGTTTGTCATGACCTTTCTAAATATACTTGAAGAGATATTATACAGATTTTATGCTGGAGCATATCTCGACATTGATGTGACAGTTGAACAACATACGGACCATATGATAAACATGCGGCTTGTATCTTATCTTATCCAATATCAAGATTTTCTAGGAAAAACATACGGCCCGTATGTTTTGACAGACAACATAAAAAACCCTAACATCAACTCATTTGTGGGGGATGGTTTGGGGGAGCAAAATCGACAGGTCCAAGCTGGTTCCACTCGTTTTTTCACCCATTATGGAAGACAAACAAGCTAATCTTGAAGATCTAACACTCCAAGGAAGGAATTAACACTACACAACCCACCTTAGCTTGTTTTGGTTTGATAAACTCTTAATCTTACCATGTTTACTTTCAGTTGTACAAGCTTGGTTATGTTTTTTGTTGTATTTATGGGCTAAAGCACTTGTTTTACTTAGATTGGATGAACCCTAGCCAATATTGACAACTAATATATGATTTTGGTGATGTTTATGTTCTATGTTTACATCAATGCTATGAAAGTTCTTCATTGATTATGTGTGTTTGTTTAACTTGATGAAATATTGAATCTCATGGATGTGTTGTTCATATTATGTTGGAAAACCGTATGAATTAGGATATTTATTCATAAAGTGAAACGATGAAAAGAACCCACGTATAAAGATTGACGTTGAAACGTCGCTAAGAAGAAGCAATTTTTAACACGTGTAAATAAGCAAGCCACACAATTAATTAAGACATTTAAATGTAAAATTAGATTTAATTAAAGTTTAGGGTTGTATAAATAACTTTTTTAAAATTAGGAGTATAAATGTAACTGGTTTAAAGAAAAGAAAAACAAATTTAATGAATTTTGAATGGGTGTAAGTGTAAAATCTACACTAAAAAACACTATTACTAAACACCCTTAAATGTTACTCCATGTTGAATAATTGTGAACAAATTTTTTTTTTCTGTCTTTTGAAATATTGTGATGTTTCTTAGTTGTTAGATTTATCGTTTTGATTAAGTTTTCATAGTTACTACTTTGTTGATCGATTTGTCATGTGTAGTTAAGTGTTAGTATTAGTTGCTAATTAGTTGAGAGTGTTTAGTAATTTGTACGTAGAAGCGTTTATAAACTGTTGAAAATGGCTTAATCGTTCAAAAGAAAGCAAGTTATTTGGTTTACCGGTTTGGGATCCAAATGGTTAGGTTCACCGTGCAGGTTTTAATAATATTCTGGTTTGGAACTTGAGCAGGTTGTGTAATCCGAACTGGGCATTTAAGTTTTATTATTTATATTTTTTCACTGTTGAAGTATGTAGTTAGGTATATGTATTGTAATTAGGGCTGCAAATGAACCGAACCAACACGAGCAAAGTCTTGTTTGTGTTCGTTTGTTAAGAAAATTACGTATTCACGAATAATTACCGAACGAGATTTTTTATTCGTGTTCGTTTGTTAAGAAAACAGGCGTGTTCGTGTTCGTTTGTTAATTTTGTTCATGAACACACATGAACATAAACGAATGTTAATGAACACAAACAAGTATTCATGAACACAAAGAATTGTTCATGAACGATAACCTACACAAACGTACATATTAATTTTCGAATAAGATCGAATTTACATATATTAATAAATTAAGTAGAACACCCAACACATAACATGAAACATACTAATTAGTGCATAACATAATATTGGTAAAAACATAATAAAGTAGTATCTAAAAAAACAAAGCTCTCATCTTAAACTTGAAGTCTTCATTTATTTAAACTTGACGTCTTATATACTTACTTCACATAAATTATTTATTTAATTTAGTAAAATAAATAAAACTTAAAGAATATAAAATAAAATTATAAAAATTAAAAACTCCATTAAACTATCGAACACAAATGAACACGTTACCGAACGTTCACGAACTTAAATGAACGAACGCAACATCTGTTCATGTTTATTCATTTAACTAAACGAACGATATGTTTTGTCCGTGTTCCTTCATTTATTAAACGAACAAACACAAACGAACTTCCCGCCAAACAGTTCATGAACTGTTCGCTGAAAGTTCAGTTCGTTTGCACCCGTAATTATAATCACAAACAATATTATCATTATCACTATTAAATAATATCTAAAAAAATGAGTAAAATGCAATTTGCAACCCTATGGTTTTGGCCCAACGTCATACTGTACCCCCTTTTGATGCTTGGCTGCCTTAGCCCCATGTAGTTTACAAACTTTTTTCTTTGCACCTCTCCTTGTAACTTGCGTTCACCCAAATGCTAAAATGAACGGTCGATAATTATCCCTACAATCATTATTATATGAAGACTCAAACACAAGACTCAAACCATCACGTACGATGGACGGATGGAGGTGAAGATTGAGGTCGGGGGTGATGATGTTGTGGGTTGTGACTACAATATTATGGAGGTGGGCTGATGATGGAAGCGGTGAAGGTTGACAGTTGTGTAAATTATGGTTGGGGACAAGCAGTGCGATGATTATTGGAGCTTGGTGGCGATGGAGGGTGGTGATTTGACTCATGTGCATGAAGGAGATGATGGACCTGGTTATTGTTTTTGACGACGGGTGGGTTGTGCCTAGGTGGAGGTGGAGGTAGTAGAGGTGATGGTGGTGGCAAGAACTGTTTCTGTTTCTCTAAATTTTAAAGTCTTTGGTTATAGAGAGGGAGGAGGAGGTGGTACTGGGGTAGAATGAAGATGTTACAGATTATCATCCCATGTGTTTTTAATCTCATTCCACTCATTAAATAATAATAACAATAATAATAATAATAATAATAATAATAATAATAATAATAATAATAATAATAATAATAATGATGATGATGATTGATGATAATAATAATAGTAATAATAATAACTAGTATTTTAGTTACTCGCGCTTCGCTGCTGGACGCTAGTGTCGTTATAGGTTTGGTGGACATTAAAAATAACATTATTAGTGATAATAAGTGTCGTACCGCTATCTAGCAATTTTCGTAAATTATGTGGGTCAATAATCTTCAATTACGTTAGCAATTTTCTTCAAATAGGTGGGCCAATTACGTGGGCCAATAATAACGAAGAACATTCCATCGGTCTAAACATTTTAATACTCTACAAAACCTATCCTAAATTTCACAGCCATTCATCTCTCTAATAATACCACAATAAGATAACATTTAAATAAGAAAATAAATAAACTATTAATATACCGTCTTTTATTTAATATTTAAAATAAAATATAGATACGGTAGTAACATAAGATGGTAGGCGGCGTATGTTAAAATATGGCACTATTCAAGTGTCTCTAAATTAATAGTATAGATAATAATAACAATAAAAATAATAAATAATAATAATAATAAATAATAATAATGAACCAATGGTAAAACAATCATTCTACCAACATTTTAACGGCTACTCTAACACCGAACTAAGGGGAAGGGGCATTACCCTCATTTTTTTTTCAACTTCATTGATTTCTATCAATTCTGTACTGTCACATCACTTCACTAAAACTGTTTTTTGAAGTTAGCACTTCACTGATTCGTTTACTTATTTTTCATTTAAATAAATAAATACATACATATTTAAACTTTTTCTTTTTCTTTTTTATTTCACACGGTTTAAAACCGTGGCTACCAAAACCAAGGCATGACAATTGTTGTGTCAACCTTAAGCTTTTTTTATTTATGTTTTAATGTATTTTAATTATGTTTAATATTAATAAATTTATGTTTTATGTTTTTTATTTAATTATGTTTTAATTTAATTGAACATAAAATGGTTTAAATAAAAATGAAATAATTAAATTAAATCAACAATTGGCCAGTATTTCTCACTAGGCAAGGGTGGAATGGTATACTCATATGTCTTCATGAATGTGTCCTTATGATAACAGTCAGCAACATACTCCTCAACATTCTTGTTTAAAAATCCTGCTACAGCACACACATGCTTACAAGGTATTCCTATCAAATCCCATTTTTTACAGCTGTAAGTTCTCTTCATCAGGTCTACAGAAACATCATCATAATCCCTCACTTGGAACACATTCAATGATGATAGAAAAACCTCACAATGATAGGCTCATGATTTCTCTAGCTCAAGCTTCTCTTGTATTTTAGGACACACAATGACATCCTTATTAGCCATTTCTTGTTCCAATGTAGTGAGCCTAGTCATAACTGCTACCCTGATGTCCTCTAACATATTGATGATATGCTTAGATCTTGGTTGAACAATGTAACCATTAAAGGTTTTTGCCATTGTTGACTATGACATCACATGTAGTGTGATTGTTTAGAAAGCACCTTGAAAAGCATCTTGGGTTTTGTTTAAGGAATTCTTCATGTGTAGAGGCTGATAAGTCTTTCATTTCTTCAAGTGCTTGCCTGTATTCAGGTTCATTGTAAGCCCTGACAGCTTTCTAGAAAATCTCCTTCAAGTCATCACCCTTGTTCTTCTTATGCCAATTGGCATAGATGTGTCGAGCACAATTCCTATGCTCAACTTCTGGCCACACCAATGTAACTGCATTTAACAAACCCTGGAACATTCAAAGAAACATAAGTATTAGATGACACAAATAAACAAAACAGTTGCAAAGTAATGTAAAAGACATACATTTTGTTGATCAGAAATGAGTGCCCATCCCTTCCCACCATCCTTAACCTCTAATGTTTTCCTTAAAAGGTCCATAAACCATTCCCCTGAGTCATTAGTTTCACCTTCAACAACAGCCCATGCCACTGGGAACATTTTGTTATTTGCATCCCTTCCAATTACACCCAACAACATACATCCTAGGAATGTTTTAAGGAAACATCCATCTAAACACAGAACTTTCCTACAACCTGCCAAAAACCTTTCTTCACACCATCAAAACACACAAAGAGTCTACAAAAAGTTTCTAGTGTTGAACTGGGATCTGCATTAACAAACCCTAGGGGGACAGTTAGCAGGTCAAATGTTGAAGTAGGGTTAGCTTCCTTTAAAGCTGCCAAATATGACCCAAGCTTGCTGTAGTGATCTCTCATTGAACCATGAAGCCTCTTTTGTGCACAAACTTTAGTCTTATAAGCTAACCATTTTGATATCAACACCTTATACTTCTGCTTAACTACTAACTGTATCTCTTTAGCAGGCCAGTTTGGATTTGCTTTAAACACAGTCAAGAACTCATTTGCCAAAAAACTTGCAGTTAACTGTCTATTCTTAGACATGTTCCTTTGGCAGTTGTGCTTGTTTGTAACTTTCTTTAACATAAAACAAGACTTCCCTTGGTGAAAAGAACAATATAGTTTGAAAGGACACCCTTTCACACAACTCACACCTACACGACCATTTCTGTTTTTATCACTTACTGAAACTTTAAGGTTCTTACCATTAACAACATCAGATTGTCTAACTACTTCCTTGAATGCCTCTCTTGTTGGGAACCTAATTCCAACTACCCAATCAAACTTTTTCCAGTCAGTTTTTGCATCAACAACAGGAACAATGTCTATGTGTTTGGTCCCTAGTATGTCATCATCTTCACTCTCACCAGGAGTCTTCACATCTCCATCAGAATCGTCATAGTTACTCTCATCTTTACCTGTATCAGCCACTTCATCATTAGCAGATTTATTTAAACACTCATCTAACAATGCCTTTTTTAACTCTTCATCTTCTTTTTTAGATTTTTGTAAGGCTTCAACTGAGACTTTCCATTCCTCATCTTTATCTGAAGTACAACTAATCACATCATCATTCACAGAGTCATTATCATCATTTTCATCTTCAAGATATCCAAATGGATTTGATTCAGGGTAACTAAATTCCTCATCTTCCTCACTATCAACCTTATCAGCTTCTTTCTCAGAATCACTCTCACCTTCATCACTATCAACCTCAGCTTCTTTCTCAACATCAAACTCAGTTTCTTCCTCGGAACCTGACTTATCAGCCTCCTCCTCAGTATCAATCTGATTAGCTTGAACCTCAATATCTAACTTATCAGCCTCCCTTTTCTTATCATCTGCAAACAGTTCCTTACCTTCTGCAAACAGTTCAACTATAGTACATGCTTTAATAAGGGTTGAACTAGGTTTAGCTGAAGTTTCAGTTGGTACCCTCTTAACTGTAGATTTTGACCACCTTGGTGGGCTGATTACTGGGCTTCCTATTGGGCTTCTAATTGGGCTTCCTATGATTGGTCCATCTTGAGCAAATACTTCAATAACTTGGTTTGGATCAACCATCATCACCAACTCAGTTACATCTCTATCACTAACCAACTTTTTCAAGACTCCATTTTCAGGGTTTGTACAATACAAGTTGAAATCTTTAGTTTCATAACATTTGGTTTCCATTACATAATCCATCAACTCAAAGAAAAACAACTTATCAATTTCTATCTTAACCTTCTTAGAATGACCGTTCACATACCTGTGTTTAGGAGTAGAAATGTCAATCGTACCACCATACCAAAGTTTAACGTAGATTGAATCTTCAGCCATTGTGTTTGGGAGTAGAAGTGTTGTTGATCGATGTTTTTAGGTTGTAGGTTTTGAAGGATAAACCCTAGATGTTTTGGGTGTTCGGGTGTTTGATTTTTGGGGAGGAAATGGTTTTAAGTTATGATCGATTTATTTATATAATTTGATGAGGGTGTTTGATTATTAGGGGTTTTAGAGCACTCACATCCCATCCACCAAATGTATGTGAGTGTGTCCACCAAATTATATGGGATGAGTATAAGTGGTTGTGAGTAGAGGAGAGAGAAAATATTTGGTGGAAGCACTGTTCCACCCTAAATACGAAAAGCTACTGTTCACCCCTATATATATTTTAATATTTTTGTAAGTAGTTGTGAGTGAAGAGAGAGAAAATGTAATGATAAAAGTATGAAAAAGTATTATTATTTTAATTAGGAGAGAGAAGATTTAGGAGTGAAGTAGTGACTTTTAGTGTAATTTGATGGATGAGATTTGGTGAAGGAGATGTGAATGCTCTTAGGATTATTATTATTAGATATTATTAGGATTATAAGGATATTATAATAATAAAATGCCACGTCATCTAAGTTGTACACGTCAGCAAGTTCAGTCAGCATCCACATCAGCAGGAACTAACCCAGTTAGTCCTCTGTTAAAAAAAGATTACCAGAGGCCAAAAGTTGGAAAGTTGGGATTATTATTAGGAATTTTTGAAGTAGGGATTATTATCGGCCAACAAGTGAAACTTGGGATTATTAAAATCCAATACCCCTTTATAAATTACATTTTTGGTAATTTATAAATACAGAAGCCTAATAGTATTGATGAAAGCATGGAATTTCAGGGCTAGAATCCAAAGATCGGATTCGAGATGGTAACTTGTATGAGTCCGAACTTGCAGAGACAAGTTAAAGTGATCATCTAGCTTCTTTGGGATGCTATTACTATGTTGTTCAAAATATTAATTGAAGTCACTTACTAAACTAATGATATGGTTATGTGGTGATTGCAGAGTGGTGTGAATCTTCACATAAGCGAGGAACGGTTGAAGATCGAGTGAGGACCTGGATTATACACAGTCGCATAACTTCAATATAAAGGCATTTGTGTTGAATCTAATAGTAGAAGATAATTACGTAACACCTTTAATATATTGAAAAGAAAAATGGTTTCCCAACATTCAAGATTGTTTATTAAGAAAAAAAATTTCGGTAGATACTTCCGCTGTATATTTTCAGTTAATTCGGTTTAGGGTGTTACAATTTGATTTGATTTGTTCGTTCCTCGTAACAGCAGTTAGCCATTCAGCTTAAAAAACTTAAAAAAGTTTATGTTAAAACTAATTGAAACTGACCATCAACAGTACTAACTGTTGAAAGTCTTAAACATTTCTCTCTAAAGTTTAAGGTTCTAGATATTATTTGCGCGTGTTTGCTACAGAATATTCTTTGACTATAATTAAGACATCAAATCTTGAAATTGTTCAACTTTGTACAAATAGCATAATTTTCCATTTTGATCAAATCATATTTTGAATTTCTTTTCTTTTTCAAAGGCACAGTAACAAGAAGGGGAAAAACACACCTAGGGGCCCTGACGAGTGACGACGCGAACAACACAACTTGAAAATCCTGTCTTAACAGGTTAGCAGGTCACTGACGACGCGAACAACACAACTTCTAAACTTGAACACAATTTTTTAAGTACTTTATACCGCATGTTTATAGCACAGTTATATGTGTTATGTACTAACAAAGAGATATGATAAGTCATATCATCCTAATTCTATTTATTTTTCAAAAAGTAAAATTTCACATAGTGTACTTTTTAACTAACTGTTCTAATCGTGTCTTATACAGGTTACCTAGTTTTTCAACCCCGTATATAAAAGTTCAAGCTTCACTAGTGATAAATTAGTTATATTTTAAACCATGATGTGATAAATGACTTATATTTTAAACCATGATGCAATAAATGGTTGGTGCATTCAACCATGAAGCATAATATTTTAAACCAAAAAATCATTCTATAGGTAATGCTCACGATATTAGTTTAATTTAAGTGCTCTTATATTTTACGTGTTACCAAGAATATAAGGACTATGATTGGGAGGAATATTGGTAGAAATATAGTAGGTTTTTTTTAAGGCTCAATTCATTAAAAACAAAAACCAAGTAGATAGGCGATCTACTTTCAAGATGAAGGATAAGCGCCATACAATCACAAAACTTACATTACATCAAAATTATACCAACCTTTTCAATCTACCATACCCGCCTTAAATCTAGACCTATACTAAAGAAAACAAAGAGCCTTAACGTCCACAACTATCTCAAACGTATTTCTCTTCTTACCCAAAAAAAAAAAGAAGCTCGTTCCTAGCTTTCGAAAGACGCCAACACGTCCAGACGGCTATACCTTGGAATACCGTCTCCATTGGATACTTACGAATAGTTCACCCAATTTATCCCAAAACGCATCCCTATTGTTCGACATGTTTGCTTCCTTGACGTTTAACCACGCAACTGTCAAAGCTAGAACTTCGTCGTCGGTCCACTCAATCGGTGAAGACATGATTTACTTGAGAGAATTTTTATAAAATTTGGAGGTAGAAGATGATAGATGGTAAAACATTTGTGAAATGGGGTGAATTTATATGAAAAAAAAAAAAAACAACCGTTGGCCTTGGAGGTAAATTAAAACGATTTTTGACCATTGCAGACGGTCAAATAATAAATGCTAGGGTTGGCTCGGTTAAACCTTGCCAGTAATTGTTGTTTTTCACCGTAACCAAGGGGGTGACGGCAATGTTACCGTTCGACTACGGTAACCTAATCCACATAGTCGTCGTTCGAAAAAAACACCTAATCCATATAGTCAACGAGTGCCCGTCCCCCATTATGTTCTTTGCCACTAGGCCAATAACCCCACTGGTCATAAATAGTTGTCTACTTAACATTGAGATTTCTTTTAATAATTATGCTTTAGTTTAACATTGAGATTTCTTTTAATAACTAGTGAGAATGTCCGCGTGTTACAGCGGGTGTTAATTATGTTTTAAACGGAATGTGATGGACTCTCTTCTCCTTTGTATTAGAGGTGATGTATTATATTCGTGTTAACAGCCTTTTCTTTATATGTTACTCTATGCCACATTATTTAAACTTTTCTTTCTAATTTTAATTTGTCCTAAATCAGTGAAATTCCAAAACCAAGCCCCTCCCAAGTCCTATAAATATAGAGGACACACAAAGGAAGTGAAATAATTAAATTCATAACTGGTTCAATGTGGTCTGATTTGATCTGGTTCTTGGTAAAAACTTTTCAGTTTATTGTAATCTGGTTCAAAGGCCGTGGACCAAATCGCTTGACACACCAATTCTAGGGCAGACTGGTTCGACAAGCCAGTCCAGCCCGGTTTGAAAAACACTAATTATGACAATGCATTAGGCACGAATATTTAGTTCCTATGTTTGGGAAATGATTAAGATATTTACTTGGCCCAACTCGTCTGTATCCGTAATCATATGATGTTGTTTCGATTCCTACAGTTTACCATTAACTACCTTTTGCTATCCACGATAAAAGTTCTTGAACAACACTGGGATTTATAGAACCTTAAAAGGAAACTTACTGTGTAAATACAAAATACAGTATCCAATACCCATAATTATGATGCAACTCTAATAACAGTAGCCACAAGGAACAGTGTTCTCAAAAGGTCATATTCAACCATAAGTTTTCCGTCTAAATAGATTCATACCCAGGTAAGCTATTTCAAATTCATTTTGAACCTAAAAAACTCATTTTTCTTAGAAGTTTTATGTTGATATGTATTATAATTTGCGCTTAACGTGTGTTTCAGCCTATAATCAATGAAGAGAACCTCTTAGCAATCGATCAATCAAACAACATTACCTTTCAATGATATATTTTGAAAAGTAATTGACGTTATCGATTCAGCCTCCCAATACAAATCTTTTACATCAACATCGAACAACCCAAAACGATAAAGGCTGAAAAGTTCCGAACGTAGAAAAAATTATCCTTGCACTACTATAATAGAAAGATGAAAAAGTACATTACCTTCTTACGTTGCTCTTGAGGTTTTGCACTCTACTTTTTTATGATCAAGCCAACTGTAGTCTCAATTAATTACTTTGAAGGAAACTTGCTTTCTTTCTTGTTTTCCATATCACCTAGTGTTTTATGTAACACCCCAACCGATGGCGGAAACATCGAGGTGCCACGTATGAATGATTGTTCAGTAGCTCATGGTAGTACACAAGTTTAAATAATCCTTTAATTCATTACAATATTGAATTACATTAAAGTCTACATCTAATAATCAAACAAAGCTTCAAATATCTCCTCATGCTAGCTCTAGACTTCAAGCATCAGTATTTCCTGTTGAGTTTGGAAAAATGGGGGGGGGGGTCAACTAGAAGTTGGTGAGAATACATAAGCCATGTCAAGCAAATAGTTTAAGTATAAAAGATTAGCAATTCATATGTCTATCGTAAGTTTAAGTCTACATGAATAAACATGATATGTTGAATCGACATAATCAAACCTCCGACTAGTTTAGGTCCATCCCGTCATCCACGGTTCACCTTAATAATATGTTGGAATGATAACAATCACCCACGCTACCTATGTAGGAGGTACACGTATCCGGGTGGGATTGTCAATCCAATAGATCTATTATTGAGTATCGCCGGCTTGGCCATAGCTAATGATTATGTAATGTTGAAACTCGTTGAAACTGTTGTTGTTGTCTAAATCATGAGGCATTAAAGTTTACAACTAGACATGCATGTAGAATTGCTTAAGTATAATGTTGCAAGTATGAAGAATTGCATAAACATGGTTACGTAAACTCACCTTAGTATAGTATTAAGTCTCGAGAAAAAGCATAAGTGTAGCCCCAAAGATTTCCAAGTATTACCCTATGTATAAGGTAACAAATAAGTCTAAGTCTATTTAGTCTACAAGTATATTCTAGGGTTTCGATTTGGGGATAAACATTTGTTGGATTAATAATAAAATGTTTTAATAAATAAGAGAAATTTGATAATTAAATAAACAAAAGTCTTTTTGTAAATTTTAAATTAAAGGTGTTCACAATATAAAGTTCTAAGTATGAAAATAATTCTTAATGAATTATTTTCTTAAAAATAGAATATTAAATCTATTTATTACAAATTGTCAAAATATAACTTTAATATTTAAAAATATTAAATTTACAGAATTATTAATTTAAAAATTGTATTTCTGTTCCAAATAATTAGAAATAATTTATATAAAATTTTGGTGCAAAAATATTGAAAAATGAATTTATTATGATTTATTTATGATTAAAACTAACAAAAATTGATTAAAAATATTAAATAAATGATTTTTCAGAAATAAAAATTATTTCAGAAAAGCTTAATGTTATAAAAACTCAGAATAATTTTTGTGGAAATTTATATAATCGTTTTGATATTTTTATAGAATTTTATAAATAAAATTGAATAAACTTGAATTATTCATTATATATATTAAATTAATAAATTTTTGAAAACTAAAAATTGTATGTTAAACTTTTTCACTAGATTAACATAATATAATTTTTGTAGAATTTTTAAAAGAGTTTTAGTATTTTAAAATGAATTTTTAAAAAATAAAGGAATATGTATATATAAGTTTAAATAAAAATAATTGTTTTGTTGATGCCATGGTTCGAACCCGGGCCCTTGGCCGGTTCGTGTTTTATCACAAGCCCAGCCACCAACTGGGCTGGACCCTGAGAACGTTTATTTTCCGATTATTTTAATTATATTATATATAAGAAATTGATTTATATCCTTGAAAATGAAAAGATTAGAAAAACGTTTTACACGGGACTCGAACCCGCGTGGTGTCCCTTAACATCATCAGACACAACCACTTGATCTAGATCAGTGGTTGTGTTTGATTTCAGCTTAAATAAAATATAAAACATAGTACTGAACGTGTTCTTCCCCAAATGAATGATCGAGCCCTAAGATTTTCAATCGTTCAAATCACACAACAATAACCCAATTAACCTTAGGGTTATTGTTGTGTGTATGCCGAAGATCAAAACCCACAAAGAAAACGATACTTACAAACACGAATTCGTGCAACATGCTAGGTCAAACAGAAAAGTTAACTCCGTACCAAAAACGCATGAACAGCTGATTTAAACAAGAAATTGAGGATTGGGAAAGTGTTATCGGCGAGTGTAGCATGAATGGGGAGGTCCAATTTATAGTGATAGGGTCTGGGTTGTAGAATTGGTAAGTTTGACCTCGGTTTGATGGTTGACGCGTAATTGGTTTAATTTGGTATGAATTAATGATAATTGTTTGTGTGTTTGACGCGGAATAGACCGGAGATCATGCAATTATACCAAATTGAGATTAAAAACGTGTTTGATTGAGATGATTTTGGTAACTCGCTGTCACAGTTGACTTTCCAAGTCAACTGTGAATATCTAAGGCTCGTAATATAATAATTGTGAGTTGGAATTAAATCAATATGTGTGTACAGACCAGGTGGTGGTGTTGGTTGTGCTTGTGACCCGGCTGAGGGCTTGGGTTCGAATCCCGGCCCCAGCATATAATTTTTTGATAATATATCTAACATATATGCATACTATATATTTATATTATAATATTAGGGGTCCAAATACGTCACAAAAATTTTTAATGGCAAATAATAATAATGAAACTTGACGTTTTTATGATAACGTACAAGTATTAATGCGTAATGTTACATTTTATCCAACCTAAAACACATGCATAAACATCATCTAATATTATAGAAATCTATGTATAGCATCAAGAAAAGTACACTAACATTATACACACACACGGGTGCATGACTGATAAGAAAGGTTAAAGCAAAATAGTGATGATATACTTTGGTGATTGCCACATGTTATCCATTAAAAAGGCGAGGAATTACTACATGAGAAACCTAAAGCAACAAAAGTTTTAGAACAATTTAAAATACCTCTAGTCATTATACTACATGAATGTCCAGCTAGCACAACATTAGTAGTTTATCCATGTTTACATGACAACTCTAGCATTGATCCTACGGTCATTATTAAAGAAAACACAATATGTGACTTACACCCTCATTTTTTTCTCCAATTATATGTATAGGCAATGCATAAAAGCAAACAGGGAGCTCCTCTTATGCCTGGGTCCTGCAGTCACCATCACTAACAAAAATCAAAGCAAAAGTTAGTTATATTTCCAAACTTCTTCATTCAATTATAATATTGACCCGACCTTTCACGTACAACTTTTGTAAGCCCCTAATTGTAAAGTAAACAAAAAGAAATTGATTTAGCCTTCTCAATTTGTTTCAGTAGATAGAAGGAAACGGGTAGGCCGGCGAATAATCACAAAATATCAATGAGTACTCCCGTCATGAAACTCAGTTTATATACCTCAATGGTTGGATTGATGTTGACGTTTACTCTTACCACCATTAAAGAATCACAAAAGACAGAAGCGTGAATAGAAGAGAGAGACATATGGTTGAATTTACAACGATTGAATTGAAAACCAAAACGTTTTAGTGAATTGAATGTGATAAAATGACTTGGGTACTCATAACCACCTTTATGAGTATACACGATCGGTATAAACGATTGAGTAAATTTAAACCATCATTGAATTCTTGTAAGTTGATTTGGAGGAGGGATGTACAAGTGATTTTTGCATACAAGGGTAGTATTGGAAAAAATTTCATGACATTTAGAGTGTAAACATAAAACCTTTCACATGTCATCTTAAAATTGATATGAAGTGACTATTTTAACCATCTCCCCTCCTTTATAATGTAGTAGAGATTATGCTTTAGTTTATTACGATAAGTAGCTAAAGCTTATGTTAACTGTTACGATTTACTATTTTTACCCGTGATATATACATTTAAATACCACCTAACACTTTAAAGTATTCAAACATACAATAGTTTTGTGAGGAACAAACACCATGCAATTAAATTTTGTTTTTGTACTATACTGGTCTTTTATAAAGAGTTTTCATTCTACTCTTTTGAAATTGAAATCTAGATTTCATTTGTGAACTGCACCGTTTTTTAATAATTCATAATTGTAATTTATAATTTTTAAGTTTTAATACGTAAACATGACCCATATGGATTCTAAATATGGTTTCAATTAGATTAAAGATACTTATTACGATACTAGCAGGGAACCCGCGCGTTGCGACGGAATCGACAATACAGGGTAGAAACATAAATCAAACTTTAAAACGATTAAAAGAATCAATATATAAGGTGTATGTTTGTGTGTGTGTGTAAGCACATATGCTTCGTAGTAGGGTAATTTTTTAAAGTCTACAAAAAGTCTGTTTATTAACTCTAAAAAATAATAATAGTTATTTTAGTGTATAAGTTTGCTTAAAGAATATATTTGAAATTTTACCTATATAAATCCTATTTATAGAAGAAACTTCTCTAATGAAGAGAAGAGAAGCGAATGTACATGTGATGAGGACGTAGAGTCCGAAAGTGGACATCTACATTGGAGGAAGCGTCCATATTTTCAGAATGGACCAAACGGGTGGATATGGGTCGTCCTACACACAAAGTCACAAACAATATACGTATCATTTTTATTGTGCTTTTATATGTGTTCTAAAGTGGACATGATATTGTAAAGAGGAAATGGATATGTATAAAATATGGTATTTATGAATCATATATTCTCTAATTAGGAAGTATACACATCGGCCCATATTACACACCAATAAGAGGCTGTCACATACCTTAGAATGTATTGTCACACTCCCAGAATGTGATGTCACATGGTATATGAAACTCAAAACCCAATATAGGTGGAAATATGATGTGAGAGTTGATACATGTATAATGCGTTTGAAAATCAATATATTGTATACTAGATATTTGCCCGCGTTGACACGCAGTTCAACAACGTACGATAATTTGGAGTAGTATAACGTATAAGAAAAATAAAGTAGAAACATTTTATTAAAATTTAAAAGCAACGAAATGCAAACTATTTCTGGTAAGTATATGAAGCTGTCATGCCATATAACATATAACTAACATGGCTGTTTGTGATGTTGTACAATTTGTCCTCCAAATTCATGAGACGATCAAATACTCTTGCAGTGGTATTATCACAGTACATATCCTCATCAAAATCAATGTCTCTGCCATCTGCTATACAATTATTTTATCTCAGCTCCTCGTTTAGTATCAGCGACAATACAGTTTGTCTTCCTACTCTCCTATTTTCCGTTGACAGTAATAATTTCTTCAATAACCGAGAACCTGATACAGTTATATGAAACTCTGGTAACAACACCACATTGCATTGGTCGAATTCGTCTATTTGCCTACATATTGGACTTCCAAGGACACACTGAAATGATGCACACAGCCCTCGCGGGAGCTTCTTATCGACCAACTTGGAGTTTGGGAACCAAGAACTGCAGCAGAGGACGGCAACGACTCCAGACTATCATCGTCGGGTGCGATTGGCTTTCGTTGCCCGGTAGAAGATGGACCTGACATGCCAAATAAAAGCAACTGAACATGATATCTATAACTCTAAGCAATCAAAGCTGCACATGGTCTAGATAAATCAGGTTATGTGAAATTTATGATGGTAATAGAAGCATAAGAAGCAAAACAAAATAAACACACAAACAAAACATACCTTACTGGACTGTCCAACAAACCTGAGCTACAAAGATCAAAAGTAAATTAAACGCAAATCTTAAAATAATAATACAGGCAATTACTAAGTTTGGCATATATGTTTGCTAGTGTCTAATATTACTTTGTTTTTCTAATAATATACAGTCTAATATTACTTGCTATAAAAGAGCTCCATTAGTTCCATGATAACTAATAATAATCACCAACCATCTCAACCAAAAGGCAACAACAACATCAAAGAAGTTTACAAACTGAACTTTATGCATAGTTTATTATATCTATTTATAAGGGACTGGTGCATGTTAAGACATTGTATATCAAAATAACACACTATATATATATATATATATATATATATATATATATATATTAAACGGAGAGGTCTTGGGAATAGTTAGGTTCTAGGTTTTTTTTCCGACACTTTTTTTTTGTTTTTTTTTCTAAGTTTTTTTTTACGTTTTGGCAACCAACATTTTGATTAAGTTTTTTTTTTTCGTAAGATGCTTTGCTGATGAGAAACCACCTACGGCATACTGTAGTGAACTTTAACGACTGAAGGCTAACGACGTTATTTAAATCATTAAAGTCAGGTTCAAGTTATGCAAAATTTACAAAATAAAGAAGCTACATACTCATTCATCACCATTATCTTCTTCATGTAGTCAATGATTCGTTAGTCTGAGAAAAAAGTCTTACCTGGGTTACATCAGCTGCTGATTGATGCTCCGTTATGTGTTTATGATACTGTTTAGAAACATAGATTCCAATGAATTAAATGGCAGCCAATCAACAATAAGTCATTCAGTTTTTAGAAATCAAATTAGAAATTGAAAAGTCGGTTTGAATGGAATTCAAGTCGAAAAACTTAAATCAGAATTTTGAAGATGCATATCGAACCTGACTGATGGATGACCACTAATAATCCAAGGATTCGAGTCATCATACGATGTAGCGGAATCAACAGCCATTAATCTCTCATCTGCCCAACAAAAGATGAACCATTTGGGAATTCCACAATTTATAAAAAGTCATGATTATCTAATGTTAGGCTAAATGGCTAAGTAATTCGGAAACTTACTGAACATGCTATATCTGATTAAAAAATCAGATATTTCGAGATCAAAATACCATAGCAAATTATTCAAATCAAAGGACAGTGAGATCCTTTGTGAAAGAAAATAGGGGCACCAGCTCGTTCTTCAACTGGTTCCATGAGCAACCCAAATGGTGAATTCTTCTTCAATGGCGGAACTCCAAAGTATATCATTTAAACACTCAACTTTGATCTGTCTACAAGCACTATACGCCTTACACTTTTGAACCTTTCATTTGCCATCACCTTCACTCAAATTAAGAATATATACATCAATAAAAGATTCAGAAATAAAGATGACGTTACATGTATATTATTGATTGATTCAAGGATGAGTTGGGTAGATAAGATGTTGTCGTTCCTAAAACGGGTCACTTGTTGGTCAAGTTGGTTGAAAAGTTTCTACTCTTATGAACAACCAGAGCCAACTGTGATTTTGGAACAAAATGGTTGGATCCATTGACCCGTCAGGGATAAAACATAACACAAATCGACCCGGTCATTAGTAAATGGATCAAAATTACATCTACAGCAATAATATGTTAGATAGTACAAATCTCCAGTCCATACCAACACCCGTCATCGGCTTATGCTTAGCCATGAACATAAATCTTCCTACATGCCACCACCGCCTCATCGTTCATGGCTCACATGTGAAGGCTTCAAACCCTGCACCGATTTAGATTCAGAGCTGTGAAGAACCATTTATACAACGCAACAAATGAGTTCAAGAAATAGATATGCAGCATAGTTGAAAATCAATATGATTATCTAAGGCCTATAAATATGTTTACCCAAAAATAACAGAATAAATATAATCCTTGTTCAGTAGAAAACCAATTTAAAGCCAAGAATTAAGTTACCTTGAAACGTATCGTCGACCGAGCCCTAGACCTCTGAAATCATCATGCATCAGTAGACTCCTTTAAATGTTGACTGAACCCAAACTGGGAAGCTGCCACATTGAACAATGAAAAAACAATTCGGGAAGTTACACAATCCAAACCCGTTATTGATGAATCCACATGGTAAGAATCAAACCTGATTGTTAATCTATTAGAGGCACCATCATCGGCAAAGAGACAGGGCTAAAAGATGTTAAAATTTCTGTGGGAGTGAAACAGAAGAGGTAAGATCGGACGCAGTGGTAGTCAAAAACACATATGTTACTAACTACCAGCTTAGATTATTCTTACGCCAAATTTGTTTTAGCTCCAACGAATGCACCAAAGTTTTATATCAATTTATTACATTAAACAAATAAAAATCACAACAAAATTCATCTTGTTGAGTTATTTTATATACAACCATAAAAATAAAATCAAAATATTTATAATCTTTGTCCCATCATCGGCAAACTCAGCTTTCTCCCTAATTCGCTCCCATATCATCTCACCCAACCAACATATTCATTATATCAGTAAGTCAAACAAATTAAGTTGGATAAAAATAATTATCCAAATTACAAAATTATATGCAGAAGTACACTGAAAAATTACCTTAATTGACAACTTTAAAGATGTCATACGATCACCGGAATGCCAAGAACGCTTAATCTCATCTTCTAAGTGAAGGAGATGGACTCAATAACTCCCTCCAAACAGCTTTCTCTTCTTAAGTCTCTCCGGCTTCGGTTCCTATTCCAGCAGCCTTGAGGATTTCGGATAGTCTCTCCTCGACCTCGGCTTCAACATCGATCGTTTTCAGCAACACAGTTCTCGCTTAATCGATTCTGTTCTGCATCACAAGCCATCTATTGTCAAAATATGAAATAACAAACAATCACAAAAGATATACCTGATTATTGCGGTGAATCGACCAGATCGTGCTTGCTTAGGGCTATAGAAAACTGAGAATGAGGTTACGCAAAATTAAGATCTAGGGTTATGACTCTGTGTTTTTTAGAAAAAGAAAGAATAATAGATATATGAACATCGATTTATTGAAATAAGAATCAAATAGAGATTACCTTGGATTGGAGATGAAGGATTAGCTTGAATCGCCCTTGAATCGCCCTTATTAGGGTTTAGGTTTGAAGGAGGCGATGATGATTTTCTGATCTATGTTATGTCCGTGTTTTTTTAGGGTTTTATATTTTATGGAATTTTGATTTAAAAAAAAATGAAAATTTTATAAATTCTCACAATGGGACACTTGGCATTAGTTGATTGGCTATGTAATTGGAGGATGAATGTGGGAGTGTCAAGTGTCCTCATGGACTTTGTTTTATTAGATGTATAGATGTTTTAATAATTAAGACTGAATTACATGTTTTGTCCTTTAGGTTTATACCCGATTGCAAAGAATGTCCTTTAACTTTAAAATTGATTGGTTTTGTCCTTTATTTTTTAAAATCTTGCACGTTATGTCCTTTATGACTAACTTGATTAGTTTTCTCCGTTAAGTTTGATTATGTGACCTGCATGTGAGGGCATAATAGTAAAATCACCCTCTTATTCACTTTCCCCTTAATAAAATTATGAATATATAATTGCGACACACTTGGCTTTATATACATTTCCACATAAATTTAATTTAAAACCGAGCAACTCCATCACACGAGCAATAACCATATAATAAGATGAATGTTGTTGTACACATGGTTTTTTCCAACAATTACTTTATTATTTTAAAATTTTAATATTTACCGAAATAAACGAATCAACTCATATTTGGATGTGTCTAGTTTGATTATTATTTTCAAATTTGTATGTCTAAAATAACTGTGTACCCTTTGAAAATAAGAAGGGTCAAGTTGGGTGGATAGTTCCTCTAATCATGCACACACACTATATAATACCACAATCTCAAATTTCAATTAACAAACAATTAAGCCCCTAACCCTAATAATATTATTCCCCTCCATTGATCCCTGTGTTCATCCAGGCCCATAGGTTTCCTCAGATCACATCTGCATTATTGCATTTGTGAATGGTGGAAATCTTGGCTCCTTGGTGGATGATCTCATCAAGGGGGACCTCTTCTCTTTCAACCGCCTTCTCATTCGGATCCTGCAACCAAGGCTGGTACTACCGTTGCATCGGCGTAGACCCATTATTCTTAATTTGTTTCCCGTTTTAATTCAATTCCAAACATTATATTAGCATATATTTATATATATATAACAAATTCTCTAGTTATACATTGAAATAGAAGGCAAACGGGGAAAACTAAGTCTTTTAAAAGCGACGTTCATAGATTTTGGGGTTATAACGTTTACAATATTAATTTGTTTGATCGCTTTGTTGGGGTTGAATTACGTTTAAAGGATGATTGAGAAGATGTTGCTAATGAAACATAGGAGGACTCAGGCTGCGAAAGTTGCTGGAAACCGGTTTTTGATTAACGTTAACGTTGTTGGAAGCGCGGGTCCTCTCCGGTTTGTTGTGAATGAGGAGGAATCGGTGGCTGCTGTTATCGATACCGCGCTTAAATCGTATGCTCGTGAAGGGCGGCTTCCGGTGCTTGGTTCAAATTCTAATGATTTCATTCTTTGTTGCCCCGTCATTGGGACCGAAGGTCAGGTTTCTTGATTGCAGTGGCGGATCTAGAAATGAATTTCAGTAGTAACATTTTTTATTTATTTTCATTTTAGTAGCAACGTTTTTCAAATTTCATAAAAAAAACCAAATTTACCACTAATTTTCCATTGCGCGCGCGAAGTTGATTAGCAACGGACGCGACACCTAGTTATACCCTAGGTCCGCCCCTGCCTGATTGCATTTGTTTCATGCAAATGGGTATGTGTTTTTGGTCATATAATTCGGTATTATTTGATACCCTACTCGTTCTATACTTGTAAAAAGTTAAACGAATCCCAGTGGTGTAAACGAGGTGAACCTGCGCTCAGCTCGTTTAACTTAGGAGGGCTCAGGTTCAACTTGTTAGGAGTTTTTATATATAAAGCTTGAGACTGGCTCGTAAGTAGGTTTTCAAGCTTGAGTTAGGCTCGCTTGTTATTTATTGAATACGTTTTTTTTTTTTTTTAAATTTTGATATGCTTGTTTATTTATTCACTTATATATGTATAAATTTTTTATATTTAACAAAACACATATTTTTTTTTAGCATTTTTAACATAATTTTATATACAATTATATATATATTAAATAAAAATGAATATAAATAACACGCTGGATAAATGAAACTCATATTTGAGCTTATTTATTAAAAGAAATATTTATTTGAGCTCTAAACTCATACTCTAGCTTCCACTGCTTAATTTTAGCTTTTAGTGAATTAATCTAGAGTAGTTCACAAGTGGCTTTACTCGTTTATGCTTCTAACTAACCGTACCCAAATTTATGTCCCAAATACTAGTCCCACTGAATTCATTTGCCATCCATAGCTGAATAGGAATGTTGATGAATTTATTTTTGTACAGCTCTAGAACCATGGGAAACGATTGGATCATTTGGGGTCAGGAACTTCATGCTCTGCAAGAAACCTCAAGCAGACGGCGACGATGAAAAACCGGTGGCTGCGGAAATACCAAGGAAGAGCTTTGGCAGCTGGAAGGCATGGTTCAACAAATCAATCAGTCTGAAAATATCATCTCATTGAGTGTCACAAAAGAATATGGTCATTTTCGAACCCGAATACGATCTGGATTTCTCCTATACTTTGAATCTTTTGGGTTCTTGATGTATTTTTTCTTGTGTGTTCTTGGATAGTGATGAAGGTGAGATGGAGTTTGCTATGGGGTTAGGGTTTTGTTTGTTTTTCATGTCAACTGTTTATTTCATATCATGTTCTATAAAAGGAAAATGGTATTGTACTCTATACAATGATATCAATACGATATGGTTTATTGTATTAGTCAATATTAAGTTAGAGACCCGTAAACTTTATGGGTGAAGAAATTTTTAAATAAAACATATTATCAACTAAATAAAATAAAACAATTTTAATAAGGGCAGTGTTAAACTAAAAGTTTAAAACATAACATGAAAGAAAATATAACATGACAAATTAATATTCTGTCAAAGTTTTTAATTTTAATTTTGTTGTGCTCGTGCATTATGTAAGTTGAAAAAAAAAAATCGATGCAAATAAATCTCGTAATAAAAAAATTCTTCCACCAAACAAAATAATAGGATAATTTCCAAAAGAAAACATAAGTCAAAATATAATGTTCACAAAACTTAATAATAGTGCATGATAAAAGGAATTAAATCAAGTACGAAAAAAAACGAGTTATGAATACGTTCATAACATCCATTGCAGCATGGTAATTTCCTAGCATTTTGACATCGAACATTGCAAGCAAAACACATATCGACATCATCTTCTTCAAAGTATTTACCCTTCATCATGCTTACGTGATGCTATCCTTTATTATGCATGCCAAAGGTTTTTGGAACTCATACAAAACACGTCGCACAATCCACAATAAAATACTGCTTCACCCCTTGCTGTAGCAACCTAAAAACAATAAAGTGTATGCATAAACCTAAAAAAATAATAGTAAAGATGTTAGATATATAAACAAATATTTATAATATAACATTGGCAAAATACTAAATCAGCCCACTACAATCAAATTCCTATCAAACTCAAACTCGGGGCTTTCCTATCATTTTCTTTTTTATTCCTTTGACTTAGGCACCAAGTTTAAAATTCAATTCACAAACTTAATCAAGTCAATCCAATTAATCGGTATTAACTACCTTCCAAAAATCTTTTGCAACAAATAAGGAAAGATAATCAAAGACCTTGAATGGCTGGGTCACAAACAATACCCGAAATAACTCCAAACGGATTCACACACAAACATCATCCCACCTTGCTTAATCATCCAAAATATCAATAATCTCCAAGAACAAACATGAAGACTAAATAACATTCAAATAAATATTCAATGATTCGGATAACCATAGCTATTCCACGGAAGGATTAGACCATGGAGTTTGATCAAAAAAACGATATGATTAATGATGTTCAATCCAACATCATACTCATCCACAACAAAACTTCTCCAATCCCAATCAAAACAATGGACCATATAATAAGAATGAACACTAAACTTATGATGAATAACCACTACAAGGCCGAATACTATGACCAGGAATGGGTTCGATCTAATGCCAAAGGCGGCTACGGATCTCCAATTCAACAAAACCCGGACATGTTCTTGAGACTAACAAATCAATTGGCCCTCAAACCATAAACCCGAAAATCAACAAACTAACATACTTCACCAACACAATCAAATAATATAATCCAGTGCAATCATAACCCGACTCAAACTAACAATAACGACCCCCAAATAATCAAACAAACCTCATGGGACCAGAAGTTCTCCATTGTTTAATCTTGTAGTTTCAACCTTCACAAATAATATCAACTCTCCAAATCAGGCACCCTTTCCTCGAATCTGCCATATTATTGAGTAAAGACCAACGTAATACATGTTGTAGGTCTCATCCATAATACAAAACCAATGTGGCGTATTAAGGATCTCATTAGGCAAGATTATAATAAGAAGAACATGGGTCAAACTGAATTGGAACACCACTAAAGGATCGAATAGAACATTTTGTTTGTATTTCTCTTTACCAATACCATCCCAATCCATATATCAATAATTTTCGGGTCTAGCACCAATCAAAGATTGGGTAACAGCCGTGTATGAAGCAAGGCCAATTGACATTGATATTGAAACAATAATCGTTTCAACCAATTAATTCTTACCTCTTTGTTTTTTTTCCAAATCCGAACCATAAGAATGTATACACAACAATCATAATACGCGATTGTAGGTCTAATCCAACAAATACAAACCGATGTGGTGTTTGTAGGATCACTTTTGGTTGGATTATAGGTAGGAATCAAGCAAAAGAGGATTGAAATCCCCATGAAAGGGCCGAAAATTATGCGATTAGAGGGAAGGTATGCGTAAGGTGTAGAGAGAAACACCTTGGTTTTCACACACAAAAAATCACAAATGAGAGAAACCTTTCCATATACCTACTTGGATCCTAGAAAACGGGTAGAAAATGGGCGGGTCCACTTTTTTTTTAGTTGATTGTAAGGTTGACATGTGGATGGTGATTTGGAGCCTATATGGAGGCCCTAGTAAAGGGAAAAGTGGAGCCCTAGTTACTCTTTTATTAGTGTAGGTAGATTTGATAGAAATGAAAATCCAGTTGAACAGTGTTTTGATTTATTGTTTTAACCAATTAGAGTTTGAGCTGGTTGGCTCAAATGAAAGTATTTTAGACTATATGGTGTAGGGGCGTCTAAGGGGATGTGAATCCCCTTCACACCAGTAACACCACCCCCTATGTGGCGTGGAGGCTGACGTGGAGCAGGTGAGGTGGAGTTTTCCACCAGCATGGGGGAACACCACCCAACTCCGTACTTGATACACAAACACAATCGGCGCTAAAAGAAGATCTCACAAGAAGAAAAACCCGGTTCATCATCCATATAGGTGCAATCTAAAGTGACGACGAAAAAAAAATATGTGCCGATGTGGCAGCACTTTTGTAAATCCCGAATTAACAATGATATCAAGTAATATAATCAGTAGGCGGAATCTAGTGATTATATGATTCAAGAACACAATAAACGATTGATTAACAAACTCAATAACATACGATCTCTAAATGATTCGTCTGATACTAGAGAGTGTTTTTTTATTAGAAAATGTAAAACCGTTGGTTACAAATGAACCAATAAAACACCTTTTATACGTAGGACTTAGGCTCACATAGCCTTAATAGTCCCACAGCCCAACCCACAAGAATAAAGCCCAACATACTAATTGAGAACTTATAACTGTGAACTAATTAGTTCTCCACCTAAACACCTTAAATAACTGAGAACCCAAGTGTTCTCGGTCCTAAATAGTAAAACACCTATATGGATCACCAATATGTATTTGATAGCGTCAGTCTCACTAATATGGACCCAACAATCTCCCCTAAACTGATGCTATCAAATGGTCTTCATAACTTGAATGTAGCATTGTGATCTCCCCCTTGATTGTTGATGGGTGTTGATGTTGTTTTGTTGAAAGTCTTCTTTTTTGTACTCTCAAACTTGGGCCTTTTCTTCTTCTATGGGAGTAAGATCCACACTTGAATCATCATCAGCATTCGCTTGATCATTTGCTAAAGAAGATGTGAGAGGAGGATTCTCATATCTCTTTCTTTTCCAATCATTGTCTTCAAGCAGGATCACATGTACTTCTGCATGTGTTTCATTATTAGACCATGCAATCACATCAAGTTCTTCTGCCACAGGTACATCTTCTCATCACGATCCTTCATGCTTGTCAGCAACTGGAAATGATTCTTCATCAACCCCTGTTTCTTGATTTAGATTAAATTCTGCACATTCTCAGAACTTTGTAAGCAAACATCTGAATATAACAGAGGATCCAGTATCATGAACACCTAGTTCTTCTGACTACTTTCACACGAAAATTTCAAAAATTTGGATTTCTTTCACTATAGATGATAGGTCAGATATTCAAGAATGGTTGATTTTATAAAACTAAAATAAAATTAAACTCAAAAGCAAAACAATAAGAATCAAAATAAATGAAAAAGAAATTGAAATAAAAATAACTACGCATTTTTTTCCGGGGGATTAAATCACTGTGATTTAGACTCAGGGACACTTATCAACACGGATTTACTCTAGTTGGTCTGAGCAATTGCCAGTATATTTTTCCACTTAAACTTATTGCCTTAGACCTTCTTATTTGACTGTCTGTGATTAATTTATCATGTTTTTGGTGTATAATTATGGACACTCAAGCAAGTCACAATCAAATCCTAGAATTATAAGCGGTACACTCTATCATGCAAGCAGTTTCCCTACCACATATTTTCACGGTGTCTGTTCTAGAATTCTGAAACCTTGACTGGGACTTGGTTGAGAAGAGAAAAGAATAGATCATTTAGAGATAGAATGGTATAATATACAAATCAATTTGATTTCTCAAATGATATAGGTTTTGGTGTTTTGGGCTCTAGAGGGCCTCTTTTGTTGTGCACATTGGCATCTTTTTGAGCTCATTGACCTCTTTTGGCGTTTTTGATCTATAGTGCGACAATGTACAACTAGGCCACCATATATCTGGATGCAGCAAAAGCTGACATTGCCTAGCATCCCCAGGTCTTTGCTTACACAAAACAAAGGAGATACACGAGATTTTCAGAAAAAAATTTCAGACCTAGAACACAGTGTGTATCGGGACGTCACACAAGCATTCAAATAAAAACATGTACCAATCCCAAGTGATGTTTCCTACTGAGGCCATATGTTATATTTAAGTGTGTCACTAGATCAGCCAATTTTCCAGTCGTAAGGACCAAGCCCACCAACACATCACCCTAGAGCCTAACCGTTTCAATGTTGGCCTTACGTGTGTCAGCCTTTTTCACAAGTGATACAACAAAAACTCTTTTTGTAGTTTTCTCTTTTTCACATGTTTTTGTATTTTTCTTATTTTCTCTTCCATCTCCCCCTAAATTTTGTACATAACTCAAATGAAACACTATTTTTGTATTTTCTTTGATTATCTCCCTTCCCCCCCCCCCCTAAATTTTGTACATAAATAACGAGAGAATAAACTTTATGTATAAAATTTACCAAAAAATAAGAAAAATCTTTTTGTTCTTTTCTATAACCATTCTCAAAATAACGACCACTAAATCATTTTTAAAAATTTGTGCGTCAAATTTAAATGTAACTGCCATGTTGACCTTACCTCCCTTATCTCCTTTGAAGGAAACATACTCTGTGTTAAAAGATGTAGAGGTATGTAACAGAGAGATGTCACCTAACATATGCTTGGAACAACCACTACCAACACACCAGTGGTTATTGATAATCCCCCTTGGTTGTCCCTGCATGAATAAGGAGATTAGTTAAACATTGGTACCCAGGCCATCGTGGTCCTGGGCACTCCTGAAGCATCTATGTAAGACACTTCCCTCAAGCACATGTCCTTATTCTCATTTGGACAGTTGTTGCTGCCGCCTTTGCTTTCCAAACTTGCTTAGGCTTAAGAACCGGTTTTGCTACTTTCGGAGTAGTAGCTTTCGGTTTCTTAGGTTGTTTTAGACTTCTGTGGTTGAACAACCTTTCGTTTGCTCTTGGCAGCATTCCAGTCTCCATCAGACGGTTTGACTTTGGGATTCGCATTCTTCCTTGCCTTAGGTTTTTCAACCTTCATTGGCTTGGAGTAGAAGTTTTCCCTAAGCATAACCTTCTGATATTGTCTGTAATAGGGCACATAAGGACAATGTGCGCAGTTTCTTGCAATGTGACCGGGTCTTCCACAGTTATAGCATGTCTGCTTCTTTACATAAGGAGCAAGTCCCGGTCTGTTAGATCCCACTGAAGAATGTGAGTGTAGAGATCCGTTTGATGATTTGTTTGCAGGCTTCTTACTTTTTCTGCTCTACTTAGAAGATCTTGAACACCCGTGTGAACAAGATTGTCTTTGTGATGTTGACTGTCTTTGAGCTTTCTGTTTGACTTCAGGAACCTGTTCATGAGAGTTAGCACAGGTAGTTTTTCGATGTGATGGCACATATTTATCAGTGGTGCCATTAACAGATAGCTCAGAAACAATCTTTTTCACATATGGTTCAGCATCTGCAGATAAATTAGATTGTTTCACACAAACATCTGCATTATTAGTGCAAACAACATCATCCCCCTCAACCTTAATCTCTACCTTAACTTCATCTGCACATGAGGTAGAAGCATCAGTAACATTCACACATTTAAAAACAGGGAGTGTTGGCTTTACCACACCTGTGCCAACAGTCTTTGAATCAACAACATTTTCTGAGTCAGATTCATCTGAAGTTTCTGACTTACTAGAGGATCTTGAGCAACTGTCAGAATTGATAGATTTTGAAATACTTTTAAACAACATCGATTCAATTGATCCCATTGAAAAATAAGATTTTATTGAAGATGTGTCATCATTGACATTTTCAGAGTTGTTATTTTCATATTTAACATGGTTGCTCATTTCATTGCTTTCTAGTTTAACGAACTTAGCATTAGGAACGTCACTAAGTGGAGCAACATACTTAGATTGTTTCCTGTGCCCTTCTGGTTCAGCAATCTTAATTGGCACAGACTTAACCGGCTCTACCACTAACCCCTTTGGTTCTGTTATCTTTATGGGAACACTCTTTGCGGGTTCAACCACCAACCCCTTCCCATATTCCATATTTTTCTCATTTTCTATTTCTACATCCGAAAGAGGCAATCCGGTGTAGTTGTGACTGTAGGGATGTGCAATTTCTACAAAACCTATACCAGCTCCTTGTTTTTCACTAAACTTTAGTTTTGAACTTATCATTTTCTCAACACGCTCACTAGAACAATCAAATTTTCTAAAATGGAAATCGGCATTTTCAAATTTTGATTTCAAAGAATCTAGCTCAGCACTAAGTTCATCAATAACTTTCTTCTGATGCATTACAAGGCAAGTTTTATTGCTTAAATCATTATTGTATTGAACGATATCCTTTTCTAAGGATTCTACTCTAAGTTTATAGGCAGAGGTTCGGCTATTAAGAAAAGAAATCTTTCCTTTTAGCTCATCGTTTTCTCTTACTAACTCAGAGTTATATCCTACGTAATATTTAGCCTTTTTAGCACAAGCATTAGAGCATAGATCAGAAAATACCTCATGTGAAGCATGTTTGATATATCGTACCAGCACAGGAACCTGATACTCAACAGGTACTAGAACAACAGGAGCGCGTGTCGAAACAGTAGCAGGTGTGCAACTTGGCTGAGCAGCAACATTAAGATTTTGCACCTTTTGCTTGTCGTCTGAATCACAAGCTTTGATGAAGAGATGAGTCATGACAGAGACAGATGTTGAAGATCCTCCGTCTTCTTGATCACAGCAACATTTGTATCCCAGCTCTTTGGAAGAGCATTTATCAGCTTCTTATTTATCTCAGAATTGGTAAAATTTATGTTTGCGGTCTTCATTTCAGTTACTAGAGATACGAATCTTGCAATTTGATTTTCAAGGGTTTCACCAAGAATGAAACTGAACTGATTAAACTTATGCCGCAATATGTCCCTTCGACTTTTCTTCATGTCATCATTTCATTCATAAAATTCAATCAAAGAATCCCATAATGCTTTGGCAGATTTAGTCTCTCCATATTTTGAGACGATCTCTGGTGCTAAACCCATAATTAGTGTGTTCAGAGCCTTTTCATCAAGCTTGACTTGGTCCCGATCTTCATCTGTATATTCGGATTCCGGTTTAAGTAGTGTAGTACCCTTCTCTTCGTAAGTAATTGGAGTAGGACCTCTACAAATAGCTCTCCAAACTTTGGCATCCTTTTCTTTAACAGCTTGAATCAACCTAAAATTCCATTCAGCAAAAGTCTCTCCCAACATCAACATGGGAACCCACGTGCTTGTTGCATTCATGACTAGGATCAAAATCGAGAACTATCTTCGAGTTCGAAAACAAAAAGATAAATCGAGAACCAAGAGACTCCCGAGAACACCCTTCTAATTGAGAATCAATGAAAATCCGAGAAAGAGTAAGCAATCCGAGAACTGTGTGAAATCCCAACAAAATTCCGAGAACATAAACAAACCTCCGAGAACCGAGCTAAATCTGTGAATCGAAGCAAAAATCTGAGAACCACTTGTAAATCCGAGAACAAGTCTTGCAATCCGAAAACAAACCCGAGAACTGATTTTAAAGAAACCGAGAACTTATAAAGAGAATTCAAAAACTTATAACCAATAACCTTCACCCGAGAACCACTTTCCCTTGATTAGAACCGTAGTCGAAAACTAGATGTTGTAAACTAAATTAAATTACCAGTGTGCCTGCTTGGTTAAATTAATTCACCAGGTTGCTAGCTTGCTTCGTCTTAAATATCGAGAACTCTTATTTTAGTGACATGCTTCTAAAAATTAAAAAATGAGGTTCTTGTGTGGTTGCTTGCATGAGAGATAATTGACGTGCTAGGTAAGTTGCTTAATTAATTAAGCAGCCTAGTAGCTAGCTTTTATAATTTGGCCGAGAACTTTAATTGGTTTTTCGAGAAACATAAATTTCCTCGTGCTTGCATGCTTGCTTGCCTCACTAAACTTTTACCAGAACTCCACCATTCGAAAACCAAATTGACTTTTGTGTCCTGCTTGCTAAGGATCAAGTAATTCCTTTTATCAAGGGATCCCAAATTATTCCTTTCCAAACTAACTTTCCCACAACCGTGCAAACACTTTATGAATCCACGAAAACAAGATCAACAACCCCCTTTTTTTTATCTCATGTTCTTCAGAAAATCCAACACAACCAAAAATTCTAACACAAATTAGTACTTGAACACAAAATCAAATCTACCAAATCAACCTTTGTTCTTCGTAAACACTTCTATTTTCAACCAAAAAATTATTCTTGAATCCTTGATATCAAACCGAGCCACAAATGACTACAATGGCTCTGATACCAATTGTAAATCCCGAATTAACAATGATATCAAGTAATATAATCAGTAGGCGGAATCTAGTGATTATATGATTCAAGAACACAATAAACGATTGATTAACAACCTCAATAGCATACGATCTCTAAAGGATTCGTCTGATACTAGAGAGTGTTTTTTTATTAGAAAATGTAAAACCGCTGGTTACAAATGAACCAATAAAACACCTTTTATACGTAGGACTTGGGCTCACATAGCCTTAACAGTCCCACAACCCAACCCACAACAATAAAGCCCAACATACTAATTGAGAACTAATAACTGTGAACTAATTAGTTCTCGGCCTAAACACCTTAAATAACTGAGAACCCAAGTGTTCTCGGTCCTATATAGTAAAACACCTATATGGATCACCAATATGTATTTGATAGCATCAGTCTCACTAATATGGACCCAACAACTTTTTGGGGGTTGAAGCCCTAACGAAACTCCTCCACAACACCCTTTAAGGGTTTGAAGGGTGAAAAAAAAAGTGTGTCTATGTGATGTCTAGTGACAACTATTGTTTTCTTAATGAAACCCCAACAAAATCCATAGGTATCATAGAAAGAACTAAGGGTGCGTTTGGTTCGCAAGAATTAAATAGAGTTTAATGGAATTTGAATTCCAACTCTTAAGTTGTTTGGTTCATTGAATTTGTTGGAAGGAATTTCAATTTCAATCTTGATGTGTTTGGTTGACAAAGGAATTTGAATTGGAATTTGGTATAAATTCCTTCAAATTCCTTTAACTAAATGAATTAAAAATCCTTCTAACATTAGAGGGAATTCAAGTCAACTTATTGGAATCTTCGATGGATAGACGTCATTTCGACCCAAACTAATTCGGACCGTACCGTTTCGATCCGATTCGTTTCGAACCGCAACATTTTCAACCTAAACCGTTTCAACCCGTACCTTTTCACCCGGTACCGTTTCGACCCAAACCTTTTTTGTACTGTATCGTTTCGACTGGAACTGTTTCAGACCGTACCAATTTGACTTGCACCATTTAATCCCATAACGGTTCTGGTCGAGACAATATGGGTCAAAACGGTTCGGATCGAAACGGTACGAGTCAAAACTGTTCAGGTCGAAATGACACAGGTCAAAACGGTTTGGTTCTAAACAGTTCAGGTTCAAAACGGTACGGTCTGAAACGGGTTGGGTTGAAATGGTACATGTCAAAACGGTACGGGACAAAATGGTCCAATTCCAATAATTTTCCCATTCCTATTGAAATGTTTAAATTCTAAATTCAATTCTTTCTAATTTCAATTTCTTCACAAATTTAAATTCCAATTTAAAGTCATTATGCGAACCAAACATACGCTTAAGAGTTATATCATTGTTATGACCGTAAAGATATCAACACAGTAATAAAAACATAAAAAAGGTATTACTATTTTCCCCTATTTTTGCCTTTTTTTTTAATTAAGTGTAGTAAAACTGAACTTACTTTGGCCCAGCACAAACAAATTAGCTTACTGGGCGGAATTTAGCCAAATTGGGTGTAAATGACCGGGCCGTATTGACAAGGGTCCGTTGCGATATCTCGGGCTTGTAAATATTACAAATCAAAATCAGTATTCAGCCTCTTCGGCCTTTGCTGCATTTAATATTTTTTTTAACGACAAACAACTTTTATTAAGACCAAAAGATCACTAGCAAGAAGCTAGAGAAATCATAAACCAAAACCGTCTAGATGCGTTACACCAAAAAACCGAAACAAACCACCTCACACCTAACAATCTATAACTATATCTATACTACATTATATTGCATGAGGGAGAGGTATTTTAAAATACCCAAAAGTTAAGAACTAATTTTTCATTAATAGCCCTAAAATGAGGGCAAAATAGTCATTCATACATTATTTACACTTTAATACCCTATCTTATTTACACTTTAATTCCCTAATTTTTAGTTAGTAATTACATTTTCCTCCCCTCCCCTACAAAATTATAATTTCTTTTATTTAATTCTATAATAACTTTAAAACCATTATGTTTTAAAAACATTCAAATATATCATGATGACCGGCTCATTTTTGTCGACGTGTCGGTGTTTGTCGTAGTCAATACCGATGTGTGGATTGAAATGTACAAGAAAGAATGCCTTATTGTTGGCCTAGATTTTAGAGGCTTGTGTTGTCTTGGGTTTTGTTATTTTGGTTAGTGGGTTTCGGCCTATATGGCCCATGTAAAGTGACCGCCCTATGCTAATATAAATAGGGGGTTCCTTAGCCAATTTTTGGTTGCTAGTCTTTTGTGAAGTGTTCTCTTGTTTGGCCGAGGTGTACCAGACGTCTCCTTGAAGACGTGTGCACTTGTTAATAAAATCATTCTCTTTTAAGTTTCTTCTTTGTTCTTTCCATACAATCATTGTTTTCGCCTTTGATTGTGTGTTGTTTGATACCCGTAGAGAGGATCTTGGACTTACAATTGGTATCAGAGCCTAAGAAGTCTTTTGAAGGCTCGGTTTGGTATCAAAGGAAGAAGATCAGACAAGCTCTTGTTGCGAGAAGGTTGATTTTGATGTTTTTGATCTATATTAATTTCATAGCCATATGTCTTATCACTAATCAGTTTGCTCTATGCAGCCTTGTTTCGATGTTTTAACCTTGATTATCAATTTTTATTTCGTTAAAAATTTGAAGAAAATTCTTGATTTGATCCGATTTGGTTGAAGGTCAAACTGTTTGCTAAAATTAAGGAGAGAAATTTTTTTTAAAAAGGAATGGTTTTTATTGATTAATAATCTCCTTAAATTTTTCAAAAACTTCACAATTCTTGGAAAGTTTGTTGCTAATCCTTGCAGGTTACCATATCAAGACGCATCTGAGTTGAAGCCTGTGTCCGACCTCAGCTTGTGTCCGACCTCCAAGACTGTGTCCGACCTCAACATCTGTGTCCGACCTCCAAAGTGTGTCCGACCTTAAAACTGTGTCCGACCTACATTTGTGTCTGACCTCACCACTGTGTCCGACCCACAACTGTGTCCGACCCACACATGTGTGTCCGACCCTAAAACTGTGTACGAGTCACATACAGCACTGCTTCAACTGAACTGGACTTTAACGGACTTTGGACTGAAATTTGGACCTTCTAAGACTGCTTTAAACAATTTAAAACTGAACTAATAAATTTAAGCTTCTTTTCAGAAATGGATCAAATTGTTAATCAGGAAAATTTGAACGGACTAAATACTGACCAGCTACTTGTGGCTGCCCAAGTGGACAAAGCTATGGAATCCGTCATTGGAACTCATCAGAAAATACCTGTTCTTCAACTTGGAATGTCCTATTCTGAGTGGAAGTTCAGGTTCATTCAAGTCATGAAGATAAAAGATGCAAAGGCTCTGAGATCTATCTTGAATGGACCCTGTGTGATCACTTATGTGGTTAACGAAATAACTGGAGCCACTGCTATCAAACCAAAGAATATGTATACTGATGAAGATCATGAAAAGACTGATATTGATGAAAGGGCAATTGCTTATCTTCATCAAGGACTTTCGCCTGAAGTATCAATTGGAGTTCATGACAATGCCACTACCAAAGAACTTTGGGAAGCTCTTGAGAATCTGTATGAGGGAAATGAAGAAATGAAAGAAAGCTATAGAGAGATGCTGAGTCAGAAGTTTAATGCTTTCAATCATATTCCTGGAGAAACACTCGAAAGCCAGATCCAACGTTTTGTGGCCTTAGTGAGTGAAATGACGTCAAATGATATGGTGGTAGACAACTCCGTTATGAACCAAAAGCTGCTAAATACTCTTCCAAGGAGTTGGGACTCAAATGTAACCCTTATCAAGAGAACCAAAGATCTAGCAAGACTAACCCTTTCTGAGACCATATCTTTGATCAAGTCCTATGACCTTGATGACAGGCAACGCTACATGACTCAGACTGCCAGTTATAATAATACAATCATTGCAACTCCCAACAATGCTCTAATGTCTCAGCAAGAACCTCAGCGTCCATCATTGTACTCTTATCCAGCAAGTGGATCTTCGTATCCACCTATGTTTGCACCCAGTGCTTCAAAAGGGTTAGCTATGCCTGCTTCCTTGTAGCCACCACTACTGGACCTTCGTCGTCTGCTTCACTTTCTTCAGCTGCACCTTTGTCAGCAGTCAAAATTCCAAAGGAGCTTGAAAGTAACTTAGGTATATTTGCTGGATTCATGAATTGCTATAATGCGTTTCTGACAGGTCAACTTACCGCGAAAGATGTTGGAGCATGTGACTTAAATGACGTTAATTAAGATGATATTGAAGAGATGGACTTGACTTGGCAGACAGCTATGGTGGTGCATAGAGCAAATGAGTTTGTGAAGAAGACTGGAAGAAATGTGTGGGAAAACCCAACAAAGAAACTGGGTTGGGACAAGATGAAGATGCGTTGTTACAACTGTGATGAACTTGGACATTTTGCTCGTGAATGCACCAAGCCAAAGAAAGAAGGAGACAATTCTACTCCTGCAGCAGCTTCTCCCAATGCAACTCCGGGAAGTCAATCATCTACCACTCACACTGGATCTGATTCCTCTAACTCCAACAAAGCCATGGTCGCTCAATCAAGAGGTGGATGGGATTGGTCTTCTCAAATGGAAGATTTGAAGATTGTTGAAGATACTGTGTACAAGGCTCTTATGGCACAGATGGATGACGACTATGTTCCGTCAGCGGCTGAGGTACATTCTGAAACTTTAGCTGAATCATGTTGCACTGAAAAGTATAAACTTAAAATTAAGGGTTTTAGAGAAGAAACTCTCTCCGCATACAAACAACTTGAATACGAAAAGATGGCCACTTGGGATATTAAAAAGAAATTTAACTCCTATAAAGAAATGGTCGAAAAGCAAAAACTTGATATCAAGCGTTTGCATCAGGAGGTGAGTGATCATAAATGTCGATATTTACACTTCAAATGACTGTCTGACACTTTGACCACGGAATTGATCGAATTAAAATAAAAATTTGAAAATGCAGATTTTCATTTCAAAAAATTCGATTGTTCTAGTCCTAAAGTTGAAAAAATGTTCAATACCCAGTTAAAGTACAGACCAAAGGAAGTGAGGAATAAGGGAATTGGCTTTGTGGAAATTCCTCCACCTTTCAATGAAAATTATTCCTCAATTCCTATGTCGGATGAAGAACTGTTGGCTCTTCCTGTGAAAGGCTATGGCCCACCAATAGAAGAGCCAACCAGTCGACCATCACGGGATCAAGTTGAAGTCACTAAACCTGCATCAATCCCAATTAGAATCTCTAAACCTAAACAAAAACAATCCATGCAAGAGCAGGCTCCCTCAAAAACATTTGTCAAGTCTCAAGATGTCTCAAAGCAGACCGAGACATTAAATTATGAGGAAAATAAAGAGGTTGATAGAGTTTTTGAGGTCAGCAAAGATGAGGTTCCCTCCTCATCTGAATCTGACGAATCATTAGGTGTTTTTAAAGAGTCTAAACATGAATCCGTGCAAGTTAATGAACCAATTCCTGACCTGACCACCCAGCAAAACTCAAGTGTGAGCTATGAGTTTGATTTCATGAAGCAAATTAGGGAGCTTTGTCTAACGCAAAGAGCAAACAGTGAAAATAATCTGACTGATTCTAAGTCTCACTCAGATGATTCGTCAGTGACTGAACCTGAGTCTGACTCTGATCCAGACTCAGGAAAGACCAACTCATCTAGTTATCAGTCATTTGAAACCACTGAATCATCTGAAGACATGACCAAAGTGAATGATTATGTTTCTGTGTCTACTTCAAACTCATTTGATTCAGAACAAACGTGCTCAATATCTTCTGAATCTCCTACTTCTTCTGTGGATGAAAACTTCTCTACAGAAAACTGCTTAGATGTTTCTGATAATGTGAATGTTACTAATTTGGTTGATTCTTGTGCAGAAAATGTGATTGTTGAGGATTGGGTAGATGATGGGGATGAAGTCGATGACACTGATTCACTTGCATTTAATAATAAAACACAGAAAAACAATTTCTCAATTTCTGATAAGGACAACAATATTTGTGTGGACTCGTTTGTTTTGAGCATAAAACCTTGTGACATTTTGTCTGACTCTTTGTTTGTTCATTCAGATTCTGTTATTTTGCCACATGCTTGTGATAAAACGAAAAATCTTTTGGTTAAACAATCCAGTAAGGACCGGACAGGGAAATATGTCCCACCAAAACAGGTTTTACCAAAATATGAAAAACAGAGTTTTTCAAAACAAAGGACACAGTATTTCAAAACAACATCACACAGGTATAGAGATGTCTCCAAGCTCCTTAAGCCTGGAAAGTATGCAAGATCTCAGGGGGATCCACATGTAAAACGTCAGACATGTTACACATGTGGAATCCCAGGACATATTGCCAGAAATTGTAAAACAAATCAACAAAATCTTGCAAGCTGGAAACATCAGAAGGCTCCAAACGGGAATCATAATCATACCAAGCCAATGAAGGTTGAGAAGCCTAAGGTAATGCGGAATGACAAATCCAAGGTGAAGCCATCTGATGGTGATTGGAATAGATATAAAATGTTTAAACAGTCTGGTAGAAGGTTAAATTCTCAGACTCTGACTGACTTGACAGAATCCAGTTCGAACAAAAGAATGTTTTCTAAACACAAATTTCACTGGAAACCAAAACGCTCTATTCCAATCTCTTCCGCGTCTGTAGGTTCTACTTGTTCTGTGAATGATAAGTCTAATCTCTGTGCTAATGTTTCACCTGTTGACATGAAATGGATAAAAGTCCAATATAAGGATACCAACGGTGTACCCAAAACAACTATGGCCTGGGTACCTATGACTAACCAATCCTGCATCATGTGCAGGAACGGCTGTGGAGGACTATCATTCGTCTCTGGTACATTGATAGTGGCTGTTCAAGGCACATGACAGGAGACTTATCCCAGCTTACCGATGTTGAATTTTTCAGTGGTGGATTTGTCTCCTTCGCAGGAGGTGAGAAGGGTCAGATAACACAAAGAGGAATGGTAAGAAATGGTGCTCTTCAGTTTAATAAGGTAAATTACGTTCCTGAATTAAAGCATAGTTTACTAAGTATGTCCCAAATCTGTGACAATGGTTACTCAACTCATTTCACTGACAAAGGTTGTTTAATATTGAAACCTGGAGTAGTCATTCCAGATGAATGGGTATTACTGAAATCGGATCGTCGAGGTGACGCTTATGTCATTGACATGAACAAACCTCCCTCCGATAACGTCACATGTCTTTTCTCAAAAGTCTCTCAAAATACTGCCATTCTATGGCATCGTCGTCTTGGACATGCAAATGCTAAAAACTTGAACCGAGTGGCTAAACTGGGATTGGTAAGGGATCTGCCAGTACGTGATTTTATAACAATTGAAAAATGTGTTGCATGTGCCAGAGGAAAACATCATAGAAAACCACATCACTCCAAGTTGGTAAACACTATTGATTCTCTGCTGCAGTTACTCCACATGGACCTATTTGGCCGAGTGAATGTACTCAGCATTTCTCGTAAAGCATATTGTTTAGTTATAACTGATGACTACTCACGTTTTACTTGGGTTTTCTTTTTGGCTAACAAGAGTGAGACTACAGAAATAGTAAAACAATTTATCATATTGATGGAGAATCAGACCAACTTGAAGGTAAAGGGCATTCAATGTGACAATGGAACTGAATTCAAGAATGCAAAGTTAAACTATTACTGTGCTCAGAAAGGGATTGCACGTCAATTCAGCTCAGCAAGGACGCCACAGCAGAATGGAGTTGCTGAAAGAAGAAATCGCACCTTAATTGAAGCTGCCCGCACAATGTTGTGTGACTCACAGCTTCCGACATTCTTCTGGGCGGAGGCTATCAACACAGCCTGCTATGTGCAGAACCGAGTTCAAGTCAACAAAGCTCGAATGAAAACACCCTACGGAGTGCTGTTTGGTACTAAACCCTCCGTCAAGCATTTTCGTGCTTTTGATTGTCCGTGTACACTGTTGCATCTGGACGCTACACCAAAGTTTGATGCGAAAGCTGACGATTGTTATTTTGTCGGTTATGCTGGCAAGACTACATATAGGGTCTACAACAAACAAACTAGGCAAATCGTAGAGTCGTTTGACGTGCGTTGGCTTGAAGAAAATGCAACAGATGCTAGAGTGGGTCCAGACTGGTTATTTGACTATGAGACTCTCTTTCGATCTTTTCATACTTTTGACGATGTTTCTAGTGGTGTGAATACAGGTTTCGCAGATTCCTCAACTTCCACTGCTGGAACCTCATCCTCCGTGATTGATGATGCAAAGGATGAGGGGGATGCTATACCCACATTTCCATTACCACAGCCACTCTCAGTTCTTGCCGAACCATTCATTCCCACTACGGATCCTGTGCAACAAGCCGATGATGAGAATTTGTCTGATGATACTTCAGTTATTCCTATTGAGTGCACGGTGGAGCATAGTGACGCAGTCGAAGTTGATCATGATACTGTAGAAGAGACTACAACAGGTGGTGCTACAATCCTACTTAGAGATTCTTCAGTTCCAGACATAGCCATTCCTACAAGAATTCAACGAGATCACCCACTGGAAAACATCATTAGTCCAGTAGACGCAGGTGTTCTCACAAGGAGTCAAACTGGTGACATCAACAGATGCTTGTATTCGTGCTTCATTTCTCAAATTGAGCCAAAGTCTACTGCTATGGCCATGCGAGAACCAAGTTGGGTTGATGCGATGCAAGATGACCTAAACCAGTTTGAGAAACTGAAGGTTTGGAAGCTAGTTGAATTGCCTCCAGGAAAACGACCTCTTGGCACGAGGTGGGTCTACCGAAACAAAAGAGATGATAGCGGGGTCATTGTAAGAAACAAAGCTAGGTTGGTTGTGCAAGGGTTCAGACAGATTGAGGGACTAGATTATGATGAGGTATATGCACCGGTTGCGAGATTGGAAGCAATCAGAATTTTCCTTGCTTACACATCGTTTAAGGGATTTACTGTCTATCAGATGGATGTCAAAACTGCGTTTCTTTATGGTACTGTGAAAGAAGAAATCTATGTCGGTCAACCACCGGGTTTCACAAATCCAAAATATCCAGAGCATGTGTACAAGCTAGACAAAGCGTTGTATGGGTTACATCAGGCACCTCGTGCTTGGTATGCTACCTTGACTGAACACCTGCTTGCTAATGGATACACTCGTGGTGTTATTGATCAGACTCTATTCGTCAAGACAGTGAATGACGATCGTATTCTGGTGCAAATTTATGTGGATGATATCATCTTTGGTTCCACCAATGATGCTCTATGCAAGGAATTTGAAGAGGTGATGAAAAAGCAGTTTGAGATGAGTGCTCTTGGGGAAATGACCTTTTTCTTAGGTCTGCAAGTTCGTCAAAACTCTAAGGGTATCCTGATTCATCAAGGAAAATACGTGGATGACATTCTTGCAAAATTCAGCTTCAATGATGTAAAGCCAGCCGACACACCAATGTCTGAGAGACCAGGTCTAACTCAAGATCTGGAAGGAGAATCCGTAGAAGAAACACTTTATCATTCGATGATTGGTTCGCTTATGTACCTGACTGCTAGCAGACCAGACATCATGTTCGATGTGTGTCAATGCGCACGTTATCAGGCTAATACTAAAACTTCTCATTTACATGCTGTCAAGAGAATCTTTAGATACCTTAAGGGGAAACCCAGATTTGGTCTTTGGTATCCTAGGGATTCTCCTTTTGAATTACATGCTTTTTCTGATAACAATTTTGGAGGTTGTGACATTGACAGGAAATCTACTTCTGCGGGGTGTCAATTCTTAGGCGATCGGCTTATTGCATGGCAATGTAAGAAACAACAAACAGTATCCGTTTCAACAGCGGAAGCTAAATATGTGGCTGCCTCCGCATGCTATTCTCAGGTTATCTTGATACAACATCAACTGGTAGATTACGGTTTGGATTTCTCTCTTACTCCTATTTACTGTGATAATGATGCTGCTATCCAAATTGTGAAAAATCCAGTTCAATTTTCAAAAGTAAAACACATTGCCATAAAAGAACATTTCATCCGAGACTCTTTTAATCAAGGTTTAATTGTGCCTACACACATTCACACTGACGACAATGTCGCAGATCTATTTACAAAACCTGTTAATCGAGCTCGTTTTGAAGCTCTCTCTGCATTGCTCAAAATGGTCCATTTCGAGGACTGAACTGGTCTTTAACTTAAAAAAAAGGTCTTTTGGTTTTTCTTAGTCTTAGGATTGTAAATTTGTTCTCTAAATCTCTATTTTAAGTACAAATTTAGGGGGATGTGTCCTAAGAAAAGATCAAAACATTTTAAGTGTCAAAAACGAGAGATGAAATGAACTTTCACAAGTTGGATTAAGGCTGACACACGTAAGACGTGTATCGAAACAGTTTGGCTCTAGTGTGATATGTTGGTAGGCTTGGTCCTGATGGCTGAAATGTTAATGATCTTGTGAAGCACTTAAAGATAAAGACACGACCTCAGTAAGGAACTTCACTTGGAATCAGGTACAATCTCTATTTGAATGTTTGTGTGATGTCCCGAAGCATAACACTGTGGTCTAGGTTTGAAACCTTTTCTGAAAAACTCGTGTATCTCCTCTGTTTTGTGTAAGCAAAGACCTGGAGATGCTAGGCAACGAAAGCTTCTGCTGCATCCAGGTATATGCTGACCTAGTTTTTCGTTGTCGTGCTATAGATCATCCTTCACCTAAAAGAGGCCTCAGTGTCCAAAGATGTCCTGGCTGCTCCTCTGCTGCATCCAGATATATGCTGACCTGGACACAGTCAGGATATCATTGAGACCCTCTAGAGTCCAAAACCCAAAGTCCTCATCATTTGAGAAATCATCTGACTTGTATATTACTCTAAATCTCTTATTGATCTATTCTTTTCTTCTCTCAATCCAGTCCCAGTCAAGGTTTCAGAATTCTAGAACAGATACTGTGAAAAATATGTAGGGAAACTGCTTGCATGATAGAGTGTACCACTTGATATTCTAGGACTTGACTGTAACTTGCTGGTGTGTTCATACTAAATATACCAAAACATGATAAATAATATCACAGATCATAGTACGAGAAGGCCTAAGGAAATAAGTTTAAGGGGACAAATATACTGGCAATCTCTAAGACCGACCCAAGTAGATTAGAGTCGATAAGTGTAGCTCAGCCTGAAACACAGTGACTTGATCTCGTGACAAAAATATTTTTTGTGTCTCGTTTAAATAATTTTAGCTAAGTTTCTGTTTGACCAGTTCACGATCTGACTTGGACCCGGTTGCAAAACACACCTCAAATGTTTTTAAATGAGGCTTGGGATTCACGTGGGGCCCACCACACGTTTGGTGGGCCACACGAATCTTGATTCACACAAAAAGGGGGCGGCGGTTGGTTTACCCATCATCACAATTCACAAAAAAATTTCCTTCTATCTCAACTTTACACACACATACACACACTCGCCGATTCTTCTTATTCAAGATCATCAAAGTTTGTTTAAAGAATCCAAAGAAATGGCCGCTCATGTACCAAAGTTTGAAAGGGATCACAACATAGTCTGTTCTTTGTCTGACCCTCCTGAAGACCATATGCAAGAGTTCAAGTCGCTGATAGTGGGACTCAATACTTGCAGAATTGCTCACGCTTTGAGAGAAAATCCTGTGGTGCTTGCTGACTAGATATCTGAATTCTGGAACAATGCAACGGCATGAAAGACAGACACTGTTATTCGATCAAAGATTCGGGGAACTGAAGTGACTATTTCAGAACAGGATATTCAAGAGGTGCTGCTTTTTGGTGATTCTTATGAAGACCCGGTTAGTTTTACAAGAGAGCAGGTTATTCCAACATTGAGAAGGATGGGATATGAGGGTGATTTGCATGCTTCTCCATATATCAAGAAACTTTTTCCCAGCTACTGGAGAATGCTGATTCATATATTTCTAGCAAGTTTGGGAGGAAACAAGAGTGGTTTAGATCAGATGAATTTGAAGTACACTTCGGGAGTGGTAGCGTTGATTGAAGGCTGGGATTTTTACTTTTCGAGGTGCATTTTTGAAGATATGATAATGAATGTGAAGACACTGAACAAGAAGTATTTTTATAAGTTTCCACGATTCGTACAAATGATACTGGAGCACAAATATCCAAGTCTGGAAAGAACTATTGAAACATATGATCAGAAGTGTATGGCTCCTCAGGCTTTTGGACTCATAAAGCAGAATTGTAAGGATGCTAAGCAGATGTTTGAAGGAAAGTTTCCATTGGAGAAATTCGGAAATTTTGCTGAGATTGTTGAAGAAGCACAAATTCCTCCATCTGCTCAGGTAGCTGAAGAGCATGATGTTCAGATTGTCGAACCACCACCTACAGAACAACGTTCTCCTCCTGAAAACGTAGATTTGACTGAGGTGGAAAGTGAAGATGAGGTGGAAAGTGAGGATGGGGAATAATTGAAAGATGATGAACAGACTACAGGAAATGACGACGATCATTTTGAGAATTTTGAGTTTGATGATCTAAATGATGATGAGATAGATGACTTTATTCTTGAAAATGTTGAAATAAAGTCGGTAACCGAAGCTGAGAAAGAGTTAATTGGAGAAGAGATCGTGACTCAAGCTACTGACACTACTGCTTCTGAGACTGTTATTCCTCAAGCAGAAGTACTTTCAAGCATATTAAATACCATTAGAGAGGCTGAACAAAGGATTCCTCCATCTGATGTTGCAGCTGAGACATTTGTTGATACTAAAGTTGCTGAAGACCCAAGTTCTGATTTAAGGCCAAGGAAGAGAAGCAAAAGTGATCCAAGGTTGAATGTTACTGCTGATGTTTCTGTTCCTGTAGCTGAGACTGTTTCTACTGCTGCTGATACAGTCATGACTGATTGTGACATCCGTCACTTTTTCATTATATTTTTTTTATAATAATAATAATAATAATAATAATAATAATAATAAAAAATTCAGATTATAATATAGTTATATGTTAGTCTTTTTTTACCAAACAAACTAAACCATCCTTAACCAAACCATTAGCCCAAACCCCCTTCAACCTTGTGGATTCCTGAAGCCCAACAGCCACACAAGTCCGGCCCATTACTTTTAGACTGGCCCAACAACAGACCAAGCCTTGTATCTGTTTAAAAAAAAAAAGAATGATCCTGTCGGGACTCGAACCCGGGCAGGTAGCACCACACACACACACGCACACCATCTGGGCTACACCACTCTGTTGGTTTTATTCCAGCATGAATTGTATAAAAAACCCTTCTGCGTCGGGCTTCTTCTTCCTCCTCTGTTGGAATCGATCGCTGCAACAAGGAATCACAAGAAAACACAATACTGATCCAATAATCACGCCAATGATCAAATTAATTCCGGATTTTACGCACTCTTCTTTCTAAAAACATCAACACGCGTGATTAACGCGTTTGACTTGACCAATAACTCGATTAGATGCATTCCAAAATAACCCGGATCGAATTTGTATATAAACGTGATTATAATTCAATCAAACCTGCACACACATACACATATATGCGAGTAGCATAACCCTATAACACTTTTCATTATCAAACACCAAATCGTCCAGAATCGAAGCTTTTACACTCGTGGTTGACTTTTTCTTTGACCGAGCTATACATACGAAGTCATCATTGTAAGTCGTTTTTCTTTGATGGGTTTTGTTAATCGGCCCTTGTTGGTCATTAACCCCATGATTAATCAGAACAAAATTTCGTGTATAATGCTATTAAGAATCTAGGGCTCGAAATCATTTGATTTGGGGAAGAACACGAGGCAGTAAACGTATATAATTTTATTTTAGAACAGAAATAAACAAAATGAATCATAGATCAGTTGGTTGGGGCTTTTGGTTAAACTCACTGAAACGGATCAGACCAGGGTTCGATCCCCACCAACAACAACCTTTTTTTTTAAACTCTATTCTTTATATTTTGTTATTTTCTTTTAAAAAGCGTTTTAAAATACTAAAACTATTTTATAAATTCTACAAAATTTATTTTATGTTATTCCAATGATGAACTTTGCTGTCCAATTTTTAGTTTTTCAAAAATAATTTATTTAATATATATTATTAATAATACAAGTTTATTCATTTATATTTATTAAATTCTATAAAAATATCAAAACGACTTTGTAAAATTCCACAAAAATTATCCTAAACTTGTATAACAATATAAATTTCAGAAATAATTTTTATTTCTGAAAAAACCGTTTGTTTAATATTTTTAATCAATTTTTGTTAGTTTTAATCATAAATAATTCTTAATAAATTCATTTTTCAATATTTTTGCACCAAAATTTTATATAAACAATTTCTAACTATCTAGAACTGAAATACAATTTTTAATTCAGAAATGTTTTAATTTTAATATTTTTAGATATTAAAGTCATATTTTGACAATTTGAAATAATTAAAGTAAATATTCTATTTTCAAGAAAATAATTTTATAAAAATTATTTTCATAATCAAAATCTTATGTTGTGACAATGTTTAACTTAAAATTTTACAAAAAGACTTTTATTTATTTATTTATTAAATTTCTTATATTTTAATAAACAATTTATTTATTAATCAAATAAACGTTTATCCCCAATTCGAAACCCTAGAATTTCATGTATCCTAGAGTTATTCCTTACACATTATCAAATTCTTTAGGTTGATTCTTTGGAACATTTCCAACGCATATTTCGTTGTCCAGTTCAATTTCAAGCTTACATAGACAGTGAGTATTCCTACCCCTTTTTGCTTTTATACATTTTTGGGGTGTTACATGTACACTATTACAATTTCAAATACAAATTTACATTTTTACAATACAATTCTAGTACTATGTGCATTGCTTACAACGTGCTTTATGCTTAGACATTACATGTGGATTACATTTGTACTTAGTGAAATCATTAACATGGTACAAGCCGACCTTAACATTGGATAGCGCTATTTGGATTGACAACCCGCCTAGATTGATTCTCCCCCTTTTTCATCGGAGAATCCGTGGTCAGTGTTAAGCTTTTATCCATTTATTGGATAAGTACAACGCCGTTCATACAGTACATTATACAGTCACAGGGTTGATTTCGCTCATTTGTATGATACATAGTTTACATATTTGCACTGTAGCTTGCACTTGAATTGTATATCTTTTAACCTACTATATATATCAAAACTAGGAATGCTCACCAACATTTCTTATGTTGACCAAACCTATTTTTGTACATATTTCAGGTGCAGTTTGATCAAGAAACTTTTAGTGCTTTATTATGCAGTTATTTCATTATTTATATTTCATTTAAGACTTTGTATTTTCCATTTCCATGTAAGACAATTTTTGGGTTTATTCAATAATATTTACATTTAAGTACCATGTGCTTTAGAACAATCGTCACTACGTGACACCTCGATGATTCCGCCATCGGTTGGGGTGTTACACTGATGCTGGTGCTTCCATTGATATTCCTGTTGGTGTTATAAGCTCCACTACTCTACCTGCAACTGCAACCGAATCGTTTTCTCAATTAATGAGTAAGGCACCAATTACAGGAAGACTAAATGAGGAAGCTGGATCTTCTGGTGCTTCTGGTTCAAGTAAGGTTCTCTTTGATGAGGAAGCCTTTCAAAAGGCCGAGATGGCTTTTCTAGCGGATAAAGAGCAGGGAAAACGTGTGGATGTTGAATTTTTGATGACAGAAGAAAGAGAGGCAAATCAAGAAGATATTGACAGTGATGAAGATGTTTTTGCTGAGGTGGATGTTCACAGGTTAAAAGCTAGAGTGCTGAAGTTAGAGACTGAGAATGTATTTCTAACTGCCTAGGTGCAGAGTTTGATGGAGACGGTCACTGAAAAGGAGCAAAAGATTACTGAATTGGAAACTGGATTGGGTGATGTTTCAGCTAGATTACTCAACTTGACTCAGAAACTAGAGAACAAGTTTGGAAAGGAATTTTCAGAGACATCATCTTTTGTTGACAAAGTATTGACTCCTGCTGAATGTGAAAGATCAGAGAAAGAACATGAAGAACACATGAAGAAATATTTCGAAGATGAAGTTCCCAGAGTTAGAGATCGTCGCCTTGGAAGTGCCTATGTTCTCAAGAATTTAGCTGAGCCATCAATTGACCCAATGGAGGAGCATCCAGAAAGATATGTGACGATTACCAATGATCGGTATGATACTTATGGTAATCGAACTGGAATAGAGTGTTGGAGATATAATGATGATAAGGGAGTGTTTGTTGTTCATAGAGGCAATGGAGCAGTTGAGTATTATGCTTCTACTTCTGCATTCAACTCCTGGACCAAGATTGATTTGACAGAACTTGCAAGAGCTCCTTTCATAAATCAGACGAGAAATCCAAGAAATAAGATTGGGCTCATGTTTCATAAGAAGATTCAGGAGCAGGCGAAAGTGAATTTCAGGGATATGAAGACTGCTAGCTCAATGTTGGTGGAATATAAGGGTGTGCGAGGTGCTGATGGAAAGCCTTTCAAGACGGTTCAGTGGCCATATACTGAAAAATTGAAGACCATTCCATTGACCAAGCCAATGGATAGAGGTTGCTTAAAGGATATGAGATTCTGGGTCTATGATCCTACTTCTGCATCTGCAGTGATTGTTTGTGATACTGATGAGTTTAGAATATCTGATGCTAGAGATCTGATGAGTTTGCATTCTGAAGATGTTCAAGTTCTAGCTAGACATCAGATTCAATGTGACCCCACTTATGAAGTTTGTGCAAAATCATTCACCAGTGCTGTAGCTCAAGTTGATAGAATGGGGTTGGCGTCTGATAAAAGAGGACGAGTGGAGACGGAATTGTTTGGTCCATATGTTGGCAAGTCGCCTGAGGAATGGAAGAGAGCAATGGAGGAAAAGAAGAAAAGTTCTAAGAAGTGCAGCAAGAAGCAGTAGAGACATCACAAGTCAACACAAACCTAGGGGGATATTGTTGGGCTAGATTTTAGAGGTTTGCGTTGTCTTGGGTTTTGTTATTTTGGTTAGTGGGTTTCGGCCTATATGGCCCATGTAAACTGACCGCCCTATGCTAATATAAATAGGGGGTTCCTTATCCAATTTTGGGTTGCTAGTCTTTTGTGAAGTGTTCTCTTGTTTGGCCGAGGTGTACCAGACGTCTCCTTGAAGACGTGTGCACTTGTTTAATAAAATCATTCTCTTTTAAGTTTCTTCTTTGTTCTTTCCATACAATCATTGTTTCCGCCTTTGATTGTGTGTTGTTTGATACCCGGTAGAGAGGATCTTGGACTTACACTTATGTACAAATGATTATTGCATTTTATGTTTTAAATACTAACTAGATGAAATATAATATGGATTTATTGTTAATATGGATGTTGAATCATAACACCATTTCATGATCAAGTAAAACTCAAAATTGTAAAATTGAATTTGGTGTTAAATACTGTTCCGCCCAATAATGAAAAAATTCACATAAATCAAATGCAACGATTTAAAAAACCAAACAGGGCACTCGAAATCTACATATCAGCTTTGGTGATTTTTAAAATATTATAATGTTGTTAAACATTATGGTTCATCCTTGCTTTGACAGACAAATAATTTGTCACATGGTAACAAAACTGCAACACAAGACTGGGTTCTAAGAATGCTTTATCACGATTGTTACTGATAGCTTCAATTGTAGTACAGTATTTAAATAATCAACATTAGCAATATGTGCATAAGTATATGGGTATGCATGCATATATTAATAGGTATACACATAAATATAATTAACTAAAAGAAATCTCATTAAACTTTTAAATATAAATAATTAGCTAAATATATAAAACTTTAAAATAATTAAGTTTAGAAAAAATATAAATTTGAAGGGGTTCATTTTTACAAGGTTTAAAAAAAAAGATAAATGCACTGAATTCGGTATTCACAGAAAACACAATAATTTTTTACACTTTAGTCAAAGATAAACAAAATTTTCCAATTTAAAGGGGTGGGAAAATAATCAATTTCAAAATTTAAACCACGTGCTAACCTACTAAAGTTTAACAAAATTTCATAATTTAAAGGGGTGGGAAAATCATGAATTTGAAAATTAAACCATGTGCTAGCCTACTAAAGTTTATTCAATAAATACATACTAATGCACACCTATTTCACTTGCTAAAATACGTAGGCATGGATACTAAATTCAAAAGTTGAAGCTTCTAATGTTGGTTATTTGTTAGTTTTTGGTTTTCATTCGTCCCATTTTACTAATTATACCTTTTTAAACATATCTTAATCATTTAAGTGTCAACTTCTTGGTTTTGCATATTCATTTAGATGAAAAACATACGGAGATGAACAAACCAATAGCCATACAAGCGTCTAAGGTTGTATTTATTAATGTTTAATTTTTTGATATTAACATGGCTGTTATTTTATGTGGTATATTGTATGTGTTTATTGCAGGATAATGGTGATAATAGTGTTGAGATTATTTGCTACGGTGCAATGTTTAGTCCCTACAAATATGATCTTCAACATGAATTTAGTGAATAGGTAATATCAACATTTATTTCATCTTCTATTAACTTGTGTATTAAATATTTTTAATTTATTTTAAGGATTAGATGCATGAAATTCATAGGAAGAGATCCAAGAGGCTCTCTTAATGAAAATGCAGTCAACTTATTGATCTAGACAGTTGTGATGAAAATGACAAAGAAGACATATTTGATGACACTTTAGATAGGAGTAAATGGAGGAAACTCATACAGACTTGGAACGTGTATGACTAAATTGATCTCACGATTCAATTAGTTCACTAGCTTTTATTTTTCTCAACTTTTATGTTTATTAATACTTATTTTTCCTTTCGTATGTTACTTTATTTTATAAAATGTTTCTTAAAAGTACTTTACAATTTAAATGTTAAATCTTTTTAGTTGCTAGACATGTGTAACGCTTATGACATATATCCACCGCAATGATGCTACAACAAATACTATACGAATTTGAAAAGTACCGAAATAAAAAGTGTCACTCCCGCCGCATCGCGCGGGTTTCCTACTAATATAAAGAAAAGCACCTATGATTACATAGAATTCATTGAGGTCATTCCCCCCCCCCATTGAGTGTGTTATGTGGCATATTGGGACAATTTAAAAAAAAAATTCTCTTTTATGTGCATTGCACATGCACTTTCCCCCACAATTTTTTAACATTAATAACATTTTTATACGACATTTTAAAAAAAAAAACACACCAAATTAACGAGCATTTAATTAGGCTCGGTCTATTCCCACCCCCACCTTCTATTTTCACCCCCTCAAAGCGTCTCGCTTAGGCCTAAGCGAGGCGCTTTGAATTCAATCAGAGGAGGTCAGTACGAGGGGGGCAGAAAAAGCTGATTTTGAATTCGAAGCGCCTCGCTTAGGCCTAAGCGAGGCTCTTCGGATCAAAAAAATTTTTTTTTTTTTTTGATCTTTTGAGTTAGTTTTTTGTTTTTTTTTAATATAATTATAATAAAAAATGTTCTTTTGACAAACGTCTGGCTAACCTGAATTTCCTTTGGATCAAAATGTCAACTTTTTCCTGCCACCCTCGTATGGTTTGGCTAACCTGTCCAGTTATCAATCTCACTGTCCAACAACTGAATTTTACTTGCTTGCATGAAAAGTAATGATCTGAATTTTACTTGCTTGCATGAAAAGTAATGATCAGGAACATTCCAAATAACCGTCCAATTTCAGCTTTTGTTTAACTCATGATATATCCACCAAATCATTTCTTCAAGTTCATTTCACCAAAAAAGGCATAACTGTAATGATCAGAAACATTCCAAATAACTGTTCAATTTCAGCTTTTGTTTAACTATTGTAGCAACTTCCATAGAGAAGTTATCAATCTCACTGAGATGATATCTTCTCTTTAGGTTTTGGAATTAATGAGACAACTTTTCAGTTGTTATCCGAGAGATAGCGGTCAACGATGAAGACAACCTGAAAACAACCGGATACCATGGATCAGAGAGATTCAAGCTAATTAAACTCATATCTCAAGCCGGTGCAAGTTATGTTGTAGCTCATATGTTATTATCTCTTCTCTTATTCTCTCTTTCTCAAGTTCTCGATGGATTATTGCTCTCATATCATGGATCAGAGAGATTTAAGCTAATTAAACTCATATCTCACTGTAATGATCAAGAATATTCCAAATAACTGTATAATTTAAGCTTTTGTTTAACTAATTTAGCAACAGTCCAAATAACTGTAATGATCGCTACGGTTAGTGGATACCATGGATCAGAGAGATTCAAGCTAATCAAACTCCGGGCAACCCTTGTTTGATTATACTCGTGAACAACCTTTATCTCTTTATGTATGAATAGTGACCCTCTGACAATGATCAGAAACATTCCAAAATAACTGTAATGATCGCTACTATTGATTGGTATATAGAGAGCAAACCGACGATCATTCAAAATTTAAAGTTACCGCTAACCTCTGGGCCATCATCGTTGACAACTTTTCAGTTTTTATCCGAGAGATAGCGGTCAACGATGAAGACAACCTGAAAACAACCGGACTGTTCTTCTTGATCTTGATCTTCACACTTGCTTTTGACAAATCCATTGTTGTTTCCATAGACATTCAAGGAGGCAAACCGTTTGAAATGGTGAATACATCTTCTTTGACAGAATTGGGATGATTTGCATGGAGGGTTATGTGCATCACGTATTTTCATTCTTTCCTTGATCTGCAAATATTTGAAAATTATCATTTCTTGACATGCTTGGTAACACCTTGATCTGCAATATTTGAAAATTATCATTTCTTGACATGCTTGGTAACACCTTGATCTGCAATATTTGAAAATTATCATTTCTTGACATGCTTGGTAACACCTTGATCTGCAATATTTGAAAATTATCATTTCTTGACATGCTTGGTAACACCTTGATCTGTAATATCTGAAAATTATCATTTCTCGAAAAAAATTAAAAACACTTAAAAATGAATTAAAAACAATTGTTGCGAGTTAGGTTTAGTCGGAGGACCACGCACAATGATTCATCAAAGTTGTACAAAGCTGGATGTTTTTACTGGAAAACCAAAACGAGCAATTAACGAAGCGAAACGGAGAGTTATAATTTTCTTGGCTAGGAAACAACTTAAAAGAACAAAAATGAATTAAAATTATTTTTTGGTGACTAACAGACAATTTTAAATAATTAAAAGAAAATCAATTTTTTTTAAAAAAAGGCCAAAGCACCTCGCTTTGACCAAACGAGGTGCTTTAGTGGTTTGATTAGACCACAGGCGCCTCGCTTTGACCAAAGCGAGGTGCTTTGGCCTTTTTTTAAAAAAATTTGATTTTCTTTTAATTATTTAAAATTATCTGTTAATCACCAAAAAATAATTTTAATTCATTTTTGGTTCTTTTAAGTTGTTTCCTAGCCAAGAAAATTATAACTCTCCGTTTCGCTTCGTTAATTGCTCGTTTTGGTTTTCCAGTAAAAACATCCAGCTTTGTACAACTTTGATGAATCATTGTACGTGGTCCTCCGACTAAACCTAACTCGCAACAATTGTTTTTAATTCATTTTTAAGTGTTTTAATTACTTTTTGAGAAATGATAATTTTCAGATATTACAGATCAAGGTGTTACCAAGCATGTCAAGAAATGATAATCGGATTGTTTTTCGAGAGAAAGGAACTAAGTTGCAAATACGATAATAATCAAACTCATATCTCAAGCCGGTGTAATTACTTTCAAGTTTTTTAGAATCATTGAAGACACCACATCATTGTACAAACCGACGATCATTCAAAATTTAAAGTTACCGCTAACCTCTATGCCATCATCGACTACAGCAAACCGACGATCTTCCTCCACGACACTCAAAATTTCACGGTACGATTTGTGTTTTTGTTGCTTTATAAATAATAAGTTTTGTGTTTATCAAACCCTAACGTCTGAGCAATGATTTATTAAATCGTTTTACTAATTTCCAATTCTTGATAATAATAAATTATTATAATAATAAAACAAAGGAACTAAATTACAAATATAATAAAAAATAATAATAATAATAATGTAATATAGTCATTGTTAATGCTCAAAAAAGTCAACCTTTGTTGACTCATAGGAGTCTTGAAGACGAAATGAATTTTACAAGATACTTGAAACAAGGTATGGATATGGAGAATAAATATTTGACTATACGTGGTTGATGATGTCAAGCTTAAGTCCTTGATTCATTTGGAAATCGAAAACGCCTATCGTCACTCTGTATAGAGAAGAAAATCAACAACCGAATATTTAGTTCTCTCCGAACTACAGGTTCAAAAATACGACGTCGTTGTAGCTCATATGTTATTATCTCTTCTCTTATTCTCTGTTTCTCTAGTTCTCGATGGATTATTGCTCTCATATCGACTCTCACAATTATTCACAATTTTATACATACAACACACCTTCATCGTTGACCGTACTGTTCTTCTTGATCTTTTTATGTATGAATAGTGACCCTCTGGCCAACCTACCTCTGTTTTGAATTTGTTGCTTCCATAGAGAAGTTATCAATCTCACTGTAATGATCAGGAACATGCCAAATAACTGTATAATTTCGTTCAAGATTCCTATGCAAGCAAGTCAAATTCAGTTGTTAGACCAACTTGAGATATGAGTTTGATTAGCTTGAATCTCTTTGATCCATGGTATCCAAGTCTTCAAGGTGGACTTAAGCACCTGAACGGGAAGTTGAAATTTTGAATGATGTTCGTCGACTGCACCGAACACACTACAATTATTCATAATTTTATACATACAACACACCTTCATCGTTGACCGTACTGTTCTTCTTGATCTTGATCTTCACACTTGCTTTTGACAAAGGTCTGGCTAACCTGAAGTTCCTTTGCAACCAGGTAAAAAGGAACTAAGTTGCAGATATAAAAATCCATCACATCACGATTATACTCTTTATGTATGAAATAGTGACCCTCAGTTGTTATCCGAGAGATAGCGGTCAACGATGAAGACAGCCTGAAAGTGGATACCATGGATCAGAGAGATTCAAGCTAATTAAAGTCATATCTCAAGCCGGTGCAAGCTATGTTGTAGCATCTTTGATCATCTTCTTGTAATTACTTGACAGATATCTCTCTGAGATGATAGCTTCTCTTCAGATTCTGAAAGTGGATACCATGGATCAGAGAGATTCAAGCTAATTAAACTCATAGGTAAGAACATTGTGGATGAGGATTGTTTATCTTCCCATTGATTTCAAGTATGTTGCCAAATAACTGTTCAATTTCAGCTTTTGTTTAACTATTTTAGCAACTTCCATAAAGAAGTTATCAATCTCACTTCTCACTGTCCATGTTTACCTTCAACGTCCAACGGTAATGAGTAACCTAGTAACCTCTATAATGATGTGATTTGTTTTTAAATAAGGAGGTATATGTACAATGAACTTTTTACGCTAAATAAAACCGATTAATGGCAGGTTTGCCAGAGGGTCACTATTCATACACACAACTTTTTGCTCTAGTGGTGTGCTCTACCTTTTTGACAAACACCTGGCTAACCTGTCCAGTTATCAATCTCATTGGCAATCATCCGGTGCAAGTTATGTTGAAGCTCATATGTTATTATCTCTTCTCTTATGCTCACATATCATGGATCAGAGAGATTTAAGCTAATTAAACTCATATCTCAAGTTGGTCTAACAACTGAATTTGACTTGCTTGCATAGGAATCTTGTACAAAATCATTCTCACATGAATATCCTTTGATGAATGTATTAGGGGTTGGAAACTCTGAAGACCAATGACCCTCTAGCAAACCTCCGTTAAGGGTCTTCAGAGTTTCCATGGGAAGGTAAACATATATAACATTCTCTTCTTCTTCCCTTACAAATCACTTTGCCATTAATACAAATCACATTGTACATGACATTACATTCTGCATGTGTCATTTCATAACTTGCACCGGCTTGAGATATGAGTTTAATTAGCTTAAATCTCTCTGATCCACTGTATCCACTTTCAACTAAATCTTTCTCTGATCGCTACTGTTGATTGGTATATAGAGAGATTCAAGCTAATCAAACTCCGGGCAACCCTTGTTTGATTATACTCGTGTACAACCTTTATCTCTTTATGTATGAATAGTGACCCTCTGACAATGATCAGAAACATTCCAAATAACTGTAATGATCGCTACTGTTGATTGGTATATAGAGAGCAAACCGACGATCATTCAAAATTTAAAGTTACCGCTAACCTCTGCGCCATCATCGTTGACAGATATCTCTCTGAGATGATAGCTTCTCTTTAGATTCTGATTGCACCGGTGGAATTGGAATTGGAATTAATGAGACAACTTTTCAGTTATTATCCGAGAGATAGCGGTCAACGATGAAGACAACCTGAAAACAACCGGATACCATGGATCAGAGAGATTCAAGCTAATTAAACTCATATCTCAAGCCGGTGCAAGTTATGTTGTAGCATCTTTGATCATCTTCTTTGTAATTACTTTTTATTGTTTCGGGTTCCCTTCCATCGTTGACAGATATCTCTCTGAGATGATAAAGGTAGATCATGGAAAGTTGAACTCAAGAAAACAAAGATGAAACCGATTAATGTTCTTTATATATGAATAGTGACCCTCTAGCAATATTTGTAATTACTTTCTATTGTTTAGCGCCGATCCGATTGTTAAAAGTATCAAGACTATGAAATTAGTAAAACAACTGAAGTTTACTTGCTTGCATGAAAAGTTCAATTTCAGTTCAAACTTTTCAAACACCTGCAACATCTCAAGAGTCGAGGTCCTCTGAAAAAGACATCGTACAATGAACTTTTCATGCAAGCAAGTAAAATTCAGTTGGTATTAATGGCAAGATATGTGGCTTTAGTCCTTTACGTAGGTTTTTTGACAACTTTTTGCTAATACACACAACTTTTTGCTCTAGTGGTGTGCTCTACCTTTTTGACAAACACCTGGCTAACCTGTCCAGTTATCAATCTCACTGGAAATCATCGTTGGTAGCTATAGGTAAGAACATTGTGGATGAGGATTGTTTATCTATCTTCCCATTGATTTCAAAGGATATTCATGTGAGAATGATTTCGTTACTGTAATGATCAGAAACATTCCAAATAACTGTAATTGATTTCCACGATCTACCTTGACTGCTACAACATAACTTGCACCAGCTTGAGATATGAGTTTAATTAGCTTGAATCTCTCTGATCCATGGTATCCACTTTCAGGTTGTCTTCATCGTTGACCGCTATCTCTCGGATAACAACTGAAAAGTAGCAATAATCCATCGAGAACTAGAGAAACAGAGAATAAGAGAAGAGATAATAACATATGAGCTACAATGACGTCGTGTTTTGGAAGCTACAACATAACTTGCACCGGCTACTTTTCAGTTGTTATCAGACGACTACTTTGATCAAGATGACATACACCTAATTTACACATATCCTTTGATGATGTCAAGTTTAAGTCATTGACAATGTTGAGGGTTATTACTTTGTTTAAGTCATTGACAATGTTGAGGGTTATTACTTTGTTTTTTAATTTTTTTTTTAACTTTTTATAATTATTAAATTAAAAAAAAACAACTCAAAACATCAAAAAACTACCAAAATAAATTACCCCCTCCAAGCGCCTCGCTTAGGCCTAAGCGAGGCGCCTGGGTGCTGAAGTCGAGGAGGTCAGTACGAGGATCAGACCTCCTCGACTTCAGCTCCCAGGCGCCTCGCTTAGGCCTAAGCGAGGCGCTTGGAGGGGGTTTAAATAGAAGCTGGGGGGTTTAAATATCACCACCCTTTAATTAACTTTCTAATGAGTACCATAGTATTATACAAAAAAAAAATGACCTTTTTTATATGGTGATTAATGAAATTAATAAATACTTAAATTATATATGAGTAGAGAAAATAGTCTAAAGACATGAAAAGTTACTATCTTACAATCTTTTTAGTTGATAACAGTTAGATCATGTTTATTTATCTTTAAAATGGATCTTCACTGCTTACCTATTGATTGTTTTATTTAGTGAAAATTGAACAGCTATGTCAATCACTAACATATGCTCACTTTAAACATAAGAATCACATATCATCATCATTATCATCATTATCATGACATATCCTTTGATAACAATTTGGTTTTTTTTTTCGGGTTCACATCGCAACTTTAGAGTGTATTGAGAAAGTGATAGTTGTATAGAGATGAGTGTTGATCCTTTACAAATATATATATATATATATATATATATATATATATATAAATGGCATATTTCTTTTATAGTACACACATTTTATCACTTCATATTAGATTTGTCTATCTCGGTGCACTCCCGAGGGATAAACTAGTACCAAATAAGACTATCTGTTGTGCCTCAAGGTGAGCACAAATATTATCACATCATTTCACACCACTTGGAATCTGACATGACAATGGATAAAACTTAAGCTCACTCACTTGACTATGTTGTGGCTTTAGGTGAGCGATGGCTTTATTCATTTTTTTTAACATTTATAAACAAAATTAAAAACATTATATTACATAAAATTAAAAACATTACAACAAATACTATCCTCTACAAACAAATTTTAAAACATGTAATATTCCATTAACGACCACTTAAAAAAACACAAACCACATTAAAATACACAACTCATATTCTTCTTTTATTCTCAAACCAAATCATCTTCATGCAAATCAAATCACACAAAACCCGATTTGTTTTTTCAAGCAGCCATAGCCCACCAACGGTCAAATGTTTCCTCGATGCCCACGCGATCAGGGTCACGCCTACTAGCTCGCGCCATCGTTCACGTGTAGTTGTTGTGGTGCTCGCGAGCCACGTGGCTCGTGAGCTCGCTCCCACCTGCTCGCTCGTGACCCACAACACATAGTCTAAGATTATAAGTTTTAGTTTATCTTGCAAGGAACACCATTATCCATCATAGACGGGTCATATCCACTTGTCATAAGTTGTAAATCTAATTAGGACACGTTGCATCGAATTCTTTTGACTGACAGTTTTAGCATAATTTCCAAACAAATCAAAGTGAGTGCTTTCTTTTCACCTTCTTTTCGGTGTGTTCTTCAAGGTAGAAGCAAGGATTTAACATCACCCACGTCAGTTTTAACATCCTAAGTATTTGAACTGGTGCATTTAACATCTACGTCTAAGTTAGATGCAACATACTAACAAGAAAAAGAATTAAAAGAATACAATATAATAAATATCTGGACCACATTGGGCCTTGGAAAGTCTTGCAATATTTTGGGCTTGTTTTTTTTTTGAACAGCAACATCTTTATATGAATCTTTTGGGCTTGTAACTAGATGCGGCTGGATGATGCACTGACAATGTGACAGTCATTAAACAAAGGCTTACCTGTTCGAACCATATGATACACTACACAAAAGAATACGATTTAAGAGGTAAAATTATTGAGTTAACAAGGTGACATAGCATTAAGATGATATTTTCTTTGATTGTTTGTTTTTTTCAATTATTATTTATTTAACAATGCTGATGCTGATGTGCAATTTTCTTTTTATCGTTTTCTTAATCAATTGTTACTTTTTATTTTATGGGCAAATACCATTAAAAATGCTATACTTTTTATTTATTTTTTCCTCATAAAAATCACAAAATATTTTTTATGCAAATTAAAGGCACTATAGTTTTTGCACTCAACAATTTTTTATACATAGTCCCTCCACATGTCAATTTGCAACAAAACTTCTGATTTTTTTTTAATCTTAAATAAACCTAAACCAAAACACCCGGTTATGTTTGCTTACATATTGGTTTGTTTCATACTTGGTCTATATATATATTTTATATTTAAACAAAAAAAAAATCAAAATTATGAAGTTGTAAACAAAACAATTAAGTACTTTAAGCGTCTTACATCAAGTAGAAAGCAATGACTACTATGTTTTTTTTTTCTTAATTAAAATTTGTATAACTATTTAAATTAGCGACATTAATATTATTCGATAGTTTTTCATCATATAATTTGTTATAATAATAAATATATAAATAAAAAATATCTAAAAAAAAGTAACAATAACATCCCAAAATAAAATTTTGGGTCCATATAATTTGCTAATGTGTCTATTTTTTACACATAGGAGTTGTATGAGCATAATATACCTTACATATATATATACCTTACGTATATGATATATGTAATATAAGCAATAAACGAACTGTTATATGTTACCAATTTGACATGTGGACGGAATTTTATATAAAAAAAATTCAAAAGTATCTTTCATGAGAAAAAAAAAAAGTATAATGATTTTTATGTGAAAAAAAAGGGTAAAAAAATGGTTGAGTGAGTTTTGTGAGGAAAAAACAAAAGTATAGGTTTTTTAATCATACTTACCCTTATTTTATACTAGGTTATACCCTGAAAGTTTTTTGAGATAAACAAATCTAATGTAAATTGACAAAAAGTGTGTTACGATGTAGGATATAAAGTAATGTCTTATAATATGAGAAAACAACAATTTTACTCTCATGAATAAGAATGAAAATATATATTAAAGAGAGAATGTACGTTTGGATGATAAGAAGAGACATAAGCAACAATAACAGGACGTAATGGAGATAGTGGTATTGAAGGTGTATCTTTTTTATAAACGACTGGTTTCATCTTATTTTGTTCTGTTTGAAAATAGAACTATCATTTATAGTTTCCTTTTGTGTAAAGAATTCATTAGAAAGTTGTGTATCACACGGGTTATAACATTTTTTTTATTTGTTATTAATTAGGTTAGAAAAATTAATTTACATGAGGTTGGATTAATAAAATATTAACTGGTTTTTAATAAACGCAAATATAAAAACAATTAGTTAAGAATATAAATATTAAATAAATAAGAAACAAACGTGAAATTATGATTTTATATGTGAGAGAATTAAGATACTTATAAGATTTTTATTTATTATATAGCAAAGTAATAATAGAAATAAAGATAAAGATTAAAAACTAATAAATATTAAATTATATATTATCCATAATTGAGTAGGAAAAAAGGTGGGGAGAAAAAAAAAATAGATACCACAAATTAGGGGTGAGCATTTCATACCTTTCATAGTTCTGACTTTGAACCCACGGGAACCTTAGACCCGACTTGCGAGAACTTTGGACCCGGACCTTTTAAATATATGGGTCGGTACCCAGTTCTAGATTTATATGAATTTTCGGTTTTAGGTCGGGTCGGTTCCCAACCCATGGTTCTAGTATAAGAACCACAAGAACCAATTGTATTTTAATTAGAACATGACTTATTAATAATTGATAATATATGAAAAAAACTACAATGTATAAAAATGATCCAATAGATATGTATTGTTAACACAAAAAATAAAACAATACTCTTTTTAGTCTTTTCACTATTCCTTTTTACGTGTTATTGTAATCGATTTCACGTAATGTTAATACAATATTAAAAAATGTTATTTATAAAAATAACAATGTATTTTTCTTGAAACATTTTTCGGCTTGATTTATATGCATAAATGCGATGTATTATATAATATATATTACATCTAAATTTGAAGTAAATATTTATGTATGTCGTTCTGATGTGTGAATATGTATTTGTGATTTATACATAACAGATTCACATAATGCTTCCAGTGAGACCCCCTGACTCGATAGTGGTTTTGTATTAAGCCTTTGACATAAGGCACAACACTTAGCAATCGGGACAAACCCGATTGGTTCATGTACCCCCTTATCTTTTGGCTATCAACGGCACCACATGATGCATGATTAACCGTCCGTCATTTTTAATGTTATTTTCACAAAATTAGTAAAATAACGTTAAAATTAATGCAACTTTACTTTTACCCCCACGATGGCCATACATATATACATTATATCTTACTAACATATCAAACCCTTAATTCTATACCATGACCGAGAGCCACACCAAGTGTATTACCATACCTTAGTAGAAACCATATTAGGGAGTTTCAACAGATGATCACCAGTTGTACTGATCATCATTTTTAATCGAGGGTGGGGGGAGGGGAGGAGCTTAAGAATGGTCTGGGGGTGTCCGACCCCCACCGTTTTTGGCTCACTAGTAGTATACATTTATCAATTTTTGTTTGAAAATTTTGTATATATTGAGTCAGCCCCATCAATTTGATTTGATATTGCGTAAATTTAAGTCTCATGACTTTCGGCCCCCACCATTTAAAATTCAAGCTTTGCCACTGTTTTTAATACTCACTGATTGCAGTTATCATTTGTGGACACTAGCATTGATCAGTAGCCACTCCTTAACATAGTGGCAAGCAATCTTAAGTTCCTATTGATAGACTAAGTTACCATTGATCAGTAGCCACTCCTTAACATAGTGGCAACGTTGCCACTATTCACTAATATTAATTAGTCACTATTTCTGAGCTGAGTTGCTACCGATCTTTAGTTCCCACATCATTTTGCCACTATTAGACTAGATTACCACTAATGATCAGTAGCAACTTTTTGTTTGTTACAATTTATTTTGAAGATTGATATTATTGCAACTTTTTTTTATCCATGTAGGTCTATTGACTATCTATGAAACAAAAAAAAAAAAAAATCAAGGTGATCCATGTTATGCGACCTGAGGTGTTGCGCGCCCCTTCGGCCTGGGACCATACTTATAATGATTTTTCATTTTTCATTTAGGTAGCGTTTGGTATGATGGAATGAAAGGGGAAATGGAATGGACCATTACAAGGTAATGAAAAATAATGTGTTTGGTTGGCTAAAGGAATGGAATCACCCATTCCACAAGGCATTCCATTCCCTCAAAACCATTCCATCCACCCCCCATGTTTTTTTTTCATTCCATCCCCATTCACCCTTTACTAACAAAAGCATAACCCACCACCATTGTCGCCACCACCCACCACCACTATCGCCACCACCCACCGCCGCCGCCACCACCCACCACCGCCGTCACCACCCGCCGCCACCACCACCCACCACCGTCGTCACCACCCACCACCACCGCTACCAACCACTGCCACCACCCACCACGACCGTCACCACCCACCACCGCTGCTACTCACCACCGCCACCAACCACCACCACCGCCACCACCCACTACCTTCACCCTCCCACCACCGCCACCACCCACCACCGTCACCCACCCACCACCGCCGCCATACAAAACCACCCACCGCCGCCTACCACCGTCATCCACCCACCGCCACCTCCACCACCTACCACCATCACTCACCACAACTTCCTTTGCCCACCACTACCGCCGCCACCCATCATCGCCGTCTCCTCCACCCACCATCACCGCCACTACTCACCATTGTCACCCACCCACCCACCATCACCGCCATCCACCTCCACCCATCGCCACCGTTGCCGCCACCCACCACCGTCGTCGCCACCACCTATCACCGCCGTCGCCATCCACCATCACGCTACTGTCACACACCACCACCTACCATCACCATCACCAACCGCCACCCACCACCACCGCCACTACTCACCATCGTCACCCACCCACCATTACGACCATCCACCTCCACCTTCCACCGTCGCCGCCACCAACCACAGCCGCCGCCGCCCACCACCGCCGCTACCGCCACATATCACCACACACCATCACCGCCACTGACCACCACCCACCACCGCTACTAACCATCGATTTTATTCATTCGTTTTTTCTTGTCTATCCAACAACACAAAGTAATGTTTTGTTTCATTCCCTCATGACAACCAAACAAGACATGGAATGGTAATGATCCATTCCATTACCTTGTCCATTCCATTACCTCGTCCATTCCATTCCTCCATCCATTCCATTACCCCATACCAAACAGACCCTTAGTCTTTAAGTAAACCTTGATTACCCGGAAACAACATGACTGACACTAAAATCACTTAAAAAAATTTCCATCAACCAAATGTATATCTAAAATATCTTACTGAAAAGGTAATTTAATGTGTAAAAGAGAATTCTATATAGTAATAAACATTTTTCAACTTTATTTCTTATTTCTCATTAACTTTTTTTTTCTTATTTATGCATTATAAACGTGTATAAAACATGAATATTAGTTATTATTTTTGTAATTAAGTCGTCCAAAACTTACCTAATATAGTCATATCATCGTTATAGTCAAGATTAACTTTTTTTTTTTTTTTTCAATGCCATTAGTGTCATGACAACATGGTTGAGACGTCTTGGTTTTACACATAAGACCCGGGTTTGACTTCACGAGGAGCAACTCGCATGCCCTCCCATTACATGGGTTGGTCTCTGTGGGCTTTTCCCCGTGTACGCTTGCAGGCCAAACTCTGATGCCAGCGTGGGTTCGGCTAAGACAACATAGTCTGGCTGGAGTGGGGCAGTAGGCTCCCCGAAAAAGGGATGCGATTAAACACTGCTAAAGTTAAAATTCGCCATACAAGAAAAAAACTTTTTTTAAAGGCTGCTTTTATCAAGGTATTTAGGAATCATATATCCCCCAAATTAGGATTCATACACCCTGGATCACATCACACACCAATAAGAGACTGCCACATATATCCCAGAATGTGATGTCACACACCCTAAAATGTGATGTCACGGGGTGTATGAAACCCAGAACCCTTTATCAATCATATATCTTTTTTAAGGCGTAGTACGGTGGTGAAATCCTAGTCCTGACAACCTCTGGGTCACAAGTTCGAATCATGTCACACGTTGGGCACTTTCAACCTTTAATGGGTATGATTTTTCGATGGACGAGAATCAAACTTGTGACAAACCCCAGGCAGGAACCCTCCGAAAAAGTAAACCCTCCCATCTCAAACCAGCTAGACTGAAAATAATTAGCATCAATCATATATCTAAAAAGGTCGAATTAAGTGGGGGGTACAAAAGGGACATTTCATAATGGGCCATAAATGTATGTTCTTGGAACTTAGAACTAGAAGGCTAGTGTCCTAACTTAAAAACCACTATTATGGATATCGTCCTTCTCTGACTTTTGTACAAATTACTACCCATCAAAGTTATGTCGGTATAACCAGTTGATGAGCTTTTTTGTGTTATTTTTTTAACTGTGGATATAACTTGTATTAAAAGACTGGAATGCCTTGAAGAATTACATATTATCAATTTGAATACGACTTATAGTTCAACAGGTAGTCGGGCGTGGTTTACAGTCCTACACCATTGCATCAGTTTCATTGTCCTTTGTGAACCTGAATCCATTGTAGAGCGGCCTCTTTTATAGTTCAACAGGTAGTCGGGCGTGGTTTCAAATCCTGCTCGAGAGAAAAACAGAGAGAGCATAGAAGGTACCTTTCCTCGCTACCATCTTATTTTATAGACCGGCTACTCATTTTTTTCTTATTAAAAAACTTGCGCTAAATAAAAAATGAAGCTATAAATTCTGATCATCAGAACTTCTATGTCCCTTTTGATAGCACTGCGCTCCCAGCACATTCAAAATCATGTAGGTGATCGTCAGGATCACGCAAACCATCATACTTCCCGATGTTGCTAGGAAGTTTGCACCACGCGGGATGGGTTCCAAAGAAATACAAAGTTAAATGTTGGGTTTCTCCTCAAATGCTTTTGGCCTGTGTGGCTTAACTAGGTCGTCATCGTTGCGGGCATGAGTACTCGCTGCCGACTTGGAATTGTGCTGATAACTTGGGTCATAATTGCCTTCACCAGAGTCTTCATAACCATCGGGTTCATCATCCAGGCTGATGTAGTCCTGATCACGAGTATTTCTACCATGACCTTCACTACGTACCGTCTGACGATGCTCCCTGATAAGACGGTTATCATTCTGCTTTTGTTGGCCAGGATCACGTTCACGACCTTGGGATCCATAACTTAGAGCCTTCTGATTGTGTTGCTTTGCCTTTGCCTTTGCCTTTGCCATTACCATCCTTTAGTACTTGGCTACAGTCCTAGCCTGCTCCCTGGCCAACCATGCATCTGGATCCGAGGGACCCTTATCCTTCCCCTTGGCCTGACGAAGTTGATCATCTTGGTCTTCAGCATCAAAATTGAATGACAAATTAAGAGCCGTTCGGGCAACCGACTTAGTCACAGTTTTGGGGTTGACATTATCAACATCCTCGATGATAAGAGCATCGGCATTATTGGGAATGGCAGTGAAGGTACCAAGATTCTGAGCCATAGGTATCAGTTTGAAAGATAAAAGCCGCGACGGATGTCGCCAATGAAGAAACAATAGATCTAACCTTCTTTTAAGGACGACTAAACCACCAATCCACAAGAATGATCCTTCACTGATGACTCTAGGGTTTGGATAACCTGGTAAGATGAAACGAGATTGTAGGTAGGGAGATGACTACTTTCGTAGTTGTTTATGACAAAACTGTGGTGATGTGGAATACTATTGTAATAGCTTTTAGGGTTAGCAAAAAAATGTCCTCTCTAAGGATGTGAGACCTCCTTATATAGGGTTGACATGTGCCAACATCATGAAACCCTAATCATTGTGGGCCCAGACCCGATTAGGGTTATCTCCACCACCCTAAACTATGTTAGTATGATATTTGATGGTAATGTAATAAATAAGGAAATAGGAACGTGTACCGCCTTAACCTTGTGACATGTGTCATCCCTTGATTGGTAGTAGGTAGAGAATTTTGGTGATGTACTTGATGTTTCCTTTGTACCCGACAAGATCTTGGTTAATGACTTGCCACGTGCCTTGTCGGTGTGTCTTACAAGAGCCCCATGCACATGCATACGTTACGGTGCGCGAGTGAGAAGGTGCGAATGCTATTATTCATGCGTAAATGGGATCTGGGTCGATCCATGTCATGATTAGGTACCCAATCCCTTCATAGGCTCAAACAAAAGTTTAAACAACACTTAACGCAATTATACAACAAAGGAGAAACCTGATTTACCACGAATCGATAAATTCGTTTGTGTTAATGAGTGTTGTATTATCGTTAAATGAAATGAACTCATAAAGTTTAATTTACTCTCATGGCATAAGTTTAAAAAATTATATTTATGGGATTCGATCTTTGTTTAAGTATTTTCAAACTTGAGTGGCTAGAGCATAAATAATTTGATTAAATGCTTTATATTTAGGGTCTGTTTGGTATGGGTATGTAACACCCTTAAACTGTTTTACAGAAAATATGCAACGAAAAATAGGGACTAGAAAAATTCTTTTCATATAGATCATTCTCAAATGTTTGGAAACATATCTAAGAGATATGTTTGGTGTTACATCTTTTAGTGTTTCTTATTACATTCAACGTGACTCATCTTTATTAGGTTATGTGACCGTGACCACGTACAATCCGCTTCCTCGCTCGATCTCCATCATTTCCTTACTCTATTAGGTAGACAAGACAACCTGCAATCACCAAATAACCGTTTCGTTAGTTCATTTAGTGACTTGATGCACATTACTCATAATGCGGAAATAACATCCATCAATACTCCATGATATCGTTCAAACGCCTTTTTGCAAGTCCGGGTGTGGTACCCCGATCCGAACCTCCAAGTCTCATGCATTCATACTTACATACCTGCATCTTCATTACCATTCTCATAACAAAGGTTAATAACCCTACAATACATACAAGCGTACAATTCCCACATACAACTTACCTTGGCTCGTCATGTTACTCTTCCTTCAAGAATTCTCTAAGACAAATATGACATTTCCAATCCTATACTCAATCTAAACATAATTACCAACCCTTATATACATAAAACTCTCACTCAAACCTGAGTATGAGAACCCATACATACATCAATTTCTCAATCTACAAAAACATGACAATCTACTTACCGTATTTGATACCATTATACAAACGTATCAATTAAATTACATACGCATGCATCATTCCGTACTTGAGTCATATTTGCAAATCCGACATTCCTATTACTTATTACACCCATACCCAACATTCACAAGGTCCAACGGTGTTATTCGATGCGTTAAACGCGAATACGGGTTGCGCACAAAAGCGAAACATCAAAAAAGCGAAACATCAAAATTCGTAACGTTAAACGCGAATTTGAATTCCAACTCTTAAGCTGTTTGGTTCATTGAATTTGTTGGAAGGAATTTCAATTTCAATCTTGATGTGTTTGGTTGACAAAGGAATTTGAATTGGAATTTGGTATAAATTCCTTCAAATTCCTTTAACTAAATGAATTAAAAATCCTTCTAACATTAGAGGGAGTTCAAGTCAACTTATTGGAATCTTCGATGGATAGACGTCGTTTCGACCCGAACTGATTCGGACCGTACCGTTTCGACTCGAGTCATTTCGAACCGCAATGTTTTCAACCTAAACCGTTTCAACCCGTACCTTTTCGCCCTGTACCGTTTTGACCCAAACCATTTTTTAACTGTATCGTTTCGACCGAAACCGTTTCAGACCGTACCGTTTTGACCTGCACCATTTAATCCCATAACGGTTCGGGTCGAGACAATACGGGTCAAAACGGTTCGGATCGAAACGGTACGGGTCAAAGCTGTTCATGTCGAAATGACACGGGTCAAAACGGTTCGGTTCTAAACAGTTCAGGTTCAAAACGGTACGGTCTGAAACAGGTTGTGTCGAAATGGTACATGTCAAAACGGTATGGGGCGAAATGGTCCAAATCCAACAATTTTCCCATTCTTATTGGAATGTTTAAATTCTAAATTCAATTCTTTCAAATTCCAATTTCTTCACAAATTTCAATTCCAATTTAAAGTTATTCCGTGAACCAAACGCACCATTAAGATTTTTATCATTGTTATGACCGTAAAGATATCAGCACAGTAATAAAAACAGAAAAAAAGGTATTAGTATTTTGCCCTATTTTTGCCTTTTTTATTAAGTGTAGTAAAACTGGACTTACTTAGGTGCAACACAAACAAATTAGCTTAATGGGCGGAATTTAGCCCAATTGGGTGTAAATGACTGGGTCGTATTGACAAGTGTTGCGATCTCTCGGGCTTGTAAATATTACAAATCAAAATCAGTATTCAGCCACTTGGGCCTTTGCTGCATTTAATATCTTTCTTTTAACCGCAAACAACTTTTGTTAAAACCAAAAGTTCACTTGCAAGAAAGTTTTAAAAATATGTCATAGCCAAGATGGAGCGAAATTTCATAAGTAGTGTTTTACAATTTATTTAAATAAAAGATAGTAAAACATTGTTTTATAGTTTAAGGTCTCATTCAACATGTCCAAACGTAGTGCATGCTAAACCCAATCTCCCGAGAGCTTCATTCATTCGTACCTGAAAAACATGCTTAAAAACATCAACAAAAATGTTGGCGAGTTCACAGGTTTATGAGTAGTAATAAACTTTCAAGTTTAGTAATAACATATGATAGAGTAGTACTAAATAGAGAATCAAGTGGACTAGCAAGGTCTCACGAGTATGATGTAACCAAAGACTCCTAATCAAACCATAACTTTGTTCCTGTCACACCCTCAAAATCCACTTGCGGAGTTTTACCGCGAGGCGCATGACAAACCAGGATCTAAACCAACGATCACAATAAACAAGTCTAAATGAACATATGCAATTTCAAAAAAACATAGTTTATAATTCCCCAAATACAGCGGAAGCTTATTCAAAACATAATCCAAAATAAACCAAGTGTTCAACGTTTGAAAACCATGCAATCCTAACTAGACGCCGTGCAGACGCGTGCGCCCTAGTTCCATTGTGCTACCTTAGCGACCTGAGAAAACATGTAAAAGTTTACGTCAGCACAAAAATGCTGGTGAGTTTACAGGTTTGTAATCCAAGTACCAAGTTCAACCTGTCCATACTATAACAAATCGAAAACCAAAGTACGCTAGCTAGGCGTATGTTTTGTTACTATCACGATTGGAAAACCATTCCTAACTCGCAAACCAGATGTCGTGCCCGATGTAGTAAACCTGTTGTTCCTGTTTGAGACAATATGCACCCGCCGACCCTCCAAGTCGACGAGCGGGGTTGGTCACTCCCAATAGCGCTATTCACATTTCCCCGTTGTGCTAACCCGCACATTCATGGTTCCCCCTGGGACTTCCAAAGATCGTATAGTAAACCATAGAAACCCATAGTATGACAGTAGTCACCAAACATAAGTTTTAACACATGTTTTCTCCCCCGAAAAGTGAAACCAGTTAAAAGAGGGGCCGTAAACTCACCTTAAGTTGCGTTACTTCGTAATACGAATAAACTCAGCAGCTATGCTAGTCCCGTAAAGCGGCGACCTAACATATGACAGTTACAAGTACTTAGACTAATAACCCGCAGGTTAGTTAGTCCCTAGATGTCCAGACCATAACCAAGTTCGTTTGAAAACACCGTGACTGTTAAATTAACCCAAAGTACAAGACTCGACATCCCATTGGTGACCCGAGACTCCCCGTGTTATGCTTACACTCTCAAACATACAATCATGCAATCACACTTAACATACGTTAACGTCCAACAAGTTATAGCACGTAGTTCAAGTATCACGTAAATAAGTCCGAACACATGTTACCAAGTCACTAGATATGTTACGGGGTTCCTATCATGTTCCTAGGTGTCAAATCGGGTCTCGGAATGCTAATTTACACTTACAGCAGCAGTACATGCGATTAGGAAAAGTCAACTAGCATTTAGGTTGGTCAACTGGCATTTAGGAAGTCTAATTGCATATAATATAGGCGATTAGTGGTCATAAGACATGTAAACCATGAGTTTATAGGCGATTAGGGCTATAAGACATGTATTTCAGGACTTAACTAGCATTTAGGATCACAATTGCATGTAATAGAGGCATTTAGCCCCCAATCGCATGATATATAGGCGATTAGGGCATCCTTACAGGAGATTGGTCTCCTAATCGCCTATAACATAGGCGATTAGGGTTGCTAATCGCCAGTAACCCAGCTGTTCCGGTTTTTCGCACGTTTAACACTCCAAATCAGATCCAGAACGCGTGTAATCATCCAATATCAATCCAACAACTATACCAAACATGTTTAAACCAAAATCCTTCGTTTAGCCTCGTATTATCAGCCCTGCATGCAACCATGTAATCCAAACACAATACACATAGCATGAAACATCACATTAACATGCATAACTATAACCCTAATGAACAATTACTCAGATTTCATTAGCATGATATCATTATTAATCTGAAACTAACCTAATAACATGTTAATCATCCATCTTGAATCATAAAAACCCTAGCTTTTAATCATAAACACACATAACACATGTATGATAGTTAGAATCCGATTAACAACACTTATTAACGATTTTCAGAAAGCCTATTCGTTTTAAAACAGGTCTGGACCGTTAGGGATTTAATAAAAACGTTAATAAAGATTTCATGGATAAAAATCACACCTTAGATTGTGATAGATTGATGAAATACGCTTGAAACCTTGTGTTTTGATCAAAAATCACGTTCCAGAGGTTGTGTGTGTGTTGGGGCGGTTTATGGGACGACTAGGGTTGATATTATGATGTTTAGAAGGTTAAGCATTGTATTTATAGTCGTTTTTAGTCGTCCAGCACGTAACACGCGATTGTGCAACAGCTATACGCGATTAGCATTGCTAATCGCATGACATTCATGCATTTAGGGCTAATCGCCCCCTGTAGCATGCGATTAGCAAGCTACTCGCCTCCCATGAGGCCCAATCGCCTCCCTTATAGGCGATTAGCCAACCCTAATCGCCTATAGGGGTTGGTTCCGTGTATTTTGCGCGTTAAACCCCGTTTTAACATATGTTAACACATATTCACATACCGACAAGTCACATAATGATTTTAAACACATAACACTTGCAAACAAACATATTCACACTCGTTCACCAATTCCCGGGACTCGAGACTTGTATGTTCCGTATGACCTGACGATTCTACGAATCGTCACCATTTGTACACTTGGTTAAGGACTGACATCTAATGAACCTCTAGACTAACATCCGATGATCCTTTATACTAAACTGATAGTTCCCGAACCATAACACGACTTAACTAACCCAGTTAAGTACAATATACGCGTGACTCGCTAAGGTAGACTTTCATCTAGACAACGTTGTTAATCAGAATTTGCCGGGTGTCACATCATCCCCACGTTAAAAGAATTTTCGTCCCGAAAATTGCACAGTACCCAAAAGGAATAACAAAAGAAACAAACAAAAGATAGAAACCAAAAGAGAGATTTACCCGAGTTGTCACATCATCCCCACGTTAAAAAGGAATCTCGCCCCGAGATTCATTCAGCAGCAGTGGAGACATATCTCGATTCGAACGCTTCCTTAGGAAAGAGATGAGGATACTTAGACTTCATCTGATCCTCCCGTTCCCAAGTGTACTCTGGTCCCCGGTTCGAGTTCCAGCGAACCTTAACAATGCGAATCTTGCTATGACGTAGGCTACGAATCTTGTAATCCAGAATCTCCACAGGTTCTTCCACAATCCGAAGACGATCATCAACCTTGATCTCTTCCAGTGGAACGATGAGAGACTCGTCAGCCAGACACTCCTTTAAGTTGGACACATGGAAGACGTTATGTACGTTACCGAGCTCCGTCGGTAAATCAAGACGATATGCCACCGGTCCAATCCGTTCCAGGATCGTAAATGGACCGACATACCGAGGGTTGAGTTTGCCACGCTTCCCAAAGCGTATGACGCCCTTCCACGGTGAGACTTTCAGAAGTACCTTGTCATCAACTTGGAATTCCAATGATTTGCGACGTTGATCAGCATAACTCTTTTGCCGATCCCGTGCCGCTGCCAACCGGTTACGAATCTGTACGATCTTTTCCGAAGTTTCGTACACTAGTTCAGGCCCAGTGAGTTGACTCTCACCCACTTCAGCCCAACAAAGAGGAGAACGGCATTTCCGCTCGTACAGTGCCTCGAACGGAGCCGCCTTGATGCTCGTGTGATAACTGTTGTTGTAAGAGAATTCTACTAACGGTAAATGAGCTTCCCAACCTTTGCCAAAATCGATCACACATGCCCGCAGCATGTCTTCCAAAGTTTGAATCGTGCGCTCACTCTGACCGTCAGTCTGTGGGTGATAAGCTGTACTCATGTCTAGCTGGGTACCCAACGCTTTGTGCAAAGACTTCCAGAAGTGAGAAGTAAAATGGGAATCACGATCCGAGATAATAGAAACCGGCACCCCGTGCTAAGAAACAACTTCCTTCAGATAAAGACGAGCCAAACGATCCATGGTGTCGGTCTCCTTAATAGCGAGAAAATGGGCTGATTTTGTCAACCGATCAACAATCACCCATATCTTATCATTCCCGCTGGGTGACTTGGGTAGTTGCGTGACAAAATCCATTGTAATCCGTTCCCATTTCCACTCCGGAATTTTAGGTTGTTGCAAGAGACCCGACGGTTTCTGGTATTCCACCTTGACCTTAGCACAGGTCAAGCATTTGCTCACGTATGAGGCTATATCCGACCTCATGTTTGGCCACCAGTAAAGCACCCTCAAATCTTGGTACATCTTATCCGAACCAGGATGAATAGAATACCGGGACTTATGAGCCTCATCTAAGACAAGCTCCCGAAGTCCCCCGAATAAAGGAACCCATATGCGTTCTGCGAAGTAGTGCAGGCCATCAGGCCTTCGCTCGAGGTGCTTGTCGGCACCGTGCATAGTCTCAGCTTTAAGGTTTTCCTCCTTCAAAGCTTCTAACTGAGCAGAACGGAGTTGGTCAGGTAGAGAGGAATGAATGGTGAGTTGCAACGCCCGAACGCGACGAGGTTTAATTGATTCCTTCCTACTCAAGGCGTCTGCTACCACATTCGCCTTGCCAGGATGGTACTTAATGGCCCAATCATAGTCATTCAGAAGTTCAATCCAACGACGCTGTCGTATGTTCAAATGTTGTTGGTCGAAAATATGTTGAAGACTCTTGTGATCGGTGTAGATGGTGCATTTGGTACCGTACAAGTAATGTCTCCAAATTTTCAACGCGAAAACCACTGCACCCAACTCCAAGTCGTGGGTGGTGTAGTTCTTCTCGTGCACCTTGAGTTGACGAGAAGCATACGCAATCACTTTCTCGCGTTGCATCAACACGCAACCGAGACCATGAATAGAGGCATCACAGTAAACAACGAAATCATCAGGGCCTTCAGGTAAGGACAAAATAGGAGCGGGACACAGTTTAGACTTTAGTTCTTGAAATGCCGACTCTTGTGGTTCACCCCAGTCGAATTTTCTATCCTTTTGAGTAAGAGTGGTGAGGGGTTGAGCAATCTTCGAGAACCCCATAATGAAACGACGATAGTAGCCCGCAAGGCCTAGAAATTGCTGCACCTCAGTTGGCGTCTTTGGTGCTCCCCAGTCCTTGATCGCTTCGATCTTAGCTGGATCGACATGAATTCCTAGTTCATTAACCACATGTCCTAGGAACTGAACTTCGCGTAACCAAAAGTCACACTTTGAGAATTTAGCGTAAAGTTGTTCCCGTCGCAAAAGTTCCAAAACTAAACGTAGGTGTTCCTCGTGTTCGGTCTTGTTCTTGGAGTAAATCAGAATATCATCAATAAACACAATGACGAACTTGTCAAGGTATGGTTTGCAAACGCGGTTCATCAAATCCATGAAAACCGCCGGTGCGTTCGTGAGACCGAAAGGAATGACCAAGAATTCGAAATGGCCATAACGTGTACGAAAGGCAGTCTTTGCAACGTCAGCTTCCCTTACGCGCAACTGGTGATAACCGGACCTCAAATCAATCTTAGAGTAATAGCTAGAACCCTGGAGTTGGTCGAATAGATCATCAATACGTGGAACAGGATAACGGTTCTTGACGGTCAATTTGTTCAATTCTCTGTAATCCACACACAATCGAAAACTTCCATCCTTCTTCTTGACGAATAGAATCGGGGCTCCCCAAGGGGAAGAACTCGGTCTGATGAAACCCTTGTCCAAGAGTTCCTGTAACTGACTAGACAATTCCTGCATCTCAGGAGGTGCAAGACGGTAGGGGGCCCGAGCAATAGGAGCAGCCCCTGGTACCAGATCAATACCGAACTCGACCTGAAGATGGGGAAGGAGACCAGATAAATCATCGGGAAAAACATCAGGAAAATCGCGTACAACTGGAATATCAACGATCTTCTTCTCATCACTAGAGGAAACAGATAAGAGTGCCAAAACGGCCGAGTAACCCTTCCGAAGACACTTAAGGGCTTTCATGCTAGAGATGATATTTAGCGGAACACCGCCCTTGATACCGTACACAGAAAGGAATTCTCCATCAGGGAGAGGAATCCGAATAATCTTGTCGTAACAGACAATCTCCGCGCGATACAAAGACAACCAATCCATGCCTACCACAACGTCAAAACTACCCAAAGGTATCGGCATAAGGTCGATGGGGAACGACAAACCCGACAACTCTAGTTGACACTCCCGAAGGATACAAGTAGCTTCAATCTTTTTACCGTCAGCCAACTATATAATATACTTAGCCTCTAATGGTACGGGTACTACATCTAGCAGTCGACTAACTTCCATGGATATAAAACTTTTATCGGCACCGGAATCAAATAAAACACTAACAGAGCGATTATTGAGAAGGAACGTACCGGTAACTGTGTCAGGATCCTGTCTAGCCTCAGCGGCTCCAATGACGAAGGCACGTGCATTCCTGCCGCCGCCCCCGTTGTTTCCGTTACCGTTGTTCCCGCCCTGCTTCAGTTTCGGGCAATCCTTCTTGTAATGCCCAGTCTCACCACAGTTGTAACATCCTTGTCTTCCCGTAGTTCCTTGAGCAGTAGGAGCCGAGTTAGTAGTTGGGGTCTGGGTCGATGGAAGTGTAGCCCGACAATCTTTAGCAAAATGCCCAAATCGCTGGCAGCGATGGCAACGATTACTGTCGCAGTTCCCCTGATGATGACGCCCACACTTGTTGCATTTAGGCAGTTTCCCCGCATAACCACCCTGTTTGTTACCCGAAGAAGAAGAACCCCCGCTATCAAATCTCTTACCCTGTTGTGCTGGTGCAGATCCTTTCCCTTCATTATCTCACTTGCGCTTGTTTTTCTCTGGGGCCTTGACAGTCGAACCCTTAGCAGGCAAAATACCCTCATTCACCTTCAAGTTGGTCATCCTATGAGCCGATCGGACCACTTCTGAGTACGTAGGATGATTTCCCGCAGCCACCAACCCTGCGATTTCTGGCACTAACCCTGAGATATAGTGTTCGATCCTCCTATATTCTGGCACATGCAGATCAGGACACAGCACTGCCAACTCATTACGCCTCACCGTATACTTTTCAATCTCAGACCCAGTCATCTTGAGGTTCCACACCTCGTGCTCCAACTTTTGCACTTCGTCCCTTGGACAGTATTCTCGTTTCAGCAGTTGCACAAAATTCTCCCAAGGCATAGCATAAGCCTCCCCAATACCCATGTTCTGAGTGATGTTATTCCACCAGGTCAAAGCAACATCCTGGAATAACGCAGCAGCACACTTGACTCGATCCTCTGGGAGACAGTTACACATCAGAAACACTGACTCCACCTTTTCCAACCACCTGAGTAAACTCACCGCACCCTCACTGCCAGAGAATTCCTGGGGCTTACAGTCCCAAAACATCTTGTAGGTACACATGGGTGGGGGTGGGTTAACAGGACCACCTGAAATGAAACGCGTGAGGAAACACGACGAATGTAAACAAGGTTCACTAATGAGGCAAAAATGGATAAATCAACTTACCACCACCATTGTGTCCTAACTGAAAGGCAGCTTGTAGCAAGTTGTTCAGATCATCCTGTGATAGGTTAACACCTCCACGACCACCAGCACCACCGCGACCACCACCACGTCCACCATTGCGACCACCTCCACGTCCTCCTCGTACTCCAGACATGATTCTGGCAGAAAGAACGAGAAAATTTAGTTTCGCAGCTAATGATAACCACTAACGTTTACAAGATCAAAGCTAGATCCAATCCAGGACTATCCATTCGAACCCAGAGCTCACCAGGGCTTTCATGCATTTCGGTTTATGATTTTGTGTGCACCCAAAATGATAAACCGCTCTACATGGTCCTCCAAGTGTTCTCCTAGTTCAAAGTTCAAATCACCGAACATAGACTCTTAGCTATACACCGTAATGCTACGATAGTTTATGGCAAGTGTTTCTATTGGAGTATGAAAGGGAGATGCCCGAGCCTTGGACAAATCTCAAGAGTACACGACTTACTCCAATATACTACACTGCCTAGAAAGTAAGTAACCTGACCTAAGATAGAACGGATGATGTAACATAGGAAGATCAAATGATTTAGAGACACCCCGACAAGACCATACGTAAACCACCATAACGTTTAGTACTATGTGATCGTCTAGTGTGTGCGACTCGGCTATAGACTAGACTCTACATGCAGTCCTAGTTCACTATAACCATTGGCTCTGATACCAATCTGTCACACCCTCAAAATCCACTTGCGGAGTTTTACCGCGAGGCGCATGACAAATCAGGATCTAAACCAACGATCACAATAAACAAGTCTAAATGAACATATGCAATTTCAAAAAAACATAGTTTATAATTCCCCAAATACAGCGGAAGCTTATTCAAAACATAATCCAAAATAAACCAAGTGTTCAACGTTTGAAAACCATGCAATCCTAACTAGACGCCGTGCAGACGCGTGCGCCCTAGTTCCATTGTGCTACCTTAGCGACCTGAGAAAACATGTAAAAGTTTACGTCAGCACAAAAATGCCGGTGAGTTTACAGGTTTGTAATCCAAGTACCAAGTTCAACCTGTCCATACTATAACAAATCGAAAACCAAAGTACGCTAGCTAGGCGTATGTTTTGTTACTATCACGATTGGAAAACCATTACTAACTCGCAAACCAGATGTCGTGCCCGATGTAGTAAACCTGTTGTTCCTGTTTGAGACAATATGCACCCGCCGACCCTCCAAGTCGACGAGCGGGGTTGGTCACTCCCAATAGCGCTATTCACATTTCCCCGTTGTGCTAACCCGCACATTCATGGTTCCCCCCGGGACTTCCAAAGATCGTATAGTAAACCATAGAAACCCATAGTATGACAGTAGTTACCAAACATAAGTTTTAACACATGTTTTCTCCCCCGAAAAGTGAAACCAGTTAAAAGAGGGGCCGTAAACTCACCTTAAGTTGCGTTACTTCGTAATACGAATAAACTCAGCAGCTATGCTAGTCCCGTAAAGCGGCGACCTAACATATGACAGTTACGAGTACTTAGACTAATAACCCGCAGGTTAGTTAGTCCCTAGATGTCCAGACCATAACCAAGTTCGTTTGAAAACACCGTGACTGTTAAATTAACCCAAAGTACAAGACTCGACATCCCATTGGTGACCCGAGACTCCCCGTGTTATGCTTACACTCTCAAACATACAATCATGCAATCACACTTAACATACATTAACGTCCAACAAGTTACAGCACGTAGTTCAAGTATCACGTAAATAAGTCCGAACACATGTTACCAAGTCACTAGATATGTTACGGGGTTCCTATCATGTTCCTAGGTGTCAAATCGGGTCTCGGAATGCTAATTTACACTTACAGCAGCAGTACACGCGATTAGGAAAAGTCAACTAGCATTTAGGTTGGTCAACTGGCATTTAGGAAGGCTAATTGCATATAATATAGGCGATTAGTGGTCATAAGACATGTAAACCATGAGTTTATAGGCGATTAGGGCTATAAGACATGTATTTCAGGACTTAACTAGCATTTAGGATCACAATTGCATGTAATAGAGGCATTTAGCCCCCAATCGCATGATATATAGGCGATTAGGGCATCCTTACAGGCGATTGGTCTCCTAATCGCCTATAACATAGGCGATTAGGGTTGCTAATCGCCAGTAACCCAGCTGTTCCGGTTTTTCGCACGTTTAACACTCCAAATCAGATCCAGAACGCGTGTAATCATCCAATATCAATCCAACAACTATACCAAACATGTTTAAACCAAAATCCTTCGTTTAGCCTCGTATTATCAGCCCTGCATGCAACCATGTAATCCAAACACAATACACATAGCATGAAACATCACATTAACATGCATAACTATAACCCTAATGAACAATTACTCAGATTTCATTAGCATGATATCATTATTAATCTGAAACTAACCTAATAACATGTTAATCATCCATCTTGAATCATAAAAACCCTAGCTTTTAATCATAAACACACATAACACATGTATGATAGTTAGAATCCGATTAACAACACTTATTAACGATTTTCAGAAAGCCTATTCGTTTTAAAACAGGTCTGGACCGTTAGGGATTTAATAAAAACGTTAATAAAGATTTCATGGATAAAAATCACACCTTAGATTGTGATAGATTGATGAAATAAGCTTGAAACCTTGTGTTTTGATCAAAAATCACGTTCCAGAGGTTGTGTGTGTGTTGGGGCGGTTTATGGGACGACTAGGGTTGATATTATGAAGTTTAGGAGGTTAAGCATTGTATTTATAGTCGTTTTTAGTCGTCCAGCACGTAACACGCGATTGTGCAGCAGCTATACGCGATTAGCATTGCTAATCGCATGACATTCATGCATTTAGGGGCTAATCGCCCCCTATAGCATGCGATTAGCAAGCTACTCGCCTCCCTTATAGGCGATTAGCCAACCCTAATCGCCTATAGGGGTTGGTTCCGTGTATTTTGCGCGTTAAACCCCGTTTTAACATATGTTAACACATATTCACATACCGACAAGTCACATAATGATTTTAAACACATAACACTTGCAAACAAACATATTCAAACTCGTTCACCAATTCCCGGGACTCGAGACTTGTATGTTCCGTATGACCTGACGATTCTACGAATCGTCACCATTTGTACACTTGGTTAAGGACTGACATCTAATGAACCTCTAGACTAACATCCGATGATCCTTTATACTAAACTGATAGTTCCCGAACCATAACACGACTTAACTAACCCAGTTAAGTACAATATACGTGTGACTCGCTAAGGTAGACTTTCATCTAGACAACGTTGTTAATCAGAATTTGCCGGGTGTCACAGTTCCCGTGGTGACCTCTCCGTGAGAGGAGCATTTTGGAGGTTATGTTCATTTTTCAATTAGATTTCAGACCAATACAAATCATGAAAACGGGGGCGTCAACCCAATAGATCTACAACATAAACAACGACCTTAGCCAAAGGCTAATGATTAAGATGTGATAGGAGGGGGAGTGGCAACCTGCCGGTTGACACTGGTGTCACGATATAAAAACGTATCCACCGGCGCACAAACCTAAGGGCATCAAATATTCAATATATATAGTCTATCGTATCATACAAGCATGTTAATTCCCCGATTTGGAAATCGTTCAAAAAAATTTAAAAGAAAAGGGGTCGTGAACTCATCTTTAAGCTGTAATCACAATGTTTCCCTGAATCTGTGTCACGTGCTCCTTTACCAAACTAGCCCTAAAAATTTATAGGGTTGTTTAGCAATTTGCCTAAATTTAATCATACATTTCACCAACCTTCCTTTACTCAGTTTTTCAATTATCCCTTGTTCCATTCATTTTCCACCCATATATCCCGTTGGTGACTAAATGTTGATAAATCTTTTAGGTTTCGCGTGCCCCCATAATTCATATTATCCTTATTTCCTTGAGTCCGTTTCCCGTGTTTACTCATCTATATAACGTTTGTGTTTGTGTTCAACAACTTATTATGTTTCTAATTACATAAATTATGTTCTTTTCCACCAAACACCCATTACATAAATCCACAGTTTCTTATGTACTCTAGTGCCCTTTTGATTCCTCAAGTTAACTTATTTTGACCTCATAAGTCCTAGTTAGTTCTTTGATTCCTCATACAACTTGACAAATAAGTCTAATTTGTTATTCCAAGTTATCCATAAGTTGTGACTATTCTATGCCTCGAAACTCGTTTTTCGACGATTTTTGCGACATAGTTTTGTACTGGCATCGTTCGTGGTTAGGGTGAACATATCATATGCCTTTAATAATGACTTTTATACTCATTTTAACCATAATCAAGCTGTTTTATATCAGCCCCGAAGTTAGGTGTTCTTAATGGGCATATATTGTCAAAAACTTATGTTTTTAAGCATTGCACCCCAATAATCTTAGAGTTTTAATCCAGATAACTTATCTTCACTTTATCACCTTTATTTTATATTCATAAAGCCTATTTGGACCTGTTATACCTTAGTTTTAACACTTTTGCATTCCGAGTCCATAGATTGGCGTTTTAGGCCATAATATGTATCCTGATCGTACATCCAAGGCCTCTCAAGCATGTAGTTCCTACTTATACTTGTTTTGCTCAAGTTTGAGTTCATGAAAACCCCTAAAAGTTGTTAATATTCAGATCTGAAAATTAGGTATTTTAATGTCCGTTTCTTAACATAAACCTTAGCTATATGCTAAACCATTGATCTAATTGTCCACTTTTTACTATATTCATCCTTGTGCTAATAATCTAAATCATCCAAGACCACTAATCATCTTTTAAATTCAGATTTACAGTCTTAATATAAATTCCTTTGCATGTCCATAAAATCCAAAGATCTAATAATTTCCAACATTTTATTGAACAAAGCAACCTATTTAACATATATACTCACATATATAGTTGATTCATAACTACTCACATACATATACGACACACATGCATACATATTTACATCATCTTTTCCCATTTCTCTTTTCTTTTATTTGTTTTATTACTTTTCACCCAAAAATCTTTGAAGGTTTGGTGAATCTTAAATCAAAACCTACATAATAAGAAGCTTTTAAATAAATCTTTTGTTCAAGAACTAACCTTTAAACTTCTTGAAAATCAAGGTTTTCTTGCTCTATACTCTTGGGTTCTTGAAAGATTTGATTAAAACATATATGAACTTTATTAATTCATGCTTGATTCTTCAAAACATGAACTAGAGAGAGAGAGAGTGTGTGTGGGTTTCGATTAGAGAGAGGGAGAAAGGGAGAGAAATGTGAAGAGTTGTGTGTGTAGTAGATGTATGGGGATATGGGGGATGGGTTGGGATTATATAATGGAATTTTAATGATAATTATAATAATAAATTAATTAATCAAAATGATTTGATTGGGGAGGAGGGGCGGCGACCTAGGGGGTTAGGTATTATATATATATTTTTTTATAAAAACTTAAACATAATACATCCTCCTTTCAACTTGTAATAATTTTTCTATAAAAATAACTCAAGGTTTTTACCCATTTAACCACGCATGCCCCTTTTTCCTAGTGAATCGTCCACATCCAACTGAAATTATTATTGTCGAGTTTCCTACCGTATAGAGTCCCTGTTTTGAAACCATCAAACTTAGAAAGTTTGAGACTCTTATTATGACCAACCACTAATTCTACTAATATTTCTCTAACTAGTTCTCATTCATAAATGAACATACCCTATGTATAATATCCCATAGTCTTTGACCAATTCCTTAATTTTAACGGTTGTCACAGCCATAGCCCACCAACGGTCAAAAATAGCCAACGGTTAAATGTTTCCTTGCTGCCCACGCGATCAGGGTCACGCCTGCTCACTCGCGCCGTCGTTCACATGTAGTTGTTGTGGTGCCCGCGAGCCACGTGGCTCGTGAGCTCGCTCCAGCCTGCTTGCTCGCGACCCACAACATATAGTCTAAAATTATAAGTTCTAGCTTATCTTGCAAGGAACACTATTATCTACTATAGATGGGTCATATCCACTTGTCATAAATTGTAAATCTAATTAGAAGACGTTGCAAGGAACAAATCAAAGTTAGTGTTTCCTTTTCACCTTCTTTTTGGTGTGTTCTTCAAGACAGAAGCAAAAATTTTATCCAAATTGAAAGAATCACCCACGTCAGTTTTAACATCCTGAGTATTTGAACTGGTGCATTTAACATCTACGTCTAAGTTGATGCAACATACTAACAAGAAAAAGAATTAAAAAATAAAATAAAATAAATATCTGGACCACATTGGGCCTTGGAAAGTCTTGCAATCTTTTGGGCTTGTAACTAGATGCGGCTGGAGGATGTACTGACAATGTGACGGTCCTTAAACAAAGGTTTACCGGTTGTTCGAACCATATGATGATACTATGCAAAAAAAATACGATTTAAGAGGTAAAATTATTGAGTTAACAAGGTGACATAGCATTAAGATGATATTTTCTTTGATTATTTGTTTTTTTTCAATTGTTATTTATTTAACAATGCTGATGTGCAATTTTTTTTTATCGTTTTCTTAATCAATTGTTACTTTTTATTTTATGGGCAAATACTATTAAAAAATACTTTACTTTTATTTATTTTTTCCTCATAAAAATCACACAACATTTTTTATGCAAATAAAAGGCACTATAGTTTGTGTACTCTAACATTTTTTTACACAGTCACTTCACATGTCAATTTGAAACAAAACTTGTGATTTTTTTAATCTTAAATAAACCTAAACCAAAACACCCGGTTATGTTTGCTTACATGTTAGTTTGTCACATACTTGACATATATATATATATATATATATATATAGGATTTGGTTCAAATGAGAACCTTTTCCCAAATTGAGAACTAGAGAACCATTCTGGGCCACACATTTCTCTAAGGCAAAAAAAAAATTTTTTTTTTTTTTTTTTTTTTTTTTTTTGCAAAAATCGCTGCTTTATATGTAAGGAAAATTTTTTTTTTTATTTTTTTTGTATTTTTTTTTCAGTATACACATGTGTATAATTGCATTATACACATATGTATAATGTTATATACACATATGTATAACTGAAATATACACATATGTATAGCTGAAAAATGCTATATACACATATGTATAATTGCTATATACACATATGTATAATTGTCATATACACATATGTATAAATGAAAAAAAAATTCAAAAAAAAAAAAAAAAAAAATTTCCTTGCATAAAAATGTGCGATTAAAGCAAAAAAAAAAAAAAAATTTTTTTTTTTGCCTTTGTATGAAATGTGTGGCTCAGAATGGTTCTCTCAGTTCTCAAATAGGGGTTGGTTCTCTTAGGATCTCTACCCTATATATATATATATATATAGGGGTGGTTAAAATAAAAAACCATTCAAAATGAAGAAACCTTGTAAACCTTATGAGAGCCATTGATCTAAAGTGATCAATTGCCTAAATTCATTCCATATTATTTTAATAGATTTAATAAGGTAGATGACAAAATAAGGGCACAATGGTCAAATGCCATTTTTCTGAAAAACACATATGACAAGTGGACCCCACACATGTCACATCATCTCTCTCATACTTTTGTCACCATGGTCCTAAATCTGTCAGCACGTCGTGTTACATACGTAACATATGCAGTGTTGCGTACGTTAATAAGGGCACAATGGTCAAATGCCATTTTTCTGAAAAGCACTTATGACAAGTGGACCCCACACATGTCACATCATCTCTCTCATACTTTTGTGACCATGGTCCTAAATCTGTCAGCACGTCATGTTACATATGTAACATATGCAGTGTTGCGTATGTAAGAATCAGATTTATAGCAATTATTCCAGCACCAGTTCAGAATCAGATTTATTACCCCATTTTTTTTTGGGTTTTATTGTACCGAGCCTTATTGTACCAACACCAGAGTTGTTGCGTCCGTAACGAACAGGCAAATATGGTTTCTCTTTTTAATATTCACTACTTATAAAAATAACAAACATAATATATAACTTTAAGATTAAGCTCACAACATGAGACAACATCATATGTTAAGATGCATCAGCCAACAACATTTTTTCCATACTACTCAAAAAAAGCTACACAGCATATTGTTCATCTTGTATCAACCACAAAACATAGTATTAAAGATTCATACACCACCCCTTGGCATCCAATAACCATTCTTCTCATAAAAAGCCAATTCTTCATATGTAATATGCAAACCCAGACATCCTGAATTTCAACCAACAGTAGCAGACGACATCCAATAACTATACTTGACATAAAAAGCCCACTGTTCCTCGGTATAACCTATACCCTCCCATTCTGCCCTAATACGCCCACCTTCCTGAGATGTAACCGACAGCCCAGGTTTCTTAAATTTAGGTTCATATGGTTCTTCATATTCAGCCCCTGCGTCTGATTCGTAACCAACAACCCATTCAGGTGTGTAAGCTACATCATGCGCATCATCCTCCGGTGTCATACAGTCTTCTGGTGGCGGATATTCTTCGGGGAAAACGTAATCAAATGCCGCATTCCAATCGAAATCTTCGTCGCTTACAAACCCATTGTCCGCCTACTCTATGGGTATAACCGGTTCTAGGGGCGGGATGACCGGGGCAACAGGGGGGAGGGGTTCATGTTCACCTTCAATAGGGAGTACATCTAATTCAACATGTGGGGGTAATGCAGGTCCAAATGCCATGACCGGTTCAATTTGAGGTGGCTCGGGTGCGATTAGGATGAGCTGCTGACGGGCCTCAAAAACCTCCCAAGGGGGGGTGCTGGGGTTGGAATTCATGATTTGACTATTAAAAAACAATCTGGTTAAAAAAACTCGAGTGTTACGTGTGTAAACTTGCATTTTTGTCTGCAAACACATACAAAACTTTGTAGTCTGCAAACATCAAAACATTCTGACTACACACAAACACACATTTACTGCAAAAAAAAAAAAAAAAAAAAAAAAAAAAAAAAAAAAAAACTCATACATTCGAAAACCAAAAAAAAGTAGAAAGACATGGTGCAAAAACACACAATTGTTACATGTGTAACTGGAAAACACAGACAAAACTTTGTAGTCTGCAAACATCAAAACTGGAAAACATTTACGTGTGTAAACATGCATTTTTGTCTGCAAACACATACAAAACTTTGTAGTCTGCAAACATCAAAACATTCTGACTGCACATAAACATACATTTACTGCAAAAAAAAAAAAAAAAAAAAAAAAAAACCCTCATACATTCGAAAACCAAAAAAAATAGAAAGACATGGTGCAAAAACACACAATTGTTACATGTGTAACTGGAAAACAAAGACAAAACTTTTGTAGTCTACAGTAAACATGGAGCAGAATTTGATATGCTAGAAAACATATAACAGAATCTGACTGCAAAAAAACATATATGCTACACACGTAAACAGCCTAACATAACACAAAGATTATACGAAAATATAGACGATAAAAACACCCTAACTAAACAACAAGATACTACAAACATAAAACACAAAACAAAAAATCATTTTCGATGTTTAACATAATAAGTCACCCAAAAATAAGAGATGCTAGTAACACACAAAAAAACAACAATTATTTACAACTTAAAAAAAATAAAAATACAGACAACACTTATGTACATGTGAAACAACAATTATTTACATGTGTAACAGGAAAAACACAGACAACACTTATGTAGTCTGCAGTAAACATAGAACAGAATTTGATATGCTAGAAAACAGAAAACATAATTTGATTGCAAAAAATAGATATGCTACACACGTAACAGGCTAACTAAACACAAAGATTATACGAAAATATAGACTATAAAAACACCCTAACTAAACACAAAGATACTACGAACATAAAACACAAAACGAAAAATCATTTTTGATGTTTAACATAATAAATCACCAAAAAAAAAAAAGAGATGCTAGTAACACACAAAAAAACAACAAATTATTTCCAACTTAAAAAAAATAAAATATTAAACCACCTAACCCCCAACCCCCCCCCCCCCCCAAAAAAAAAAAAAAAAGATATATATTAAACCACCTCCAAGCCCATCATCCTCTGATTCGTAAGCCTGTATAAGAAAACACAAAAAAACATACGTTTTCTGCAAAAAAGACATACGTAACATAAAAAAATCATACATCAGAAAAAAAGGACAGACATGGTGCAAGAACAGACGAGTATTACATGTGTAACATGAAAAGCACAGACAACACTTATGTAGTCTACAGTAAACATATAACAGAATATGATATGCTATTAAACATAAGACATAATTTGACTGCAAAAAACAAATGTGCTACACATGTAACAGCCTAACTAAACACAAAGATCATACAAAAATATAGACGATAAAAACACCCTAACTAAACACAAAGATACTACGAACATAAAAAACAAAACGAAAAATCTTTTTCGATGTTTAACATAATCAATCACCCAAAAAAAAGAGATGCTAGTAACACGCAAGAAATCAACAATTATTTCCAACTTGAAAAAAATAAAATATTAAACCACCTAACCCCCCGACCCCCCAAAAAAGGGATGTTAGAAAAAAAAAACAAATTTTTACAAACTAAAAAAAAAACCAAAACACATAGATGCCACAAAAAAGGGCTGGAGCAATCTGATCAAAAATTTATTTGCCTCTAAAAAATCCTTATGAAAAAAACAAGGTTTTCAGTTGAATCTATAATGCTTTTTTAACAAACATCCACAAAACATTGACAAGAAACAGGGCTGGAACATATAACAAGCTCGAAAAACATATACCCCCTAATAATAAACTTACAAAATATAACTAGAGAAATAAAAAATAAAAAAGGCATAACCGGTTACAGGGAGGTGGCGACGATGATGAATCTTAGGTGGTCGGCTTCGATGATGATGGCACTGTTCTGATGAAAACAAACGACGGTCTTCCTACGATGACAGTGGTGAAAACAACGACGGCTAGGGTGGTTCGCTATTGCGGTGGTGGTTCGGTGGTGCGGTGGTGAATAGGGTGGTTCGGTGGTGGTGGAGGTGCATTCACAGAGAAAAGGGGGAGCCAAGAAGAAGAGGAGGGAATGAATTATTTGAAAAATTGAGAGAGAAAGGTTGGTTTTATAGTATGATTGATGTGAGTGGGTGTGGTAAAATTACAAATATAACCTTCCTTTAATAAAATATCATATAATAGGATGGACCATGTGGAGCAATGTGGTCCACTCATTGAGTTTTTGGGAGTTTTTTCATTTTGAAGGGTTTCTAGAATCCCTTTAGCCTATATATATATAGGTTTAGGATCATGTACAAAACCTATTATTTGTGAGAAGAGTGAGAAACAATGGAGTGGTGACATGTGGCAGCCGAAATTATTAATTAAAAGGGCATCAATGTAATTTGATTCTTAATCTTATTTTTAGAGATATTTTTGCAATTAAGGTTGTTATTAATTTAGAGTTTTTTTAGAGATATTTTTTCCAATGTCAAATAATCATCTTGAATTGTTATAAAATATCCATTGCACGTCGTCATTCATCTTTCATTTACAATAATTCTCTAAATCTCATACTGGTGTGTTTTATATTCATGTTAGCAAAAAATGCAAATCACGTTGTGTTTTATACTAAATCCTTTTTTGTTAAGAACATTCAACATAAAACACATCATTTGTTAACAACCCAAATAAACGATGAGTACAAATTCAATTTGTGTTTTACGTTCATACCAGTGTGTTTTATCACCATATTTCTTAACTTTATGTTTTAACAATCCCGTGTGTTTTATCATCATCTTCTCTATAATACAGTGTGTTTTATCTTCATCATACACAATCAGTAACACATTAAAAAAAACACAACTATACATACATTTTAAAATGTGTTTTAAATTCAAAAAACACTAAACCACACAAAAATCCTTTGAACATAAAACACAACAATATGAATGTTGTTTAAAATAATCCACCATAAAACACACTGATCCATTATCACCTCATGTCGTCTTCATCTTCATTCCTAAAAAAAACACTCCGATTATTTATGTTTGTGATGGTGGCTGTCGAATGATGGTTCGGTTGATGGTGGTGGTTTGTGGTGGTTGATGGCGGTTGTGTAGGTGGCGTAGGGAGAGAGAGAAGAGAAAGAGAGAGAGAGAGAGAGAGGTGAGAGACACTTAAATGTGAATTAAATGGAGGACGTAAATAGGCAGATTAAATTTGGTAGGCCTTCCATATTTTTAATTAGACTCTTTAAATGTGAATTAAATGTAGGGTGTGTTTTACCATTATACCCCTAAGTAGCCTAATTAGTTTTTATAACTATAACATTATTTACAATAATGCCTCTCATTAAATCTAAACCATTGATTAAGATGATCTAATGGTCCAAAACACTTCTTACCCTTCTCACACAAAACACACTTTGCACAGGATCTCGACCCTATATATATATATATATATATATATATATATATATATATATAATCCTTAAACAAAAAAAAATAAATTGATGAAGTTGTAAACAAAACAATTAAGTACTTTAAGTGTTTTACCTCGATTAGAAAGCAATGACTACTATGTTAATTTTTTTTCTCATTTAAAAATTGTATAAGTATTTAAATTAGGACATTAATATTATTCAATAGTATTTTCTTCATATAATTTGTTATAATAATAAACATATAATTAAAAATTATCTAAAAAAAAGTAACAATAACATCCCAAAAGAAATTTTTGGGTCCATATAATTTGCTAATGTGTCTATTTTTTTACACATAGGATTTGTATATCAGCATAATATACCTTATACATACGAGTGAGAAACTCGTGCGTTGCAGCGGGACCACTAAAACGAACAAAAAATAAGCGAAAAAAAATACTTAGTCAAACAATGCGTAGCGGCGAGTCAACTCACCATATTAAAAAAAAAGTTCAAAATTATATTAGAAAAAACTAAGTCAAAACCGTAACATAACCACATAAAAAAAAACTAATAAAAAACCTTCATGACTCGTTCGCCTATATTAGATGAATTGTATATTGTCTCATACAATTATGTTTTAAACGAAACTTATATTCAAACGTATACAAAAATAAAACCTATATAGTAACTTCTCATTTCTCTCTCTTTTAAACACAAGATAATGTTATAAAAAACAATAAGTTTGACATATTTCTTATAAAGTTTTTTTAAGGATATATCACAAATTTTCTCCATAACATAAATTTCCATTTTCAATCATCTATCCCTAGTGTATTAGGAATACACAATTTTATAATAATATTTGTATAACACTAATAATCAAATAATACGTTTTGTATTAGGTGTATCTAGCTAACTCCAAAGTTCTTTTTATTAACAATCATTATAATATATTAAAATCATCGTAAAACTCAATATTGAGTTTTCGTATATTACAATATGTCGTATACCTTTTGTAGAAGAAAATTCACTTCTATATAATTTAATCATGATCAATTGACCAGAATTACATGAAACATTTGTTTGAATTTAATTATAAACGAAAATGTTCTTCTCCGATCATAGAATCCAGTGACGTGTAGTTTAGATAATATTAGGCATGTTTAGGTGTATCAATATAACGTAATAATTTCAAAATTCAAATCGTTACCTCATGATTAAAATTCAAACTTTGCCACTGTTTTTAATAGTCACTAGTTGTAGTTATCATTTATGGACACTAGCATTGATTTAGTAGCCACTCCTTAACATAGTGGCAAGCAATCTTAAGTTTATATTGATAGACTTACCATTGATCAATCATTTTTACGTCCCAACATCCATGAACACCTATAAAACACATGCGCACTAATAAATAACTAAGACCGACTAAAAGTACACAAAAACGACTAAAATATATACAAAACTAATATATTAACAATGTGTTTTTGCGAACACATCAATAATCAGTTTTTAGTGTTTGGATTGCGTTTTGAAAACGCAGATAATCAGTTTTTTAGGCTACCAAAACGCAATAATCTATAAGCAGCTCCACCACTGCTTTTCCAAAACGCATAATCTGTTTTGAAACGCATATCTTTCAACTTGGGTGTTCTTCGCTTGACCAAAATTTTCCGTTTACGTCCCAACGTCCATGAACACCTACAAAACACATGCGCACTAATAAATAACTAAGACCGACTAAAAGTACACAAAAACGACTAAAATATATACAAAACTAATATATTAACAATGTGTTTTTGCGAACACATCACACCCCCACACTTATCTTTTTTCGTCTCGAAAAAATTATATATATACTCTGCTCAAGACATTATCACAGGCTAGCACCCCAGTCGCCCATCATACCTTAGCTAAGGTCCAAAGTCATACCCCATTTACAGATCAACATTAGATGTGTTAATTCAGCAAGTCAAATTGATTTCTATTTAAAAACATAATTAACCCGACTAAATATAACATGCTTCCGGTTTTTATTCTCATGCAAAACACCCCTCACAATTTTTCACTCCACTCAGTTTAATATCTGGACGAGCATGTAATGCGCTAGTATTATTCACTCAAAAACCAAGTATGTAACTCTGTTATCATAGGCTTGTATAACAATCACACCTCAACTGTAGACAATGCGCATATCTAAAGGACTTACGGGTTTTGGGCTTAGGGTAAAGGTAGGTTGATTTGGCTTAACAATTGGGTTAAAAACAAAGGTTTCAACACGCTTGAATGGCAATCCTTATTCATACTACACAATAATACACTAAACAAACAACTTTGGGCATATTTGACCAATAACACATACTTCTTCTTCTTCTTCTTTTTTTTTTTGTATTTTTTCTTTTCTTTTCTTTTTTTTTTCTTTTTTTTTTGTTTCAATTTTTTTCCACATATACATTTTTTTCAACATTAATAAAACTCAAACACATAAACACAAACATAGAACACATTGGATGTCATCAATTTTCTTAACAACGGTTGACGAGTCGATTTGGGTAACTTTATAGGTTTAACAATCGAAAGGGTTTAGGCTCAACATGGGCTACTAAGGGTATTTTAGGTAAATAGGTAGACACAAAGCAAATAATGGTGTCAAACAAAAAAAGGAATCCTACATCGCCTTTGTCATGTACGTGCATACGTAGTCTACATCCTCAGCATGTATCAAATCACACAAGTTCTGCAACAGAGAAACATCTGGCCTACTCTCAACAAACGAAAATATATGTAAATCAATCTATTATCTAGTAGGCTCAAGATCTCACAAAAGTGGGTAAATGGATTGCCGATGTGTGCATGCATTTATTACCAAAAGCTTGTTAAACCTAGTCAGGCAATTCTAAACTTTTTTTTTTCTTAAAAATACCTGCTGAAAACGGTTCATATTACTTTTGCACAAATTAGACCATGACTAAGGATCTACTGCCAGAACAATCAAGAAACAACTGGCATGTACTGAAAGAGTTGTTTATGTCTGATTAGAATGCTTTTTAAGAACAATTTTCAAGAGATTTTCAATTTTTAATTTTTTTTTAATTTTTTAATTTTTTTTAGACTCAAAAAATAAATAAAAACGAAATTTCCCCACCCCCACACTTGAACGACACATTGTCCTCAATGTAAGATAGGGAATAAAATAAAACAAAAATAAAAATATATAAATATATAACAACAGTAAAAAGGAACAGACTCCTCTGGTTATAGGCAGTATGCCTGCAGTTCCTCTCAATCGAGCCGTATAGCATTTCATTCGCGGCCGATAAAAAAAACCCCGAAACTAAGACTCAAAAGAAAAATAAAAACATAAAATTCTGGGATGCCTTATACACCGATGGTGTACAGATTTACCCTGCCTGAATGGAGATTGAGTACAGGCGAAGTAATCTGATTGTAATTTAAACTCCAAGCATTCCCAGAAATCAAAAGAGACTCAAAATACAAACTAAAAATAAAAGAAAAATAAAACAAAATAAATAAATATACAAAATATACAGGAATCATACCTGACTATCAAGGATGTCTAAGCGCGCACTTGCCTACCGAGTTTCCAAATTATGCTCGGTAGTTTACATGCCAAATAAACAGATGTTTAAATATTGACATGTGAATTGGGCGCTTTTTGTCGCTGTGGAAGAACCATCTCACTAGCCTTTTCCCGATGTCTTGTAATCTCACATTCCTAATATTTGTCTTTGAATCTTCATCCCGAACCTTGTTTATGAGGGTAATCAGTGCGGGATGAGAGTTGTGAGAATCTTGAGAAAGACTTGTGACACCTGCATCAATAACAACATTTTCTACTTGTAACTCTTCAACAAGTGAAGGATTTGGTGTGGTATTAGTCTCCACAACCTCATCCTTAACTTGAGAATAGTCTCTGATATCATCAAGGGAGATATGGACTCTGCTATATCAATCCTTGCCGATAACATCTCGCATTTAAAGCTCAAGTAATCAATTCTTTGTTGAATTGAAAGGTTAGGTGTTGATAACAACTCCTCGACATTAGATGATTTCTCTTCAATTCGAGCGAGTTGCAATTCCTCCTTGCTTTGATATGTAATCTTTACACATTCTTCTTCATATGGAGGAAATTGGTATTGATTTTGAGGGTAACCTGGAGAATAATATAATTGTGAATTTTCATAATAATAATAATAATAATAATCATTCTCCTGGTTACCTGAAAATGGCGCCTCTTCGGGTTTATAGTCATAGTGACTATGATAGTCTTCTCGACATGGACTTGCCCGGTATCCTGATTTCAACATTTCATTCCAATATTCTGGATCATTCCAATATGTTGGGCAATCTTCATCTGTATGTATTTGTCCGCAACAGAAACAATGCGGATCTACCGGTGGTAAGGGTTTTGGACAATCTTTACAATCTTCAGTCCAGTGAGCGAAACTTCCACAACTATAGCATGGTTCATTGTCTTCATCAACCCAATCCATAGTGTTTTACACTTGTAAAGGAAAAACTTGCACAACTAGAACACCCAAAGTGAAATATAATAAAATTAAATAACACTTTTATATACACCTTTTAAAAAAAAATAAGTAAAGACAACTAAAATTAAAAACACTAAGCGCACACACTCCCCGGCAACAACGCCATTTTGATCGCGTGTCGAGTGCTAATTAAAAACTATGTTAAAAACAACTCCTTAGCTACAAGGACTGCAGTATAGAGAGTAGGGTTGTCGAACCACGAGGAGTATGTGAAAAGTGTCAATAGTATTTTATCAACTAACTAATTAATTAAAAATATATTTTATGAAGTAAAATATTGTGGTGCTTCCAAAAGTTGAGTTGGATTGATTTGAGTAAAGACAATAATTATAAAGAAGTAACTCCCTTTAAACGTCAGGTTATAGGTTTCACACAGTTTTCAGTTTATAGAATGGGAACCACATAGACATAGTTCTGGAAATTAATTAACTAGCCAGTAGCACAGGTTTCTTGTCATCAAACCCTATTAACTACCCAATTTGCAAATATCAAGTCAACCCTCTTTAGTCAACCAACTCGAATCTAGGTTTTGTCATCAACCGAACGAGTTGTAAAGGAACAACTCAAAACATAAACAAATTGTTTCAATTAACTAATGCATCAATAATGTTAAGAAGTTTGTCATCACAAGCAAAACAATATTCAATACTTAAATAAACATAAAAAGTATGAAACCTAATCAAACCGTTCGTTTAGAGAAAGTCACAAAAGCTTTAGCCTTGCATCTTGGTCGCGTGCATGCCTCCCGTTCTTTTTTTCTTCTCGTGCGATGTCTCCTCCCAAACGCCTTCCCCTAAATTCTATTGTGCCATCCCTCCTAATATTTCCGCCGTCAAAGATAATATTATACACTCCCAATTTTCCATGTGAACGACCCTTAGGTCATGGGCCTTCACATGTGAACCCAAAGTTCACAAAAGTTCACGTTATTTTTATTTTTTTTCTTTCTTTATTATTATTATTATTATTATTATAATATTATTATCTTTCAACTCGGGTGTTCTTCGCTCGACCAAAATTTCCCGTTTACGTCCCAACGTCCATGAACACTTACAAAACACATGCGCACTAATAAATAACTAAGACCGACTAAAAGTAGGGGTGTTCAAAATCGGATAATCCGAAATTTCGGATAGTCAATATTGAGATCCGAATCCGAATCCGAAATTTCGGATATCCGAAATTTCGGATTCGGATCATCCAACGGATAATCCGAAACTTAAAAAAAATTAAAAAAATAATAATAAATAATAAAAAAAACTATAAAAAACGTTCTCCTTTATGCCTAAAACGTGAACCTATAAAAAAAATAAAAATCGAAGTTAGATAAACGAAATTTGAACAACAAATATATATAAAAAAAAACTTATTATTTTGATGGAAGGGGGCTGTGGAGGTCGGATACGAGGTGGACGGGGGCTGTTATAGAGGAGAGAAGAGAGAGCAACAACTATGGATTAAAGGAGTATGGACTTAGAGTTAGAAGGATTAAGGATTTAGGATTGTGTATTGTGTTATGTAGTGTATATAATATTATATATTCATATATATATATATATATATATATTTTTAATATTCGGATTCGGATAATCCGATTATCCGAAAATTTTCAAAATCAGGATCCGAATCCGAATCCGAAATTTCGGATAATCCGATTTTCGGATATCTGAAAATCGGATTATCCGAAATTTCGGATAATTCGGATTCGGATTTTCGGATTCGAATTTTGGATTATCCGATTTTGAACAGCCCTAACTAAAAGTACACAAAAACGACTAAAATATATACAAAACTAATATATTAACAATGTGTTTTTGCGAACAAATCAATAATCAGTTTTTAGTGTTTGGATTGCGTTTTGAAAACGCAGATAATCAGTTTTTTAGGCTACCAAAACGCAATAATTTATAAGCAGCTCCACCATTGTTTTTCCAAAACGCATAATTTGTTTTGAATAATCAATCCCAAACACCCCCTAAGTTACCATTGATCTTCAGTTGCCACTATTCACTAATATTAATTAGTCACTATTTCTGAGCTTAGTTGCTACCGATTCTTTAGTTCCCACATCATTTTGCCACTAATACACTAGATTACCACTAATGATCAGTTGCAATTGTTGTTTATTAAAATTTATTTGGAAGATTGATATTATTGCAACTTTTTTTTTTTTATCTATGCAGTTCTATTGACTATCTATGAAAAAAAAAAAAAAAAAAAAAAAATCAAAGTGATCCATGTTATGCGACCCCAGTAAAAGGTGTTGCCCCTTGGGCCTGGGACCCCATAGGGGATGACTCTCAACCTTCGGCTAACTCGTATCCATACTTATAATGATTTTTCATTTTTCATTTAGTCTTTAAGTAAACCTTGATTACCCGGAAACAACTTGACGACACTAAAATCACCTAAAAAATTTTCCATCAACCAAATGTATATCTAAAATATCTTACTGAAAAGGTAATGTTATGTAATGTGTAAAAGAGAATTCTATATAGTAATATTGTAATAAACAATTTTTAACTATATTTCTTATTTCTCATTAACTTTTTTTTCTTATTTATGCATTATAAACGTGTATAAAACATGAATATTAGTTATTATTTTTGTAATTAAGTCGTCCAAAACTTACCTAATACAGTCATATCATCGTTATAGTCAAGATTAACCTTTTTTTCTTTTTTTTCAAATGCCATTAGTGTCGTCACAACATGATTGAGGCATTTTGGTTTTACACATAAGACCCGGGTTCGACTCCCACGAGGGGCAATTCGCATGCCCTCCCCTTGCATGGGTTGGCCTGGCCTCTGTGAGCTTTTCCCAGTGTACGCCAGGCCAAACTCTGATGCCAGCATGGCGGGGTCCGGCTAAGACAACATAGTCTGGCTGGAGTGGGGGCAGTAAGCTCCCCGAAAGAGGGATGCGATTAAACACCACTAAAGTTGAAATTCGCTGTACAAAAAAAAAACTTTTTTTAAAGGCTGCTTTTATCAAGGTATTTAGGAATCATACACCCTCCAAATTATAATTCATACACCCTGGCTCACACCTTCTAACAACCTCCGGGTTACACGTTCGAGTCCTCTCACACGTCGGGCCTTTTAAACCTTTAATGGGTACGATTTTTCGATGGACAAGAATCGAATTTATGACCAACCCCGAACAGGAACCCTTCTAAGAAGTAAACTATCCCACCTCAAACCAGATGAGTTTGAGATCATTGTCATCAATCATATATCTAAAAAGGTCAAATTAAGTGGGGGTACAAATGGGACATTTCATAATGGGCCATAAATGTATGTTCTTGGAACTTAGAACTAGAAGGCTAGTGTCCTAACTTAAAAACCACTATCATGGGTATCGTCCTTCTCTGACTTTTGTACAAATTACTACCCATCAAAGTTATGTCGGTATAACCAGTTGATGAGCTTTTTTGTGTTATTTTTTTAACTGTGGATATAACTTGTATTAAAAGAGTGGAATACCTTGAAGAATTACATATTATCAATTTGAATATGACTTGTATAATTGCATAGAATTGAATGAACTTTAATACGACTTGTATAATTTCATATAATCAACTTGAATACGACTTATATAATTGCATTAAAGAAGTAAACTACGACCCAAATATGATTAAATCAATGATAACACGTGATAGCCTGGTAGGGGTGCAACTAGTTATCTGAATATATTGACGGTTTGGAATGACTTACACTATTGTCTTACTTTTCTTTTCCTTCGGCGAGAATACCTAAGTTCCAATCATTTGAGGAAGGTCAGTATTTTAGTTGAAATGACTTCTACTGTAAACGGACTCTTTACCTTGGGGAAAGAACTTCCTTGGCCTACTAATAACCACTTCGAGAAGAACCTATTTGACGTCTAATGCCACATCTAACTCCACAGCTGGTGTGTCTTCTGGCGTTTCCAGGGCTTCCCTAGTGGCATCTTTACTCATGACAGACTAAAGCAGGGAGTCTTCATCGCTGTCACATGCTACGGCTTTACAGTCCTACACCATTGCATCAGTTTCATTGTCCTTTGTGAACCCGAATCCATTTTAGAGCGGCCTCTTTTATAGTTCAACAGGTAGTTGGGCGTGGTTTCAAATCCTGCTCTAGAGAAAAACAGAGAGAACATAGAAGGTATCTTTCCTCGCTACTATCTTATTTTATAGACCGACTACTCATTTTTTTCTTATTAAAAAACTTGCGCTAAATAAAAAATGAAGATATAAATTCTGATCATCAGAACTTCTATGTCCCTTTTGATAGCACTGCGCTCCCAGCGCATTCAAAATCATGTAGGTGATCATCAGGATCACGCAAACCATCATACTTCCCGATCTTGCTGGGAAGTTTGCACCACGCGGGATGGGTTCCAAAGCAATACAAAGTTAAATGTTGGGTTTCTCCTCAAATGCTTTTGGCCTGTGTGGCTTAACTAGGTCGTCATCGTTGCAGGCATGAGTACTCGCTGCCGACCTGGAATTGTGCTGATAACTTGGGTCATAATTGCCTTCACCAGAGTCTTCATAACCATCGGGTTCATCATCCAGGCTGGCGTAGTCCTGATCGCGAGTATTTCTACCATGACCTTCACTACGTACCGTCTGACGATGCTCCCTGACAAGACGGTTATCATTCTGATTTTGTTGGCCAGGATCACGTTCACGACCTTGGGATCCATAACTTAGAGCCTTCTGATTGTGTTGCTTTGCCTTTGCCTTTGCCATTACCATCCTTTAGTACTTGGCTACAGTCCTAGCCTGCTCCCTGGCCAACTATGCATCTGGATCCGAGGGAACCTTATCCTTCCCCTTGGCCTGACGAAGTTGATCATCTTGGTCTTCAGCATCAAAATTGAATGACAAATTAAGAGTCGTTCGGGCAACCTACTTAGTCACAGTTTTGGGGTTGACATTATCAAGATCCTCGATGATAAGAGCATTGACATTACTGGGAATGGCAGTGAAGGTACCAAGATTCTGAGCCATAGGTATCAGTTTGAAAGATAAAAGCCGAGACGGATGTCGCCAATGAAGAAACAACAGATCTAACCTTCTTTTAAGGACGACTGAACCACCAATCCACAAGAATGATCCTTCACTGATGACTCTAGGGTTCGGATAACCTGGTAAGATGAAACGAGATTGTGGGTAGGGAGATGACTACTTTCGTAGTTGTTTATGACAAAACTGTGGTGATGTGGAATACTATTGTAGTAGCTTTGAGGGTTAGCAAAAAAAAATGTCCTCCCTAAGGACATTTGTCACCACCCTAAACTATGTTAGTATGATATTTGATGGTAAAGTAATAAATAAGGAAATAGGAACGTGTACCGCCTTAACCTTGTGACATGTGTCATCCCTTGAATGGTAGTAGGTAGAGAATTTTGGTGATGTACTTGATGTTTCCTTTGTACCCGACGAGATCTTGGTTAATGACTTGCCATGTGCCTTGTCGGTGTGTCTTACAAGAGCCCCATGCACATGCATACGTTACAGTGCGCGAGTGAGAAGGTGCGCATGCTGTTATTCATGCGTATATGGGATCCGGGTTGGGTCGATCCATGTCATGATTAGGTACCCAATCCCTTCATAGGCTCAAACAAAAGTTTAAACAACAATTAGCGCAATTATACAACAAAGGAGAAACCTGATTTACCATGAATCGATAAATTCATTTGTGTTAATGAGTGTTGTATTATCGTTAAATGAAATGAACTCGTAAAGTTTAATTTACTCTCATGGCATAAGTTTAAAAAATTATATTTACGGGATTCGATCTTTGTTTAAGTATTTTCAAACTTGAGTGGCTAGAGCATAAATAATTTGATTAAATGCTTTATATTTAGGGTCTGTTTGGTATGGGTATGTAACACCCTTAAACCGTTTTACAGAAAATATGCAGCGAAAAATACGGACTAGAAAATTTCTTTTCATATAGATCATTCTCAAATGTTTGGAAACATATCTAAGAGATATGTTTGGTGTTACATCTTTTAGTGTTTCTTATTACATTCAACGTGACTCATCTTTATTATGTTATGTGACCGTGACCACGTACAATCCGCTTCCTCGCTCGATCTCCATCATTTCCTTACTCTATTAGGTAGACAAGACAACCTGCAATCACCAAATAACCGTTTCGTTAGTTCATTTAGTGACTTGATGCACATTACTCATAATGCGGAAATAACATCCATCGATACTCCATGATCTCGTTCAAACGCCTTTTTGCATGTCCGGGTGTGGTACCCCGATCCGAACCTCCAAGTCTCATGCATTCATACTTACATACCTGCATCTTCATTACCATTCTCATAACAAAGGCTAATAACCCTACAATACATACAAGCGTACAATTCCCACATACAACTTACCTTGGCCCGTCATGTTACCCTTCCTTCAAGAATTCTCTAAGACAAATATGACGTTTTCAATCCTATACTCAATCTAAACATAATTACCAACCCTTACATACATAAAACTCTCCACTCAAACCTGAGTATGAGTACCCATACATACATCACATTCTCAATCTACAAAAACATGACAATCTACTTACCGTATTTGATACCATTATACAAACGTATCAATTAAATTACATACGCATGCATCATTCCGTACTTGAGTCATATTTACAAATCCGACATTCCTATTACTTATTACACCCATACCCAACATTCACAAGGTCCAACGGTGTTATTCGATGCATTAAACGCGAATACGGGTTGCGCACAAAAGCGAAACATCAAAAAAAGCAAAACATCAAAATTCGTAACGTTAAACGCGAATTTGAATTCCAACTCTTAAGCTGTTTGGTACATTAAACGGTACGGTCTGAAACGGGTTGTGTCGAAATGGTACCTGTCAAAACGGTATGGGGCGAAATGGTCCAAATCCAACAATTTTCCCATTCCTATTGGAATGTTTAAATTCTAAATTCAATTCTTTCTAATTCCAATTTCTTCACAAATTTCAATTCCAATTTAAAGTCATTCCGCGAACCAAACGCACCTTTAAGAGTTTTATCATTGTTATGACCGTAAAGATATCAGCACAGTAATAAAAACATAAAAAAAGGTATTAGTATTTTGCCCTATTTTTGCCTTTTTTTTATTAAGTGTTGTAAAACTGGACTTACATAGGCGCAACACAAACAAATTAGCTTACTGGGCGGAATTTAGCCCAATTGGGTGTAAATGACTGGGCCGTATTGACAAGTGTTGCGATCTCTCGGGCTTGTAAATATTACAAATCAAAATCAGTATTCAGCCTCTTGGGCCTTTGCTGCATTTAATATCTTTCTTTTAACCGCAAACAACTTTTGTTAAAACCAAAAGTTCACTTGCAAGAAAGTTTTAAAAATATGTCATTGCCAAGATGGAGCGAAATCTCATAAGTAGTGTTTTACAATTTATTTAAATAAAAGATAGTAAAACATTGTTTTATAGTTTAAGGTCTCATTCAACATGTCCAAACGTAGTGCACGCTAAACCCAATCTCCTGAGAGCTTCATTCATTCGTACCTGAAAAACATGCTTAAAAACATCAACAAAAATGTTGGCGAGTTCACAGGTTTATGAGTAGTAATATACTTTCAAGTTTAGTAATAACATATGATAGAGTAGTACTAAATAGAGAATCAAGTGGACTAGCAAGGTCTCACGAGTATGATGTAACCAAAGACTCCTAATCAAACCATAACTTTGTTCCCGTGGTGACCTCTCCGTGAGAGGAGCATTTTGGAGGTTATGTTCATTTTTCAATCAGATTTCAGACCAATACAAATCATGAAAACGGGGCGTCAACCCAATAGATCTGCAACATAAACAACGGCCTTAGCCAAAGGCTAATGATTAAGATGTGATGGGAGGGGGTGTGGCAACCTGCTGGTTGACACTGGTGTCACGATATAAAAACGTATCCACCGGTGCACAAACCTAAGGGCATCAAATATTCAATATATATAGTCTATCGTATCATACAAGCATGTTAATTCCCCAATTTGGTAATCGTTCAAACTGACCATTCACCTCCGGCTCCACCGTAACTTACGGTGGCCACCGTAAGTTACGATGAAAATAAAAAATGCTACGGTGGATCTCCACTGTGGTACGGTGGAGAGTTGTGCCAAGGGCCACCGTAACTTACGGTGGAACCCTGAAATCCACCTTTTGATTCTCCTTTCCATCCTTTCTTGACCCATCCCACGCCGGTCCACCCGAAGCTGTGTTTTACCCATTATAAGCTCCAAAACATGCCTTGGCATTATTATTAACGTTCCATCATTTCATGATTCCCATTCTACTTACACACACATATACATGTATAGATTAATTATTCTAAACGGAATATGAATCACTTACCATTAAGTCCTCCAAGTGGATGCTTGTTACTTGCCTCCTCTTGAACCATTAGCCCCTCATGCTTGAGCCCATCTTACCTATGCTTTCATGTCATCATTCCCACCATTCCGTTAGCATACATAATTATGCATACTATCAATCATATTACATTTACTTGTTCCCATGACTTTCATTATTGGTCAATTACTAATATGCACATCACTGTAACATCCCGAAAATCCGTTTCGCTTATTTACGCTATTAGGCGTGAATAAGAAATGACAAGATGAATTAAATAGTAGAATGAACCCGTACGGATAATAAAATGGGATGATGAGAATGTAGGCTATGTTCCAATATGGAAATAACCTTGTTAGTGTTATCTAAATATGTAAGTAAATAACACTAGGAATTAACTTGGTTAGTTAAGTTTCATAATAAAATGGAAGGAGGGAAAACTTGAAGGACCATTAATATAACTATTTGGTCAAAATAAGAGGATCAAGAAGACCCAATTGGGGTCATACGTATTCAGCCCCAAAGAGGCATCCTTGAGCCAAAAACCTAACCTAATAATTCCCCAATTGAAGAAGTTAATGCAAGAGATTGAAGTAATGGATGAAGGGTGTGTTCTAGAGGGTTAATCTTCAAGGATTGAGCATTGGTAAGAACCCTAACCCCCAAATTTGTGTAGGGTTTGAACCCCACATGTGGGTTTTGAGCAAATGATGTTAAATTTGTATTATTGCTTGATTGTAAGTGATATTGATCATCTCTAATGGTTTAGAGATGAGCTAATCACTAGAAATTGCTTGTTTGCAAAAGATGATGATATTGGGTTTTCATTAGAACTTTGATGTTGCTAAATTAGTTGTAAATCCATGCAATTGTAGGAATAATGTGTAGTTGATGATATGCATGTGGAAATTAGTCATGATTGGAGGTGACTATGCGTTTTAGTGGAATGCGTGTATTAGAAGCTTGTACATTGAGCTTAGAATGTTGTACGCACACCATGTGTTTGAAGAAATGTCTAGATGAGCATGATGTATGAATTTGTATGCAAGACTTGACAAATATGAAAGTAATATGATAATAGATATAATTAATAGTAGGTTAACATGAGGATTGTATTAGAAGAGTATTCATGTGGGAATTTATTGAACTATATGATTTGGTAAGAAGTGTGCGTTAGGATGTTGTATTCTATGTTTGGATAGTATGATGCACACCAAGTGTAGGTATTATATGATGTTGGCTACCCTTGGATTTGTAATTGCCAATAGTAGAATCATGGAAGCGCTAGTATGTTTCGAATGAATTCTATGTGCACCAAAGTAGTCATATCATGATATGTGTCCTATAACATGCTAATGTAATGTTTAGGGTAAAAAAAATTGATATGGAGTAGTATATCGAGATGGATGTATGTATCTAAATATTGAAAGTTCCACACTTGATAGTTGACTTTCTGAAAAGTCAACAATGTATGACTAACAAGGTTAGGCAACCCAAAATGATTGTGTTATTAAGGAGATCATGTTATATATGTTAGATTATCTAGGTGTCATACATGATGGTATGTTGCATTGCTTGTTGATAAACAAGATGGTAGTTAATTATGTGACGTGCATACCTGATGGTTTAGACCAGATGAAGAATGAGCAGAGGAGGTTTCCTCATACTAGCAAGGCTTGTTAGAATTTAAATTTTCTTTTATTCAACTTGTTTAACCGTGTAAAGGGTTTGTTGATGTGCAACCCTAGGTGTGCGCTACTTTGGAGCCGGATGGAGGATCAAGCTATTCTGAAGAACCGAACACGCTTGACCCTTTTTATGATGAGGATGGTAACATAGATTAAGGTATGTACGTACGAAGGCATGGAAGTTAGAGGTGAGGATCCCAAATTCAGATTCGAACTTGCAAAAGGCATTTGGTCATGATCATCAAGTGTTGTTGAATGTTATTTCCACATTTTGAATATTTGCATGAAGTCACTTAATGAACTAATGAAACGGGTATGTGGTGGTTGCAGGTTGTCTAGTCTACCTCACAAAGAAAGGAATGGTAGGAGATCGAGTAAGGAAACGGATTGTACGGGATCGCGATCACGTAACCTAATAAAGATGAGTCGTGTTGAATATAATAAGAAACAATGAAAGATGTGACACATATAATATTTTGGAGATATGCTTTCCAAACATTCGAGAATGTTTTTATAAAGCTAGAAATTTTTGGGTTCGTATTTCCGCTGCGTATTTTCGGTTAAAAAGGTTTAGGGTGTTTCAATCACATAATTAACTACCACATTGTTTATCAATCAAGCATGATGTAGTTGGAAAGTTTGACTTTTAAAGGTTAAAAGATGAATGAATTTTAGCTTAAACCTAGGGTTGTTAAGCAATGGACATATGTGTCTACTATGAGTAATGCATGAATTGAACTCACAAACAAATTAGCATGAATAGATAGGCTCTGAAATTTACGAAAAGGGGTGGGGTGTATATGGTAGATGTAGTTGGAAAGTTTGACTTTTAAAGGTCAAAAGATGAATGAATTTTAGCTTAAACCCAGGGTTGTTAAGCAATGGACATATTTTTCTACTATGAGTAATGCATGAATTGAACTCACAAACAAATTAGCATGAATAGATAGGCTCTGAAATTTACGAAAAGGGGTGGGGTGTATATGGTAGATGTACCGATTCAGTGGTTCCTATGTAATTATGCCCAACTCTCAAGTTAAGTGAGAATGAATGGGGAATGAAATGGTATGTATGCTGTGAAAGTGATAACCACGATTTAGGGATTGGGATATACGCATGTAGATAGTCTAACTAATTATGTGATTGAATGGATCTAGAAGGAATGCTAATAGTGGAGTATTGTAGTAAACCCGTGATGGATGCCTTGTGACTAAAGAAAGAATGAAAGACTAAGTAGGATTTATGGGTTGAATATGTAACTAATCGATTTATTATATTTAACAAATGCGATAGGCCTCTTGTAATATAAGAGCGTAAGAACAAAACATAGAAATATGTTTTGCCACGATTAAGGTTATTTTTTTTACAGTCTATATGTGGGCTTGTGACGAGGCATGAAACTATGAATGAAATGAATGAGTAAATAAGTAACTAAAGAATTCCTGGTATGGTAGTAACGAGGGAGGATTCGGGGACGAAACCCTCTTTAAGGGGGATAGACTTGTAACATCCCGAAAATCCGTTTCGGTTATTTACACTATTAGTCGTGAATAAGAAATGACAAGATGAATTAAATAGTAGAATGAACCCGTACGGATAATAAAACGGGATGATGAGAATGTAGGCTATGTTCCAATATGGAAATAACCTTGTTAGTGTTATCTAAATATGTAAGTAAATAACACTAGGAATTAACTTGGTTAGTTAAGTTTCATAATAAAATGGAAGGAGGGAAAACTTGAGGGACCATTAATATAACTATTTGGTCAAAATAAGAGGATCAAGAAGACCCAATTAGGGTCATACGTATTCAGCCCCAAAGGGGCATCCTTGAGCCAAAAACCTAACCTAATAATTCCTCAATTGAAGAAGTTAATGCAAGAGATTGAAGTAATGGATGAAGGGTGTGTTCTAGAGGGTTAATCTTCAAGGATTGAGCATTGGTAAGAACCCTATCCCCCAAATTAGTGTAGGGTTCGAACCCCACATGTGGGTTTTGAGCAAATGATGTTAAATTTGTATTATTGCTTGATTGTAAGTGATATTGATCATCTCTAATGGTTTAGAGATGAGCTAATCACTAGAAATTGCTTGTTTGCAAAAGATGATGATATTGGGTTTTCATTAGAACTTTGATGTTGCTAAATTAGTTGTAAATCCATGCAATTGTAGGAATAATGTGTAGTTGATGATATGCATGTGGAAATTGGTCATGATTGGAGGTGACTATGTGTTTTAGTGGAATGCGTGTATTAGAAGCTTGTACATTGAGCTTAGAATGTTGTACGCACACCATGTGTTTGAAGAAATGTCTAGATGAGCATGATGTATGAATTTGTATGCAAGACTTGACAAATATGAAAGTAATATGATAATAGATATAATTAATAGTAGGTTAACATGAGGATTGTATTAGAAGAGTATTCATGTGGGAATTTATTGAACTATATGATTTGGTAAGAAGTGTGCGTTAGGATGTTGTATTCTATGTTTGGATAGTATGATGCACACCAAGTGTAGGTATTATATGATGTTGGCTACCCTTGGATTTGTAATTGCCAATAGTAGAATCATGGAAGCGCTAGTATGTTTCGAATGAATTCTATGTGCACCAAAGTAGTCATATCATGATATGTGTCCTATAACATGCTAATGTAATGTTTAGGGTAAAAAAATTTGATATGGAGTAGTATATCGAGATGGATGTATGTATCTAAATATTGAAAGTTCCACACTTGATAGTTGACTTTCTGAAAAGTCAACAATGTATGACTAACAAGGTTAGGCAACCCAAAATGATTGTGTTATTAAGGAGATCATGTTATATATGTTAGATTATCTAGGTGTTATACATGATGGTATGTTGGATTGCTTGCTTGATAAACAAGATGGTAGTTAATTATGTGACGTGCATACCTGATGGTATGTTGGATTTCTTGCTTGATAAACAAGGTGGTAGTTAATTATGTGACGTGCATATTAGTAATTGACCAATGAAAGTCATGGGAACAAGTGAATGTAATATGATTGATAGTATGCATAGTTATTTATGCTAACGGAATGGTGGGAATGATGAAATGAAAGGATGTGGATCATGTCAAGATAGGCTCAAGCATGGAAGGTTAATGGATCAAGAAGAGGCAAAGAAACAAAGAAGAACATACAGGACTTGATATAAGTGACTTTTTAACTAAACTCTTAGTTTAGTAAATGCATGTTTATGTATTAATTTAGAATGGGAACAAGAATGAAATGGTAACATATAGTAAGACAAGTGAATGGATATTGTTAGTGAACAAAAATCGTTCACCATACGATAATGAAAGTAGTTGGGATAAATGGGTCAACAGAGGAAGAATGAGCAGAGGATATTTGTTTAGACCAGAGGATAGTTTAGACCAGAGGAAGAATGAGCAAATGATATTTGCTTAGACCAGAGGATAGATTAGACCAGAGGATGAAAGAGCAGAGGATATTTGCTCAGACCAGAGGATAGTTTAGACCAGAGGAAGAATGAGTAGAGGATATTTTTTCATACCAGAGGATAGTTTAGACCAGAGGAAGAATGAGCAGATGATATTTGTTCAGACCAGAGGATAGTTTAGACCAGAGGAAGAATGAGCAGATGATATTTGCTCAGACCAGAGGATAGCTTAGACCAGATGAAGAATAAGTAGAGGATATTTGCTCAGGCCAAAGGATAGTTTTGACCAGATGAAGAATGAGCAGATGAGGTTTCCTCAGACTAACAAGGCTTGTTAGAATTTAAATTTTCTTTTATTCAACTTGTTTAACCGTGTAAAGGGTTTGTTGATGTGCAACCCTAGGTGTGCGCTACTTTGGAGCCAGATAGAGGATCAAGCTATTCTTAAGAACCGAACACGCTTGACCCTTTTTATGATGAGGATGGTAATATAGATTAAGGTATATATGTACGAAGGCATGGAAGTTAGAGGTGAGGATCCGAAATTCAGATTCGAACTTGCAAAAGGCGTTTGGTCATGGTCATCAAGTGTTGTTGAATGTTATTTCCACATTTTGAATATTTGCATGAAGTCACTTAATGAACTAATGAAACGGGTATGTGGTGGTTGCAGGTTGTCTAGTCTACCTCAAAAAGAAAGGAATGGTAGGAGTTCGAGTAAGGAAACGGATTGTACGGGATCGCGATCACGTAACCTAATAAAGATGAGTCGTGTTGAATATAATAAGAAACAATGAAAGATGTGACACATATAATATTTTGGAGATATGCTTTCCAAACATTTGAGAATGTTGTAAGTCCCAAATACTAGATCTTGTTAAGTGCAAGAGATTGTTATCACTTACAAACACCTATTTGTTAGGTGTTTTAAGTGATTAATCTTGAAAAATAAAGATACTAGATAAAACTAGCAAAACCGACACACAAGATAAAGAGATTCAAGCTTTCCATTACTGATTAACATCAAAGAATCATGGATTACACAGAATAAGTACGCACCCTTTAACTTGTGCTACCAAGATAATATCCAAAACCCTAACCCTAGAGCTGCACACAAGCATTCCTTATATAGCAAGTCAGATGGGCCTGGGTACTTAAGCTAAGTGCGCAGGGCCCGTCCATTAAGTGCGCAGCCTAGGGTTTCATACATAAACTATGTCATAATTACATAAACAACCCTTCATCTTACAAACTACTCAACAAGCTATCAAAAGTCTATGATCTGGTAACTGTGGTCTCAATATAACCCAACAATACTCCCCCTAGACCACAGCTACCAGTTCTTCATTCTCAATCAATCTCTACATCGCTTGGCTCTCACTCTTCCTGACCAGGGGGTCTTGAATGTACAAGGCGACCGGATCTTCTTCAACCACAGTAGGAGCTTGAGCAGACTCAGTTGCTGGTTTTTCTGGATCGGTTGCTGTTGCAGGTTCTTGTATCTGCACCTCTGAAGCGGTTTCGGCTTCAGTTTATGGTTCTTCTGTAGCAGCAACTTGGTCACCTTTCTCCTTTTCTTCTTTTTCCTTGTCCGCTGTGTTGATCCTGTCTACTATGTCAAGCAATTCCTGTTTCAGCTTCATCGCCCGATCAACTGCTCTTCTAAATAAGACAGTTTCCTTAAATAAGACATTCCCAGCACCTACATTGATCTGATTGGCGAACAGCATATTCAAATCCGATAGATTAAGGGCAAACACGTCTACCGGATCCAGAATCCTCATAGCCTCTGAATCATCCTTCAATTTGATAACGGCTTCACCAGTATTGCTGTCATAAAACCATTTCTTGAAGTCTCTCAACATCACTGGAAGCTCAGGACGCATAGGAACTCGTGTAACGACCTGGGGAGGGTCAATCACATAAGTAATCATTCCCTGTCCTGTGGCAGGATCAATTCGCTTATTGGAGATCCGTCTCCTCAGCTTTTGCGGCTTGAAGATCTGGAAATCATTCTCACACTCCTTCTCTATTAACCAAGCAAGCATGGAACCCGTGGTGTCATTGGTGTGGTTGATGAAGGGGGTTCTACGAAGTTCCCTGATGTCCCAACGAGGGAGAGACTTCAGTTCCTTTTGACCTCTGAATAATTGGTTTAGTTAACCCAACCCAACAGCAGGCCCACCTGATCAGCCCAAAACCCCAGCCCAGGCACGACCCACTAGACCTCCGGCCCACTTATCCTCTCCCTCCCCTTTGCTGTTAAAAAGAAAAGAAAAAGAGAAGCTCTAGCCGGGTTTCGAACCCGCGCCGAGCCAAACCCCAACACACCCACAAACCAACTGGGCCACAGCTAATCTTATGTCTTATCCCGATTTAAATTGTATAAAGGGCCTTAATAACCTCTGCTACTGCACGCTGCTATGAACAGACGCGCGAACAGCCCCTTTTCCTCCACATTTGACTTTAGATTGAACCAAATTATGGAAATAATTGACTAATTTCTTCGTGACATGTAAATGACGGGTATTACGCGTATTATACACTAATAAACGCATTCAAAACATCCAAATTAAAGCTAATCACGCGTTTGGTTTTAAAACCAAGTCAAACTTACCAATTCATCGTTCCAGATCATTACACTATAAATTGAACGTTTCTGAACCTTCACAACTCGCCATTACATCTTTCTCCACCTCCAAATCTTCTTAATTTTACTCTGTTCGTACATCACAATCACATTTTGACTTCGTGGGTTTGACCTTTCAATCGTAATCAAATCTGCATTGTAAGTATAATTATTGTTGTGGGTTTTGATCTTCGGCATTCACACATCAATAGCCCTAAGGTTAATTGGGTTATTGATGTGTGAATCAAACGATTTGAAAATCTAGGGCTCGTGGGTTTAATTCGGGGATAAACATGATTTCGCATAATATATTTATTTTAAATCAAATAGAACTAATCACAACCACTGGTCTGGACCAAGTAGTTGTGTCTGATGCTAGCCTCCCGATCCACCCAGGTTCGAGTCCCGGCAGTGGCATTATTTTTGCTTCATTTCTTCTTTTTTTCAAATAAATCAAATAAACTATATATAATACTTATAATTTTATAAATTCGTTTTAAATCATCAAAACTCTTTTATTAATTCTACAAAAATTATCTTAGGTAAATCTGATGAAAAAGTTTCACTCACAATTTTTAGTTTTCAAAAATTAATTTATTTAATATATATAATAATTAAATCAATTTTATTCTATTATATTTATAAAATTCCATTAAAATATCAAAACAATTTTATAAATTTCCACAAAAATTATTCTGAGTTTATATAATGATAAACTTTTCTGAAATGATTTTTAATTCTGAAAAATCATTTATTTAATATTTTTAATCAATTTTTGTTTTGATCATAATTAATTCATAATAAATTCAATTTTTAATATTTTTGCACCAAAATTTTATACAAATTATTTCTGATTATTTAGAACAGAAATACAAATTTTAAACTAATAATTCTTTAATTTTAATATTTTTTTATATTAAAGTTAAATTTTGGCAATTTGTTATAAATAGAATTAATATTCTATTTTAAAGAAAATAATTTTGTAAAAACTATTTTTACACTTTAAACACATTATTGTGGCCATCTTAAATTTAAATTTCATAAAAAGATTTTTGGTTATTTATTTACTAAATTTCTCTCAATTATCAAACATTTTAATATTAACCAGACGAGCATTTATCCCCAAATTCGAAGCCCTAGAACTTATACATTTGTAGACTAGATAGACTTAGACATATTTATTACCTTATTATAGGGTGATACTTGACACGTTTGGGCAACACCACTATTCAATTTTTCAACAGATATAACATTTTGTTAAGGTGAGTTTTACATAGCCCCTTTTTCTATTTATCACCATTTTTGGGGTGAAACATGTTACAACATCATTTATGCAATTCAATCATCAATGTGTCTATGTGTTTTTCTATGTTGCATTATGTCTTGAACATGACTAGGGTAAGCACAATTCTAGCATAAACATTTATCAACCGACGGTATACATTGATAGATCTATTGGACTGACAATCCCACCCGGATACGTACCTCCTACAAAGGTAGCGTGGGTGTTTGTTACTGCAATATAAACGAGTGAACCATGAGCGTATGGGATGTACCACAATACAACAGTCACAATGGTTGATTATGCAGTCGATTTACTTCTAGTATGTTTTCACATATGGACTAGATTGCCATGACACATGAATTGCACAACAATTTTATTTGATTATCAAAACCTATGTAATTCTGACCAACTTTTGTTGACCCAAAATATTTTCAACTTAACATGTTTCAGGTTCTACTTGCTTGAAGATTTGAGTTAATGCTTGAAGATGTGTGCATAGTTTTATTCAATTTGATGTACAATTCTTGTAGAACAATTGTATGTAATTTATCTAAATCATATAATGAAATTTATTATTTACCATGAGCTACTGAACAATCATCAATACGTGACATCCCGATGTTTCCGCCATCGGTTGGGGTGTTACAATACTTCCATGAAATGATCCTCTCTTGATGAGCTTCTCTCGTATGATGGATGTTCTGATGCAGGGCCGGAATAGTGATAGGCCTTCTGGGAAATCATGTTGATCTTTCTGGGTCCAACTTATGGCCATCTGACGTCTCGTACACAGTTTCTTCTTCCATACCCATCTCCACAAACTTCTCAGGCATCTCATCCTCGCTGATCTCGTCCACATCGCTTTCTTCAACGATTCTTTCTTTCTCTTTCTCCTCCAGAAATTTCCCAAAATCAAATAGCTCATCGAATGTTGTGCTAGAAGCACCAGTCTGCTGTTTCTGCAACTCTTGAATCATATCAAACATCTTCATCTTGTTGGATCAGTATTAAGCTGCTCTTATATTTGAACTTGCTAGTTGACACTTAAGTGTTTAGCAAGTTCTTGGTGAGTGTTTAGCACAGCGGAATGTTTATAAGTTTATAGCTACACTTTGTCAACGGGAGTTATTACTCCCCCTGGAATCAAGAACAATAAATGAGAAGTGTTTATTGAGAATCTAAGTATTGAATGAGAATGAAATACTTTGACAGATTCTCAGTAAACACGAAATGGAAATAACAATAATAAGTGTTGAAGGATTTCTTGTATTAAAATCAATGTCTAAAACAGAAGGATGAATCCTTCTATTTATAGACTTTACAAATACATGAACCTTGCCAAAAAGCAAGTTCAGAAACAAGTTGCAACAAGTTGCAGTCTTGGAACTTGTACATAAAGCAAAAAGAAATACTAAAATATTAAACTACTGATATACAAGGGCGGTGGAAAAGATCTTCTTTAAGTACTGATGAATGACAAACTACTGATGAGTAGTTTGTCTTCAGCAGTTCTTCAGTTGAAGTGTCTGGTTTGAACTTCAGAACTTCTGATGACTTCTTCTTCAGTACTTCTGAATCTCTTCTTCAGCAGTTTGATTCCTTGTCTTTAGCAGTTCCATACTTAGAGTATTTTGACAGAAAGTGAATTAGACTAAGGTTTGCAAAAGTGGTTTCACCAATCCTTTTTGTCCTAACAATCTCCCCCTGGATTGATGAAGCCAAAACCTTACTAATTCCTTATTGTTCCTTTCTGTCCTTCACAATTTTCCATATTCCTTTGAACATGGAATTCTTGAGCTGGTTGAGTTGATCATCAGTAAGAGACCCTTGTCTTGGTTCCAAGTGTTGGATTGTAAGCAGGTCTTTGGTTGATAGTTTCTTCAGTTCTTTCATCGACCTATATTCCCTGCTTGTTTGATCTCTTCTTGTCACAAGTACTGAGTTGTTATTAGTAAAGGACTATCTGATGACTGGTACTTTAGACTTGTCAAAGTCTGCAGTGTAGGGAACCATGGTGGTACCCTGGGTTTCTCCTGAGTGTTGAATGTTTTCAACTTCAGTGACTCTCAGGTGGGATTCACCTCCTTGCTGTTGTTCCATCACATTAGGTATCTGAAATGTTGGCAAATGATGTTCAGTTGTTACCTTAGTATGCAGTTTGTCTGTGATGGTCCTCTGGATTTGATATGCAAAGGTGGAAGGATCCCTGAATTGTGTGAGCAGAGGCTTCTCTTCTATGTCAAAATCAGAATGTACTACTGTACTACCTTCTAGTAGTACCATTCTGAAATCAGTCTTTACTTTCTCTTCTGTCTTCTTTCTTTGGGTAGCTGGTCTTCTTTGAACACCAGAAGTTCTAACTACTGAAGTTGAAGCTTCAGCAGTTTGAAACTTCTCTGGATTAGCAGCCCTTGCAGCCTTGTATTTTCTGTATGTGTCCACCAATCTTTCTTCTTTCCACTTGGACACTGAGGCTTTTGAACCATAACCATTGGCTACCAGTTCTTCTATCATCTGAGCTCTCTTGGCCTTTGTGTCTTTACCTGTTGCAAGTTTATCTGCAACAAGTTGAGCTCTTCTTGTCAGCTCTTCCACAGAGAGTCTCTTATGGGCTTTGACTTTGCTGTTCTTCATAATGTAAGACATCAGTTGATGTCTTTTGTCTTGTTCAGCAATCTCATCAAGGCTAGCCTGCCTTTGTAGTTCAGCTTCATAAGCCTGAAGTTTTTCTTCATGGCTCAGGTCTAAGTCATCCATTTCTTCCAGATTTTTCCAGATCAGATCTTCTCTGGCCTTCTTTTGGGCTGCAACTAAACTCTTCTCTAGTAATTCAGCTGATTGAGAGATTGGAGAAGGGTTTAGCACCGTCATTGTTGTAACTGTTGTAGTAGGCCTGATAGGAGCAGATGTTGGTTGAATAGGAGCAGTTGTTCTGGAAGGGTCAGCAGTTTGAGTTTTGGAAGTGTTAACCTTTGATGGGTTGATAACTACTGAAGGTTTGTCAACTACTGAAGGATTGTCTTCAGTACTTTCTGATTCTTCATCAGAACTTTGGCCATCAGAGGTTTCTTCATTATGCCCTTGGGTTTCATCAGCCTTTTCAGCATCTTCTATTTCTTGAATAGAGACACCAAACTGTTGTGCCAGTTTCTCTTTTCTGGCTTGATCTTGTTGATCTCTAGCTAGGATAGCCACTCTTGCCTTTCTTCTGGCTTCAAGTGTATCCATAGGTACCTTGATTTTCTCCCCCTTTTTGGCTTTATCACCTTTGGAAGTTAAAGCTTGGGAGAACTGACCTTGAAGATGAGCAATCTGTTTGCTGTTGTGATCAATCTTGTTGGACAGATCATTCATCTTCGTCTGTATCACTCCAAATTGGTTCTTCATGGACAGCTCCAAGTCAGCTGTGTATGTTTGGATGTGATTTTTGATGAGGGTGTTCATCAAGTGATACAAGGGACCATCTGGGCTGCATAGTTGGTTCAGGTCTATGCTAGGTTGCCCAGGGAATTGGGTAGGCATTTGTAGTGAGGGGTGTGTTTTTGGTTGATCTCCTTGTTGTACAGAAGATTCCACTCTAGGGGAATCATGGATTGAGTGGGCTTTAACCTGAGATGGTGTGACTAGCTTCTTGAGCTTAGAGACACCAGGTGCAGGACCTTCACTTACAGCCGTCAATTCAGTAGTTTTGAGTGTTGAAACATCATCCAAATTAATGGAATCATCCGAATCCCTGATTACATCCTCAATGAGGACTGTATCAGTTACATCATGAGCTGAGCCCAACTCAGTTGTCTCATGTACCTCTTGTTCTTGGTACAGAGGATTTCCTACCTCAGGCATTAAGCCTTCATCAGTAGTTGCCACAGTTGAGGTCTTAGCTGTTTTACTTCTGTCCTCAGGTCCACCACTGGGTGGTAAATGAGTAGTAGCAGCCTCAAAAGTACCAAAGGTTTCTAAGTTTGGGCTTAGAGACCCTGGTTCATCCTCATCTCTTTGGTTGGGGCTATGAGTGTCCACATCCATGTCACTGTCTGAGTCTATGTCCCCTGTTTGATGTGTTTGATGGGGACTGACATGTGTTGATGGGACTTTCTCTTTTAGCCCGGAGAGAAGTTTGGCTATTTCTATGTCTGGTTCAGAAATTTGGGGTGCTGGTTCAGTAGTTTGGGCAGTGGGTTCAGCAGTTTCAAAAGAAGAATCTATTGGAATAGTTTTTCTAAGTCTTTTTCTTTTGAAAAGGATAGTAATTGGTGCTCTTGGTGGGGTTTGAGATGGATGAGACTGAGAGGATGTTTTAGTCACATCTTTAAGAAGTGCAGATTGCACAGTAGTCTGTTCAGGCATCTCAACTCCTGAACAGCTTTTCTTTTAGGTTTGGTGGGTTTTTGTTTTGTTATCTTGGGTTTCTTGGCCTTTGGAGGAGTAGGTTTGGAAGATGAGGGTTCCATGGGGACTGGTGCTTGTTCCCCTTGGTCATCTTCTGGCCAGGCAGCCTGTTTGTTGTGCCTTGAGTATGCTTGTGAGGTTAAGGGTTTTAAAATTTTAATTTTACCCACAAGCACCTCATTACCCAGTTCAGATATTATGCACTGCATAATGAACCTTGGATATAACAAAAACTTTTTCTTAGTGTTATTGTGATGTAACACCAACTCATTAAAGAAAAGTTTTGATGCCCTGAAGTTTGTTTCATTCACAATGGAATGAAATATTGGTTGAAAGGTTGAGGGCATCTGGTCATAAGACCCAGTTTTAGGACTCAAGCACATAATAATATAATGAAACAAAAGCTTATATTTTGGTTCAAAATACTTTTTAAAGATTGTAGCTTGTGATAGAGTACCTTGATAACCACACTTAGTCATGGTTAGGTGGATAGCAGAGTTGTCAAACTTCTCAGGGGCATTCACATCATTCAACCCCAGTCTGTTTGAGAGTATGGCCTCTGTTATGGCCATTTGTCTTCCTCTAATTGTTGAGTTGAGGGAGATAACTTCATTATCCACCATCACTGTCTCAGAATTAGCCCAGAACTCATTTAGAGTTTCAGGATGAATTGGTGGGTCTATGGTGAGAGCGGTGAAATATTGGGATTTGACGACGAGATCAATGATCTCATCTTATTGGGACCAGCCTTCTTGTTTTTCTAAGTAGGCTCTGAGATTGTGTCCCTGTTTGAGAACTAAAGCCATGTGGTTTGTGTGTGTTGATGAATCGAACAGTGATTTTGTGTTGCAGGTTCAGGGGTTTGAGAGCTTTCTTGAGAGTGAAGGAGGGAATTTTTGTGTTTGAAAGGATAAGTGTTGAAAAAAGATATTTATCAGAAGTTTTTAACCGCTTGGATCTTCTTTATTAGAAGTTTTTAAACCGCCTAGGTTAAAAATCTCTTTATCAGAAGTTTTAAACCGACTAGGTCAAACTTCTGATGATGGGAAAAGTCAGATTTGCCCTTTTTGACTAAACTGCTGATGAAGGATTATCTTCATCAGTAGTTCCCATTTCCTCTTCAGTAGTCTTAACAGCTGATGAGAAATGTTTTATAAATACTTTTATTCATAACTTCTGAAGGTTATTTTATCAGAAATTAATCACTTTTCAGAAATTATCCCATACTGATGTTTTGTTCATCAGTAGTTTCTCTCTTTTCAGAAGTTTTTCAAGTGTTTGAAAACAGATGTAAGTGAAAAACAAAAAATGTGCAGAAAAATAAATAGAAACACTTACAAATTTAGCATCCCTAGCATGGATATTAACTTCTGAAATGTTGATGTGTCAAGGGGTTTAGTGAAAATGTCAGCTATTTGATTAGCTGTTGCTACATGTTTCACTTCAATCTTGCCTTTTTCATAGCAATCTCTTATAAAATGATACCTGATCTCAATGTGTTTAGTTTTTGAAAACTGAAAAGGATTTTGAATGATGCTAATGGCAGATTTGCTGTCTACAAGCAATGGTGTCTTGGTCTCTTTGATTCCATAATCAAGAAGTTGATATTGGAGCCATTGTATCTGTGATGTACAACTTGCAGCTGCAATGTATTAAGCTTCAGCAGTTGAAGTTGCAACAGATGTTTGCTTCTTTGATTGCCAGGACACTAGACAGTTTCCCAAGAATTGACAACCACCAGATGTTGATTTTCTTGACATTTTACACCCTGCATAGTCACTATCTGAAAAAGCTGATAACTTGGTATTGCTTGAAGCAGGATACCAAATTCCAAGTGTGGGAGTTCCTTTCAGATATCTGAAAATTCTTTTGACTGCAATAAGGTGTGATTCCCTAGGAGCTGATTGATATCTAGCACAGACACATGTTGAAAACATAATATCTGGTCTAGAAGCAGTTAGATATAAAAGGGAACCTATCATACATCTGTACATGGTTTGATCAACCTGTTTTCCTTGATCATCTGGTTCAACTTGTGTGGTTGGTGTCATGGGGGTGGAACATGATTTACAGTCTTGTAAAGAAAATTTGTTTAATAATTCTTTAACATATTTTGATTGAAGTATAAAAGTTCCATTTGTTTGTTGTTTAATCTGCAGTCCCAAAAAGTACTGCAGTTCCCCCATTGTACTCATCTCAAATTTTGATTGCATGAGTTTCTTAAATTCTTCACACAATTTTGTGTTTGTTGAACCAAAAATGATGTCATCAACATATATTTGAACAAGTAAGATATGATTTCCAACATGTTTTATGAAAAGTGTTTTATCAATGGCACCTCTTGTGAAGTTATTTTTGAGTAAAAAGGTTGAAAGTGTATCATACCAGGCTCTTGGAGCCTGTTTGAGCCCATAAAGAGCTTTGTCTAGTTTGTACAACCACTCAGGATGAGAAGGATCCTCAAACCCAGGTGGCTGACAAACATACACTTCCTCTTTTATCTTTCCATACAAAAAGGCACTCTTGACATCCATTTGATAAACTTTTATTTTGTTGGAAATGGCATAGGCTAGAAATAACCTGATGGCCTCAAGCCTTGCAACTGGAGCAAAGGTTTCATCATAGTCAATGCCTTCTTCTTGAGAGTAACCTTGTACTACCAGTCTTGCCTTGTTCTTTATTATCATACCAGCTTCATCTTGTTTGTTCCTGAAAACCCATCTTGTGCCAATTGGTTGCTTGTTTGGTGGTAAGGGACAGATTTCCCAAACCTGTTGCTTGTTGAATTGAAGCAATTCATCTTGCATTGCCTGCACCCAATTGTTGTCTTTGAGGGCTTCCTGGTACTTCTTTGGTTCCAACTGTGAAATAAATGCTGAGAATAGACAAAAGTTGGAAAGCTGGTTTCTTGTAAGAACACCTGATGCAATATCACCCATGATTTGATCAAGTGGATGATCTTTGTGTTCAATCAGTTGTTGTAAACCACTGACAGGTGTTGGTGGCTCATGTTCCTCAAACAAACTACTGAGGTCTATTATATCTGGTTCAGCAGTTTCAGTGTCTTCAGTAGTTGCAGGTGCTGAAGCAGATGTTTGAGTTTGGCCTTCAGTATTTGTTGAATCAGAAGTTTGTGAAACTTCTGATGGTTTTGAAGTTGACTTAATGACTGTTTGAGGAGTCCATGGTGCTGGATCCTCATCATCAAACCTTTGATCACTATAATAAGTAGGTTTGGATGAAGTGACAGTCTTTTCAGGTTCAAAATGAAAGTTGTCAAGGTCAAAGAGTTCAGCAGGATGTGCTGGAATGAGAGTGTGTTTTGACTCATTGAACTTGACATTCAGTGTTTCTTCTACTATCTTGGTCTTTGAGTTAAAACCTTGTAGGCTTTTCTAGTTGATGAATAACCAAGAAAGTAACCTGAGTCAACTTTGGCAGCAAACTTTGAAATAGATTCCTTGATGTTCAAGATGAAACATTGACATCCAAAAGCCCTGAAAAAGGAGATAAGGGGCTTCATGCCATGAAGAACTTCATAGGCAGTCTTTGAATGTCTCTTGACAACAAGAACTCTATTTTGAACATAACATGATGTGTTAACTGGTTCTGCCCAGAAGTATAAAGGTAGGCCAGAATCAGCTAACATTGTTCTTGCTCATTCTATTAAAGTTCTGTTCTTCCTTTCTACCACACCATTTTGTTTAGGAGTTCTGGCAACACTGAATTGTCTAATAATCCCTTTAGACAAACAGAAGTCATTCATAGTTTTGTTCCTGAACTCTGTCCCATTATCACTTCTAATGGTTTTGACAGGTAGAGAGTATTGCTTCTCTACTTGTAGAATGAAGAACTTGATGATTTCAGCAGCCTCATCCTTGGAAAATAAGAAGAATACCCATGTAAATCTTGAGTAGTCATCAATGATGACTAAGCAGTACTTCTTTTTACCAAGGCTCATGATCTTTATAGGCCCAAATAAGTCCATACGGAGTAGTTGAAGACATGCAGTTGTTTTTGATTCTTCAATAGACTTATAGGAGGACTAATGCTGTTTACCCTTTAAACAGGATACACAGTGTTCTTGACACTGGTATACTTTTAAGGGTAGACCTCTGACCAAGCCCATTTTTGTGACTTTATTTATGGTTTTAAAGTTCACATGGCCAAGTCTCCTGTGCCAGAGATCAGTTTCTGAAGTTGATGCCCTTGAGAAGAAACAGGCAGTGTTGTTCAGTACTTTGTCTTTTTCAATGTCCACTGCATAGACATTGCCACATCTTTTGGCAATTAACAAAGTATGATCTTCAATGATCTTCTCTATCAACTTCTGGCCTTATGGTGATATGATCTTGCATGCTGTCTTTGTGAAAAAGGTAGAATATCCTTTATCACACATTTGTGACACACTAAGCAAGTTGTACTCAAGGTTTTCAACCAGATTGACCTTGTCAAACTGTATTTTGCCAGAGGAGACATTGCCATGTCCTAGCACATATCCCTTAGCATTGTTCCCAAAGGACACAGATCCATCTCTTTGACTGATAAAATTGTTTATCAGGTATCTGCATCCTGTCATGTGCATTGAGCCTCCACTGTCTACATACCAAATGCTATTTAAGCCTCTGGAAACTCTCTGCACAATATAGCAAATTAGTTAGATTTAGGAACCCAAGCCAGTTTGGCTTTGGGTTTGCTCTTGAGAACATTTACAGTTTGTTCTTGACCAAGTTTAGAAATCCATGTCTTTTTGGCAATGGATTTTGCATTAAGCACAATGGTGGTATCCTTTTGAGGACCACCATCAACTTTGGTCATCAGTAGTTGTACCATGTTCATAAGATCTTTAATCTCAGCAGTTTGTGAAACTGCTAATGATTTAGGTATAACTACTGAAAGAGAATTTTGAGAAAAAGACTTTTGTTGAGATTTTGTCTTTTTCTGAGAAAGGGTTTTTGCTGGTTGTTGTTTCTTGGGAGAAAAGGTTTTTACATAATCATTTTTGATTTGTTCCCCCACAACCAGTTGTTGATTTTTCTTATTAAACTGAATTCCCTTTCTATATCTACAAAATTCTGTTTTGTGGTTGAACAGACCACAAATTTCACATTCTTTTGTCTTTTCTTTCAAAGACAAATCTCTGACAGTTTTGATTGGTTTTAGGTCATCAGTAGTTTTCAGGTTCTCAACTCCTGATGTAGTTGAAACTGCTGATGACTTAAAGTCAGATTTAATCAATACTTCTGAAGAACTTTCTTTGTGTGATTTTAGAAAGTTTTCATGGAAAGATGTGCATTCTTCTTCTTCAGAAGTTTCACCTGAAACAATTTTTCTCCTATCTTCAGTAGTTTTGGGAGAGAAATCTGTTGGTGTTTCAGTGTGATTGTACCCTATGCCAAACCTAACATTTGAAGCACTTTGTTTGTTTAGCAATAGTTGGTACCCCTTACAAGATACCACCCATTTTTCACATGTGACCTTGGTGTCAGCAAGCTCTTGTCTGACATTTCCTAGGTCATTAATCATTATTTTGATTTGTGCTTGGGTTTCAATAGCAGAGTTAGTTAATTTAGAAACTTCTTTTGTTTTTGCAGAAAGTTTTCTTTCTAAATCACATTTTATCTGAGTGAGTTTTCTCTCAGAGTCATTGGCTTTTCCTTGTAAGTGCACATTTTTCTCTCTTATGAGAGCAAAAGATTCTTTGCATGAATTTGAACATAGTTTTGTCAAAGATTCTTTTGATACCTGAGACAAGGCAGATTTTGAGGAGCATCCCTCAAATGCCATCAAAGCAAAGTTCTTTCTGCCATTGTCAGTCTCTCCCCAGTTGATGTCACACATTTTGTTGTCTGCATCAGGATTGCACTCTGTGGTGTCAAAAGGAAGACTGCTCCAGTCAACATACCCTGAGGTAAATAAACTTTGTTGAGAGGGTTGTTGTTGCTGTGGAGGTTGTTGAGCAGCTGGAAAGGGAGGGATTGATTGTTGGCTCTGCATCTGTTGAGCAGGCATCTGTACATATTGTACTTGTGGCACATATTGGTGTTGTGGAGCTTGTGCCTGTACAAAATGTGCACTCCCTTGAGTTCCATTATTCCTGTTATAATTGGGGTTAAAATTGTTTCCAGACTGAGATTGGTTAAAGCCAGAGTTTCTACATTCTCTAGCAAAGTGTCCCAACTTTTGACACTTATGACATCTAAGTTTAGATTTGTCAAAACCAATTTTTGTAGAACTGTTAAGTCCTGGAAACTTCCTTCCTGACCTTTTGTAAAATTTATTTGTTTTTAAACTTAACATGGCCAGTTGGTGCAAAATATCCATTTCTTCAAGGTCATCACTGCTGAAACTATTTAAGTCATCCATGATAAAACACATGTTATCAGCAGTTTGACCAAAGTCATTATTGTCATAACCTGGGAATGATCTTTCAGATGAGATCCCAGCAGTTATGTCAATGTGGTCAAAAGATCCAAAACTATTTGAACAAGTTGGTGAGTCTTGTCCCAATAGTGCTGTACTACTAGGTAGATAGTCATCAGCAGTTTTACCAGAATTTTGTAACTTTTTCTTTTGATCAATTTCTCTCTCAAAAGTAAGTAATCTCCCATGAAGTTTTGTAAGAGTGAGGGAGCTAAAATCTGGTGAAGATCTTAAGACTATTGAGTATGTTTCCCATTTATCAGGTAAAGACCTTAAAAATCTATGAAGCATATATACAGTTGTATAGGTCTGACCATTTAGTTTTGCTCAGATATTAATGAGGAAAATCTTTCAAATTGCTGAGTTAAAGTTTCCCCATTAATGTGAGCAAAAGTTTCATATTGCTGAGCCAGGATTTCTCTGGTGTTGGCAATCACCTCTTCAGTTCCTCCAAACTGTTCTTTTAGGCAGTCCCAAAGCTCTTTGGCACTATCACAATGTAATAGGCCAGAGTAGATTTCATTTGGGAGTGCCATTGCCAACATAGAAAAAGCTTTTGCATCAAGCTCAAGTTTTAGGAAATCATCATCAGTATAGTCTTTTGGTTCTTTTGGAATCTCTTCCTTAGTTTCAAGATTTATGTTTACTGGTTTATGAGGACCATATATCACAGATCTCCAACAACCTGTGTTGGTTTGTGACAAGGTATGTGCCATTCTCTTTTGCCATATGTTATATTCATTTCTTACAAGCATGGCAGGTTTAGTGGCAGAACCAGTATTATGAGGATCCATTTTAAAGAGTATTGATTTGTCAAATATCTCTTAAAGTGATGGATGTTGAAAAAAGTGAGCTTATAATCCTTTATTGAATATCAACAAGAGCCTGTGTCTGATTCTCAATTTGTTAGATTGATTTGTGATCAGATAAACCAGTGCTCTGATACAAATTATTGGATCAGTATTAAGCTGCTCTTATATTTGAACTTGCTAGTTGACACTTAAGTGTTTAGCAAGTTCTTGGTGAGTGTTTAGCACAGCGGAATGTTTATAAGTTTATAGCTACACTTTGTCAACAGGAGTTATTACTCCCCTGGAATCAAGAACAATAAATGAGAAGTGTTTATTGAGAATCTAAGTATTGAATGAGAATGAAATACTTTGATAGATTCTCAGTAAACACGAAATGGAAATAACAATAATAAGTGTTGAAGGATTTCTTGTATTAAAATCAATGTCTAAAACAGAAGGATGAATCCTTCTATTTATAGACTTTACAAATACATGAACCTTGCCAAAAAGCAAGTTCAGAAACAAGTTGCAACAAGTTGCAGTCTTGGAACTTGTACATAAAGCAAAAAGAAATACTAAAATATTAAACTACTGATATACAAGGGCGGTGGAAAAGATCTTCTTTAAGTACTGATGAATGACAAACTACTGATGAGTAGTTTGTCTTCAGCAGTTCTTCAGTTGAAGTGTCTGGTTTGAACTTCAGAACTTCTGATGACTTCTTCTTTAGTACTTCTGAATCTCTTCTTCAGCAGTTTGATTCCTTGTCTTCAGCAGTTCCATACTTAGAGTATTTTGACAGAAAGTGAATTAGACTAAGGTTTGCAAAAGTGGTTTCGCCAATCCTTTTTGTCCTAACACATCTGAACCTGAGTTTGAAACTTGATCAGATATCGTTGATCCTTCACAACTTTCTCCATATTCCTGTTCTTGTGCTTGAGCTTCTTGACTTTTCTTCTGAGCTCTTGATTGTTATGCACATCACTCTTTAGGGTACAAATCTCCCTAGCAGCTGTCTTTCCAACCTCCTTGACCAACTTCTCGTACAGTTCCTGGTGCACCGGTTTGCGGCGTGGTGCAGCAGGAGCTGAGAAGGAAGGTTCAGTTGGCCGTTGAGCTGGTGCTTTAGGGGCTGGAGCAGTAGTTGTGGATGGTCCTTGTTGATCTTCTCCCCCGAACATAGACTCCAAAATCACCTCCTGTTCAATATCGTCCTCAGTCATTACGCGAGGAACCTCAGACTCTGGTAACTGTTCCCTCCGTTTCTTTCTTTCGGCCCTCTGTAACTCAGCAACTTGTTGTAGGGCTGCAGCAGTCTCAAGCTGTTCTGGTGTCAGTGATTCTCTACCCTCTTGTAACAAACCAGTTGGCCTTTTCCTCTTGGTGGGCTTTGATGGAGCTGGTTCAGTTGCCACCCTTTTGCCCCTTGCCTTTTCTCGAGCAATCTCTTCAGCAGTTGGTTGGGCTGAAGAGGGAGCAGGGTCAGATGGTGCAGAAGCAGCGGTGGATTGCTGACGAGCTTCTGTTACATCCTGCTTCCTTTTCTTAATCTTGTTGTAAAGCTCCATGACCATAGGATATCGCTGTGCTGCATACATGTTTTCCAGCACGGGTTCCCAGTCAGCCGTATTGCACTAAGTGAAGAATCGTGCACCTTTGGTGAAGTTGTACTGGTCACCAAGGGGCAGATTCTCATGTTGTGCGTTAATCATCATCTGCACGAATCTGGGGTACATAGCCCATTTGCCGGAGTCAGCCTCAGCATTCTTCACCAGATAATCAAAGATCATACCCGACAGGTTAAAAGATTCATTCTTGCAGATCTTTATCATAGCAGTCGACCATTCTGTGATGAGAGCGTTGTAGCCTCCTTTCCTATGACACAGAGACATGATAAACACGTGACTGATGAGTCTCCAGTCTTTGGTCAGCTGGCTCTTTTTGATATCGCCTCTCTTGTCAAAATCTCCTTTGTAACCGAAATTCTTGAACTCTTGGTGAACATCGGCTTTGGATAGAAATCTGACTGTTCCTGGCTGGTCTTGAAGTCTCAGCACATTCCTAACGGTATCTTCAGTGATGATTACAGCCTTGTTTCTGACTGTAGTGTTGATTCGCTTGACACGTCCAACAACTTCTACTCTAGCAGATCTCCAAAAATCTTCAACGTGAGAGCAATAAACTTGTAAACTATGCTCCACAGCGTATCCGACTCTGCTTCGTCTGATCCAGGTGACTACGTCTTTGAACTTTACGTCGTCGGTCTCAAGATTCATCGGCTGATTATGCATTCCTCTTGGATCCCAATCAAGTGCCATCTGTTTAGATCACGTGCACGAAAAACAAGTTAGAGCTCTTGAATATGAGTAGACGACCAAACGACTGACCTTAGAATTCGACGGACAACGTACTTAGACTGTATTTTATTAATTATTTTATATATATATATATATATTTTAAGTTTTTCATGTGTTGTGTTTTGGATAGTCATAAGATTAGGTTTGATGGATTTGTTTTATCAGTGTCCACGATACGTTTGATTTTCCAGTTTAAGATCATTAACGTTCAGGTTTAAGTGCACGGGTAAATAAAGTCTAAATACACAGTCCGTTCAAGTGTCTGAATAGTCAAGTTAAAAGTCACATTTGGTTTAATGTTCAAGTACGCAGGTCCTGTAAGTGCGCATGCCAAGTCAAAGGCCAATGAGCTAAGTACTCATTCAAGTACTCAATCAAGTACTCACACACTTGACTGAGCACTTATGTTAGTACGCAGGCACCAGATCAGTGATACACGAGATCACAAGTGCGCAGATCTTATCAGAACTCGGGCATGGTAACCCCTAGTCAAACCAGGCAAATCTGCGTACTAGACAAGTACGCAGATACTTAAACCTTCGTTTAAGATTTAAATGCGCAGCACAAGTGCGCAAGATATTAAGGTTTTTGATGCTTTGAATATGTTTGAAACAAGTGCGCAGTCTCTATGAGACAAGTGCGCACTGTTCAACATTTAGTGCGCAATCTTCAACATCAACACTCTAATATTCAGAAATCCCAAATCCCACACTGAACTTGTATAATCTAACATGTAACCCCTGTAATCATAACAAGAAACAATTAGCACGAACAAACTAACTCAATCAGTAGTTAGGATCAACGGAGAAAGAAAGGAGATGAATGAAATAGTGATGATTAATGGTGATTAATGAATGAAAATGATGATTAGGGTTTAAATGTTTGATGATGAACGGTAGCCATATGGGCCTGCGCACTTGAGTTAAGTGCGCATGGCCCATCAAGTACGCAGCAGTTCAAAATTTTGGCCCAATAAGATTTCAAGAGCCCAATTCCATTTTTAATATGTGGGGATTCACCAATTCTCACCTTCTGCATTCAAGATCATACTAACCATACCTGCCAGAACCCGTTTCAACTTCCCGTTGGATAGCTGCAGCCTAAGAACAATTGTCGGTATGCTTGTCCACTTAAATCCATGTCTTTCCTCTTTCAACATGTGTTTGGTGATGCTGTTTATCATGTTCTTCTGTAATATTGACGAAAATTTTATGGACCCCACAGTGTGCTAGGTATGGGCCTACCGATCCTCAAGGTTTATCGAAATATAATGATGAGAGCTTCAGGTCTATGTTACCATAAGCAAAGAAGATGATCATTATCTTGATCAGATGATGAGAGCTTCAGGTCTATGTTACCATAAGCAGAGAAGATGACCATCTGATCGTTTGGTGAGCTATCTAAATATGTTTGCACGTCACTAACATTGCGTGTCTTTTGCTGCTCAGTTGATTAATTTTCTTAGCCCCGCATTGGTAGCTTGCACTCTTAGGTGTCTTTTTGATTTACCTATGCACAAAATTTTCTGTGTCTTTTAATTTCTCAACCTGTGTATGACCGGACTCAGCTTGTGCGGACCTATAGCACAGTGGGAATCCAGCTTTCCGTGTAGATCTTTACTGTTAATCACCTATTAGCAGTTTACTTGATTCCAGGCTGAATCTACCGACACATCGTTGCTTGAGGCCACAACATCCTCTGGGTCCTATTCACATGCTGACGAGATATGATTAATTTCTATCATTTCCTGAATTAATTTTGCATTAGAGATAAAATGGTTTTACTTTCTCCCCCAAAAATCTTGTTTGAATGAAAAGAAGATTTTTCTTTTATATATATGCACAAGTAAAGATATATATATAGTTTTTTTTAATCATTCAAAATTTAGCATCTCTAGCCATGTTACCAACTGATGAAAACTGGTTTTGTCAAAAGCTTTTGTGAAGATATCTGCCTTTTGATCAGCAGTATCTATTGGCAACACCTGTATATATCCTTTGTCATGGGTATCGCGAATAGAATGAATCCGAATTTTAATATGTTTGGTTTTAGAATGATCAATTGGATTCTTCACGATGTCACGACAAGCATCATTATCAATGAAAATAGGTGTATGCATGACATTCAAACCATAGTCCAAAAGCTGATTTTGGATCCATAACACTTGACAACAACAACTGGATGCAGCTGTGTATTCAGCTTGAGCAGTGGAGATGGACACTGTGGTCTGCTTCTTGCTCTGCCAAGACACCAGCCTGTTACCTAGAAATTGACAACCACCAGAGACAGATTTTCTGTCAATCCTACAACCTGCATGATCACTATCAGAGTAAGCGATTAAATCAAAATTATCACTCTTAGGATACCATAAACCAAGTTTTGGTGTCCCTTTGAGGTAGCGGAAGACTCTTTTTACTGCAGTTTCATGCGATTGCTTGGGATTTGACTGAAATCGTGCACAGCATCCAACTGCCCACATAATATCTGGTCTGCTGGCTGTTAGATACATCAGTGAGCCAATCATTAATCGATATGTGTGAGGATTCACTGAAAGGCCTTGAAGATCTGGTACAAGTGTTGTTTGGGCCGCAAAAGGAGTGTTGGACGGCTTGCAGTCAGTCATGTTGTATTTTGCCAGAATGTCTCTTGTATACTTGGCTTGATGGATGAGAATTCCGTCTTCTTTCTACTGAACTTCCAGGCCTAAGAAAAATGACAGTTCTCCCATCATGCTCATTTCAAACTGAGACTTCATAATGCTTTCGAATTCCCTGCACAAATTTTCATCAGTGGAGCCAAAGATAATATCGTAAACATATATTTGAACAAGAATAGAATGTTTGTTGACTTCTTTGGTGAACAGATTCATGTCGATCTTCCCTCTGGTGTATCCATTATGCAGCAAATACGAAGATAAGGTCTCATACCAAGCTCGAGGAGCTTGATGAAGTCCATAGAGAGCCTTATCTAATTTGTAGTATTTGTTGGGATGATGAGGGTCTTCAAATCCCGGCGGTTGACAGACGTAGACTTCTTCCTTGATTTTCCCGTACAAGAATGCACTCTTCACATCCATTTGAAAGACTTTGAAGTTCTTGTATGAGGCGTATGCCAAGAAGATACGAATGGCTTCAAGTTGAGCAACTGGAACGAATACTTCCTCATAATCAATACCTTCTTGCTGACAAAAACCCTGAACTACCAGACGAGCCTTGTTCTTGATCACCACACCACGTTCATCCATTTTGTTGCGAAAAACCCATCTTGTTCCGATAGGATACTTCCCTTCAGGTACATCCACTAGCTCCCAAACCTTGAGCTTTCTAAACTGAGACAGCTCATCCTGTATGGCTTCAACCCAGCTTGCATCTCTGACAGCATCTTCAATGCTGAAGGGTACTGTCTGAGATAAGAATGCTGAGAGTGCAATATTGAGCTTATCTGCCTGATTTCTAGTGAGAACACCCTCAGAGATTGGTCCAATGATGTTCTCAACAGGATGATTCTTAGATGATTTAAATCCCATGTTTGGTTCTTCTTGAACTTGGGAAGGCAGATTTGAAAGGTGATCGACAGGGAGTGATGAGCTGGATGGATCATTTGCAGACTGTTGTGCTGAAGATGTTTCTTCTGAAACTGGAGTACTTTCAGGAGATGGTGTAGTCTCAACAGTTGCATCACCATTTGTGGATTGAAGAGGAACAATTGGATCAGCTACTAGTGGAGAAAATCGGGTGGTGAAAGGTGCAGCATCGTCTTCAGAAGAGTAAAGGGTATCTTCGAGAGGAGAAGGATCGGCTGCTTGATTGTCAGATGTTTGTTCTTCAATGATACTGAAATTGTTGAAAACGACATCCACGTCAAAGAACCAGTCAGGACCGGCTCCTGTGTTAGTGGAGTTGGATTCCTGCCAATCAACATAGAAAGATTCGAGAACCATTTTGGTGCGTTTGTTGTATACTATATAAGCCTTTTGACTTGAAGAGTATCCAACAAAGAAGCACTCATATCCAACTGCATCAAACTTCATTATGTTCTCGTAGTTGTTTAGCAGAGTACATGAGCATCCAAACGGCCTGAAGTAATCAATCAGAGGTTTCTTTTGAAAAGCAATTCATAACCTGTTTTCCCGCGCGCCTTCACAATTAAGACTCTGTTAAGAACATAACATGTGGTATTCACAGCTTCAGCCCAGAAGATGATCGGCAACTTGGAGTCGATTAGCATAGTTCTGGCCGCTTCAATAAGTGTACGATTCTTCCTTTCAGCAAATCCATTCTGTTGAGGAGTTCTCGTAGCACTGTACTAAAGATGAATTCCTTTGTTGTTGCAGAAAGTCACGAAGCTTTGATTTTTGAACTCAGTTGTAACATTTGCGCGTTTGCTAACTTTATCGTAATTTCATTTTAGTCCTCATATTACGATCTTTTGAAAATTCTAATAAAACTTATGTTGCATTATTCGTTGAATCTTTGTTATATACATTTTATTATAAAAGTCCAAATAATTTTGTCGAGGGACGTTGGAAAACGTCAAAGTTTTACGATGGAAAGGGTTAAAAAAACTTAAAAACAGTGGTAAAGTTTATAAAAGATAAAAAAAATATAGTTTTAAAGTTTTAAAAAGGTTTTTGGTGAGAAATACTTAACATTGGTTAAGTTTTATAAGGAAACAATTGACCAAACTAACCAAACTAACTTGAGGGACTAGATTTGCCATTTTTAAAAGTTTTATAAGAAACAAAAAAAGGCACACTAGGCCCCTGCTGGCCGGCCGCAAATCCGGCTGCCGGATTTGTTTTCCGGCGAGGCTTGTTAACGGGTCTTGAGGTGTTTTAACTCGCAATTAATTATAGGGTTACGTTTTGTCTTTTGAAACCATTGAATTCCCTCATCAAAAAGGACCTAAAACGCGTTTAATTACTCAATTGAAACTGAACTTGAAGTGAAACTGCCGGAATTAAAGAAGCTCAAAGAAACGCCATTTTACAAGACCACTATATAAATTAAACGTAGGGTTAGAATCCTGTGCTCATTTCCTTCAAAACCCACTAAAAAACACCAAGTATAAACGTCTAAAAAGGCTCCACATCATGATAGTTGGTTCGGGTCTTGAAGCTTCGATTCCGATCTTGATACGTATTGTAAGCTCTTGTTTTTAGTGCCATATTATTCCTTTAATCGTGTTCTTTGAAAGCCCTCTTGATTCAGGGTCTAAACATTACGAATTGAATGGCCTTTGAAATCTAGGGTTAGGGTTAAAGATTTGGGGAAGAAGATGAAGTCTAAGGTGTATATAAATATATTTTTGTTGGGTTTTATTAACAAAACCAATGCTTTGGTCTAGCGGTTGTGTGGGTGTGTGGGTGCACAAGTGACTCGGGTTCAATTCCTCCTGGTCACGTTTTTCTTTCTTCTTTTCTTTCCTTTTTGCTTCTTTTTCCTTTTAATCAATAATTATATATATATATATAATAGCTAAAACCTTATAATATTCCTAGAAAATTCTTCTTTTCTCTAAAAATTATGAAAATTTAGATGAAACATCTTGACACCCTAAAGAAAATTATCATAGTTTTATTTTCTGAAAAATATATTATTTTCCTATTTTTTTCTTGATTTAATTTGTTTTAACCATATATAAATGATTAAAAATTCATTTTAAGTGATTTTAATCTCAAATTTTCTGGAGATTTATTTTTATATATAATAAACAGAAATAAAATGTAATTTCTCAGAAAATTATTATTTTTGGTATTTTTACTATTTTTAATCATTAAAACAATATTTAAACTCATTAAATAAGTTTTAAATGCAAATAAATTGAAATAAATTATGGAAATATTATTTTCAGTATTTCACATCATAAAATAATTATTTTTCATAAAAGTATCATTTTTGGATCATATCTCGTATTATTTATTCTATTTATATTTAAATTAGATTGTTTAATTAAATATAAATCATAAAATATTTATCGTGGATATTTTTTTTATAAAATAGAAAATGTTTTTAAGTGTGGGATACATAAGTGTTTTAGTCGCTTATTTAATTAATCGTGATATATTTACTTCAAAACTATTGTTCAAATTATTATTAAAAACTTCATCTTCCCTACGCAAGTCTAGTAAACCCTAATGCCTTAGATTTTGGTTGCCTTAGACTTTTAAGTTATTTTTTCCTCATTAGTATTCTATCATATATAGGTTGAGTTATTCGGAATTCTAAGTCCTTACGACGAACTTTCGTGGAAATTACAATTAGCGAAACTGTGAGTATATCTTTCCCCTTTTTCATTTTACTTTTGGGGCTACTCATGTACTTATATCAAGTTTCTATTTCCTTTTACTAAAATAGCAATTCTCATGTGTGTTTGCTTGTGTTAATTTGTGTGTCTATGACTTGTCAAAATCATTAACCTTTGAGGGCCTGGCATTTCAATGAATAGTACTATGGTATATACCCCTTGTGACTCTGTTGAGAGACCTTGGTCATTGTCTTGTGATTCATATTACTCAAAAATGTTTTGATTCTTGATTCTTGATACTTATTTCTTAGGGTTGATTTTGAACGGACATTACTTAAATTACATAATTGCAAACGGTATACAACACAAGAATTGCGAAACGTTTTGTATTATATATATATCAAACAGATGTACTCACCAATACATTATATGTGTCGACAAATTATTTTGTACATGTTTCAGGTGACGTGTGATCTTACTTGCTTTCACGCTTAGGCTGGACCTAGTGCTTAAATAAAAATTGAACATTTATTTTCTATGTTTGAGATTTCTATTAAGACTCTTTGTATTTCGTTTTGTAAAAATGGAAGTTATTTGCTATTAATATATACATTTTAGTCCATGTGCTTTTGAACAATCGTCGCTACGTGACACCTCAATGTTTCCGCCATCGGTTGGGGTGTTACAGATTGGTATCAGAGCCATGGTTATATGGAATTAGGTTATTAGTAAATGCTTTTGACCTAGACTATAGCTAAGCTACCCTTTATATGCTTTCTTTTATCCTCATATTTCTTTAGATAGATTTTCTCCTTTTACTTTTCATTATACTCGAAGAAGATTTTATTCTACAAATGGAACAAAAACACCAAGTTAGGAGTGATATCCATACCTTGGTGAATAGTTTCACTCCTTATATGTTTTATTTATTTATTTTATTTATCTTGGAATATTTTCCTTTCGAGATAGGAGACGTCCAAATCTCAAGGAATCTATCCCTCCAAAAGAAACTTACTCTTTAAGCTAGGAGTGATATCCTTATCTTAGTGATCAGTTTCACTCCATCGTGTTTTTACTTTTGAAGTATATCTTGACTTAGGAGTGAAATCCACATCTCAAGTTCCGCTAGAGTTTTGAAATTTATTTGTGACGGGGCACGTGCAATCTGGAAGGGTGAGCGCTTGTATTCTGAGTTTTCTGTCTAGGCCTGGCATTTCGCATAAATCCCAATCAGACGAGGGACCCGTATGCCGACCTGGGAACTCTTGGGATGAGCTTTCACTTATAGGCTAAAGTACGCCCCCACAAGTCACCAATAATATTTCAATTACTTTATTTAGTTAACAGTTTCTTTGGAAACACTCTTATACCTCATTTTATACTTGGTATTGTTTTTCATTTGAAGTTTTATCATGATTTTCTTTATGATATTCATAATTTTTCTTATATCAATTTATAATTACTATATCTCATGTTATGTGTCCTAATATAAACTATGACATTCCCAAGATTTTTTTGGAATCAAATCTCATAATTATTGTTGCATATTTGTAGATGTCTGATCACGAATCTCGTAAGAGAGCCTCGAAGCGTCAGGCTAAACTGAAATCTGATCGTCGTATTGCGTCCATGCTTAATGATAAGTTGGAAACGCTTGTTCCTAGCATCATTAATACTATTATCCCAAACCTTAACCCAAACGGTAGCTCGAATGGGAACTCAAACAGGAATGCGGGTGGAAACGGTGGAACCACAGAGAATAAGTGCACTTTCAAGCACTTCAACTCTTGTCATCCCAACAAGTTTAATGGCACTGAGGGAGCCACTGGGTTACTTGAATGGTTCGAAAGTATGGAGAATACGTTCATTAATAGCGACTGTCCAGACAACCTACGTGTTCGTCATGCCACGGGTGTTCTTTAAAAGAGAGCACTCACTTGGTGGAACGGTGAAAAACATGCTCGAGGGACGGAAGCTGCTTTGGCTATGTCTTGGGATGATTTCAAAATTGCCATGACTACTGAGTTTTGTCCTCATAGTGAGATGAAGAAATTGGAGGATGAGTTCTATCACCTCAAGCAGGATAGTGGAAACAATGTTCCCTACAACAACCGTTACCACGAGTTGAGCTTACTGATTCCTCGTATGGTAACCCCGGTATCCTTGGCTATTGAGAAGTATATTGAGGGACTGCCACCTCAGATCCATGATTCGGTTATGGGAAGCAGCCTGCTACTGTAGAGGATGCCATTCGTCTCGCAGCATCTCTTACTGACAAGCATGTAAAGGATGGTACTCTAACTCGTAAGGGTGCTAAAAGACATACTGAAACCACTTCAACCCCTGCTACCACTGAACCATCCCAAGAAAACTCTGCCTCTGCCTCTAGTTCCAATAAGAAACGAAAAGGTGGAAACCAGAACTATGCTGTTGTTGCACCCCTTAACCAAATTCCTGTTACAAACCCACCTACCGCACCTCAAACAACCCCAAGGGCTTATACTGGGAAACAACCTCAATGTGCTACCTGCCACTACCATCATCCCACCAATTTACCGTGTCGTAAGTGTGATGCTTGTGGAAGACTGGGTCATACCACCCCTTTCTGTCGTGTTGCCAATCGACCAATAAATAACCCACAGACTGCTATCCAAAACCAGGAAGCTGGTCAACCCAGAGTTTGTTACGCTTGTGGTGATCCTAACCATATGCAAAATAGATGCCCTCATCTTACGGCTTTTATTCAGGCTCGTCAGCAAACCCCAGCAATCCCAGCAGCCCCAGCAGTTCCAGCAATTCAAGCAGCTCCAGCCCGTGGTCGTGCTTTCAACATCAATGCTAACCAAGATCAAGCTACCAACGACGTTGTCAATGGTACATTTCTTATTACTAACTTATATGCTTCGATTTTGTTTGATACCGGCGCAGATAGGAGTTTTGTCTCGTTAGAATTTGAACCTTTGCTTGCTTGTACTTGTCCTCACTCGACCCATCCTTTTACTGTGGAGGTTGCTAATGACAATCTTATTCTTATAAAATCTATGCTCCGTAATTGCACGTTGAACCTAAACGATTATAACTATTCTGTAGATCTTATACCCGTTTTTTTTTAGGAACATTATGAATCGAGTTTGTAAACCTTTCTTGGATCAATTCGTAATTGTTTTCATCGATAATATCCTCATTTATTCCACAATCAGAAACCTTCACTTGAAGTAATTTCGGGGCGAAATTTTCTAAAGTAGGGGAGACTGTAACTGATGGACGGGGTCAATCATGGTGTTTAAGATGCTTAATTTGGTGCTTTTAGTGTAATTTAAATGTTTATATGTCATGAATAAGATGACTATGCGAAGTTTGGATGTGCAGGTTAAGCGGCTAAAATGGATGGACTTAATATGGATTTGTGTAACGCGTGTGAGCCGAAGGAAAATGATCAAGTCGCGTACACTTGAAAGTGAGCATGGATGCTGAAGCGTTAGAGAGGAACTTTGGATAAGCCAAGAACACCCGAGTCAAAGGCTACTACTACTACTACTACTACTACTACTAATAATAATAATAATAAAGAAAAAAATATATATAAAATCACAAAACGTGACCAAAGGTCGCAGTTCATGGCCCAAATCCACAACGCAATTATTTTTAGGGTGAAAAATTATTGGATGGTATATATATATATATATTCATTCTTGTTGACGGCTAGGGGATTTTTTGAGGAGGACAGCATATATCGCACAAGAGAGAAGAAGCCATGCCTTTTATCTTTTATCAAATCATTGAAGCATCATCCACCACCATGAGCGGCTAATCAACCGTGATCCTCTCCGGGTGAATGGTTAGTTACTAGAACAAGGTTTTTTGTTTGTCAAACAATTGAATTGAGATTTGAATGTTTAAACTTTCAGTTTCGGTTGTGGTTTATTTTTAATATTGATGTTGAACGTTTATTGAATGATTAATTTGTTTGGATTCATCAACCAACACGGTTTATTATCGAGGGTCATTGAATACATACAAGTTGTGTCGTTAAATATTACGAGTCATTAAGATATTGTTAGGTGATAATCAACCGAGTCAACAGTCGCGGTCTAGTTATCGGCTGTCACAAAGTCATTAATCAACCTTCTTTATCAATCATATTAATCCACATATCATGTCTATGTGATATCAATTGGCAAACTATATTAACCTTGACAATAGTAATTAACCGGGATCCTGGAGAGGTCACCATTTCTTTAATCGTTTACAATTCACTTTTCTTTTTGTTGTTTTTATTATTTGCAAATTCATCAACAATCAAACCAATCAATTTTATATTTCCGTCTAGTTTAATTTAGTTGTTAAAAAATAACACTTTCCACAATACTCCTCGTGGTTCGACACCCGACTTACCCTAACTAATAAGGTAGTTGGTCTTTTCTAAAATTCTTATTTTTGACCGGTCCTTCGACACCGATCAGTAACATTTGCGCGTTTGCTAACTTTATCGTAATTTCATTTTAGTCCTCATATTACGATCTTTTGAAAATTCTAATAAAACTTATGTTGCATTATTCGTTAAATCTTTGTTATACACATTTTATTATAAAAGTCCAAATAATTTTGTCGAGGGACGTTGGAAAATGTCAAAGTTTTACGATGGAAAGGGTTAAAAACTTAAAAACAGTGGTAAAGTTTATAAAAGATAAAAAAAAAATATAGTTTTAAAGTTTTAAAAAGGTTTTTGGTGAGAAATACTTAACATTGGTTAAGTTTTATAAGGAAACAATTGACCAAACTAACCAAACTAACTTGAGGGACTAGATTTGCCATTTTTCAAAGTTTTATAAGAAACAAAAAAAGGCACACTGGGCCCCTGCTGGCCGGCTGCAAATCCGGCGGCCGGATTTGTTTTCCGGCGAGGCTTGTTAACGGGTCTTGAGGTGTTTTAACTCGCAATTAATTATAGGGTTACGTTTTGTCTTTTGAAACCATTGAATTCCCTCATCAAAAAGGACCTAAAACGCGTTTAATTACTCAATTGAAACTGAACTTGAAGTGAAACCGCCGGAATTAAAGAAGCTCAAAGAAACGCCATTTTACAAGACCACTATATAAATTAAACGTAGGGTTAGAATCCTGTGCTCATTTCCTTCAAAACCCACTAAAAACACCAAGTATAAACGTCTAAAAAGGCTCCACATCGTGATAGTTGGTTCGGGTCTTGAAGCTTCGATTCCGATCTTGATACGTATTGTAAGCTCTTGTTTTTAGTGCCATATTACTCCTTTAATCGTGTTCTTTGAAAGCCCTCTTGATTCAGCGTCTAAACATTACGAATTGAATGGCCTTTGAAATCTAGGGTTAGGGTTAAAGATTTGGGGAAGAAGATGAAGTCTAAGGTGTATATAAAAATATTTTTGTTGGGTTTTATTAACAAAACTAATGCTTTGGTCTAGTGGTTGTGTGGGTGTGTGGGTGCACAAGTGACTCGGGTTAAATTCGTCCTGGTCACGTTTTTCTTTCTTCTTTTCTTTCCTTTTTGCTTCTTTTTCCTTTTAATCAATAATTATATATATATATAATAGCTAAAACATTATAATATTCATAGAAAATTCATTTTTACTCTAAAAATTATGAAAATTTAGGTGAAACATCTTGACACCCTAAAGAAAATTATCATAGTTTTATTTTCTGAAAAATATATTATTTTCCTATTTTTTTCTTGATTTAATTTGTTTTAACCATAATTAAATTATTAAAATTTCATTTTAAGTGATTTTAATCTCAAATTTTCTGGAAATTTATTTTTATATATAATAAACAGAAATAAAATGTAATTTCTCAGAAAATGATTATTTTTGGTATTTTTACTATTTTTAATCATTAAAACAATATTTAAACTCATTAAATAAGTTTTAAATGCAAATAAATTGAAATAAATTATGGAAATATTATTTTCAGTATTTCACATCATAAAATAATTATTTTTCATAAAAGTATCATTTTTGGATCGTATCTCGTATTATTTATTCTATTTATATTTAAATTAGATTGTTTAATTAAATATAAATCATAAAATATTTATCGTGTATATTTTTTTTTATAAAATAGAAAATGTTTTTAAGTGTGGGATACATAAGTGTTTTAGTCGCTTATTTAATTAATCGTGATATATTTACTTCAAAACTATTGTTCAAATTATTATTAAAAACTTCATCTTCCCTACGCAAGTCTAGTAAACCCTAATGCCTTAGATTTTGGTTGCCTTAGACTTTTAAGTTATTTTTTCCTCATTAGTATTCTATCATATATAGGTTGAGTTATTCGGAATTCTAAGTCCTTACGACGAACTTTCGTGGAAATTACAATTAGCGAAACTGTGAGTATATCTTTCCCCTTTTTCATTTTACTTTTGGGGCTACTCATGTACTTATATCAAGTTTCTATTTCCTTTTACTAAAATAGCAATTCTCATGTGTGTTTGCTTGTGTTAATTTGTGTGTCTATGACTTGTCAAAATCATTAACCTTTGAGGGCCTGGCATTTGAATGAATAGTACTATGGTATATACCTCTTGTGACTCTGTTGAGAGACCTTGGTCCTTGTCTTGTGATTCATATTACTCAAAAATGTTTTGATTCTTGATTCTTGATACTTATTTCTTAGGGTTGATTTTGAACGGACATTACTTAAATTACATAATTGCAAATGGTATACAACACAAGAATTGCGAAACGTTTGTATTATATATATATCAAACAGATGTACTCACCAATACATTATATGTGTTGACAAATTATTTTGTACATGTTTCAGGTGACGTGTGATCTTACTTGCTTTCACGCTTAGGCTGGACCTAGTGCTTAAATAAAAATTGAACATTTATTTTCTATGTTTGAGATTTCTATTAAGACTCTTTGTATTTCGTTTTGAATAATGGAAGTTATTTGCTATTAATATATACATTTTAGTCCATGTGCTTTTGAACAATCGTCGCTACGTGACACCTCGATGTTTCCGCCATCGGTTGGGGTGTTACATCAGTTCCGTGATCGCTTCTGATTGATCTAACTTTTGTCTTCACTATGTTCTCAATGAGAGGAACAAACAGCATCAATATTTCGGCAGCTTCACTTTTGTATTCTAAGAAGTACACCCATGTAAAACGAGAAAAGTCATCTGTTATCACCAAACAATAAGATTTTTTAGCTAAACTTTTAACACTAATAGGACCGAAAAGATCCATATGCAATAGTTGAAGAGGTGAGTCTATAGAGTTCACTGTTTTGGACTTGTGAGATTTCTTGTGTTGTTTTCCTTTGGCACATGCTAAACATTTTACAGAAAAGGGAATTCCTTGGAAGGAAGACCTCTGACAAGATTTAATTTTGAAAGTTTGTTAATGTTTTTAAAGTTAACATGTCCCAATCGCCTATGTCATAACAGTGACTCTGACTCGGATGCCTTTGAAAGTAAGCATGTCATTTGACATTCTGACTTGGCATCTCTCATATTTATCACATATGTGTTATTCTGTCTAGGAGTTTTAGCATAATCATATTGGTGGGCAGTATGAATCCAGGCTTCAGAAAGATGCACTCCATGTCATTGAATAACACTGATATTCCTTTGTCGCAGACTTGTGATACGCTCAAAAGTTTGTAGCACAATTCTGGAACATAATTCACATCTTCTAAAGTCAGTGCGTCAGAGACCACATCTCCTATTCCTACTATCTTCCCCCCTTTTTCATTTCCGGCGAAGGCAACGAACTCTCCATCAATAAATCTATAGTTCTTGAGGAGTTCCTTTAGACCAGTCATGTGTCTTGAAGCCCCGCTATCAACATGCCATAGATATCTCATGAGTGCGATCAACCATTTCTGTAACTTATTCTGAAATACAAAAGAAAACACAAGAAATACACATATAAATACAAGAAACTCTATGTACAATCACGACTCAAACCTTTACTTAATTGACTTTGGGAATCCAGGTCTGGTTTAGTTTTGATATGTCGTGATTTTCACCCAAAAACTGACTCTTGTCTTTTCAAAAATTTTTTGGTTTTACCAAATATTTTACTGTTTCTTGAAGGTTTTTAATCTGATCAGAAAGACAGTTTAGTGCTTTGACGTCATTAGATTTTAAATGACATTTTTTAACCACATGACCCTCATTTCCACATCTAAAGCATTTTGAGTGCTTTGGCTTGATCTTTGGAGAGGGTCTGGATGATGATGGTTGTGAGGCTCCTTTCTTGATCTTGCTTGAGCATGAGCTTTCACTGCAACATGGTTCATCAATGTTGTTGTTGCTTGATTCTTCATTTGTGTTGCAGTCTGGCTCGCTGATGTCGCTTTCTGTATCACTCTGTGATTCTTCAGGAATTGAGTTATCTGTTTCACTTTGTGATTCTTCAGAACATGACATATCTGTGGATGATGGAGTAAACTCTGGAATTTCTTCAGTGAGAAATTTCCCGAACCTGTTTCTTTTTAGTTCTGGTACAAACAGAGATGGTCTATATACATTTTCATTATCAGAGAATGCATCATTAAGATCAACACAAACTGGCATAACATTGTCAATACAAATATTTGAGCGTTTGATAGGATTCTTCCTATCATCAGGGTCCACAACGCCCTTTAAATCAAGTTTAGAAGTTAATGTAGTACAGTCATCCGGCCTAGATAAACTATTACAGTTATCCATACTAGATAAACTATTACAATCATCCAGCTTAGTTAAGTTATTACATTCATCCGAATTCAAAATAGTTTTAGACTTGTCATTACTCCAGATGAACCAATTCACTGTAGAGTAATTGGCACCTGGGTGACCTAACCCCATCGTTTGTCCACCACAACTCTCATCATCGTCCACCTGATCCTGTTGGGTCACATCTGCACTGCTTTTACTTATATTAGAGTTTGACTCAGATTTGACACATTCTTTTTCAAAAAGATCATTTTTTGGATGAGGTTTTGGAATGGGTATATATTCATTTTTGCTCAAAGTAAAAACGGAGATTTTACAATTCCCTTTTTATCCTTATACCCAATTCCATCTTTGACGAATGATTTCCTTGAACAATCAAGGATATCTGTATGAGCATGCTTGCTTACATTCCATTTGTCCACAACAATTTGGAGATGATTTGTTTCATTTCTAGATTTTTTTAATTTTTCTGTTAAGTCATTTATTAAAAATCTTTTCTCATGACAAATTCTTTTAGAGTTTGCATTTCAGCTATAGTTGCATTTAACTTTCTCTGATATGCTAACTCATTTTCTTTCATTTCAGTGTTGATTTTTCGGATGTCATCCATTTCTCTTAAAATTTTCCTATTGTGGGACAAACAGTAAGCAACAGCTGTAACACACCTTGGTGAGCACAGCTTTGATTTTATTTCAAGAGGAATACTTACCAGATCTGTTTCCTCAACTGTCTTGGGCACGTTCTGCAGCTTCTCATTTGCTTTGCTGGTGGAGGTCTTCTCGGCTACGAGTGCTTCCTCAGACGCAGCTTCTTTTCCCTTATCGGCCACCAGCACTCCTTTCAGACTTACATTCAGCATTCCACCCTTCGGCATCTCCGCCGACGACCCTTCCAGAGAGTTCACGCCGTGTGTGGATTTGGTGCAGATTTTGGCCATCAAAGCCTTGTTCACATCAGCTTCAACCGCAGCAGCCTCCTCTCCCCAATCAAAGTCCTCAACCACCAACGCCTTCTGTTGATTCGCTTCCCTTCCATCAGTTATTGCCACCATCCTTTTTGCCGGCTTGATCTCTGCTTGACTTAGAGTGGGGCACTCATACTTGAAGTGCCCAAGAGTCTTGCAGTTGTAGCATCTAATCTTGGACTTATCAAAACCCGCTTTTCCCATACCAACTCTTCGACCAGTTCTATCCTGAAATCTCTTCACCCTCAGAGTGATCATGGCCATCTGCCATTTCAAATCCATTTCCTCCATATCATCCGGGTCAACCTGATACATGTCTTCAGGATTCATCATCTCACTCTTAATGTCACCTGTCTTCAAAGACTCAAAGCTAGACATGAATGTGTTGAAGAGTTCAACATGTTCGTTTGCAAGCTTTGTGAGCTGTGGGTTAAGTGTCTTTGCAGCTGTGTCAGAGTATGAGACGGTCTTTCCCGAACTTGAACTACCACCACCCATTGCATCCACATATGCATGTGACGAGCTTGAACCCATGCTAGATTCTTCATAGCAGTGCTGGGCACGACTTTCGGAGCAGTCTGGTTCATCTCCCTTTTGGTGATGTCCATTTCAAAAGACTTTAGAGTGTTGATGAGATCAGCCAAGGTAGATTGAGCATCTAGATACTCTTTTCTGATCAACATGCATTGTATGCTCCATTCTTTGGGCAAGGAGTCGAGCAGTGTTGATGCACTTTCTGTGGACGTCACTGTCGAATAGACTAGGGTTGAGTCTTAGTAGTGTGTTACATGAGATTGTGGTGATCCATAAGGGCATTTTATGGATCTGACGCATTTGTTAATATAGGACAAAACACTGAGCCAGGTTCGACCTAATCATACTAGGCGAATGTGGAAGTTTTCCACATTCGACCAGTCTAAACGGGCGAAGGTGGAAATACTCCACATTCGGCCATCATAAAGGGGCGAACGTGGAACTGGTGTATTGGACTATAAATAGCAATCTCATGTGTTATTGTTCATTTGGTGATTTGAGTTTGTATTTTGAATGCTCTCAAGGGGGAGGTCATGCCCGACCTCCCCCGGCCACGAGATAGACGTTTATCCTACTGATGACAGTGTCTGTAACCGTTTTTGTAGTAATACGAATCTGTGATGACGTTGTTATCGTGTATTTCTGTCTCGTCTCGAATCTCCCGTCTGAAACCGAGTTGTTTATGCGTATTCGATCCATGAATTCGGTCCGTAACCGGATTCTCAATTGGTATCAGAGCCGTGGTACCGATTTGAACGATCTAACAGTCGTTTGAATCAATCACAGCTCATTTTTTCCTGTTTTCAGACGTTAAAATCAGATTATAATTGAAAGGTTGAAACCCTAGAAACCCTAGATTCTTAATTGAACCCGAAATCATGTGATTTCTCCATGTTTTTGTGAATTCGAGGGTTAGGTTTTCATTTCCGCACCTTTCTGAACAAGTTTTATCATCAAATTCAAAGGATTAGAGTGATTGTGGACTGATTTGAAGAAAATATTGATCAAGAACACGTTCAGTTCTGCACATTCGCCCCTTTCATTAAGTCACATCGGGCGAACGTGGAATTCCACTGGACGAATGTGGAATTCTACCGGGCGAATGTAGCATGTTTTGGGCGAACCTGGAATTTTGTTATGTGGATTTTCACTTTCGGGTGTCTATTTCACCTTCGGTTCATCGGGCGGGCGAAGGTGGATAGAAAGTGGACGAATGTGAGTGTAAATGGGCGAAAGTGAAAAGGGTCAAGTGTTATTTTACATTCTGGTTACTATTCTACCTTCGGGTCAACAAAAACGGGCGAATGTAGAAGTACCAGGGGCGAATGTAGAATTTAAGGCCTAAAAATTTCGAAAATATGGTAATTTTTGAAGATTTTTGAGAAAATGGTGATGAGGTTTACCCAAATTTGTTGAAGAATTGATGATGATGAAACAGTTTTATTGTGGGGTAGTCATGAGAATCAACAGTATGATAATCAGATTCAAATGACTATTATGGGCCAAAAACAGAACAGATTTTATTCCGCATGAAGAGAACAGTCAACCCAGTTCCTGTATGTTTGAAGGAACTTGTTCTGAAGAATTGTTATGAAGAAGGAAATCAAGTTTGAGATTTCAATGTTCTGAAAGTAATGAGGTATCCTAGTAGGAGTCATGTGGCACGTAGGTTCAACGAAAGTTTCAAGAGCACAGTCCTGAAGGTTTCAAGAGCTATTGGTAGATATTGTTGGCCCCGCCGAAAACTTCAGTTTCTGAAGCATTTCAAGTCCTTCAATTAGTACTGGTAGTTCCTGATGAAAGCTTCTGATTGCTTGTTCCACTCGTCTACGGCTTGTATTCTGTCGAACAGATGAAGTTACTCAAGAACATGATTGATTTATCATACGGGATCTCAGAGAAACTTGGCGAAGCATCAGTCAAGGGGGAGATTGTTGATGTAACAATGTGTCTGATACTTCAACAATTATTGACTGAAGATGCTAGGAATTTTCAAAGAGGAGAATGTGTTGATGTGCAAGAGATTTGTGGATTCGCCAGCAACGTCCAAGGGGGAGATTGTTGATGCACTTTCTGTGGACGTCACTGTCGAATAGACTAGGGTTGAGTCTTAGTAGTGTGTTACATGAGATTGTGGTGATCCATAAGGGCATTTTATGGATCTGACGCATTTGTTAATATAGGACAAAACACTGAGCCAGGTTCGACCTAATCATACTAGGCGAATGTGGAAGTTTTCCACATTCGACCATATCTACTGGGCGAATGTGGAAATACTCCACATTCGACCAGTCTAAACGGCGAAGGTGGAAATACTCCACATTCGGCCATCATAAAGGGGCGAACGTGGAACTGGTGTATTGGACTATAAATAGCAATCTCATGTGTTATTGTTCATTTGGTGATTTGAGTTTGTATTTTGAATGCTCTCAAGGGGGAGGTCATGCCCGACCTCCCCCGGCCACGAGATAGACGTTTATCCTACTGATGACAGTGTCTGTAACCGTTTTTGTAGTAATACGAATCTGTGATGACGTTGTTATCGTGTATTTCTGTCTCGTCTCCTAGATACGCGCAACAGTTGTGCGATCTTTCGAAAGACCAACTGCTCGGTGTAGATGTTTCAGCTACAGGAACTGGATCTTGAACAGTTATCTCTGCTGGAGTCTCAACATTCACTGCTGGAGTGTCAATATTCTCTGGTTGTTCAGCCATCTGCACATAAAAATCAATAAAATGCGTCAAAACACAAAAACGACAAAAATATAAAAATTTTGGTCAAAACTGATCTGCACATTCGCCCCTTTTGGATTGGCCGAATGTGGAAATTATTGGTCGAATCTGAACATATATGGACGAAAGTGAATATGATCTAGATAAAATATCACATTCGTCCGTTTTTGAGTACATTCGCCCAAACATTCTCACCTTCGCCCGGTTTTTGAACCGAAGGTGGAATCTGTTTTACCCCAAAAATTCAAATTTTTGCCATGTTTAGTTTTAATCCGTAATTTTGATTCTGAAACAATCTAACAAGGCCGACTAACACTCATTTATAACCAATTTTATCAAAACATCAATTTACATAGGTTTTCAATTTGAATTAGGGTTCATCGTGTTCAATCTATCAAAATAACATCTAAACACGTTTATATCCTAATTCCTTCCATCATCTCCCCCTAAAACCTATGTGAAATGATCGGCAATCAAAATCATTCATCAATAAACATCAAAAATCCCCAGATTGAAAACCCTAAGTCGTGTTCTTAAACAGTCAAATCTGATCTTGTTTGTTGTCCAATACCTGTAAAAGTTGTGTTAAAATGATGAGCAAACTTCAGGGAACAAATCAGTGAGTTATCAGAAACAAAAGCAACAAAGTCTGGATATGACAGAAATTTTTGAAAAATATGGAATGAGGAACTCGAAGGTGACAGGTGTATTTATAGGATGCCACCTTCGACCGGTTCTAATGGACGAATGTGGTTAAAATCCACATTCGCCCCTAATTAAAGACACGAATGTGAAAGTGATCCACCTTCGCCCCTAATGAAAGACACGAAGGTGAAACTTGGTACCCGGAAGTGGAAATCACACCCGGAAGTGAAAAATCCACCTTCGCCCAAAATAAAAACGGCCGAAAGAGATAGTTTTTCCACATTCGACCCAATTAAGGGCGAATGTAAAATGGAAAAATCTGAAAATTTCGCCAAATCACGAATTCGAATCCCGTTCAACATTTTTCAATCCGTTAAGCTTCCAAAACTTAAATTTTCACATTTTTAAATGTTACAAAGACCAGATGGTGTTATCAAATCTCAGAAATTGACCATCAAGCATCCCCGGATATCAAAAATAAAGCAGAAATGCAAATCTTTTGGATTTTCTGAAATTTATATCAAAACACACCTAAAATCTTTTTGGATTTTGTATCTTTTTGACAATAAAAGTAAAATGCGACAAAGTAAAATGCATCAAAGTAAATGAAAGCAGTAAACATTTTGTGATTTCCGGTAAGAGGATCATATCAGTTTTCTGAGAAATCTGAACACAGCGTTGATCTATTTTTATTATTATCATTAGAAACAATATATGACACGGCAATTGCTGATATTGTTGTCCACATAAGCTCACATGCAGACAATTACGCAATGCTTTAAAATGATACGAATTAGATGTATTAGACTAACACATTGTGGTTCCCACACACACGACATACTCCCGTATCAAGAAGTAATCTGCACAAAGACTCATTGTAAAGCGTGATTATGCTTTCGTCGTCTGTAATTGTACAAGATATAATGCATAGAGGTATACAGGTCAGCAAATTAATGCAGCAAAGTAATATATGCACCATACCAGGTTGAGGACTGATATTAATCATGATTTGCATCAATGATCAATACGATATTATAGATAATCTTTGATCATCATATAACATGGAAAGTTCCTCAATTCGGTAACTTTAGGTTTTGGCATAAAGCTCTTTTATAAAGACACCCTGTCTGATCTAGGTCCGTAATGACTTACAGCAGAAGATCAGAAAGGCTATCCCCAGACAACTAATAACATAACGACCCTAAACCTCCGAGTTTTGTACAAACACCCTATCAAACGAAATTACGGTACTAAGACCATATGCCCATGAGGTGTTCATCCACAAACGCGTAGTTTGTTATGTTTGTATCACTAATGCACGCAATATCAAGGTCTACGAAGCCTATCAGCATATCACACGTAATCAACATACGTCTCATTAAACTATATAATTCTTTAGCCTGTGTCAGATCCCCACTGATGTACTATCATTTCCTCTTTTTTTTCAGGAAATCATTTTGGGTTTTTCTAATTTTTAGGTATTTTGAAAATTTTTCAATGTTTTTGGTTTTTCTGATAAAATGACTCCCCCTAAAATAAAGAACATATTTTTGGGTTTTTAATTTTTCTGAAAAGAAAAAATATTTGACAGAAACAATCCACTTGAAAGCATCAACTTCTTTGAGGATTAAACAACCCCCTCGAAAGCATCAACTTCTTTGAGGATTATGATAGTAAAGAGAAATTCCCAATTAGCAAAGAGAAATTCCCAATTAGCAAAAATTTAAAACTAAAACTAAAAAACGAAAAACGATATACCGAGGAGCCGATTAGTCCTGTTTTTCCTTTATATTGTTTACTTTCAAAAGATATTCAAAGCGGGATCTGTCAAAAGCTTTTGTAAACAAATCTGCACGTTGGTAGTCAGTATGGATTTTGACCATGTCAATCAACTCCTTAGCATAACAGTCACGGATAAAATGATATTTAATCCGGATATGTTTAGCTTTAGAATGATTTTCAGTATTTTTAGTTAATGCAATTGCGGCTTCGTTGTCACAGTGTATAGGGGTTTTAAGAAACTGCAAACCGTAATCGACCATCTGTTGTTGGATCCAGAGCACTTGCGAACAGCAACTCGAGGCTGAAATGTACTCGGCTTCACATGTAGACAGTGCGACGGAAGTCTGTTTCTTGCATTGCCAGGTAATTAACCTGCTCCCTAAAAACTGGCAACCGGCTGTTGTTGATTTGCTGTCTTTGTCACAGCCGCCCCAATCTGCATCACTAAAAGCAATAAAATCAAAATCATCATCATTAGGGTACCAAAGTCCTTTTGATGGACAACCCTTCAGATATCGAAGGATACGCTTGACCGCCGTCAGATGACTTTGTTTCGGCTTCGATTGGTAACGCGCACAGAGACACGTTGCATACATAATATCTGGTCGAGACGCTGTCAAATACATCAGAGATCCGATGATTGCTCTGTATGTAAATGGGTCTGTCAGCTCCCCCTTAGCGTCGACTCCAATCCCGTGATTGGGTTGTATCGGGGTATCCATCGGCTTAGAGTCCTCCATCTGGAATCGGCTCAAGATGTCGGCAACATATTTCGTCTGGTGAATGAAGATCCCGTCGGGTCTTTGATCCACCTGTAAGCCGAGGAAAAACTGCATTTCTCCCATAGCGCTCATTTCGAACTTCTCCTGCATAACAGTTTCAAATTCCCTGCACAAGAGTTCGTTAGTTGAACCAAATATAATATCATCAACGTAAATCTGTACTAGAAGCAAGTCATCTCCCGTCTTCTTCGTAAAGAGGGTACAATCGACGAGGCCGCGCTTGAATCCTTTGGAGATGAGGTATGTGCTTAGCTCCTCGTACCACTGTCTTGGAGCCTGGTGCAAACCATATAAAGCTTTGTTCAGCACGTAGACCTTGTCCCGGTGGATTGGGTCCTCAAAGCCCGGTGGTTGCCCGACATAAACCTCCTCCTTGACTTTACCATACAGAAATGCGCTCTTGACGTCCATTTGATAGACTTTAAATTTCTTGTACGAAGCAAACGCAAGGAACATCCGAATAGCTTCCATTCGTGCTACTAGTGCATAAATTTCGTTGTAATCAATTCCTTCAATTTGATGGAAACCCTGCACAACCAATCTGGCTTTGTTCCTTACAATAACTCCACGGTCATCCTTCTTGCACTTAAACACCCACTTAGTGCCAATCTTCTTTCGTCCCGGCGGCAAATCTGTGAGCGTCCAGACTCCCAATTTCTGGAATTGCAATAACTCTTCCTGCATTGCCTCAACCCAGGCATCTTCTTGCAAAGCGTCTTTGTATGTCCTTGGCTCTACCTGGGACACATAACATGCAAACGACCAATCGTTTTGGCTACCAGATTTCTGAATTTTGGCATACAATGCTAAAGCACCAAAACTCTCTGGCGTGTTAACGCTTTTAAGCTGCCCTCTGGTCATCACTCCACTACCAGGATCACCGATAACTTGCTCCAGCGGGTGAATACGATGAATCCGAGATTCCGGATTAACAGGTACAATCACTCCCGTCTGAGCAGTCAAGTTCTCTACAGCATCCTGATCATTACCCGTGTTAGACGATGAAGCAACATCTGGATTTGGAGCTGGGTTCACAGTTTGCTCTTCTAAATCTTCTGCATTTTCAAGAACAGCTTCTTCAAATTGTTCATCTTCAGATTCTGAAGTGTCTAACGAAGTTGAAGCTTCTTGAAACAACTCTTCTTCTTGTGTAGGAACACTGGTATCACTAGAAGCTGGTGGGGGGTTTACGGTAATTGGACGCATCAACGGTGACGTTGCCGCGTTTTCACATTCGTAAAGTAATCTGATCACAGCTTCTTCAACCAGGCTATCTAGATTGAATGACTCAAAGAAATCTTTGTAATCAAACATCCAATCAGGGCCCGTGCCTTGCAAATTTTGTGTGTAACGTTGAACTTCCACGTTAGCCCAATCCTCCACTTGACGAGTTCTCTTGTTGAATACCCGTTTGAGCGGGGTTGCATATCCAACAAAATATCCCTCTTCAGCTTTAGGACTAAACTTCTCGCTTGGATTCAACATCGTACATGGCGCCCCAAATGGTTCTAGATACTCTAAATTGGGCTTTCGTCGGTGTAACAGCTCATAAGATGTTTTTCCAAACTTCTTCACTGTCAAAACCCGATTTAATGTGTAATTAGCTGCATAAATCGCCTCGTTCCAGAACATTACTGGAAGATTTGAATCAGCGAGCATCGTTCTTGCAGCCTCAATCAGAGTCCTATTCTTTCTTTCAGCAACACCGTTCTGTTGCGGGGTATACGGAGCTGAATATTCATGATGTATTCCTTTGCTTTCACAAAGTTCATCCATCTTTGCATTTTTAAACTCCGTCCCGTTGTCACTCCTGATTCTTTTGATCTTCAAATTGTAGATATTCTCCAGCCGAGTGAACAGAACTTGTAAGTTGGTAAAGGTGTCGCTTTTGTTCTTCAAACACATCACCCATGAGAATCGTGAATAGTCATCAGTGACGACTAAACAATAAAGCTCTCCAAGATGACTTTTGCGCTTGACTGGTCCAAAAAGGTCCATGTGCAATCGCTCAAGCGGCATCTCAACAGAGTTAACTTTCTTCACCTTATGGGATTGTCTGTGTTGTTTGCCTTTCATGCAGCTCACACACTTGTCGTTCAGATGGAAATGTTTCACGTTTACTCCATCGACAAGTCCATTTCTCACTAACTGATTCATTTTCCTCAGATGAATGTGCCCCATCCTGCGGTGCCACATTATCGATTCTTTTTCCGTCGCCTTGGATAGAAAGCATGTTATCTGTCCCTGTGGTGTCATTGCCTTAGACATATCAAGAATGTAAAGATTGTTGACTCGAGGTGCCATCAACATAACCCACTCCTTTGGAATCTTGAAGCCCGGTTTGAGTATGTAGCAGGATTTGTCATCAAAATGCACAGAGAATTTTTTGTCGCATATTTGACTGACACTCAACAGATTATAGTCTATTTGCTTGACATAAGATATCCTCTCGAAAGTCACAATCCCGTTACTCACGCTTCCTTCCATCGTTATATAACCTCCTTTATTTCCCGCGAACGCAACATATCCACCATTAATATTCTTCACATCGAACAGCAACGCCAAATCCCCCGTCATGTGGCCTGAAGCTCCACTATCAACAATCCAGAGACTGCTAATAGGGCCAACTGAAGCTCCCTGCACACAAAATGTAGACAATTAGTTCTTTCGGGGGACCCAAGCCTGAGTCTTGGGCCTTTGAACTTTGGCTTTCAAAGAATCATTCTCAATGACTTTCTCAACAACTTTTTGTTTTGAATCAATCAATTTCTGATTTTTCAAAACAGTTTCATTTTTATCACTCACCTTTGACGTAGAGGCTCCTGGAGAACCATTAGGTGTCCAAGATTGTTCAGACCTTTTGAGAATACGAATTTGAGATTTTGGTTTCTCAATAGGTTTCTGAACATTGTTACTAAAAGTAACTTTCTTAGCAACCTTATCTGAATTAACAGACTTAGGTCCAACATTTGACTTGACAATTGGTTTTTGTGGAACCTTTTGTCTAGCAACTGTTGTGTTCACCACTGGTTTTCTCCAAGATTGTTCCATTGCAATCCGATTCCTTTGATCATAATGAAATGGACGGTTGTTCCTCATTTGAAAATTGTATTGATTTTGAAAATGTTGTTGTTGAGGAACATTCCGTCTATGCGGTGGAATATAATGATCAATCGGCTTTTTGATGGAATTCTTAACCTCAACTTCATGTCTCTTGTGCCTTACATATGGACACTGAGCAAGTAAATGCCCGCGTTCTCCACATTTAAAGCATTTTCTGTATTCCTCAAACACATAATGAGCATTTGGTGAAGCAAATGTTTTAACAGGAAATTGATCATTATACTGTTGATTTCTTAAACTCTCAGGAAGTGGTCCTTTCGAGTAAGAAGGTTCATGAAAACCATTTGCTTTATCATCAGGTCGAATAAACTCAGTGACATGAATTTTTGGCTCTTGAGGAACTTCTGAAAACAGTTTCTTTAAAATTTCTGGTGGGATTTCATTGGTTCTTTCATGTTTTGGAAACCAAATTGTGCTTTCTTGCCAGATTTTATCAAGTTTAGAATAGTTAACATTTTTAATCGGAAATTCCTCATCAGCAATGATTTTATCGGATCCTTCCATCCGATAAAACACCTTTACAGGTTTGTCACTGGTTTCATTCAGCTCATTCTTTTCAATCACATTCTTAACATCATTCTTAACATCATTCTTTTTCTTAACATCAAACTTTTTAGACTTCTTATCATGAATAGCTTTTGCCATTGGATGAACATGATCAGATGGTGATACTGGTTCGGTAGTAATAATGTGATTTTCTTTTGGAATCTCACATTCATTAACAGATTTATCACTACCAGTATCATCATCTTCTGAGTCAGAACTATCACTCTCAGCATAAACACCCTCATTGTTTAAGCCCAAAATCGGTCTCACATCTTCAGGATATGGCTCACCAATACTCGAGGTATTAGATTCCATATCTGATGATAAGTCTGATTTCACCGAACTCTCCGGTATAACTTGATGATAGTTATGGTTCTCAAAAAGAACCGGAGATGGTACAGACTTGTAGTTGGTGGTGTTATCATCAATGATATGATCAACGACATAAGCAACATTCTTATAGCTTTCTAACTTCTTGTTAACCTTTTCAGCAAAGCATTTAATGAGATTGTGGTGATCCATAAGGGCATTTTATGGATCTGACGCATTTGTTAATATAGGACAAAACACTGAGCCAGGTTCGACCTAATCATACTAGGCGAATGTGGAAGTTTTCCACATTCGACCATATCTACTGGGCGAATGTGGAAATACTCCACATTCGACCAGTCTAAACGGGCGAAGGTGGAAATACTCCACATTCGGCCATCATAAAGGGGCGAACGTGGAACTGGTGTATTGGACTATAAATAGCAATCTCATGTGTTATTGTTCATTTGGTGATTTGAGTTTGTATTTTGAATGCTCTCAAGGGGGAGGTCATGCCCGACCTCCCCCGGCCACGAGATAGACGTTTATCCTACTGATGACAGTGTCTGTAACCGTTTTTGTAGTAATACGAATCTGTGATGACGTTGTTATCGTGTATTTCTGTCTCGTCTCGAATCTCCCGTCTGAAACCGAGTTGTTTATGCGTATTCGATCCATGAATTCGGTCCGTAACCGGATTCTCAAGCAGTTTCTTGATGGAATTTCGGTTGTTGACGGGAATTCCTGACTTCTTCATCTTGGTTAACATACTCATGAGTCTTTCGATATGCGAGCTCAAGCTCTCACCACGAATGCTACCGAACATGTCATATTCTTTCTGCACCATATCTTGCTTATATTGGCGCATTTCTTCATTCCCTTCATAGTACTCGTTTAACGCAAACCACAGATCATGCGCAGTGCCATATTCCTCAAACATGTTATAAACATCGCTTGATAAGGCCATGGTAAGGGCACCATAAGCCTTATGGTCTCTCTGAAGTAGCTGTTTATCGACATCAGTGTAGGTAGTTGGTTCAGGGTTAAACTCTTCTCCTGTGGCAGTGGTTCTCATTGGAATGTGTGGACCTAGCTGGATAGAAGTCCATTGGGTGAAGTCTGTGACATAGAAGAACGACCTCATTCGATTCTTCCAAATTCCATAATCTTCTACACCTTTTAACTTAGGAACTCTAGTTGTTGTTCCAGTTTCAAGTTCTTGTTGAGTGATAGGATTTACAGTTGAGTGGTTATCGTCACCGGCCATGATTTAAGTTAATTTTAAGAGTTTAATTTTTCAGATTTTATAGTTAACAGTCCAGAAAATTGGCCAAAGTCCTTAAGTACGCAACGAAGTACGCAGTAACCCAGATCAAGTGCGCAGCAGCCTGTAACAATATAAACAACCTTGTCAAGATGTTTGTCTTTTGATAAGTGCGCAGTCTTGCAAGTACACGTGTAGCTGTTGTTTCTTGATAAGTGCGCAGATCAGTCAGCACTTGGGCATGGTAAGTGCTCAGTCTTGACTGATCAGTCTGCGTACTAAACGAAGTACGCAGACACTTAAACTCTCGTTTAAGATTTAAGTGCGCAGAAACCCTAGCCAAGTACTCAAAACCACACCTCTTCAATAAGTGCGCACAACACCAAAGATTTATGTTTAAGTGCGCAGAAACCCTAGGTAAGTGCTTAAGACAATGAAAAACAATAAGTACGCTCAGACTTAGTTGCGTACTAAAACAAAAGGTCTAAGTACTCAGATAAGCACAAGTATGCAGTTTATGAGCTAAGTACTCAAACTAAGAAATAAGTACTCAACGTATGAAATATGTGCGCAAAACGGGTTGTTGAAAAACACAAAAACTCAGCTGAATTCTATCCAAAACTTTTTCATTCCATTCTGAAATGCTTGGATGAAATTTCTACTTAAAATGAACCACTTTTAACTTTCAGAAACACAATTTCCACGAAATTTTGAAGCAAAAACATAAGAAAAACACCCAAATTTTTTGATAGACACAAAAGCTTATAAAAAAATCTTGATAATAAAAAGGAAAAATGGAAATAAATAATCCCAACTATTGACTATTGGCCAATAACAGTCCCAACTACGAAAATCACCAATATTGGTCCCAACTTTCGACATATTGGAAACTAACGGACCCAAACTAACGGAGGCTAACTCCGTTAGTGTGATGCTGACGTGGCATGCTTAGGTGGCAAGATGATCCTACGTGGCATCCTACGTGGCATGCCACGTGGCAAAATAATCCTATGTGGCATCCTACTGGCATGCCACGTGGCAAAAAGGATCCTACGTGGCATGCCACGTCAGCATCACACTAACGGAGTTAGCCTCCGTTAGTTTGGGTCCGTTGGTTTCCAATATGTCGAAAGTTGGGATCAATATTGGTGATTTTCGTAGTTGGGACTGTTATTGGCCAATAGTGAATAGTTGGGATTATTTATTTCCATTATTCCTAATAAAAACTAACAAGATGAGGGTTTTGGTATCTTAAAATAGATACAATTTAGAGCACAAAGGCTCTGATACCAAATTGTAAGTCCCAAATACTAGATCTTGTTAAGTGCAAGAGATTGTTATCACTTACAAACACCTATTTGTTAGGTGTTTTAAGTGATTAATCTTGAAAAACAAAGATACTAGATAAAACTAGCAAAACCGACACACAAGATAAAGAGATTCAAGCTTTCCATTACTGATTAACATCAAAGAACCATGGATTACACAGAATAAGTACGCACCCTTTAACTTGTGCTACCAAGATAATATCCAAAACCCTAACCCTAGAGCTGCACACAAGCATTCCTTATATAGCAAGTCAGATGGGCCTGCGCACTTAAGCTAAGTGCGCATGGCCCGTCCATTAAGTGCGCAGCCTAGGGTTTCATACATAAACTATGTCATAATTACATAAACAGCCCTTCATCTTACAAACTACTCAACAAGCTATCAAAAGTCTATGATCTGGTAACTGTGGTCTCAATATAACCCAACAAATGTTTTTATAAAGTTAGAAATTTTCGGGTTCGTATTTTCGCTGCGTATTTTTGGTTAAAAAGGTTTAGGGTGTTTCAATCACATAATTAACTACCACATTGTTTATCAATCAAGCGATCTAACATACCATCATGTATGATACTTAGATAATCTAACATATATCACATGATCTCCTTAATAATCAAAATCATGTTGGGTAGCCTAACCTTGTTAGTCATACATTGTTGACTTTTCAGAAAGTCAACTATCAAGTATGCAACTTTCAATATTTAGATACATACATCCATATCGATATACTACTCCATATCAATTTTTATCCTAAACATTACATTAGCATGTTATAGGACACATGTCATGATATGACTACTTTGGTGCACATATAATTCATTTGACATATACTAGCGCTTTCATGATTCTACAATTGGCAATTACACATCCAAGGTTAGCCAACATCACATGTCATGATATGACTACTTTGGGCCCGGTAGTGACCCGGACTATTTTGACCTGACCGGACCCGTTAGCGACCATGACTGTTTCGACATGGCTGGGCCCGTTAGCGACCGGAACCGTTTTGACCCAACCGGGCACGTTAGCGATCCGGACTGTTTCGACCCGACCAGGTTCGTCAACGATAGGGCACGTTAGCGACTCGAACCATTTCGACCCGACTAGGGCCCGTCAGCGACCCAGACAGTTTTGACCGTCCAGGCCCAGTAGCGACCGGACCATTTCGACCCGACCGGGTGCGGTAACGACCCAGACCGATTCAACCAGACCCGTCACGTGGTGCCCCGGACCGTTTTGATCGGCCCGGGCCCGGAAGCGACCCAGACCGTTTCGACCCGACCGCGCCCGGTAACAACCCAGACCGTTTCAACCTGACCCGTCCCGTAGCGAGCCGGACCGTTTCGACTGACCGGGCGCGATAACGATCCAGACCGTTTCAACCTGACCAGTCCCGCAGCAACCCAGACCGTTTCGACCCGGCCGGGCCCGGTAGCGACCCGGACCGTTTCAACCCGATCGAGCCCGGTAACGACCCAGACCATTTCAACCTGACTCATCCCGTAGCGACCCGGACCGTTTCGACCCGGCCGTGCCCGGTAGCGACCCGAACCGTTTTGACCCGACCGGCCCCGTTAACGACCCAGACCATTTCAACCTGACTCGTCCCGTAGCGACCCGGACCGTTTTGACCCGACTGGGCCCGGTAACGACCTAGACCGTTTCAATGTGCCTCGTCCCGTAGCGACCCGGACCGTTTCGACCCGACCGGGCCCGGTAACGACCTAGACCGTTTCAACGTGACCCGTCCCGTAGTGACCCGGACTATTTCGACCCGGCCGGGCCCGCTAGCGACCCGAACCGTTTCGACCCGACCGGGCCCGGTAATGACCCAGACCGTTTCAACCTAACCCGTCCCATAGCGACCTGGCTGGGCCCAGTAGCGACCCAGACCGTTTCGACCCGACCGGGCCCGGTAACGACCTAGAAAGTTTTAACCTGACCCGTCCTGTAGCGACCCGTACTGTTTCGACCCGACCGGGCCCGTTAGCGACCCGACCATTTGGGTGAGTTTTAATTCATATTTGTATATGGTTATCTAAAAATACCCATCATGACCCATTTTTTTCTTTTTTGACATACCCATCCTAACCCACTTACTTATTTCCTTGAATTAAAATTATCCATCCTAACCCCCTTGAAAATTATACTAACCTCATTTTAACCCACAAGGTCAAATTTTAAACCCAAAACAACCCAAACTCAACTAAATGGGTAGAAATTGTCAGGTCTAATAACAGCCCTAAATCATTGTCATAACATCTAAACAACATTCAATCATCAACCAATACAATATACATCATTAAACACCATTAACACATGTTATTTTGTATAAGAACTTTTGTTTAATAATGAGCTTTTGTTTAGAAAGATGTTAGAAAGGTTTTTATTCATAAAAACCATCTTAGAACAGATCTGGACCCTTGGGGTTTAATAAAAATGAATGAAAATGCTTGAAAATGATTTTAGATCAAGAACATACCTTAGACCTTATCGTGTTTATGATATAGAAGGTGTTTGTAGGTTAGATTATGAAAAACAAGGTCAAAAACTCCTCCCTAGGTGTTTAAGGTCTAGAGAGAGCACTTAGAGGCGTTTAGGGTTTGTGAAATGATTAAAAATTGCAAAGTATGGTATTTATACCCCATCTTTATTCGCACCCTACAAGGGTCGAATGAAGATGAAGTAGGGTCGAATGAAGATGAAGTCGGGTCGAATGAGTTCACATGAAACTGGTTCAAACCCCCTACAGGTCGAACCAGTTTGCATGTTTTCCTAAATTTTCAGTTTTGTCGTTTTAACGCATTATAACACATCCTAACACATGATCATGCAATCCTAACATATGTTAAGAAAGTATAATCATGTATAATCATATAAACATCATCAAAACACGTACTTGCATATTATATAACATATATGGATCAATCTATGTATATCACTTAATTCAATTCATGTAATTCACGAACAATGGTACTCAAGACTCGCGTGTGCATGTAATAACCCCCAATGATCCTTCGAATCATTGAACCCTGGACAATACGTAATACAATTCAACTCCCGATGATTCCCCGAACCAACAAATCAACTCAACTGACTCAGTTAAATGTAACGTATGCATGACTTGCTAAAGTAGACTGGCTAGTTAATGAAAAGTTACTAACCTGAGTTTGTTGGGTGTCACAGACGTGCATGGTAGTAGAGTGTTTTGTATATTTATATATGTATATATGGATGGTGTGAATAGAAAATAACTTTGAAAATGCTATCTTACACGTGTGTTACACGTGGGAGACGTTTGGAATGCCAACTGGGATATTATACATTTATTTTTTTGTGATATAGTGTGTAAATTTTACAGTTGTCACTTAGTAAATATAGTTGTTCATCTATCGCATTTATAGCATTAAATTTCAGCAATTAATACGATATGGGTAAGTTTGATTATTAGTTGAATTGTGGTGTTATAAATATGTAGATCTTTTACTCAAATTCTATAATATAGTCATATCATATAGGATAGTTATTATTCGTTTCTTCAAGGTATGGCAACATCATCTTCAGCAGCACTAGCAGGTGATTTGAAAGGTGATTTAATTAGGCAAGTTCTTGTGCAATATGAGAAAGATGCATTGTATACAGATGTGTTGAAGCAGAGTTTCACGCGTATTTCCAACTGTCTTTATAAAAGAGACAAGCTAATAGAAAAACTGAAGTCTTTTCCACTATCAACAATTCGTGACATTGTTGTGGTGTTTTACATCAATGCGATGAATAGGGATCTGGACCAGTTAGAAATAATTGGTGATATCCTAAATTCACTTAAGTGTTCTATCGAGTTGAAGTTGATCTTTTTAAATTCCTTTTGATTCTTATTATGTTTATTGTCTTTCTTTTTTGTATACTTTTTGGTAATGTAGTAGATCCTCATGTAATCAACTGCTTATTTAAATAAAAGATTAGTTTGTGTTTATGTTATTTCTGAAATAATTTTATATACATACAACACAAATTAATGCAAACATATTCAAAATAAACTGATTTAGATAAGAAAGCATTATTTTTAAAAAAGACCATATATAAGTTGATAAGTATTTGAGTTATTAAAATGTCGATATGTTTTATCTTTTGTTTATCAATCGTCTATTATTGGTTTAATTATCTTTTGTACATTATTTTTTATCTTTTCTCTTTTGATTAATGGAAAAGTTACAAAAAAATTATAAAAAAGTAAAAATATAAAAAATACATTGTAGATAATAATTGTTAAAAAGTAGTTAAACGTGATGTTATTTTATTTAGAACAAAAATAAAAAATATTTTGCTACAAGTCTATAGAAGGTAAACACACTTTACAATGATCAAGGTATGTTGTAAAAAAAGCTAATTAAAACTCTTGTTGGAGTGAAAAAACATGTAAGGCAAATCAGATAATAAACCGTCAGCAAATGTTTAAAGTACTGTAGGATGATTTGAGGAGATGTCCACTATATATAGCATGTCATCAGATGCTCGTAAAGTCTATTCGACAGAACATATATTTAGAAAATACATAAAAAATAAGTTTAAAAAAATGTTACATAGCTATTATTGATTTAAACGTACTTAAGCAAACTTATAAATGTAATTTAAAATAGTAAACGGATGTCAAATAAATATTTCACTTAAGTAATTAAGATTATGAAGTTAATAGAGAATTTTAAGTGCATTATTATAATAAAAAATCTCTAATACATCTAATTATAGTGTATGATCCATTGGTATTCCCGCCGAATATATAAGTTGTCTATTATCACTGTTAAAGTATTCTATCAATGTTGTGTTCTAAAGTCTTTCAAAGGAATCGGTAATCTAAACATCGATTATTTATAATTACTAAACTTAAGTTCACAAATATTAAATCAGGTAAGAAACATCTCTAAATCAAGTTGTATTATGTGAATATTTACAAGTTAGTTAACTGTAGTTTTTAGCACCTTTTGTCCTTTTGTTATCAGTTTTAGTCGTTCATTTAGGTATTCTAATATTTAAGAAACATGCAAATCAGATGTGTTGGTTATTATGATTATATTTTTATGATTTGTCTGAAGTATTATAGTTGTGTTAGTAATTTGTTTTACATTGATTCTAATAGGTTAAATTGTTGAAATGGGCTCATTCATTGCATGTGTTTTTTTTATCTAAAAGCTCAAAATCTGGTATTTATAATGTTATTGAAAGTTATATACATTTTTTTCAAACCTCTAATAAAATGTTTTTGTTTCTTACATTCTTTTAAATGTTGTTTCTTTATAGATCTTATCGGAAAATGTTGTTTGTAGCTTTTATCCTCCTAAAGCTATGGATAATCACGTAATAGTAATTACGACAATAGTTAAAAGGGAATGGAGAGTTGTTTTAAGGAGGGTTGCTTTTAATGATGCTGAGTTCAGTGAAGGATGGCAAATTGTTGTTAAGGATGTGGGACTTGAACTGTATGACATATTAGTAGTTGATTATGTTTCTGAAGGTACTTTGTTAATGTCCTGTTTCCCCAACTTGATTTATGGGAAGTCTTTCATGCAGATGTTAAATGACACTTCAAGCAAATTATAAGTACGTATTTTTCTGCTATTGTTATATGCATATTTACAATTAAAAATAACAAATAATAGAAGTTTTTATATTTGGTTTACTTACAGAGAGTACCTAATGTTTTTTTTTTCGGTGTATCTTCATGATAAAATTACTAAGGCTTTAGTAACTATTAAATTTGGTGATTTTTCATGGCGTTTAAAGATGATTTCTTTGGAGAAATAGTATTATTTGTATGATGGGTGGATAAAAGTAGTTAAAGATCTTAAGTTGGATGTTTTCAACTTTGTGTTTCTTGAGATGAGAAACTTGTCAACATTTGAAATTAAGGTTTTTCTAAACAATTGTACTATTCTTTTTCGGCAAAATCTCCAACTTTAACAACCAGTTGAAGGTATTGAAATTTCTGATGATGGTTAGCTTGATACGCAGGTTAAAAAACCGTATATATGTTTTGTATATAATATAAGAATTTATATTCAATTACTATTACATCATATCTAATGTTATGTACTAATTTATTTGCTTTAAATGGTTGGACAGGTAGATGATATGGATGAGAATATTACTTTTGAAGTTTATGAGTATGATGTTCTGATTACTAAACATTATGTAAGTTATATATTACTTTATGTTTTGTATTTTTTTATTATCTTACTGAATTTAATTAAGTACTAATGTTTACTACATACATCAACTTTTCAGCAGCATCATTCTAAAATAGTTAGGTTAGCTAAGCTTACATGCCCACATAAAATGTTGGTTCAAGTGAATGGTGGTGAAGTAAATGAGTGTAAACTTTATGTTGAACAGTATAAGAATTCAAAAAAGTATTACTTAAATTTTAATAATTAAACGAGTTCACGTTAATCCGCGCGTTGCGACGGATGATGATTATAAACGACTCTTTTATCAAATATATGAGATGCAAAAATACCTGTTCACGTTAATCCGCGCGTTGCGACGGATGATGATTATAAACGACTCTTTTATCAAATATATGAGATGCAAAAATACCTAAGTCTTTCAAAACATTCTTTTTGTTTTGCCTAACCTCAAGCCCAAAAGACCACACTACAACATTTTAATGAAGTTGTCACTGATGGACGATACAACATAGGTATAAAAGAAAGCAAGGGAAAATATTCTTTTTACCTCATAATTCATATATAAACAAACAAAAAGCATGCACTAGCGACGATAGCAAATTTATATAAGAAAGAAAAAAATAGTAGCAATAGGCAAAAAATAAAATAAAAAAATTCTAGTAGATATAAGCATAACCTTTAGACGGTTAAATTGAATGTTAATTTCAATAAGCAGTTTTTTCTCGACTACTATCTAAATTAGGGTAAAAATTATTGCTTTTCGTTAAAAAAATGTTAATTTAATTAAGGTACGACAAATTGAAGTTGTGTGTGTTTCTTTTATGAATCGACGTGAACCTAGGCAAAATTTTCATGCTGACGACGCATCAAGTTTATGAACCAACACACTGTTTAACTAATTTTAATATTTCTATATTAAGGAAACGACGCACTGCTTCATAAACGATATAACGTTTCATGAACGGAGGTAATGGTTCGGATGGGGTGTCTCATAGACTGTAAATGAAATCTCATTTGGTTTTTCACATCCAACTTACACACAACAATCTCTTCATAGTTTCATATACTCCACACACTCTTAAATGATAATTTGTATTTCATGTTAGATTATTTATAGACTAGTGGGAATGCCCGCGCGTTGTGGCGGGTGTCCCGATTGATATCATATTGAACTAATACCAACAAAATAGTAGGCAAAGGGCCCAAATAATAATTCATTTTTCTCTCCAAAATCGACGTATTGATACCAACTTAATACCAACAAAGCGAATAGTGTTTCTGATATAAACAAAATGACGATTATAAAAGGCAGCATGCATTCAAGAAATAAACGTGTCCACACCTACAATTCAAGATATAGGGGTCCTCCGAAGTCAAAAGTCCCAACGGTTTCTCCTATGCAAAATCTAGACCTTATCTAGACACATTACTTGCTAGATTTTTTATAACCTCGCCCTTTGTCCCATTCCGAGTTGACTTGTCAATAGAACTCCAGATCACTTGTATGCTCTACTTTTGTCTATGAACCAGGTCTATTAGAGAAAAGATGATAATATGAAAAAGCATATGAAACCATTAATAGGATGATTAAACTAAGAAATAATGGGCTACATGGTCACAACCCAATATAAAACATAACCAAACACAAGTTACCTGATATGAGCGGCATACAGGCTGTTGCCGAAATCCCAAAACCACACAATAATGAAGCTATATCATGACATGACATGTCATTTCTAGTTTCTTAAAGTCTTGTTGGATTTTCATACGATACGTTTTCCTTTTTTTAATGTTTTGGTGATCCTATGGAAAATCAAGAAACAAAAACAATGTAGTATATTGAAAAATCGTGAAGCTATCATCATAAAACATTACCTGAATTCTGCGCAGGAGCGACTCGATCTTTTTTAAAGCACAAAGATAAATGAAATTCGGTGCCCTTTGTCGAATTTCATTATTATACACCCTTATCTTTTTATCCGGGCTTAGGACCTAACAAGAATAAGCTAAAAAGTTTTAATAGGCATGGAATTAAATTTTAACTTGCATGTTTTTTTTCTTGTGTAAACAACTAAACATGCTTATATGCATAGATTAATTTTATTAGCAAACAAGAATAAGCAAATGACTTAATGACTATTGTTGTGAGATTACGCAATTAACTCTAGTATAACATTTGGCGGAACAAGTGTTTGGTTTTTAATTAGAAGTTCTTGTTTCCACTTTAACACTTATGGATATAACTGACTCAAGTTCTTATAAAAGTTTATTATATAGAATGAAAAGGAATTGCCTTCCATTTCAATTTTTTCTTCATACTAAAAATAAAGCAAAACAAATATGTGTTCATAAATCATAAACTATATAGAAAAATGCACTGTATGTATTTCAGCTTTTGGTGTTATTAAGTTCTGGATTTCAAACTTTATAAGTTGAGACGTAGTGCATATAGCTGATAAAACCAATAAAGAATTCATAACGATGAAATTATAAGCCAGTTGAATCAAAGTATTTTTAGTTGTTAGAATTTAAAAAGGCTCCAAAAATAGCTAAAATGTACCTGCGAATCAAAGCAACTCTAATTAACACACATATCTAGAATCTGATTATCACGTATAGAGAGATTCAACAAGCTGTAATAATAATTTGAAAAACAGTAAACAAGATAATGATACTTTATACCCTAAATTACGCAATACGAGTAACAGAATGTAAGAAGAAACAATACAGAGAGTGTGTGTGAGAGAGAGAGAGTACCCACGGATAATATGAAAATAAAACTCTCCATACTATGAATGCAAGTTTCTTCATGGAATGGAATAGAATTTGTTATGAATGATTAATATAAAAAAAACACAATCAATGAATAATTGATTAGGAGAGCTATTCATATGGCCTAAGAGGGAAGGTGAAGGGAGTTAGGGGTACTATAGGAATGATATTTTAGCTTTTAACTAAAAACAAAAGATAAAATTACTCTACTAACCCTTTAAGTGTCTTAATTGTCCCCAATATCCCTATAATACCCTTATGAAATAAGTTTTATTCTCTTATACTTGTTGCTTTAAAAATTGTACCCATGTCAAAATTCCAATATGGTACATCACTCCTCTTTTATAATGTACTAGAAGAAATGCCCGCGCGTTGCGGCGGGTGTCTCGATTTATATTATATTCAATTATGATGTTGATTACGAACCACAACCCGGGTTTACGACATTTTACTTTATTCAACAAAATATAGTATCAAAAATATTAGCACAACAAACCAAATAAAACTTTGTAGATAATTATAGTGCCAAAAATATTAGTATCATCTAGAGATTGATTTCCACTGCTTGGAGCCATAGTTCCTTTTTTTGTCATCTTAGATTCAGATAGCCAATAAAAATCACCAAATAATAAAAGCGAAAATAGGAAATATGATTACTGTAGTTATGCTAAGACACCACATGAAAGTGAGATTGTGAGAGTTCATTAAATTTTATAGAAACTATAAATATATGCACACCAGGTTGACGAATCAAAAAATAGAAATTAATAGCATCACTTAGCACAAGACAATCATCAACTACTATAAAAGGTATAAAAAATCGAACAACAAACGAATAATAAAATAATTCATGTTGATATTAGCAAGTAAATCTAGGTATCAAACCTGCTGGTTGCAAGAGAATTCCTTTGCCAATCTTATGCGCATACTTCATGAAAATTTGCTTTTATAATCATCATCCGCGTATAACGCATCCTAGAGGGCCCAACCGCCGCAATACTCGTAAATTAATAATCATTGACCATGCTCAGAACAAGTAACCCGTGAGTTCAACAACATCCGCATGCCATTTAAGAAATTTATGTTCATAGGCTCTTCACATTCTTACATTTAAGAAATTTATTATGGTTTTTTTTATCAATCATATACCATGGGGGTAAGGTTGGAATAAGTTTTTAAGTTGTGAGTATGAGGTTATGATAAAATTACAATTTTAACCTTCTAAGTGTCTTAATTGTCACAATTATGCCCAAAATACCCTTAAATTTCTTGCTTAAGTATGTTGTACATGTTGCTTCTTAAGTTGTACGGAAATGTAAACGACAATCTTGGACATCACTCCTCCTTAATAAGATAATATAGATTATAGATTATAGATTGTAGATATATAATATACTTTGTGAAACGGTACCAAGCAATGGGAAAAGAGTGGTGACTCTTGGGGGAGACTCGTGTTGAAATTAAATTGTAAAGTGGTGCCAAGTGATAGGGAAAGAGCAGTGACTCTTGAAGGAGACTCATGTTGGTAAAATTAATTTGTGAAATGGTGTCAAGTGATAAGAAAGAGTGGTGACTTTTGAAGGTGACCCAAGTTGGTAAATGTATATATACAAGTTTACGCTAACCTGCGCGTTACGGCGGGATGTTTTCATGGTTTCTCATTTGCTAACTTGAAACCAATTAGCCTCCCACGCGTAACGGCGGAAGTGTTTATACACGGAAACCTATACATCATGATGATAATGTTGATAAAACATAAAGTCATCGAACCATTGGTTTCGTTTAACCCAATGTGCAAATATGTTAGTGTAAAACTCAATCGCTCAAAAATATTATTCACAATGATGTACAATATATAGTTGTTACATATGAGAATAAATGGAAACTCTAATCAATACAATAACTACACTTAAATCTCAGACATGATTGCGTAAATCACTGACATGATTTACGTAACGCTATTACCCCCCGTCAATCGAACAGGTGGGGGACCAACACAAAGCAATCCTCGAAACTTCTCAAAAAGGGGTCGTGAAAGACTTTTGGTGAAAATGTCCGCAACCTGGAGATTGGATGGAACAAACTTTGTGTGTAGACGGCCAGAAGAGACGAGTTCTCGAACAAAGTGATAATCAATGTCAATATGTTTGGCACGTTTATGAGAGACAGGATTTTGACTGAGAAAAATGGCACTTTTGTTGTCACATAGGAGAGTTGGACGTGCCGCAGGGAGAGCATGTAACTCACAAAGGAGATGGGTAAGCCAGATAATTTCAGCTGCTGTGTTAGCCATAGCACGATACTCAGATTCACAGCTGGATCTAGAAACAGTAGGTTGCTTCTTTGCACTCCAAGAACCGAGATTTCCACCCAAATAAATTGAGTATCCATAAGTGGAGCGGCGTGTTTCAATGCATCTAGCCCAATCAGCATCGGAGTAGCCAACTAAATTAGTTGTGGTTGGCTTAGAGAAAGCAAGTCCAAAAGCAATGGTCCCCTTGACATAGCGCAAGATACGCTTAACAGATTGAAAGTGAGATGTAGTAGGAGACTGTAGATGTTGACTTGCTTGATTGACAGCATAGGAAAGATCTGGACGAGTAATGGTGAGATACTGAAGAGCACCAACTAATGACCTGTAAAGTGTCGGATCATGAAATGGAATACCTTTGCTGAGAAAATTATCAGTAGTGGACAAAGGTGTATCAACTGGTTTAGAATCCAACATCCCTGCACGTGCCAAAATGTCATGAGCATATTTAGCTTGACTTAAGAAAATACCATTGACCTGATGTGTGACTTCAAGACCCAAGAAGTAACCAAGACTGCCTAAGTCTTTGACAGAAAACTCCTTATGCAGACGAGCAATAAACGATTGAACAAGAGTAGGATCACTGCCAGTGATAATGATATCGTCTACATAAACAAGAAGATAGACAATAGCACACCCTTTCTTGAAAATAAATAATGATGTATCCGATTTGCTGCATATAAAACCATTTGAGACCAAAAAGTTACTAAGACGTTGAAACCATGCACGTGGTTCCTGCTTGAGGCCATAGAGAGCCTTTTGCAATTTACACACATAACCGGGAAAGCGGGCATCAACAAATCCAGTGGGCTGCTCCATATACACGGTTTCTGTAAGATTTCCATTGAGAAAGGCATTACGAACATCCAATTGTCGCAAAGACCATCCATAAATAGTGGCGAGAGCAAGAACAACGCGAACCGTAGAGGCTTTGACCACGGGACTAAACGTATGAGAGAAATCAAGGCCAGGGATTTGAGTGAAACCCTGTGCAACCAAACGAGCTTTATACCTGTCAATAGTACCATCTGCCTTATACTTCGTCCTGTAAATCCACTTTGAGCCAACAATGTTTGCATTGGATGGACGAGGAACTAAAATCCAAGTATTGTTGGACCGTAATGCCTTAAGTTCTTCCTCCATAGCTGTAACCCATTTAGAATGCTTGGCCGCCGTTTTGTAACCCCTTGGATCTTGAGCTGCAAGTAAAGCATAATGTAAAGGTCCTGAAAACAAAGAAAGGTTAGCATAATGTTTTGGTTTGTAAATGCCGTTTTGGATCGAGTTATCATGGGATGAGCTGGTATCGGCGTAGCTGAAGATCCGGGTTCGGAGTGAGTGGTGGTGGCTGAGGCGGAAGATTGAGGTGGAGCGGATGCAGGTGGGACGGGTAAGGGTGAAGACTGAGTAGGTGAGGGAGATATGGAAACATTGTGGGTCGAGGTGAATGGAACGGGTGATGGAGGAGTTTGCGGGCTGGAATGGGTGTGGGCCGAAGATGGTGATGATGATTGGGCTGAGGATGAGGGGCTTAAGGGTGGTTGGGCCGAATATGAGGAGAGATGGTGAGGACAAAATGGGCAGGGAGTGGGAGAGTTATGAGTTGGGTTAGGCAAATGCGGGAGAGGAGGCACATGAGGTGGTTTCGATAATGGAATCGATGGAAGATGCTCATCAAAATTTGAGAAGACCAAAGTAGCCATGTCGATAGGAGAGACATTGCCACTGAAGGGAAAGGTGTCTTTATAAATTGGGCATGCCGTGTTACATAGACACGATGTGTTTTAGGATCTAAACACCGGTAACCTTTATATTTGGCATCGTAACCTATGAAAATGCACTCCGCACTCCGAGGATCTAATTTGTGCTTAGCATAATCCCGTAGATACGGGAACACACGACAACCAAATACACGAAAGTTAGAATATGTAGGAGGGTGGCCATATAACACCTCAAAGGGCGATTTGAAATCAAGTAAAGGTGTTGGAAGGCGATTGATGATGAAGGTGGCAGAAGCAAAGGCATCTGTCCACAAAGTAGCAGGAGCGTGTGAGTTGAAAAGCATGGCGAGACCGGTTTAAGTTAAGTGACGATGTTTGCGCTCAGCACGTCCATTTTGTTGTGGAGTGTGAGGGCAGGAGAGGCGATGTATAATGCCTTGATCCTGAAAATTTTTTTGCACCCGATTATTTGTAAATTCGGTTCCGCCATCACTTTGAAAGACTTTAATTTTGCATGAAAATTGATTTTGGACAAATGGTGCAAAAACTAACAAAGCATCATAAAATTCAGATTTGTGTTTTAATGGATAGAACCATGTGAATCGGGAATGATCATCAATGAAAATTGCATAAAATCGATAACCATTTGTGGAAGTGATAGGCGCAGGACCCCAAAGATCACAGTGTATCAAATCTAACACATGCATAGAATGTTTAACATTCAAATCAAAAGGTAAACAATGAGACTTTGATAATTGACATGATGAACAAATAGTCGGTTTTGGTAATAATGAAGTAACAAACAAAGAACCATGAGAATGTAATTTGGAAATAACATCAAATGAAACGTGTCCAAGTCGGCCATGCCACTTTTCAAAAGAAGCTTTGAGATGGTGATTCGAGTAGGAGGCAATAAAAGCATGATTTCCTTCTCGAAGAATGTATAGCCCGTTTTCACATGTTCCCTTTGCCAGGATTTCCTTGGTTTTTCGATCCTGAATGTGAAAGAAGTTGTTAGAAAAAAGAACATCAACGGGGAATCATTGGTAAGCTTACTAATGGAAAGGAGGCGTTTAGTAAGATGTGGAACAACAAGAACATTTTTTAATTTAATATTAGTATTAAGGGACGTTGTTCCAACATTTGTTACCGGTAAGGTTTGTCCGTTACCGAAACGAACAAAATCATGACCCGTGGAGCCAAAGGTGGCATCAAGATCCTCCTCGGAGGGAGTCATGTGAGCAGACGCACTTGTATCACCTGTCCAGTCCGGATGGTCATCATTAGTGACATGGCACTGAGCATGAAAAGCTTGAGCCAGATTGGCATCAAGCGATGGTGCCTGTTGAGCAAAAGTGGCAAGGCTAGGACATGTATTGGCATAGTGGCCGTCTTTCCTGCATAATTGACAATGAGGTGGACGCCGGGAGCGACCATGACCTGCACCACGACCACGACCACGGTTAGTATAAGATGAGTTACCATTGAGAGTCTGCTGCGCAACAAATGCGGCTGTAGGCGATGGATGAGGATGAATGGACTGCATAAAGGTTTCTTGATTTTCAGCTTTGGCAAGTAACTCGCGGAAGGAAGAAATCCCGAGAGCACGGTAAGTAGTCGAAAAATGTTCAAAGGTAGGTCCAAGACCGCATAAGAACCAATGACACTTATCACTTTCATTGACCGGGTGTCCAATAGCAGCCAATTGATCACATAAAGCCTTAAACTTGCGGCCAAAATCTGCCACGGTGGAGGAGCCTTTTTGTAACAATCTAAGATTGTCACGCAGAGTGTGCATACGGTCGGTTGAACGGTGACTATAGGCTGATTCTAATGCAAGCCAGAGTTGACGAGCATTAGAGAGACCTATAACCTCAGACATGGCTTCTTCGGATAATGAAGACTGTATGAGAAGGCAGACAGTCTGATCATTGGTTAACCAGGTGGTGTAATCGGGATTGGGGATGGGTTTATCGGATTGAAAAATGGTTTCAGCAGGAGTAACACTGGACCCGTCTATGTGTCCGAGAAGATTTTGAAGGGAGAGAACAAGATGTATTTGTTGACTCCAGGCTAGGTAATTAGACGAGGAAAGTTTATGGGGAATAAAGTGCAGAAGGGAATGAAGAGATGTAGTGAGAGGGGCTGAAGAAGATGCAGCCATGGGGTATCGGGCAAGACAATATAACTGGTATATATGATGGTCGGGGGTTGACTACAGTATTATCGCCTGAAGAAAAAAAATTGTCTGCAGAATAATAATATTAGTGTAGGGGCTTGGAGATATGCTATGGAATTGAATAGGAATAATATTAATGGACATAAGTTGAGATATGGTGGAGTGACAGAGATAGGTCGGTGGTAGGCTTAATATTGGAAAAAAGTGTTTAGGTGTGGCTGTGAAGCTTTGGCCAGAATAAAGAAGAGTGGCGGCTGGGAAGAATTTGAGATAGGGTTTTGGTAGGGAAGAAGTAGAAGAAACAGGAAGGAGGAGAGGGGTAGGACCGCCAGTTAGGCTGATACCATGTAAAACTCAATCGCTCAAAAATATTATTCACAATGATGTACAATATATAGTTGTTACATATGAGAATAAATGGAAACTCTAATCAATACAATAACTACACTTAAATCTCAGACATGATTGCGTAAATCACTGACATGATTTACGTAACGCTATTAGTTAGTTAAGTAAAATAAAAATTAATTGTCCTTCAACGTCATAATATTATTTACTTGCGGTTAAAAAAAACTATATGGCCATATGTTAGTGTAGTTGAACAAATATAGGTAAAGATATAACAATCGAAGTGGATGACAAACTATATTAAGCTAATGTCTTTGAGAGTCTGACTGTTAAGTACGAACTCAAAATCCCCAAATAATAATTAAAAAAGAAACTCTTAATTTCAAACATATTAACAACAATATGTTCCGGCCTGAAATCTCCCAACTAATGTCTTCTTTTTGCTTCATCTTTCTCAAGAATACATAGTATTTTTCTTTTTGCAAAGGTGCAATCAAACCGTTTCTAAGTTGTTCTCTCTCTACCATGTACATACATACCATTTGTATCCATGTTAAAAGCGGAGGAGAGGGTGTCCCTTAAATATTAGACATAAAAAGGCATATTTTTCACTAAATAAAGGCAAGAAATACAAAAAAAATATTAGTTCCTACACATAAACGGCAAAGAAAAAAGAATCACAACTTAGCCCAACGACATTTAAGGTCTTTAAATTCATCCATTACTATTATAGTAGCAGAGAAACAATATTTTTAAAGTAGGATCGGTCATCGAATCGTTCATTCCACTGGTTAACAGGTCGGATCAGTTCGACCAGTCCAACTGTTTTAAAAAAGAAATTATATCATTATCAGATAAAAATTTAGAAACTATTATAAAAATAAATTAAAGAACTATAATAATGAGTAAAGTTCACGTACAAATAGCTTTATCGTACGAACAGTACGAACTGAAGTAAAAAACACGCGGTGACATTTCTGTAAATATTGGAAACTTCATATAACTAGAGTAATTATATAATTACTCTAGTTATATAACTAGCGTAATTATATAACTAGAGTAATTATAAAATTACTCTAAAGTAATTATATAGCGTAGTTATATAACTAGAGTAATTATATAATTACTCTAGAGTAATTATATACACTAGAGTAATTATACAACAAGAGTGGTGGTCATTCTTTACGAAAATGCCACCGCCACTTTTTTACTCTAGAGTAATTATATACACTAGAGTAATTATACAAACAAAAAGTGGTGGTCATTATTTACGAAAATGTCACCGCCACTTTTTTTTGTTCCCTTCAGTTCGTATGTTCGCACGATAACTTTGTTTGTATTTGATCTTTTGTCCTATAATAATAACAATTTTCTTCCCTTTAGTTAAAAAACTAAAATAAAAAAGCAAATATAAATGAGTTAATAATTACTCTCATTTCGTGTGTTCATAATTCATTTCCCATTCTTTAATTTTCTAAAAGCATGTGATCCGGTAAATGTTTGATCCGCCGCTGATTACTATACGTATGTATTATGTATATATGTAGTTCCGGCAAATGCCCCGGTAACAATTAACAATCATTTTCACTGTTGATATTTATTAGATCCAGTCAACCCACCATTCTTATGAGATTTATACTAAAAATCCGATGTTGGCTATGCTAACGATTGATGAACGACGACGTTTCACAAAACAAAACCCATACGAATCACCAGAGATGAAGAGGTGACGGTTGCAAATCTCCGGAGATGAAGAGGCGGCGGTTATGCCTCACTGGAGACGAAGAGGCGACGGTTACGAAACGCCGAAAGGGTTTGCATAACGATATTTTTATTTTCCTAACGTAAATAGGATTAAAGGTTGGTTTTTTGGTTCTTTTCTTTCTTGACTTCTGCGGTGGTTGACAGTGGCGGTTGACGGTTATTCGCATCGCCGGTTGACCATGGTTCAACAGATATGTTTGTTTCGGATCTCGTCCAGATCGATGATCAACTGGCCGGAGATGGCCTGTTTTATGTGATGTTGGTGTGGTCGGAATTTCTTGGCGACATAAGAAAGGAAGTTTGAAAGTTATGGATAGGTGTGGCTTTGATGTTTCCTCATGTTTCAAAAAGAAAAAATACACTTAACGACGCTAAAAGGGTAGGCAGAATAAATTTAACGGCGTTTAAAAGGAATGTTAAGTTACTTTTTGTATTATTATATAATTTGCATTTAATTTTAATAATATAACCAACACTCTTATATTCTCACTTCATAGGTTTGTGGTTAGTAGGTGGATAAACTTTATAAAATCCAAAGGTTTGAAAAGGGTGACTGGTGTAATTTCAAGTTTGATGAATCAGAAGGAATTTTGGTCATAACTAAACATTGATAGTTTGGTAGCTAGTGGCAATATTTTGATGTTGATATAATGTTTGCGTATTGGTGGTGTTTGATTGTAGTTCTTAGAATAACAATATTAACTTCCTGACTGTTTATTTGGTAGTTCTGAATATGGTTATATTATGTTGTCAAAGCTTGATCAGTTTTGATGTTTTTGAAATTGTAAATGTGATGTCACTCTTAGTATGTTATAATTATCATATTTATATTTTCTTTTTTAGTGTAATTTACAACTTAGAAATTAAACTGATTTTGAGTTAACATCTTGATGAGAGGGTAAATGAATGGTTAATAATAAGCCCATTTTGTGTGTTTTTGTGTGTTTGTGTTAATAATATATGATGAATGGGATAACTACGTGAGCTTTGAGCGTTTCAGGATAAATGGCTAAGCGGATGGAATTAGAGCCAAAAAGTGTGAAGCGTTGTGTCCAAGTTAAAGAACTGAAGAATTGAAAGTGTTCGAAAGCTTGTGGAAGAGAATTGGATGTTTGAAGGATGTTTATGATGAAGAAGTGAAGATTAGAGTGTGTTTGAATGCAAGGATTTGAAGGAAAAATGTTGTGGAAAAAAGTTGAAGAAATAAGGTGTAAGCTACGCCTTCCATCTGTAGCTTACTGATGAATTACAAGGCAATTTAAGCATTTTCACGTGGGTTAGAATAGTAAGGTACAGGCTGATCTGTAAGGTACTGCTAAATAAAGCAATGCTGATAGATTGTCTGAACTGTAAGCTACGGTCCTGATCAGTACCTAACGGCTGGCTGAAGAGAAAAATTAGGAAATGTTGTTTTTCATTAATAAAAGGATTTTTATCAAACCTAGCAGCCTCCTAAGCCCTTATGCACGAAAATACACCATCATTGGGAGACTTTTGAAGCTACAAACACCATTGTTCATCATCATTCATCCATTCTTTCGGTTTCCATCAACATGTTCGGTATTATTATTCATACTTTTGAGTTATTTCTTGCGATCATGAGTGGCTAAACATCTTGTAATCACCTCCGGGTGTATGGTTTAATTATGAAACCTTAACTCTTGTTTGATTTGGTTTATGGATTGTTTTTCATTTAGTTGAAGAATATTTGTGGTTTTTATCATTTAAATGATTCACTTGTTTTCAATTGCTTATCTTGTTATCATTCACATTCGGTTTTTCTTGCATCGTGAGTAGTTTGATAATTGGGAGGGTAAGTGATACTTGTGGGTTGGTAATTGAATTGTACAGGTTATTATTAAAAACTTGTGTGCGGTTATCACTTGATTTGAACCGTCCAACAAAACTATGTCTATGTAGTATCCAATCATTTAAACAAGAGTAGGGTGGATCATTAACCGGAAGCCTGGAGGGGATTACTTCTTAATATAATTGTTACAAGTCTTTAATTCGTTTTCTTTAAAGTTCAAAGCAAAAACAAAGCACTTAGGTTTAGGTTAATAGTAACGTTACAAAACTACTCTTTCCACCAATTCCCTGTAGAGACGACTCAACTTCCACATACTACTATTTCCTCATATTTTTTATTGACCCAACGACATCGATCAAAATGGCGCCGTTGCCGGGGAATAGGTGCGCTTAGTGTAGTTTTTAGTTTTTATTGTTTATTTATAAAAATCCTAAAACCCAAAAAAAAATTATTTTTCTACTTTAGTTAGTTGATTTAATTTCTTTTTATTTTGTTCAGTATTACACTGGGTGTGTTAGTTTGTGCAGGCACAGTGACATGCAAAGGCACTATGATTAGCTGGGTAGAAGATGACCCATGTGATTGTTGCGGGAGCCCGTATCATGTGTTTCACGATTGTCCAGTGGCCCGTAGGAAGATTGAAGCGTATAAGGAACAACAAGATCGAATCATATTCGGTTTCAAAAATCATGGAGGCTCACCCCTATCATCTTCATATCGTCAGCTACATTCAGCGAACTCCTACGGCTATTATCAGCCAAATGATGTGTATCAAAGGAGTTCATTCAATCAAAGGAAGCTACAATATCAGAACCGTCAGCAGGGGAATCAAAGAAATTATCAAAGAGAAATGCATAATCAAGGCTATCAACAAGGTCCACATTTTGATTATCAGGAAAATTGGAAAGATCAAGGAAAGCATGTGGAAGAATTGGTTGACTCGGTTGCTTCATTTAAAGATACACTTATGGAGTTCATGCAGGAAATACAGAAGGATTACGAGATCCAGGACAAGATGCATAGGGAATTGGTAAAGCAAGTTAACCAATTAGCAAAGGAAATCGCATATTTAAAGGCTATGAGAAACAAGACCACAGAAAATCCTCCTATTCCTGAAGATTTTACAGTAGAACTGGGTATGGTTAATGATAAGGTGGTAGATGAGATAATGGATTTTCCTAACCAAGAAGTCGAAGAAGAGGTCATGGAAATCAATACCATGCCAATTCCTTCAGTCGTTGAAGAGCCACATGAGGACAAGGTTGTGCCTGAGGATGATGGTGTAAAAGAATGGGAATGGAACTTGCAAAGCACGAAACTGGTTGTTTAAATCATGATAAAGACATAACTCAAATTCCCGCGTTGTGATAGAAGAAGCCATACAAGAGGAAGTTACAAACCTCAAAAAGTATATGACATCTTGTGTACAACTACTTGCAGACACACCATTAAAGAGTGAAAAATGTGCAGACACACCTCCGAAAGAACCAGTGAACCAGGTAACTCTTGCGTATTCTAACCACCCTCCTATATTTATTATAAAAACCAAAAAAGTTAGGGATAGTGGTTCGATTGGAAAGAAGAGGAAGGTGAGTTGGGAGGACCTTGGTCAAATTATTGTGAAGAGACCCTTTAGTGATCCTACACACGTATCTAGGCTAAGAAGGAATGTGAAGTCTCGACATGTGAACTACCGAACATACATTGGGAATTTGGTAGGTAAATGGGGATCTCGATTGTCACATGGTGATTTGACGGACAAACTGAATGAGAAGGATAAAACAACCACTTGGTATGTCAACTACCGATCATAGATTGGAAACTCGGTGGGTAAATGTTCACTACGACCACCATGAGAGATATAGCAAGTATGAAGTCCGGCTGAAGACTCATAAACTTAGCGCTCTCGGGAGGCAGCCCGAGGTATGTGTTTTATTTTATTTTCTTTTATTTGTTTTGTGTTTTTTCGTTGTTTCATAGCCATTGTAGCAGCCAAGTGTGGGAAAGTTGTGCGGACATGATGGGTGGAGTATTCAATCCGATACGCATCAGAGTCGATGCGCATTTGATGGGGGAGTGAATCAGGTCCATGTGTTCCTTCCTTTTCTTTTGTTATTGCTTATTTATGAAAGTTGGTGGTGTGAAAATCTGTTCATGATGGGAATGGTTTCTTGTGTTACATTGGGGTGTTAGTCAGCTCAGGTAGGTAGTGATTGAGGTTGAACATGTTGAGTAGTGAAGGACTGAAAACCATACATTGGGGACAATGTATCCCAAGTGTGGGGATGGGTGACCCTAGGATAGTCAGGGGAACACTTACATAACTGTGAGAAAAATTGAGAAATTTTTAAAATTTGAAAGAAAAAATATGAATGAAAAAAAAAATCTTGCAAGATGTCACCTTTTTCACTTGATCAGGCACAAAAGCCGCATTTTCAGTTGCTAACGAGTCCCTTGCCGAGTATGAAAAATGAGACCCTTGATCATGGTCATCCCTTTAAGTTTCAAGAGAGTTTTTCTTACAAGCGTTTTTATGGAAACTGAAAAGAGATGCCTAACTAGGGGTAACATGCTTTTAGGAATCGCATATGCTACATGTCGGTAGCCTATATCCCTACTTTGTGAGACTTTGAGCCTACTAGATTGATAGAAATTGATATATATGTTCATTTGTTGAGAGTAGGCCAAATGTTTCCTTGTTGCAGAATTTGTGTGATTTGATACATGCTAAAGTTGTAGGCAAAACATGCACATAGAAGAGAAAGGCAAATTAGGAATCCCTTTGTTGTGTTTGAAGCCAATTCGTGTTTTGTTGACCCGTTTATCCAAAATTACCCTTAGGAGCCCATGTTGAGCCTATACCCTTTCATTTGATTTAACCTACAACATCACCCAAATTGACCCGTTTACCTTTGTGAAATAAAGTGATGACATCCATTGTGTTTTCGTGTTGTTCAAGTGTTCGAGTTCTATTAAAAATATATATATATATATATATATATATGAAAAAAAATAATATATATATATATGAAAAAAAGAGAAGAAAAGAAAAAAATATAGAAGTATGTGTTATGGGTCAAATATGCCCAAAGTTGTGTGATTATTATGTTATTGTGCTTAGTAAATAAGGATGGTCATCTATTTATGTGAAACCCTTGTTAAACCAATTGTTAGCCAAATCATTCCTACCTTTACCCTAAGCCCAAAACCCGTAAGACCTTTCAATGTGTGCATAGTTTACAGCTTCTGTGTGATTGTCATACAAACCTATGATAGCAAGGTTACATTCTTGGTTTTTGAGTGATTTATACTAGCACATTATAAGCTAGTCCAGATATAAACCGAGAGGAGCGACCATTGTGAGGGGTGTGTAGTATATGTGTATGATGATAAGCATGTTAGGTTTAGTTAGGAAAGTCTTGATTTTTAAAATATGCAATATTGCTTGTCAGTTTGTCAATCTCGATTGTGTAAGTCTATGGGATTGGGTATGATTTGGGGCCTTGAAGAGTAGTTTCGGTAAGGGAATTGAAGGTGGCTTGTTAGCAAAGCGAGTAGTGTTTTGTGATGGTTTGATTAGGGACAATCAAAGGTAAGTGTGGGAATGTGATGAGAGGGTAAATGAATGGTTAATAATAAGCCCATTTGTGTGTTTTTGTGTGTTTGTGTTAATAATATATGATGAATGGGATAACTACGTGAGCTTTGATCGTTTCAGGATAAATGGCTAAGCGGATGGAATTAGAGCCGAAAAGTGTGAAGCGTTGTGTCCAAGTAAAAGAATTGAAGAATTGAAAGTGTTCGAGAGCTTGTGGGAGAGAATTAGATGTTTGAAGGATGTTTATGATGAAGAAGTGAAGATTAGAGTGTGTTTGAATGCAAGGATTTGAAGGAAAAATGCTGTGGAAAAAAGTTGAAGAAACAAGGTGTAAGCTACGCCTTCCATCTGTAGCTTACTGATGAATTACAAGGCAATTTAAGCATTTTCACGTGGGTTAGAATAGTAAGGTACAGGCTGATCTGTAAGGTACTGCTGAATAAAGCAATGCTGATAGATTGACTGAACTGTAAGCTACGGTCCTGATCAGTACCTTACGGCTGGTTGAAGAGCAAATTTAGGAAAGGTTGTTTTTCATTAATAAAAGGATTTTTATCAAACCTAATAGCCTCCTAAGCCCTTATGCACGAAAATACACCATCATTGGGAGACTTTTGAAGCTACAAACACCATTGTTCATCATCATTCATCCATTATTTCGGTTTCCATCAACATGTTCGGTATTATTATTCATACTTTTGAGTTATTTCTTGCTATCATGAGTGGCTAAACATCTTGTAATCACCTCCGGGTGTATGGTTTAATTGTGAAACCTTAACTCTTGTTTGATTTGGTTTATTGATTGTTTTTCATTTAGTTGAAGAATATTTGTGGTTTTTATCATTTAAATGATTCAGTTGTTTTCAATTGCTTATCTTGTTATCATTCACATTCGGTTTTTCTTGCATCGTGAGTAGTTTGATAACTGGGAGGGTAAGTGATACTTGTGGGTTGGTAATTGAATTGTACAGGTTATTATTAAAAACTTGTGTTCGGTTATCACTTGATTTGAACCGTCCAACAAAACTATGTCTATGTAGTATCCAATCATTTAAACAAGAGTAGGGTGGATCATTAACCGGAAGCCTGGAGGGGATTACTTCTTTAATATAATTGTTACAAGTCTTAAATTCGTTTTCTTTAAAGTTCAAAGCAAAAACAAAGCACTTAGGTTTAGGTTAATAGTAACGTTACAAAACTACTCTTTCCACCAATTCCCTGTGGAGACGACTCAACTTCCACATACTACTATTTCCTCATATTTTTGATTGACCCAACGACATCGATCACATCTGTATATAAGTAATGATTATAATTTACACTTTTGTTAGCATAAACCTATCAAATTGGAAGAATATGTAAAAAATATCCATTAACTTAGATGATTATGAAACAGAGCTTAATAACAATTGTTTTAAGAAACATTTGTTTGAAGCAAACTGTTGAATGAACGTCTGTTTAAATCAACAAATGTTTGTAGTAACAACTGTTTTAGAAAGATCTCCTTAACAGACCCACTGCCAATGAACAGACGTTACCAAACATAATTTTTCATGCAATAGATGATTGACTTCTTAATTTGGTGTTTAGTAAATAGACCGTAGCAGTTGGTCTGCTTATGTTTTTTATATTTTGGGGAGTAATTGTCTTAAAAAAAAGATATACTCTTCCCGTGTTTTGACACGAGATTTCACCTAGTAACTATATATAAAGGAAAGTACCCATGATGATATGACATTCATTGAGGTCATTTTCCTCCATTGAGTCTGTCATATGTCATATTGTGAGAATTTAAAAAAAATATTTTTCTCTCTCATATGCATGACACATGCACTTTCCCCCATGATTTTTTAACATTGATAACATTTTTATATTTTTTTGAAAAAAAAATACACTGAATTAACGAGCGTTTTAATATTTTTCCAACGAGTACCATAGTGTTATACAAAAAAAGAAAAAAAATCCGATTTTTTATGTGGTGATTAATGAAATAGATACTTAAAAATAGATACTTAAATTATATATGAGTAGAGAAAATAGTCCGAAGATATGAAAAGTAACTATCCTACAATTATTTTAGTCGATATCAAAGCATTCATATCTCATCCACCATTTTTACCCTATAATTTAACTAAAAATCATACTTTTTAAAATTTATCTCTCATTTTAAAAAAACTTCTCACATCTCATCCACCATTTTTATCTTTATCTTACTCACAAAAACATATTTTATTATATTTCCCGTTTTTATACACACAATAATTTGGTGGAGATGAATAGTAGCTTTTCATATATGAAAAGCTTAGATGATGGATTTTTTAAAATATAAGTGTAGGGTAAAGAAATGGTGGATGGGATGTAATGAGTTTTAGTATTTTTTTTTTTTTTTAAATTTTAAACATAGGGGAATGTTTAATGGTTGGGCTGTGAATACTCTCAGTTAGATCATGTTTTTTTATCTTTAAAATGGATCTTCACTGCTTACCTATTGATTGTTTTATTCAGTGTAAAATGAATAGGTATATCAATCATTAACATATGTTCACTTTAAACATCAGAATCACCTATCATCATCATGACAAATCCTTTGATATCAATTTGTTTTGTTTTTCGGGTTCACATTGCAACTTTAAAGTGTATTGAGAAAATGGCAGTTGTACAGAGACGGGTGTTGATCATTTACAAAAAAAAAAAATCTAAAAAACGACATGTTCCTTTTATAGTATACACATTTTATCACTTCATATAAGATTTGTCTATCTTGATATTTTCCCGGTGATAAACCAGTTTAAAAATAAACAAATAAAAGAGTCATTTTCAAAGCCCACCCGACAATATTCATATTCATATTGGAAAGTATTGATGTGAATTAAGAATTGATCTTGAACACCATATATGATGTCGACTTTCCATCTACCTTTCCATCGACCCACCATCATTCATCCCCCATGCATATTTAATTTAATATTTTTATTTCTTAACTAGATATATCATTACACTTAAATTAATACATACTTTAATGTAAAGAATTATAATAATAGACCTCTATACAATATTAAATTTCTTTTTATTGTTTAAAAAACACCGGTTGTTTTCATGATTTGTGCCGGCTGATGTTTAGTCGTTTTTTATTTAGTATATAAGCATTTATAATTTTAAATGATAACGTTAATTAAAGCCTGCTCGTGTAATTAAAATTACAATTAGTCAATAAATATCGGCTCTACTCGTTTGAACTGCCAATTTCCTCCCCTATTTTTTAAAACTATTTTATTACACCTTTTTTTTTGCAACACTTTAGATTTGAACTCACAGGCTCCTTTTAAAGATGATTTCCTCTTTACCACTCCACCACAAAAGTGAGGGGCTTAGCCTATGTAATCAAAATATTAAGAGAAACATGACTCATGTCAGGTTTATAGGTCTAGGATTTACCGGGTGATTTAGTTAAAAATAAAATAAGAACAACGTAACATAATAAAGAAAGTTACGTACAACTTATTACTTTTTATAATAATATATTGAATATTCAAAGAAAATTACAAATTGCCACTTTTGAATGTTGTTATTCCTCCGATATACAAATATAGAACAAATATAGAGGTAAGATTACATATAAATGGAATTACTATACAAAGCCTACGAAGTAAAGAAAATGAAAAAAACATGCAAGGACATAACTGTAAATATTAGCAACTTAGTAATTATGTAATTACACTAGTTATATAAAAAACACAATTATATAACTAGTGTAATTATATAATTACTCTAGAGTAAAAGGTTGTACTCATTATTTACAAAAATGTCACCGCATAGGTTTTTTTCCTTCATTTCGTGCGTTCTGTATTGTAATTCACTTTGTATTTGATCTTTTGTCAACAAATATATCTTGATAATCATAAAAAAAATAAAAATAAAAACAATTTATTATAATTCTCTTCAAAATTAGTAGAGTACCTATAGTGATATTTTTTAACATTTTTGGATTGCGATCAAGATCATAACTTGTTTCCAATCGAAAAAAGACTGAGAATTTTTTTCATGATTTATTTCCGATAGAGATATTTTTATGTTTTGTAAGTAATGGAGGCGTTCAAAAAAAGTACAAAAGCATTTCAAAAGTAGCTTTATCTGATATTTTCTCGAATTAGGTTATGGGGTGTGTGACACCCGACAAACTCAGGTTAGTAACTTTTGTCAACTAGTAAATCTACCTTAGCAAATCAGACATGCATTACACTTAACTGGGTCAGTTGAGTCGTTATGATGGTTCGAGGAATCATCGGGGGTCGATCCATAACCATGTGTACAAGGATTTGTGATTCGTAGGATCACCGGATTTAACGCACACACGCGAGTCTCGAGTCACGGGGATTGGTGAACGAATGTGAACGTGTTAGCTATCAAGTAATATGTGTTTATAATCATTATATAACTTGTCGGTATATGAATACGTGTTATTATATGTTAAAATAATGTTTAACGCGCCGAAAACCCATTTTTGCTGCAGGGGCGACTCGGGCATAGTCGCCTGCTGTAGGGGGCGACTAGCATGCCTAGTTGCTACCTGCAACACCTAGTCACATGTAATGTCTGAAACGACTAGCAGCAACTATAAATACCATACTTGACTTGTTAAACATCATTTGTGAAACCCTAACTCGCCCCAAACCTCTCTCACACTATCGTTAACCTTTGGAATACGTTTTTGCCCTAAATATACCATTTCCAAGCCTAAAACATCATTTCTAAGCAACATCCAAGATGTGTTATTCATCCTAAGCTTTTATCATTTCATTATTTTGATCCCTAAAGGACCAGATCTGATTTTATAAAGTTTGTGTCTTTAAAAACCTTTGAAAAATAGTTCCAAAACAAGTCTAATCATTTAAATGGGTTTCATATGGAGGAGTCATGCATAAAACAGTTTTTGATGATTAAAACATGGGGATTCTTATGTGTTTGATGTTTTGTTGATATGAATGAGTTATTAGGATGATTATCTTGGGATATGAAGGCTGTTTAATGTGTTTTGATGATAATATGCATTTTGACCCGTTTGAGTGCATTAGGAGGATTTAGGATGTTATAGGATGATTTGATGATTGAATGATGTTAGGGTTTGTGTTAGAATGATGTAGTAGCAATATGATGATGATTGGAACGTGATTATGTGATGAAATCTGATTATTTGCCATTCAGAGTAAGGTTTTCATGCAATGATGTGATGTTTCCATAATATTACTCCATTTTGAGAAATGCTTGCAATTCAGGTGTTTGATTGATGATAAATTGGGGGCTTTCATTTAGGATAAGTTGCTTGATGATTATGGATTGATATTAGGTGTTTTTACATCTTTCGGATCTGATATGGAGGGTTTAACTTGCGAAAAGAGCCGCCCATGCTGCAGGGGGCGACTAGATTATCTATTCGCCTGGGAGAAACCCAGTCGCTCCTCCAAGGGGCAATTTTCTAGTTGCCTGTTTGATACCTAGTCACGTGTTTTGATGCCTAGTCGTGTGTTTTGCTGTTGTAAGTGTATTTTGGGACCCCGAAACATGATTTGACACCTGGGAACATATTGTAAGCCCCGTGGCATGTCTAGAAACCTGGTAACACATGCTATGACTCATATGTGAATTGTATGCTAGACTTAGTGAATTGTTATGTGTGTTAAGTGTGTGTTTACACATGATTGCTTGGTTACTTGTATTTGACTAACACGGGGGATGTCAGGTCACTAATGGGAAGTCGGGTCTTGTCTTGTTTGGTCAGGTTAATGTTCAAACGTGTTTTCAAACGTACTTGGTTATGGTCTGGACATTCAGGGACTAGTTAACCTACGGGTTATTAGTCCGAATACTCATATACATCTTATGATAGGTCGCCGATATTAGGGACTATCACATCATTTCCAGTTTAACTGTTTTCCAAGAACACAACCTAAGGTGAGTTTCACGGCCCCGCTTTCACACACTTTCTCATAGGGGAGAAACATGCTACATAACTTTATACATAAAGATCATGTTATACTATGGTTATCTTTTTGTTTACTATACGACATTTCATCCTATGTCCCGTGGGAACCATGAATGTGCGGGGTAGCACAACGAGGGAAATGTGGATAGATCTATTGGGTGTGACCAGCCCCACCCGTCGGCTGGGAGCCGGGCGGGTGCATATTGTCTCAATATATATACCGTGGATGACGGTGGTACATTCGGGAATACATATCGTAACGCGTCAAGTAATGGTTTGCCAACCGTAGTAGTAGAACAATACTTAGCTTCTAGTGTAACACCCCAACCGATGGCGGAAACATCGAGGTGCCACGTAGTGACGATTGTTCAATAGCTCATGGACTAAAGTGTAAATTTGAATACATTGATTTAATAATTTATTACATTGAAATGAAATACAACGATACTAACTGCCAACTAAATTGAAATACAATGAATCAAAATCTAAATATAAATCCGAAAGCTTAAAGGATGCATCTCAAAACAACCTGAAACATGTACAAAATATTTTGGTCAATACAAAAATTGTATTGGTGAGCATACCCTGTTTAAATAAATATAGTAGAAAAGTGTTTTAGCAATTCATGTGTCGTATACTGTTTGCAATTATGTAATAAGTGGTATCCGGGTCAAATCAACCCTAAGAGAAGAAAGCAGATATATATAGTATGCGCTAGTAGTAATGTAATACATAGCAATGACGAGGACTCTCAACAGAGTCACAAGGGTATAAACCATAGTACTATTCATTGAAATGCCAGGCCGCCCAGCGGTTAATGATTTGACAGGTCATAGATACACAAAATAACACAAGCAAACACACATAAGAATTGCTATTTTAGTAAAAGGAAATATAAACTTGATAGTAAGTACATGAGTCACCCCGAAATGTAAAATAGTAAAAAGGGAAAGATATACTCACAGTCTGCGAAAGCGATCAAAATCCACTTAAGCGGTCGTGAGCCAAGTAATGGGAATTCCGAGGAATTCAACCTATAATGTGTAAGAATACTATTAAGGAAATGTCTAAAAAGTCTAAGGTACTAGGGTCTAAGGCATTAGGGTTTGCTAAGTCGATTTGGGGAATTAGAGTTTTTATGATAAGTCGCGTTAATGTAAAAGTTGTATATCACAAATAATATATGAAAGGTTGTAAATGTGGTTTGAATAATATAATTATTACATATTGAATATTTAGATAAAAAAATATGTTTGAATAATTAAGATAAAATAATTTAGTTAGTTACTTTAACTAAATTAAAATAAATACAATAATCATAAATATATAAATAAATAAATTTTGAGTTACACAATGATTCAACAAAAGATAATAAAGACATTAAACCATATGAGTATTTCTATTTTATAAGAAAAATATTTATAAAATAGATGTTTAAATTATATAAATAAATAAATGTTTTATTATGTCTAATTAAACGTAAATAAAACTAATAATACCATACATGATCCAAAAATACTAGTTTTATAGAAAATGGATGATTTCTGATGTAAACAAATTAGAATAATTTTCCCATAATTTATATAAACTTATTTATATTTAAATCTGATTTAACGAGATTAAATCATATTTAAATGATTAAAATAATAAAATTTAATAAATATAAATGTTTTTCTGAACCAATAATTTTTATATCAGTTCATGATGATGAGAAATAATTACCCAAAAAGTTTGTGATTAAAATTATTAAAATTGAATTTTTAATCAATTAAATATAATTAAAACAAATTAAATCAATAAAAATACAAAAATAAGACATTTTCCAGAAAATAAAAGTGTGGTAATTTTATTTATGGTATCAAGATTCTACTCCTAAATTTTTATAATTTTTGGAGCAAAAATGAATTAGTTATGAATATTTCAAGATATAAGTGTATTTATATATAAATAAGTAAAGAAGAAGAAAAAAAAACAAAGTATAATTCTGGAAAAAAAAATGCCCAGACCCGTAGGTTGTGGGTTTCGAACTCGGGCTATCCACACTCAAAGAAACCATTGAACCACTACACCATAAGTGTTTTTGTTGATTATTCTTAAAACATAATCTATTTAAAGCATATATCTGGTTCATCTTCTTCCCCAAACATTCAAACCCTAAACCTGGAATTTTTCAATAATCTGATTTAGGCAAGATTATCAATCTGTACAAGAGGGCTTTCAAGGAGTAACAAGTAAACAACAAAATGGCAAAAAGAAATCTAACTTACCCATCGATCTGATGCTCGAAAATGTTGAAACAAGACAAAAAAAAACGTTTAATCTGATTCATAGAGTTCCGAATGTGATTAACTTGAAATTGTTGTGGGTTAAGACTCGCGAATAGTTATAGAGAAGGAATATAGATTCAATTTATAACAAACCCATTCGAAACAGGTCGGTTCCTGATTAAAGACAACGGTTACAAATGGGTTTTGATTATCTCGTTCAATGATTGTTTGAAACGCTTAATAACCGACTGAAATGACTTTATTATGGCGGAGAAACAATTTGTAACGTAAAAGGTCCATTAATTTTGATGTCATAGCGTCGCCGGAGTGAATTCCGGTGACCGGAATCCTACTCGCCGGGAATGCGTGGAAGCAGAGAGGAAAGGCTGAATTTTTTTGAAAGTTTGGACAAATGGCAGAAACGGCCCCTTAAGTATCAACTAGGTTAGTTCTATTATAATCTAGTTAATTTTCCCTTTATAAAACTAACCAAGTTAACATACTTAACCTAAAATGTTTTAAAACTTTTTTTAAAACTTGAATTTTTATAAAATCTTTTACGAATACGTTTCAACAAACGTATTTGATTTAAAACTTATACCCGAACCATAATAAATATAAACGATAAATTTTTTTTAATTCGCTATAAAATTTGTTTTGAAAACGACGAAATCATAGGGACTATAATGGAAATAATTGAGGGGTTATTATTGTCAATTAGATGAAAGACGAGGGTGACGGATGTCACATCTAGCTAACGTTCTTATAACATAGTAGTAACGAGATTAATCATTCAAAACTTATTGAAACATTTTATAAAAACCTATGAACTCACCAGCATTATATGTTGACATTTTTGGCATGTTTCTCAGGTCGCTAAGGTAGCAGTATATGGATTAGGCGCACGGGGTCTTGCACGACGTCTAGAGTTTAGTCGCATGTTTTAAAACAGTTTAAGACTATGTTTATACTATGATGGGTTGTAAACTTATTTCAGTTTCCGCTAGTGGTTTTATGCTATAAAATTTTATGGTTTTGGCTTACGTAATTCTAACATATAGTTGTCGTTTATTGTGACCGTCGACTTGGATCCTAGTGTGTCATGCACCTTGCGGTAAAACCCTGCAAGTGGAATTTGAGGGCGTAACAGGGTGTGGTCATTTGTGGAGTGACCATCACCAGCTTCTATCTCACTATTATGTCAACATCATTTTTTCACCATCTATAAGAACATTAAGAGCATTCACATTTGGTCTATCAAATTTCATCCATCAAATTATAATAAAAATCACTATAAATCACTAAGTTTTCTCTCTTCTTTTCACATAAATAATATTTTTTTTTATACTTTTATCATTCTCTTTTCTCTCTCCTCCACTCACAACCACTTTCAAAAATATTAAAATATATATATATATATATATATATATATATGGGTGAATAGTTCCCCCAAATATACAGATGAACAGTAAAATTTTCTCTCTTCTCTACTCACAACCCATCAAACTATTTTTTAAAATATGAAAAGCTCACTCACATAATATGGTAAACCAAATGTGAATGATCTAACATGTGGTGTGGTCACTACTCTTCACTATCCCCATTTTTTTTAATTTCTTCTTCCATTTCATTTAATTAAACAAAAAATTAAACTTTCATTAATAATAAAAAATTACATAACTTAAATGAAAAAAAAAAACAACATAAAAAGCTCACTCCCGCCATCTTGCCGTGATTTTGTCTCTCATCTTTAGCACCACCACTCGCTCTCTAGGTGAAAGTTGATCGATGTCTTTAGTCATGATGTTAAACTCTTCCGCTTCTTGATTTTGACGATCCTACCAAAGGCGCTTCATTTCAATTTGGCCGCTCATCGCTTTTGTTGGTTCCTCATCTTTAGTCATGATGCTAAACTCTTTCGCTTCTTGTTTGCACCTATTGGGAGGCCGAGATAGGTTAACGGAAATCTTTCGGGTTTACAATCGAAAAGGTCATATCTTCTACTTCATTATCCTTAATAGCATTGTATATTTAGAGTATATTAAAAGAATATCTCTTCCCTATAATTAGGCAAATATGTTGTAAATATCTCCTAAAATAGTTGATCTCATTGTAATTATATATCAATACATGATATAGAGGAGGATCAAGGATCCTAAACTTTCATCATATCACGGGTCAAGATCCCTATCTAACCCTCTCCATCGAAATGTCTTTCCTTCCCCCTACGATTTCACAGTCTCCATTTCGCTCCTCCTCTTATTTCCGATTACCATCGACTCCAAGATACAGCTCGTTGTCATCGTCTCTAACACTAAAAGTTTCATCCCTGTTACCCTAGAGATAGAATTAGGCCAATACTCCTCTTGATCTGAACTTTTCAAAATTCACTGCAAAGCTTTCTTGGTACACAATCATCTCTCCACTAGACCTACTATCTCCAAACCCATGGCCGAGTATTCCGACAAATCCGCCGCCCCTACACCCGTTGATGACTGGGAACACCTAGATTCAATGGATCTATGGCATAATTTCTAGTGTTCTTCTCCACGCCATTCTGAAATCGAACTCCACTGCATATGATGCCTAGACTGCCATTGAAAACATATTCCAAGATAATAAGAGTTCTCGTGCTATCCATCTCCTGCACAAGTTCTCCAACACTCGCTTGCAGGATTCTCTAGTGTTTTCGCTTATTGTCAAGAACTGAAGGTATAAGCCGCCAACTAGCCAACATTGATTCTCCCGTGGAAAACGGAAGGTTAGTCTTGCAACTGATTGCTGGTTTAAAACGACCAGTGCGAGGGCATGGCAATTATCATACAACAACAAGAAAGTTTAGGATCATTGATCATTCTCTGTATTGTTTATTGATATATACAATTACAATGAGATCAACTATTTTAGGAGATAATTATAACAGTTTTGCCTAATTATAAGTAAGAGATATTCTCTAAATATGCTTAAATATACAATGCTATTAATCCCCAATCGTAATCTTAAGGTCATAATTAGAGTTTTAAGGTTATGTATCTAATTGATAGAGCATCCACAACCTATCCCTCATTTCATTCCTCATTTTTAAAATTTAAGAAAATTATACAAAAAACCTCACTCCATCCGATCCCCCATCCCCATACCCTCATTATTAAATTTTAGAAAAATCTTTTGAGAACCCCCATATTTAGAGGTTTCTATACCTCCCTCATTTTTTTGATATAAGAGAAAGTTATAATAAAACAAAATAATTGTAGATAATATTATAAATAAAAGAAAAGAAAAAATAATTAAAAAAACTTATATGGGATATGAATAGGGAATGGGATGTGGAGTGTTTTTAGAATGTAATAAATAAATTTAGAAAATAGTTTTTTTTTTTTTTTTTTGGGTAAATTATAGAAATGGGGATTGGGGATGGGATGGGATGTGAATGCTCTTATGATTTGTACTTTCTAAGTTATCATCATTTACGCTATGTTCTAGAATTTCATTTAACAGAGGAAGAGAAAGGAATTGGAAGGAATGGAGGAAAAAATGTTTTCCAAAGTTTTTGCATAGAGAGAAAGGAAGGAAAGAGGAGGGAAAATAGTGGGGTTTTAACGCATAAGTCCATCTTTTCAATTTGTAAGGAACACGAGAGAAAGGAAGGGGAGGAAGATGAAAGAAGGGATTCGTTTCTCTTCCCCCCCCCCCCCCCCCCCTAATTCAAACTTTGGAACAAAGCGTTAGGGTCTATGCGGAACTCGAAGCGTTAGGTTGTTTAGCGATTTAATTTTAAAGAAGTAAAATCCCTTGGTATCAAATTCTGTTATAACTGTCTTTGTGGAACTCGAAGAGTTCATGGCATGTCATGTTACTCTTTGAAACATTTTTCTATACAATGATACATCAACCCCTCTTATTCCTCTTAACCACTTGCATATAAGGGTGGTCGGAGTGCATCCCGATGAAGACGTCACGAGTACCCCCACCACATCAACTACTCGACCATTGCTACCTGACGGGTACCTGTAACACACACAAAACACGCATATCTCTCTGCAACACCCCTCTTCTACAATGCACACCCACTACCCGCCTTTGCTTGTACCACCCGAGAATCATACCCGCTACCCCTACTCAAAGAGGCGGCGACTGTGAGTCTGTGAGCCGCACGGGTAGGGGATACCCGATTCCACGCTGCCCTCCCTAAAATGCACGCATGCTACAAGTGCTAGAACACTCTATTTAAGTGGCCTCACTAACAAAAATGCACAAGTCAAAAGTGAGTGTTCGAAACAGTGAGACGACACTGAAATGATGTCAATCCTTTTTTTTAAAGATCACCAAGGTTTTCGGGGTGCTAACCAACATGAACTAGTGACATGAAAGTTAAGAACATGATGATCGACCTCATAAAAAATTTAATAGTTTGGAGGTTTGTTTTATGATTTTTTTAATGGCTGATATATTATTTTGAATACATAAAGGTTATTCTTAGGGCATGTGTAGTGAAGGACGTTATAGGGCGTTATGAGAATTAAAATATTATAAAGTAATAGTTTTCATCGTACTGTGCTCTCCAAAGAGCAACTCTTCTCAAAATCTCACTCAAAAGAAAGGGCGTTATGGGGTGTTATAGGAAAAGAGAGTGTAGTGGGAAGGGGCGTTATGGGGTTTTATAAATGATTGGGTAATCATTGTGTTATTATTATTATTATTATTGGGACACAAAGACCCACACACTCCTTCTAATTCCAACACCAACATCTTCTTCATCTTCTCTTCATCTTCTCACCTACCCCTTCCATCCATCCATCCATCCACAAGTTTACCATATCTATACACAGAATAAATATTCTATATCTATACACAGACACACACACACGCATATATATATATATATACATACACAGAGAGAGAGAGAGGCAGGACAAGGAGGAGATCAAGGCGGCGACACCTTCTTCTTCTTCTCTTCTTCTTTCTTCTTCTTCTTCTTCTTCTTCTTCTTCTTCTTCTTCTTCTTCCTCTTCCTCCTCCTCTTCCTCCTCCTCCTCTTCCTCCTCCTCCTCCTCCTCTTCCTCCTCTTCTTCCTCTTCTCGCACACACACCCAGATCAATAATAATAATTATAATAATAATAATCAGTTCAAGGGCAACGCCTGTTATGTTCATCATGCTCAAAGGGGCAGCGCCCCCATAGCGTCCGGGGGGAGGTGTTCCCCGGCGCTATGGGGCCCAAAACGCCACCCATAACGCTCGACTAGACATTCTCTTATGGATTATGAAATATGACACAATGAGACACAAAGTATAACATAATGGCGAAAAATATAACACATTGCTAAAGAAAAAAAAGACACAATGAGGAAAATAAGAAAAATACACAATGCTACATAAAAGACACAATGATACAACGTAAATTCTAAAAACTACAAGCTAAACATAAAAAAAACGAAAACCTAAAAACTAAAATCGCAGGGTTCGATTAAATGGTTCCAATCCCGCTTGAATGAGTTCAATCGAGGTCCGTATGTTATCCTTCCTATGACTTTCTATTTTTCTTTCACTGTGTATTTGATCTTAGCTTTATTTTTATATTCTTATATTTACTTATTTATCTATTAACATTCACTAAATATCACATTAAGATCTAGTTTATATAAAAAGACTTTTTTCTTAATAATATATACATCAAATAAAATAAAATAAAAACCTTCAAAATGGTGAATATCATTTAGAAAGCTATTACATATGTGAATTGGTAGTACACATCCGATTCCAATACAAAGAAGAAAAAGGGGAAATAAGATGTGGACTGTGGGGTGTTTTCTTCTTGCATTTGGTGGGAGTGTGGGGTAAGTGGTGATGTAGATACTTAACATGTCTTTTGACTATAGGAAGTTTTGCTTTATATTTTTCACATTTTTAGTAATCATAAACATGTTATTTCATATATTTTTTTAGTAAACTGTCAAAATGGTCCCTGATGTTTGCTCAAAAATGCTTGTTTAGACACCAAATTTGTTTTTTATCACCGGGACCCTTGACGTTTCAAAAGGTGTCATTTTGGACACTTTTTAACGTCTCAGTTAACTCTGAGGGGCAATTTCGTCATTTATGTCCTCAAGGGCCAAAATGGCAGTCAATGGAAAGTTATAAAAAAATAAAATTTAGACCCTTTCCCTCCTCTGTTTTCCTATAAGAAAAACCGGCCAACTCCGGTACGTTTCCGGCTAGAATAAAACCCGGATTTTTATGCTTTTTATGATCTGATTTCGAGTCCTATACGTTTTTCAGATACCGAAAGGTAGAGTCTATGGTTCCAAAAAGAAAACGTATTCGTTTTTCAGATACCGAGATTTTTTGATCGATCCATAAGACAGCTGCATATTTTTTATCAAATACTTATTCATGCATAAGATCAAATTCAAGGCTTCCTGATTCCAGAAAACCACTGAGCTCCGAATCAAAGTTTTCTTATTGCTAACAAATGGATATTAATCTAATATCCAAATTCAATTATCAGTCTGAAACAAACAATTCTAATCAATTTTAACTGTTAAAAGTAACCGGCACGTAATTCTTATTCAAAATAGAGTATATTCATGATACAACTTATACCGCTATTTTAGGACAAAAATCCAAAATATCATTCTGTATCATTGATTACGAGAAGCCGGATATGAATCTCCTTCATCCAAATATTGAGAAAAGCAGATTAGGAAATGATATGCAAATAAAAATTAGCATGCCATGATTATTATAAAAAATGAATAGTGCTGATTAAGAAGCTTAACTTTCAATCTAAATAACAGAAATAAAAGGCCAAACTTGATGCTTCCTGAGTCCAAAATAATACTTAGCACCAAATTGTTATTTTTTTCTGATTGTTAATTTAGCCAAACATATTCTCAGTTTCGCATCAATTTTGAATATATTATTATTCAAAATGGAGTATATTGACGATGAATATTGTAAATCTGCATATTATTTACCTCACTAGTTCCGAAAAAAAACGAACACGTTTTCTTTTCGGAACCATAGACCCAATAAATGTACTTCATTGTATGATTTGGGAATTAGGGTTTTGTTGAGGAGAGGTGGAAGATACTGAGTTGGAATCGTTGTCTGTGAAGAAGGAGTAAATATGATTTTTTTTTAACGTTAAGACATAAAATGACGAAATTGCCCCTGGGAGTTAACTGAGTTTCTAACTGAGACGTTAAAAAGTTTCCAAAATGGCACTTTTTGAAACATCAGGGCTCCCAATGATAAAAATCAGGTTTGATGTCTAAACAAGCATTTTTTTAGCAAACCTCAGAGACCATTTTGACAGTTTACTCTATTTTTTAAAAGTTAATATAACTTCGATGTAAAGGTATTTTATAGTTGAATGTGGCAAATAAAACATACATTTATTCTATATTTGTAAAATTTACTAAACTTGCTTATTCTAGAATCATTCGCTCATGAACACAAATATATATAAACTGGTTTATCTCTCGGGAGCTTCCTGAGTAGACAGGGAGTTTCTTGAGATAGACAAGTCTAATATAAAGTTATAAAATGTATATACCAAAAAAGGAATAGGCCTTTTTTTTCATTTTTTTTGAAAGGGCTAAAAAATCGATAACTCATAAAACTTACTTTTAATTCAACGTCTACACCTCTTGCTCGAGTGAAGTTTTTGTACAAGTTTGTCACTTCCTCAAAACACTCTAAGGGTATGTTTGGCAAAACGGACTGGTAGCTGTAGCTTTCTAAATATATTTTGTTGTTTGGCAGAGTACTTGGAGCTTTTAATAAAAATGTATAAAATGACCAATATGGAAATAACTTAAAGCTTGTATGCATGTTTTTTTTTTATGGTAGAATGGGTATTTGTGTCATTTTAGTCATTAAAAGCTTGTAGCAAGTAGGAGTTTTTACTTAGAGGGTATTTGGAATTGCGTTTTGAATTTGATTTTTAGATTATTGCATTTTGAAAACGCAGATAATCAGTTTTTAGTGTTTGGGATTGCGTTTTGAAAACGCAGATAATCAGTTTTTTAGGCTACCAAAACACAATAATCTATAACCAACTCCACCTCTACTTTTCCAAAACGCATAATCTATTTTGAATAATCAATCCCAAAACCCCCTTAAACGCTAGTTGTTCCAAATTCATGTTGTCGCCTACAAGGTTACCTATCCCCAATGGAAAGAACTTGATGCTCTTGTCCTACAGTGTATTCTCAGCACTGTTTCGGACAAGATTTTTCCCCGAGTTCTGCCCAATACAACCTCGGCTAGAGAAGCCTGGGTGAAACTTATGAAGATCTATCTCGGTAATAAGAAAGCCCGAGTGGCTGCCTTGGAAACCCGCTTCTGCAACATGAATTTGTCCTCCTGTTCTTCCTTGGACGACTACTGCACTCAACTCCAAAACCTTGCCTCTCAACTTGCGGATGTGGATCACCCGGTTTCCGATTTACGTCTTGTAACACCTCGGTTTGAGCCTCAGAAATTTTCGAGACTATATTGTGGTGACCAAGAAAAACATGTATTTGTTAAAACGAAACAAAAACATAATAATATATATGTATGATTATTTTGACGAGATTAAAATAATATTACTCGAGTGGACAATACGAGACCGAGCCGATATGCTTTAACGAACCCAACTCTTGACTAGTCAATACCCGGGACACATGTCCCCTCATCAAATGGACACATGTACCTTCCCTTTTGTGGACACCTCAACAACAAAACATCAAATAGTTTTGTTAAAAGCACGGGCACTGGCTTTCACCTTTTACCAAACCGAACCTACATCTTACCCAATGTCCTTTATAGCCCTCAAATTATTAGAAATCTTATTTATGTACGACGTTTTACTCGTGATAACAATGTGTCCATTGAATTTGACCCATTTGGTTTTTCTTTGAAGGACCTCTTCACTAAACGGACTCTTTCAAGATACAACAGTACCGGGGACCTATATCCATTCACTCCACCAGAACTGCCTCCGTAAGCATGATTAATTTCAACTCCTTCACTACCTTGGCATGAGTGTCTCGGCCACCACGGGAATCAAGTTTTAAATTTGTTACGTCGTACTTTTAATTTTTCATGTAATAAAGACAATTTGTCTCGGCCACCACGGGAATCAAGTTTTAAATTTGTTACGTCGTACTCGTGATAACAAACCTTTTTCAGTTTCCAATTCTTTCACATTTGCATCCTTTGACATCATCCACTATGACTTTTGGACATCCCCTATCACGAGCAAAACAGGTTACAAATACTACATGGTGCTCGTTGACAACTTCTCACACTTTGTGTGGGCCCATTTGAATTTGAATCCGGCCTTTCCCACTTCGTTAAATTCCATAAATTAGTTATTTCATAGTTTCAACGTAAGATAAAAACCTTTCAATGTGACCTTGGGGGCGAATTTGATAGTCACGCCTTCAAACGATTTGCCAATCATCATGGCTTGCTATTTCGCTTTTCTTGCCCCCCAAACATCATCCAAAAACGGATGGGCCGAGTGCATAGTTCATCGTCTCAACAACATCATCCATGCTCTCCTAATCCACGCAAACCTACCACCCATATTTTGGGTAGAAGCCCTTCACACAACATCCTACCCACTAAACAACTGAACTTTTACACCCCTACCTTCGCCCTTTACCTGTGTCACCCCAACTACGAACATCTACGCGTTTTCGGGTGTGCCTGCTAGCCAAACATATCTACCACCCAACCACATAAGCTTCACCCTCGGGCCATCCGATGCATTTTCCTAGGGTATCCGACGGACTTCCGAGGGAACCGATGCTTTGACCCTACAACTGGAAAGGTCCATATTTCACGTCATGTAACGTTTGACGATAATACTTTTCCTTATACCATCCCATAACTGGCTATCGTTTTCTGGATGAATCACCTCCTCCGGGTTTTTCCTTCATCCATCCTCCACCCACACGACCATCCCATACCACCCCTCACCCCATCACATACAGTAGACGCCATATACCTCCGGCTTCTTCAATCGTACCACCTCCCATGCTCTCGGCCCCCACCCAAACACCTAACTCCATTACACCTTAATCTTCTACACAACCCACGACATCCCAAAACACTGCCCCACAGCCCACGGATACACGGAAACCCACGGCTCACAACCAATCCGACCCACCACCCACTAACAAACACCCCATGACCACCTTATCCAAATCCCGTTCCACATCCATCCATCTCACCCCCAATACTATCTTACTAGTCCCCAAAACATATACCTAAGGCCTTTGATGACTTTAATTGGTTGAGTGCCCAGAGGACCGAATTCACTGCTTTACAGGATAATGACTCATGGGAATTAGTTCCCAGACCGATAGACTGCCCTATTATACGTTGCATGTGGCTTTTTCGACATAAGTTTCGGTCTGACGGTTCTTTGGAACGCTATAAGGCCCGTTTGGTTATCAACGGGAACTCTCGGACTGTTCATGTAGATTGTGACGACACATTTAGTCCCGTTGTTAAATAGGCTACTATCAGGACTGTTTTATCTTTGGCCGTCACCCGGTCCTGGCCGATTCATCAACTAGATGTCAAAAACGCTTTCTTACATGGACATCTTAATGAGACAGTTTACATGCACCAGTCTCGAGGTTTCGTTGACAAACGGTATCCTAAGTTTATGTGTTGACTTAAAAAGTCTTTATACGGTCTCAAACAGGCGCCACGAGCTTGGTATACTCGGTTTGCCACTTTTATAACATCTCAGGGGTTCACTAGCAGTTCCTGCGACCACTCTTTATTTATGTATAAGCGGGATCCTGCTAATATTGCTTATTTTTTGCTGTATGTGGATGATATTGTGTTAACTGCTTCTAATGACCGTTTGATTCATGATATTATTCGTACACTCTCACGAGAGTTTGCAATGACTGACTTGGGTCGTCTTCATCAATTTCTGGGTATCAAAGTTGATCAACTTTTTACAGGTCTGTTTTTATCACAACATCAGTATGCTAAGGAAATCATTGCTCGTGCTAACATGACTACTTGCAAACCATGTAACGCGCATGTGGATCTATCATCCAAGTTAAGCGATTCTGATGGTCCTCTTGTTTCGGATCCTAGCTACATTGTATTTGTACCGCAGTCTTGCGGGAGCTTTACAGTATCTGACATTCACTCGTCCAGATATATCTTATGCCATGCAACAGGTTTGCTTGTTCATACATGACCCACGACAACCACATTACGCTTTCATGAAGCGGATTTTAAGTTACATACATGGACTCTTGACTATGGTATTTGCATAGTTAAGTCACATTCTCATGATTTAGTTGCTTACTCAGATGCTGATTGGGGCGGCTGTCCAGATTCCAGACGGTCCACAATTGGGTACTGTGTGTTTTTTGGTGATAATCTATTGTCTTTGTCTTCTAAGCGGCAACTTACTGTTTCTCGTTCAAGTGCTGAAGTTGAGTACCGGGGAGTTGCTAATGCAGTTGCTGAAGCGACTTGGTTGCACAACTTATTATTAGAACTACATACCCCTTCGCATCGGGCCTCCATCGTTTACTGTGATAACGTGTCCGCTATCTACCTTTCACATAATCCAGTGCAACATCAACGTATGAAGCATGTAGAGATTGACATTCACTTCGTTCGTGAGAAAGTTCGAATAGGCCACATTTGGGTATTACATGTTCCTTCGGCTCTTCAGTATGCGGATATCTTTACAAAGGTCTCTCGGCAACTGTTTCAGTCTTTCAAATCCAGTTTGAGCGTTGGACCTTCCCCCGTTCAAACTGCGGGGGAGTGTTATCCGATATTATTTATATTGTTATTATTTAGATGACTATTGTATTTATGGTAGAGATAGCAATTATAATTATCATAATTTATAGTTTTCTTATTTATAGCGTATGGTTTGATCAGGAGCGGACCTAGCATTATGCTAGGAGCCGCGCCCGCTGCCCCTCGGGTTTGTGCGCGTAGTGGAAAAAAACTATTTTTTATAATTTTTCAAAAATGTTACTACTAAAATAAAATTTACGTTTCCACTAGAAATTAATATACGTTACTACTAAATGAAATTATACGTTAGTAACATTACCACGTTACGTTACACGAAAAAATATTTATCGAACTCGACTAATAATAACCCAAAAAAATAACTAATCTAATTAATTTATAATACAATTAAATAACTAAACAAGCCCACACATTAACCCTGATCAAACCCTTTAACCCAAGTCCAAAACAAAAAGCCCACCCCAACCCATAATGATAATGATATGCAAACGGATGATGATGTTGCTACAACTACACTTGTTAGATGATATTTTAGGCCTCACAAATGCTCTGTCAAAACATCTTCAAAAAAAGAGTCAAGATTTATTAGAAGCGACTAAATTGATAAACGGAACAAAGCGAGCATTGAATAATTTAAGACAAAACGGGTTTGATCAAATGTTGGCAAAGATGACATCTTTTTGTGAAAAAAATAAGATTGAGATGGTAGAAATGTCGGAAAGTTATGGTAATCAAAGAAACCGAAAGAATGATGTTACTAACCGACATCATTTTGAAGTTGAAGTTGTTAATACGGTTTTGGATTTGCAAATTCAAGAACTTGGAAATCGATTCAATGAGGTATCAACTACTTTGATAGAAAATATGTCAAGTTTAAATCCTTGTGATTCGTTTTCTATGTTTGACATACCTAAGATTATAGCATTTTTTGAGATGTATCCGAATGATTTTAGTGAAGAGGATAGAGGTGTCTTTCGGATGATCTTACAGTGTTTTATCACACATTAAAGAAGGATGATAAATTTGCAAAACTAAATGGAATGTATGACCTTGCTCGTGTAATGGTGGAAACCGGAAAACATAAAACTTTTCCTTTGGTTTATCGGGAATTGAAGTTAGCATTGGTTTTGCCGGTTGCAACCGCAACCGTTGAGAGGTGTTTTTCTAAGATGAAGCTTATCAAGATGGATTTACACAATAGAATGGGTAAGGACTATTTGAACAATGCTTTGATTTGTGCGGTTGAAAGAGACACTTTTGATAAAGTAAAAGAAGATGACGTAATGACTCGGTTTCAAGCTTTCAAAAACCGAATGAGTGAAATCTATTATGTATGTGTGTAACTTTATCTATTATCATGTTGTTATTTTTATTTTCTTTACATTGTATGAAACTAAGGCAAAAAAAAATTTAACGTTAGTACTCAAATTTATTTCTAAATCTGTGATTCACTGGGTTTGATTGTATCTTCCCTGTACTAAGGGGCTATCACCTATTCTTTTAAAACCAACCAATCCAGCCGACCCACTTATCATGATTGGTTTAGCTTGTCATTCCTCAATTTTTTTCTTTGAAATTGAATGAATAAAATCGTGAATATTTATGGCATCCGGAGATGTCTATATTTAGGTAATTTATTTGAAAAAGTTGATACCACTAAAACAAGGTATTTTCTAATATTTTGTATTTCATAATGTTTCGATTACGTCTTTCATTATAGGGTCATATTCTTAAAATAATGCCTTGGCATAATTAATTGGAATATATATTGTTTCTCAAAACTAAAGTAAGGGGCTGTTTGGTAGCCTCTTAATGAGGCTCTTAACCATTCAGCGCTGAATGATTCAGCATTAAGTGTGTTTGTTTCAGCTTCTGAATGAAATGGTTAAGTCTGAATCATTAAGATTTAGGATGTTGCTGAACCATTAAGCGCTGAACCATTAAGCACTGAACTAAGCTGAACCTTAATAAGGCTCCCCTACCAACGTGGGACAAGAAAACTAACCATTAAGGTGTCCAACTTAATGATTCAGCGCTTAACCATTCAGACTTCTTAATCATTCAGACCTCTTAATAATTCAGCACTTAATCAACCAAACAGCCCCTAAGTTATGTATAGCTCAGTTTTGAAATTTTTTAAGTCACATTTTATATTAATAAAATAATAGTATTTTTTTTTTGAACGGCAAATTTCAACTCCTTATGGGACTTGAACCCATGACCTCTCCCTTAAGTGTTTCTAAAAGCTTTTGTTTCTACTTGGGCCACCAACCCAAATGACAATAAAATAATAGTATATCCTTGCAAACCTTTCTAACAAACATTCATGGAAGGTTTGTATTTTTATGTTGGGTCCAATTGGAGAGAGGAGCAGCCAAATACCCATACTTCCTGTTTTCACCTTCTCCCACTCCATGGTCAGCTTCACATGTACATCAGGTCAAATCATTAATAAAATAAGGGAAAATCACTAAAATAGTACGTTTACCAACCTTTTACGAAAATCGTCCCCTCCTGTTTCTTTTGAGAGACGGTAAAGAGACGGGTCACGGTTACCAGCATGTCTGAGGCGTCTCCTGAGAGGCTTCCCATATAAACCAATACAAAACCGATACCTCATCACTCTCTCTCTCTCTCTCCTTTCTCCTCACTCTCTCTCCCTTTCTCTCTCCTCTCTCTATCTCTCTCTCAAACATCTTTCAAATGCCGGCGTTTAAATCATACATAATTTCTAAAAAAAAGAAAATGCAAACAGAAAAAAGGTTTAATATATAAAGATAAGACCAGCTGTACTGTGGCGCTATTGAGCGTGAAAAGCAAATATAACGCCCTCCACATCATTACGGAGGGGCATTATGGGGCAAAAAAACTCCTCCAACGTTACTACTATAACGCCACAACCCAAATGAACCAACCAATCAATTGTTGCCACGTGTATTGTTTGGGTTTTATCAGTTTTTTTTATATAAATAGCGCCCCTTTTTCTTCCCCCACTACACCCCATTTTGAATTAACACCCCATGCTGAGTCAGCTGCCACGTGAACCAATCACAGAGGGGGCGTTATAAATAACTCCCTCCACTACACATGGTCTAATAATAAAAAAACAATACCCATTCTAAGAGCTGAAAGCTCAACTTCATTATGCTGCTGCATAATAATAATAATCCAAGCTCCTTCTTCTTCAATTCGTACCATTTTCCACTCCACCCCCTGCCTTCGTCTTCAATTCGTCACGAACCAGGTATCAATGAACCCGATTGATGTTTTCCACTCCCTTCCGATTCTCCTCAGATCTGGCTTTGTATTCCACTCCCACACCACAAAACGACGTCGTATCATTATACAAGATCTCCGTCACCTTCAATCTTCAACAAGATCTCCGGTTGGCGGTTGCCAGGGGAGTGGAAACTGGTACAAGGAGTCGTCACCAGAAACGTCTCTAAGACGTCACCAGATACGTCTCTGAGACGTCACCGGACACGACTTCGGAGACGGCCTAGAAATCTTGGGATCAACAACGACACGTGGCGGTCTTTAATTGTTTCAAAATCTTGATCTTGATAAGCAAATAAAAGTTAAAAGGAGTTACATAGCTGCGTCCAACAGATTTGCTTGTCTTTGTGTGGGTTGAGGGGAAGCATGCTTATGTTAACTTGACAGGTGTATATCCTCTAGTCAGGTTGAGGGATAGTGGGTTTGTAACAGGGCAAGCGGTGTAGAAAGCAGGGGCGAAGAAGGTAGAAAAGCATGCTAAAGCCTGCGAGGAGAACCAACATGTTTTCGTACCCTTGGCTTTTGATTGATATCTTTGGTTCATTGGCATCGGAGGCTACCCGTTTCCTGACCAGGTGGACAAGGTTACGTTTCTAGTATATTAGGGTTTACCATTCAAAAAAAGGTGGCGACGCAGCTTATTGCCCGCCTTCCCGCTATCTTGATGTAATTTTTTCTGTGGAATCCAAAATATTTTAAAAACTTGATCTTCAACCGAGACCATGTCTTTATTAATTTCATCCTAAGAATATGTAGAGGTTTCCTTTCACAAACTTTATGGTTATAAGAAATACAAGTATCAATCTTTTTGTGGATGTAGAGTTCACGATAACACAAAATCAATAATTCTTTCGATACCAATAAGAATTACAAGTGAGGCGTGAGTAGACGGGTAACAAGCTGCGCCGCAACCCTTTTGAATAGTAAAGTCTACTCTATTAAATATAAAGCTTGTGTCCTTTGCTGCAGGAGAGTTACTCTGCACCACCTTTTACACTCGATCTAAAAACCTAATTGCTTCGGGAGCAAGGCCCCCAAATGTGTAAAAACGAAGGACACAAAGACGTGTTGGTTTTCAAGATAAGCAGCTTCATGTTTGTCCACTTTCTTAAATTCAGCTTTTAAGACTGCCTGCCCTGCCACAAACCCCGAATCCCGAAGTCCCACCAAAGGAGACACCCCTGTGAGATCAACGCACGCGTGTTTGCCATGCGCCCACCCGAACACAAGGACATCCGCTGGCCTTAGGGTGGACAGCCTCTCAAGTGGATCCGTCAAAAAATTAACTAGGGTTTCTTTTCTAGCTAAAATCCCTGCTCTTCGTAAGACGTCCCATAAGACATCCCTGACCAGGTCATGTCTGTATTTAAATCGTAGCAGCTTCTTACAGTGAAGGGCATGCTCCCCAAATTTATCTAAACATGCCTTTTTACAAACTAGACACGACTCATCAACTGGGAACATGGGAATCATAAGTCTATACTTAAGGATAGCCCGATATTCAACAGCCCACATGTGTTGCCCAAGCCCATCGATAGGGAGGACAGTCAAGAAATCTTGGGCATGCGCTCCTTTAAGGCATTCAAACACAGTTTTCTGGCGCGGGGACATGGCAAACTTTTCTCTCATGGTCTGAAGGGTTTTGCCGGTAAAAGCACTCGCCAAAATGTTTTGATGTTTTTTGGGGGCTGTGTCCTTATCCATAAACCCACCCAAATCAAAGTTCGGGAGAGAGTTGCGAATGTTGTCCAAGGAAAGCTCATAATCCAAGTCCATCCCCACCAACTCGCTATTCCATAAGATGTGGTATTGAAGGTTCCAGGACAGCACCCGAGAGGCCACATAAGCATAGGCAGACACGTCCTCCACCGAACAAAGACCAAGCCCTCCCAACCGAATCGGCAAAGACTCCAGCCGCCATTGAAAATCCCCAAAGAACGCCCCTCCACAAACCACAATATCTTCCACCGCTTCACGAAGGCCTTTGTCAAATATGGATACGTCATCATTGGCCATGGGCGGTGGACATGTCCGAAGGCCAAACAGCAGTTTGGCAACGCCCATACATGAACGAAGCAACAAAAGTTCACTTTGGAGGTCCCTCAACTTCTGCAGAGAGAGCATTAGTTTTGTTGCCTTCCTAGCCCTTTGAACAACCAAAGAGCTAATATACCCCTCATCCCGACGAACGGTCCCTCCTAGGAGCTTAACACCTCCCTCTGGTCTCCCTATCTCGCTAGGAAATAAACCAGGCTTTTCTTTCGCTTCGTTGCACGATGGCCAAAAAATCTCAGATTTCTTAATATTAAGCGTAAGACTCAAATTCGGTCCCTCAGCTCGGATGACACCAAAAGCCTTAAACACTTCCTTAGCCTCTCCATTAATCATACCATCATCCAGGTACCAAACATGAAATGGGAAGGAACAACACTCCTCCAGCCGAAGAACCAATGGGTGCAAGACAAGCGCGAAAAGAGGTAGCCCTAATGGGTCTCCCTGGTGGACCCCGGTGGATGCCCCCATACAAGTATCACCTACATAAAGCCTAGCAGGTTGGGCATAAAGAAACTGAACCCAAGGGTAGATAGATGGGCAGCGAACGCTCACCTCCCGCAGGAGAATCGTCCTGTTAACCAGGTTGAAGGCATTCGAAAAGTCGACCGTGAGCATGACCATGGATCCTTTATCGTGGAACGCATTCAGAAACCTGTTCGCGATGTGAAGAATGGCCTCAGCCCCATTGGGAACCCCAACCCCAAATTGATGATCACCCAAGTATGTCACCATCTCTTTCCCAACTTTACGCATAGTGACTTTAGAGACTAACCTTCACCAAATGCCTCCAACCGCGATAGGCCTAATCCCATTATCAGGCTTAAGCAACGGAGTCAGGGGCAGATGCAATAAACTCGGCCAGGACCTTAGGGCAAAGCCCCCCATCCAGATGTTAACCACGTCGGAGATAGCCAAGAACATATCAGAGGGCGGCGAGGACCCCCACCCACAAAGTGCATCCAAGATATGTTGAGCTCTAAGGCCTTCCTTCCCGCACGAAGTCCTTTAGGAAAGGATTTAATGTTCCGTAACACAGTCCGCATCGACATGAAAGGCACCCTCAGAGGGTAAGACATTAGGAAATGCTAGGGGATCGGTGACGGGGTGTTTATCAATCAGGGCCTTCAAGGTGGAATCCCCAAATGGAGCAACCCCAGATGAACATAGAACCTTAAATGCGGCTGTGAAATGGCCATCAACGACCTTCCGGGGACATTGCTTGACATTGTCCCCGTTATCAGAGGCAAGCTGGGTGTTGGGCCTCCTAATTAACCCTTTAGCAGATTGCGTTAGGAGCGGGAGGGCAAGCTCCTCAACCCCATTCCCGTCTTTCCAAATAGCTAAAGCCCTCATAATACTGCTACACTATAATGATTTGTTGTTCCCAGACTGCCGTTCTTGCATAGAGGATGGCCGTATCACATGCAGAGTGCAACGAGGCAATAACAACAGCTTAACCCAAGACTCAACAGACCAAGGGGCGGCCACAACTCTACGCAAGGTCCCAGCTAACGCTTGGGTAAACGCCATTCGACAAGAGGATGGATTGCTTTTAACATTCGCTAACGTTAAAGCGAAAAGTTGTTCTAAAAGGCCAATATCAACAGTCAACCTCCCACCAGGCTCAGGATTAGGAATATTTTGCGATACCTGTGGGCAGGGCTTGGGGATCTCCAAAATAAAATCATCGACACTGTTGGAAGTATGGGAGAACTTCGTGACTCTGTCTTCGTGGTGACACCCCCTGCTGAGAGCATGCAGGGACATGCACTGCGCACACAACCACTGATCAATACTCCGCAAGTCTTCCCCAACCTCTCCAAAGAGGCTTAGGTCCTCAGAAATTGCATCCCGCAAAACGTCCCTACCGTCATCCCACCTTATATGGTCGCGTTTAAGGTGAGCAAGCAACCGGGAGCTGCTTGATATACCGAATTTGCAAGAGTGAAAAAATTTAAAAGGGTACGGGTGTGGTGCATCAGCAATGCAAGGTCTGAACACCAAATTAGAACGCCGACGCTGCCTAGAGGAAGGCATGGGTTTAGCTGCGGGAGGCTAAATGAAACGTGAAAATACTTGAGACTTCCTGAAATATAATACTTTGAGACGTGCTGAAATATTTTTTCCCTTATGAAACATTTTTTAAATACATTTACACACTGATCGCCCTCACTGTCTTCCAATTGTTAAAGATCATAATTTTGAACATTTGATTTTGATGCTTTAGAACTTAAAAGCTAAAGCATGAATACTTATACTTATCATTATCATTGTACACTACAAGGATATGGACCTTTAATTGCGAAGCGGGGACTGTCGCCGCTAATGCTCTCGTCGGCAAAAAATCGTCGCTAATAACACGTAGTCTGGGCTTTACCTTTAGCGGAGACTTGTCGCCGCTAAAAGTCTTTTTTTTTTTTTTTTGCTTTCCTATTCAGCTTCAATACCCTTTTGTCCACAAACGCACAATCAATCAAAATAACAAGAAAACTAATTAAGCAAACATACCAACATTTGCATATATTTATATACATTATACGCCTTAAAACATTCGTCTAAACATACCAACAAAACTAAGCAAAAATACCAAGATTTACAATCAAGCATAAACATTATAAATTGTACCATTCTTACAAAAACGCCTAGACATCTTCGTCTTCATCATCGTCGCCACTATTGCCGCTACCGCCTTGATTTCCAAAGTTTGCAAGACTTTGTGACTGGTATAATTGACTAAACATTTGGAATATTTGTGCTTGGAGTTGAGGATTAGTCATCATCGCATTAAATTGTTCCTAGATATATATATATATATATATATATATATATATATATATATATATATATAGGAAAAAGATCAAATAGGAACCAAGAGCCTAGTTAGGAACTTAGGAACCAATCTGAGCCATTCATCTTTGATCTTGATCTAGGGGGTAGTTATGTAATTAGACAATTAAATATTATATTTTAATTTAATTAAAAGTTTTATATATGGTAGTTAATTATCTTTCTGCAATTAATATGCAAGTTTTTTTTTTGACTTTCCTTAAATCTCTCAACCTATTATCATCTCTAATCCCAAATAAAAAAAACAAGTTCGATTGAATTCGATTGAATCGAAATAACTTCCAGTCAAATTCAGAAGATTTAAATTGATTGAATTGAAAAAACTTTCGATTTAAAAGAATCTAAAATAGGCCAACGATTCAAATTTCCAAGTTATGGATAATAATTCTATACATGAAAACATTGAATCACAATCTCATGTGATAGAAGATCATGAAACACAATCACAAGCTTTGTTTCTAAATAGTGTTGAAAATCAAGGTATTTATGTATTGTTTTTTTTTAATTGTTTTTCATGCGAGAATCACGTTTTTTTGTGATTTCTATTTGGATTAGCCTTATAGTGTGGTTTATTATTGATTTGCAAAATAGTTGTTTTGTATTCTGTAAGTCATATTTTACGCACAGAATTGGAATGAGTAAAGAGTTATACACTGGTGTATCATATATAGTTATTGGGATTGTACAGATACAATAAGATTTGTTCTTAGTTTCTTAGTTGTTATACACCAGTGTATAACAACAAATCTATTAATTATTATACACAAGTGTATTATAGGTGGTAAAAGACGTTATAATAAACTGATAGTATTTTGTTTGACGTTAAATATACACAGGTGTATATTCATTATAAAAAATGGAATGTGCAGTATGACACAGCCTGTGTGTTACTCAATATACACAGGTGTACCGTATATGAGTTGTAGCATGTCTAACTATATTTTTTAAATATTGTAAAATTCATTTTTTAAATATTGTAGCATGTATATTTGTGTACATCAATGTATATCTGTGTTGATGATGAATGAAAAAACGAATATACACCAATGTATATCTGTGTTGATGATGATAAATGAAAAAACCAATATACACCAATGTATATTTGTGTTGATGATGTTGAATGATGATGAATGAAAAAACGAATATACACCAATGTATATCTTGTGTTATTGATGATGATGAATAAAAAAACGAATATACACCAATGTACGCTGTTGTATATATACCGAGATATAATTTTAATAGTATATACAATAAATACGTTTGGGTATACCATAAACACGAATTTGCTGTTTCCAAATATACGTGAGTTTCTTATTAATTACCTAATAAATGATATTGAACAAAAGACATTAATACCCCTTTATTAAAATAATAATTAATTAAAGTTTTACTTATTTACAATCATGCCATTGAAGATGGATGGCTCAGATTGGTTCCTATAGTTCCTACTTAAGGGTTGGTTCCTATTTGAACCCTACCCTATATATATATAGGGTTAGGATCCATGGAAAACCCTCCTTATCTAGAAAAATTTGGAAACTCTGACTTCCCGAGCTTTTAGCCTGAAAATTTTAGGGCATGTAATATACATGATTTTAAGCATTTTGAGCCAAAAAAAAAAATCAAAAAAGCGCCGAGTAGTTTTTTTTAATAAAGTTTTGACTAACACATGTTAAGCGAAACTAACACGTGTTAACCATTTGTTACCCGAAGACGGTTTTTTATTTTTATTTTTTTAAAATGGCTTGGCGCTTTTTCCATTTTTTTGGCCCAAAATGCTTAAAATCATGTATATTACATACCCTAAAATTTTCATATAAAAAAAAGTCGTGAAGTTAGAGTTTCCAGAGTTTACCATATAACAAGGGTTTCCAATATAACCTTATACTATATATATATATATATATATATATATATATATAGTATAAGTATATACAAGACACTCTAGTTAGATGGTAAACTCTAGAAACCCAACATGTGGCTCTCATTAATCCACATCACCATCCTATACCAAATATTTTTTTTTATTCAAGGGTCTTTTTGGTCTTTTTGTCTTTCTCCCTCTCTCTCTCACTTTGTACTTTTCTGATTCCCATGTTTGAATTAACATTTGACAATGTCTTTTTTTTTTATTTCTTTATCAACCCATCACCATTATCAAAGCCCTTCCAACACCACCATTTTCATGTTCTCTTTCAACTCCAAAACTCCATTAATGAACTTCAAGTTCATCCAAACTACTTTCAGTTAATGTCATGGATTTTAACCTCTAAAAAAACACACGATTTTACATATATGGATCTTAAGTTCGATGAAATATTTACATTTTTTTTTACTTTATTTTTTGTAGCTCTCACACTAAAAAATTTGGCATGGAAATCACTACAACTCCTACTCCAAGTATAATGGATCTCGAGTTCAATGATAGACTGAGCATCAAGTTGAAGACCAACAATCATCGATTTGAAGAGGAGCATTGTGTACGGTGTTCCATAGTATTTAGTATTAAAAATCCGATCTATACAGGTAACCAACAATTTCCTTATATTTTCCATAAAAAACCGAGGGGATATGGGTTATGTGTGTGCGGTGACGACTATGGAGTCTTTTGGATTTGGATGAAGACAAAGTGATCTGGTTGTGTTTTCTTTAAAAATGGAAGGAGATATGGATTATGTGTATGTAGTGACGGCTATGGAGCTTTTACAAGGAGACCTAATTACAGAGGGTAGGAAGAGAAGGGTTTCATTGATAGAAATAGAGAGTTAGAAAAAATATTTGTTTAGCTTGAAGAAACAGAAGTGCGGTGGTTGATTTTTTTTTTTTACAACAAGCATGTTTTATTTATTATTGGTTTTGGTTCCGCATACAACCGTCTCATTTATTATTGGTTTTGGTTCATTTTATTATACGATAATAATATTAATTCGCAAAAAATATAACATCATAATTCATAGGTTAACATGTGTTATTTGGGGTTTGACCATGGCAAGTGATAGGAAGGGCGACATTGGTCAAGTGTTTGAGTCATGGAGAAAGTTTACAAGATAGGCTTTGATCGTAACAATTGTGTTTGTTAACACAAGTTCACATTTGGCCCCGACTAACATGTGTTACTCCTGTTTAGTATGTTAGATGATGAGTTGGTCATACCGGTTAATATCTCATCTATTGTTTTGCAGTTGATAACGAAGACCCCCAGTGGTTAACATATGTTAACAAACGAAGTCGAATGAAGCCGAGAAAAATATGTAGAAAAACTTTTTAACAACGTTTTCTTTTTTGTACTCAATGTATAGAGTTACTAGATTTATTTTGTTAAAGTGGTTAATAGTTTGTAATGATACTTTGTAATAACGTGTGTTAATAGTTTGTGTGCTTTATTTCTCAATAAACTTATGATTTGAATGTCTTGGGGTAGGTTTATTTCTTGTTCAGTAGTTTGTAATGATAGTTTGTAATAACACGTGTTAACAAATAACATGTGTTAACCTAATGTAGGAGAGAGTAGAGAGATGGTGTGACATGACCCATTATAATAATATTTTCTTTATCAAATTAGATAACACATGTTAGCCCTTTATGACTAACTAACACATGTTAACCTTCCATGCAGTTCAATAGTTTGTAATGATACTTTGTAATAACGTGTGTTAATAGTTTGTGTGCTTTATTTTCTTAGTAAACTTAAGAAGTGAAAACTATAGGGGTATATGTTACCAAATAACACATGTTAACCTTCTATGCAGTTCATTTGAATGTCGTGGGTAAGTTTTTGTGGGGTTCAATAGTTTGTAATGATACTTTGTAATAACGTGTGTTAATAGTTTATATACTTTATTTTCTCAGTAAACTTATGAAGTAAAAACTATAGTGGTAACCAAATAACATATGTTACCATACCACTGATACTAACAAATGTTAGATCTTTTCATGAGTATATGGGGGCAACATGTTTAACTTTATCAGATTAGATAACACATGTTAGCCCTTTATGACCAACTAACACATGTTACCCTCGTATGCAACATTAACACATTATTTGTACTTGCACCATTATAATAATCTTTTCTTAAACAAAAAGTATGAGAGAGGGTGTGACATGACCCATTATAATAATATTTTCTTAAACAAAAAGTAGGAGAGAGGAGAGAGATGGTGTGACATGACCCATTATAATAATATTTTCTTTATCAGATTAGATAACACATGTTAAACCCTTTATGACCAACTAACACATGTTAACCTTCCATGCAGTTCAATAGTTTGTAATAATACTTTTGTAATAACATGAGTTAATAGTTTGTGTGCTTTATTAACAAGTGTTAACAAATTGGTATAGGGCAGATTCACTACAGCTGTTAACATGTATTAACAGGTTTAGTAAACACATGTTAACACTTTTAATATCTCAATTATGATTTCTTGTTTTTAGCACCAACTATCTACAAAGTTTTATAGGACAGATTTACTAAAACTGTTAACATGTCATAACAAAGTGTTAACAAAGTTTTTAGACGTCAACTTATTAACAAGTGTTAACAAAGTGTTAACAAAGTTTTATAGGACAGATTTACTAAAACTGTTAACATGTCATAACAAAGTGTTAACAAAGTTTTTATACGTCAACTTATTAACAAGTGTTAACAAATTTTTATGGGACAGATTTACTAAAACTGTTAACATGTGTAACACATGTTACCACTGTTAATATCTCTACTAAGGTTTTTCTTTTTTTCCAATAAGGCTGGTAAGATATGTTAACACATGTTAACAGTTTTAATATATCAAAATTGGGTATCTATGTCGCCATGTTTTTTGCGTCTAGCGGTTACTTAGTGCATATGATCTTTTTAAAACCTTTGATATGTATAAGTTAAATTGTGCGACGCCCATGGTGTCCCTTCTAGAATCTAGGCTGTATGTGGTTGCGTAAATTGCTGCTTTGTGTTAACACATGTTAACATGTTTAATATCTCTACCAAGGTTTTGAAAAGGCTGGTAAAATAGGTTAACACATGTTAACAGGTTTAATATCTCTACCAAGGATTTTTTTTTCAATAAGGCTGGTAAAATATGTTAACACATGTTAACACACGTACTTGCCCCATTATAATAATATTTCTTAAACAAAAAGTAGGAGAGAGAGTGTGACATGACTCATTATAATAATATTTTCTTAAACAAAAAGTAGGAAATAGGAGAGAGATGATGTGACATGACCTATTATAATAATATTTTCTTAAAGAAAAAGTAGGAGAAAGGAGAGAGAATGGTGATATTTGACTTTGAAAAAGTAGGAGAGAGGGTGTGACATGACCCATTATTATAATATTTTTTTAAAGAAAAAGTATGAGAGAGGGTGACATGACCCTAGTACTTGAGAGAGAGAGAGAGGAACTTCTTATGTCCCCAAAATACCCTTCCAGCTCCTTTACACAATTAAAATATTAATATAAGTAGTGGGTAGTACAATGGGTTGATCTCAACCATTGATACATTGAGATGGATGGTCATGATAGGGTTTCCATAGTTTACCAAATAACTAAGGTTTCCAATATAACCATTCCCTATATATATATATATATATATATATATATATATATATCTATTAATATATATAAAAGAATTGAACATTGCTAACGTGGCGTGCAATGATGCCTTCAACCTCTCCATGAAACTGCCACGTGGCATCATAATTGAAAGATTTTAGTGTTTTTGAATTATTTCTTTTTTTAATTAAAAAAAAGATAAACATAAAATCCTAAATTTATATCTCTATCTCTCAATTACTAAAATTATGTTGAGTTATTTTAGAAAAAAAATAATTAAAATTTTTCTCTCTTATGTTCCTCCCATAATTTTTAAACGTTAATATCTTTTACATTCGAGATTTTTTAAATAAAAAAATTACACCAAATTAACGAACGTTTTATTATCTTTTCAACGAGTACCATATTGCTATATAAAAAACGCAGAAAAAAACGACTATTTTTTGTGGGGTTATGTTCATACAGAAAAAAAAAACACACAAAGTGTTCAGGTTATTCATTAATCATGTTTTTTCTTTTAAACCAGGTTCTTATCTACGATGTTGAAATTCAGCCCAATCGTCATGCTATCATTGGAATTTTACTCTTCTAAAGATGGATAGGTGTACTTCATCAAAAGAAGCTAGGAAAAAGAATCACGCAACACTGCAAGACATGGTGTCACCTTATAACAAGGTTATTTTTTTATTTATTTAATTACAAGAGTAATAATTGTTACTATTAGTATTAGTATTATTAGAATGATTATATTTTTCAACCCCCATCATGAATTCTACATCTATACAAGTCAAAGTCAAATTGTAACATATTTTAAATTACGTGAAGATTATTATATGTTGAAGGTTATCCTTTTAATATTGTATTATGTTTAATATGGTTTATGCTTTTTATTTTTTTAATTTTTTAAATAAATGTTTTTAACTAAGATTAATTATGTTTAAGTTATTTACTCTTTTTGTGATTTGAGTTTTCTTCTTTTACCATTTTTTATTAAATCATATTAAATTTTTCAACCCCGGGACCTTCCCGGGGTAATAAGCTAGTATATATATAAAAGAAAACGTAAATGCTGACGTGGCGTGCAATGAAGGCCTCAACCTTCCCTTGAGAGTGCCACGTGACATCATAATGGAGAGTTTTTGGTGTTTTTGAATTGTTTTCTTTTTTAATTAAATTGAGTTATTTTAGGAAAAAAGAATTTTAAAATAAATTTAAAATTTTCTCTCTCATATTTCCTCCCATAATTTTTAATCGTTTATATCTTTTATATACCGTATTTTTTTAAAGAATAAAATTACACAAAATTAACGAACGTTTTATTATCTTTCCAACGAGTACCATAGTGCTATATAAAAAATAGAGAAAAAATCGACTATTTTTTGTGGGGTTTCGCTCATACAGGAAAAAACACACAAAGTGTTCATGTTATCACGTAAAATTAGATTTTGTGGGGAATATGAGTTATTACTGATTAAATTCTATGAACATGCAATAATTGAGAGATTTTGTGGTTAGTTACTTGATCCATTTGCAGTAGGTTATTACGTAAAATTATATTTTTCAACCCTGAGACCCTCCCGGAGTAATCAACTAGTGTATATATATATATATATATATATCAAATGAGTTAAATATCGTATTTACTAAACATATTTATACCGAATGGATAATCATCACATTAAATTGTTGATACGTTGTAATCAAAATAATTACAATGTGTGATTATGATACTCGAACAAGCTTGATATTCTTCAAAAACAAATAAAATCACTTTCATATCCACTTATCCACATAATGACTAAAACGCCAAATACAATCATCTCTCTCATATTTTGTATATAGTAATTTTTTTTAAGTTAAACCAAATTCATCAAAAACTTTTTTTAAGTCTCTACTCAGTTAAATAAGGACCCATTTCACTCGATATAGGCAAACATATAAAGGAGCTCCTTGTTTGACCAAGTTTACCAGTTTCGGGGAAAACTCGACTATCCACCCGCCCGAAAGCACGACAATGAAATAATCGGTAAAACCCAACGCTCTCAAGAACCAAACCCATAACCTTTCAGCCATAAGACTTCTATCATTGAGCCTCCATACCACTCCACCATAAGATGGTTGGTGTATATAGTAATTCGTTTGATTTTCTTTAACTAAACAAGGATAAGTATAATTTAATGTAATATTTAGAGCATTCACAACTCACTTATCAAACCATCCCCCGCCTTTAAAATTTATATAAAAAAAAACTACTAAAAACACACTAGAACCCATCCACTATTTTATATCTCATCTCTATATTATAAAAAACTTCTATGCACCCTACATCAAATATTTGTGGGTGTATTTTTACGAGAAATATAATAAAATAATAGTTTGTAAGTAAGATAAAAATAAATATGGTGGATGGGATGTGAAAGGTTTTTAAAATGAGAGATAAATTTTGAAAAGTATGATTTTTAGTTAAATTATAAGATAAAAAATGATAGATGGAGTGTGAATGCTCTCACAAATGCTTAATAAATTTTTTGATAGTTATCTATATTTATATTTTACTACTATATAAAAGATTTAAGAAGAATAATGTAATTTCAATTCAACTTTAAGAAACTTAAGAAAAATGTTGTTGCATTTGGTGTACGTGTTGATATATGAACAATTTGTTATTTATAATTTTGAGGTGCATTTAAGAAAGAATTAAAAACATAATGCATTTATAATTGTATGGGTATGTTTGGATGTCTATCTCCTTATCTTTTTTTTTCTATCTTCTTTGCTCCTTAATTTAAAAGTCATAATTTCTAACTTATAACTTATCCCATTTTCAAAGCACAAAAACTCCTAAAAGCACTTTTTTTTTTAATTATTGACTTCTTAGAAAATTTTTAAGTCAAAAGGAGGTGAAAAAGTAGAGAGCCAAACATGCTCTAACTCTAAACGTTAAAATTATTATAAAAATCACTAGTGTTTCTTAAAAATTATAATATTTAGTAAAAATAAGTGTTAGATCTGTTTTTCCACCATAATTAATTTTAAATATGATAACTACACAATTATATGTTAGTTGAATAAATAAACTGATCATGCGTTAGTTATAAATTGTTCATGACAACCAGCTACAACGTAACAAAAGGCGCTATCTCTTCGTGCACTACAAGAAAAATGACCATTGGGGACTAAGGTAAAAGGGACTGATCTATCAGTCTCGAATACATAGTATCTAGGACTAATATGTCAGTTACTAATTGTATTAGTGACTGATTTTTTTGTGACTGATGTTCGTGACTAACAATCAGTCCTTAATACTTTGATCACTTATTTGAGACTGAAATTTAGTCACAAATATGTCTGTCAAATATTTTTTTTTGGAGGGAACGTCATTGGTTACTGAAATTCAGTATCAAATAAGTGCCCTCATTAATGAAAAATTGCGCCATTGTATAGGTCACTAATATTCAGTCTTTGATAAAGAGGGAACATTTTAAAGAGTAAAAATCAGTTCTCAATATTGTGACCATTAGGACTAAGGTATGAGGGATTGATCTATTAGTCTTGAATACATAGTATCTAGGACTAATATGTCAGTTACTAAATGTATTAGTAACTGTTTTTTTGGTGACTGATGTTCGTGACTAACAATCAGTCATTAATACTTTGATCACTTATTTGAGATTGAAATTTAGTCACAAAAATGTCTGTCAAGTATAATTTTTTTGGAGGGAATGTAATTGGTTACTGAAATTCAGTCTCAAATAAGTGGCCTCACTAATGAGAAATGGCGCCATTTTATAGTCACTAATATTCAGTATTTGATAAAGAGGGAACATATTAAAGAGTAAAAATCAGTTCTCAATATTGTTACAGTGACCAACATTGGGGACTGATAATTAGTTTTAGACGCCATTTGCTTAAGAAATGAACAAAGACTAATTTTTAGTCTCTGATTGTTTGGCACAAGTTATGCCATTATAGGATATGCATTGAAGACTGAAAATCAGTTTTAAAGATCTTGCCCGTGTCCTTTATTTGGAAATAATATGAGATTTGAAAAAGAAGTAAAAAAGTAGATGAAAGAGAGTACGAAACACAAACTAATATGGAGTGAACACATGCAATATTCTCATCGTCTACAAAAGCAATTGGATTAAACCGTCTTGCTTAAGATAACACAAAAAAAAAAAAAAAAAAAAAAAAAAAAAAAAAAAAAAACTAATATGGAGTGGAATCGCCTATGATTATGAGGTTTGCTACCTAAAAGTGTGATAGTAAGACGGACATGCAGGCATCCTTAGAGAGTTATCCCAACCAATTACACAAATAATTTAAAGTTCAACATTAATATATGTCTAGTAACAAGCAGAGCAGCAGTAACAGCATAATATAGCCTCAATTATACAACAAATTGGGTAAAATCACTACTAGAAAAAAGATCTTTCTTGACACGTATTGCGTGTCAAGAAAGGGGTCTGATGACACGGAAAAGAATGTCAAGGATGACGGTGTCATAAATTTAATATGACATATTTTCGCGTGTCATCTGTTTATGACACATTTATGACAACATTTATTGACACGCGTTATGACACATTTTAATGACACACATTTTTATGACAGTTTTTAGCGACACATTTTATGACAAAATTTTATGACGTTCGCATGTCATAATTTTTTAATCTAAAAAAAATTCCTGTAAAATTACATATTTACCCTCCTAGATTTATTGCCATTTTATTATATGCAAAATAATTAGCAAACTAATAACAAAAACATCATTTCATTATATAATTATTTATCTAGTTACAAACTAATCCGACACAACGTTTAACGTTTACAAAAATATATTGTATCGACATTACATTGCCTTCAAACAAGTTTCGATCATTTGAAAATAAATTTCGCGCCGTAGCCTAACCAATCTTCGCGTACGACATCCATGTCCTCATCCTCGTAATGATCCGCTCCTCCCCCAACCTGAGACAATAAAATTAAACCGGTCACTTTGTAGTTTCTACATGTTGGTGATGGTGAATGTCAAGCTGAAACAAATCACTAAAGCTACAATGAGTTATACTATTTGCATTGTTAGTAAACTGAACTTACCCCTTGCAGGGAGCTAAAACCGAGCCCGGCACCTACAGTCAACCTACGTGGGTCAACAAGAGAATTGTAGTGGTTGCCATGATGATAATTTAACCGGATAGGAGGTGTGTCTGTATTATAGCTCCCATGGAATATGTTTATTGGCTCTGTAATTATCAAAGTTTTGCAAGTCAAATGCCAAAAGATTAAAACTCACCAAAAGAAAAAAAATCTACTTTCATAGGATTAGCATACAGATCCATGAATTAAGAGGCTTGCACTATGTACTACATATAGACTTCTGAGTGATTTATAGTTGGTTAAAACCATGCAACTTACAAGCAAACATGTCAAAATTGTCACCTATAGATGCAAGTTAATTGATTTGTAAGTGAAAAGGGTTAGCTTTTTACCTGGACCGTGAGTCGGGTTTTCAGCAATTCAAGAGGGTAGGTGCATATGGTAGAGCTAATTCCAGCAACAGCACCTGAAATTAATGACTCGGGTATACGTGGCTTTGACTTTTCTCCAAGTTTAGGAGTCAAGCTTTTCTTGACAGTATCATACGCAAATAACTGCACAAGAATACAAAAGAATATCATAGTAGTGAAACAGTAGCATGTAAAAGTTGAAGGAAAAAAACATAATTAAGCACACAAAGAAAGAGTAGCAGACTGCCAGAGTATCATGGTGGCAAATTAGGGGGTCAAATAATATATCCTGGATAATGAGTTTTTATAAATCATAAACAAATGCAGGTTAACCAGACACTAAAAACTAGTTATGGTGAGTTCAAGATGCAGTAAGCACGTAATAACTTTCAAAACACATTTAGAAAAACTTGCAAACTGCATATCTAGTGGTCGAATAATCTGTTGAATAGTTAGTTCCATACCAGATTTAGTTGCAACTTGGGACAAAAGTGTCGTCGAGTGGGATTACTTTACTTATATGCCATTATGTTACATTTATTTTATCAGTTACGTCCTTAACTAATCAGAATATGGAGACATTCAAATTGAAAGTTATTATGCCAATTTCAACCAGCAAAAACAGATAAAACAAGATCTCCTGCCCCACGGTTCGATACGACTGATTATCTATTTATGATTAGATGATATCACATAATCATTTTCCAATGGCAAATGCATATGTAATTATTCCAAATACCATAAAACATAACATCTTCGACACTACAGGCAATTCAATGTACGATTAATTTTGAGTGAGCATGTGAAGATTTCAAGTAAAAAACAATACCTCAATCGCTTTGTTTGGGGCAACACGAATCACATTGACCAAATTGCCCCTGAAGAGTCCAGTCCAACCATCAGTTTGCATAATATCTTGAAAAACTTCAGTAGTAGAATGCCCCGAACTCCCCGACCATCAAATGAGTTCTTATCGTCTCTAATGGAGCAACACATGTTCTCGAAACAACTCCTGCAATCGCACCACTTATCAACCTAAATATACCATAGGATTGGGAATGAAAATCTCGCCCGGTTAACGGGTAAACCTGGTCGCAACTTTTAAAGAAAAATACCCACACGAAAGAAGAAACCAACACGAAACGACTATGCAATACCGGGCAAAATTAGTACGACATAATGAACTCTAATAACCCGACATAAACTCAGACCAAACTCACACACCGTACTAATTCTCCTACCCGCCCGGTATACATATTCGCCAAACACACACACACACACCAAATAACACCGCTCTGACCGAATATTTTGACCCCAAAAGCAAAACACCAATTGATACAAACTGTAAACATGCTGGTTTAAAATCAATTTCCTATTTTAAAATCAATCATTTTTAAAAGCTATTTTTTCTCTAAAACAACTAGTTTCAGCTCAAGTTCATCTAATTAAGTTAAAACAAGCTTTTTGCAGACTTGCCTTGTCAAAAAGACTCTATTCCGGACAAATTATCCAGACAAATTATCATTTACTCTATTCCGGTTTAGACCTCAAATTATCATTAACTATAGTTGCATCTATTGATTAAGAGGTTTACCCACATACTGTATTGTAATAGAATGAAGCAGAACACTTTAAAAGTATAATCCAAAGCATTTAACGAGCCAGAAATCAAACCATATAACGGTCCTCATGATGAGTGGTCCAGATTATGTACATAATCACAAATAAAACCATAAAAGTATGAAACCAAGTAATAAAAGGCAAGTTGCTGACCAAACCAGGGTCTTGGGTTTTGGCTCTCACTGACGGTTGGAACACATCAGCTTTATATTGTCTATCTGCTCTACTCATATATTTGAAAAAAATCTACTCGTCTATGACCAAGTTTGAGAACTCATACATGATTTAAAGTGTTTTGTAATCTTGTGCATGATTCTGGTTGTATGGAAGCATATGGTACATAATTTTAGTTATAGGACTAGTTTTGACATATGGTAATCACGTAACATTACAAAATCACATAACATTATACGTATTTCAAAAATAAAATGTAATTACGTACCAGTTGTCAAATTGGTCATACAACTAGAATCAAGAATCATATGTCAAGATTAGTCTTATAATTAAACTTGCATACCATACCCAAAATCATGTACAATATTACATAATACTTAAAATCACGTACAAAATAACCACATTAGGCATACACATACACCAATAACAAGTGTACCCAGTAAATCCCATAGATAGGAAGCTACTATTAGGGTCTGGGGAGGGTAGGATGTAGGCAAACCTTACCTCTATCCATAGGGACAGAGAGACTGCTTCTAAAGAGACCCCAACTCCAAAACAAATAGAAGACGGCGCTGTCCACTGGCGCCTTTTCACATGTCCAAACCATCTCAATCTACCCTCCTTAATCTTATCAGATATACTAGCCACTCCTAACCTTAACCTAAAAGCCTCATTCCTTATCCGGTCTAACCTTGTGTGCCCACACATCCACCTTAACATCCTCATCTCTACTACCTCCATCATGCACGCATGATTCTTCTTAATGGCCCAACACTCAGTTCCATAAAACATAGCAGGTGTAATTGCGACCCTATAAAAATTTTCCTTTAATTTAGTTGGAAACCTTTTGTCACACAATACCCATGTGGCTGCTTTCCACCTACATCAACCTGCTTGGATGCGATGTGTTACATCACTATCTATCTCCCCATCACTTTGCACAAATGATCCTAGATATTTGAACTTAGTTGCACGCGGAACCTCTTGCCCATCAATGGTAATCTTAGTGTTGTCATCAACGCCTGCACCACTAAAATCACAATATAAGTACTCAGTCTTGGATCTACTAATTCTTAACCATTTTCCCTCTAAAGCTACATGCCACTCCTCTAACTTAGTATTCAAACTCTGCTTAGTCTCCGCCACTAAAATAACGTATCAGATACTTAACCAATGTTTTTAAAATCAGACCGGACATTGAACTGGATACTTTACTTGTTCACTGGTCGGATCAGTTCAACTGGTCGGACCAGTTCAACTGGTCGGACTGGATACCATAATAAATAATACAAAATTTGATAAATGTATATAATACAAATTTAAATAGTCTTAATTTTCTATATTAAAAGGAATAACAAAATGTTGATTAGTAAAATAAGTGTTTACGTAAAAAAGACTAGAGATTAAAGAATACAAAAAATATAAATAATAACCTACAACAACGTAACCACTTTTTTTTTTAACTTTTGAAAACATTATTTTACCGATTTTTTTTTTCTTTTCATTATCTAAGGCCTCAAAGGGCCCTTGTAGAATTATATTTATCCTTAACTGATTCTAACCAATCCTGTTTTGTCACATCACTTCACTGATTTACTTCACTGAAACACGTTTTTGTAGGCAGCACTCCACTGATTCTTTTATTTATTTTCATTTAGATAGCCAAACTTTTTATTTTTTTACATTTTTACACGGTTTTAACATTTAATTCTACTATTTCAACCGTTCCACCAAACGGTCAGCGAATTAATTCTTAATAGTGCCACCGTCGTTGTATATAAAGTGATCAAACCGTGGGGTTAAAAGCCACAATTTACCACGGTTTAAAAACCCAAACACACACAAAAATGAACCCGTGGACCGAAGAAGAAGAAGAAATGACCATTGTGGTTTGCCACAAGGATGCGTCGAACGACCCCGAAATTCAACTCCTCCCCCGGGGACGATGGGTCGACCTTCCCCCCGAGGGGTTTTGGGCTCAAGTGTTTAGCGACTTCGTTGAACACGTTGGTCACAACACAACCAAAACTGTCCGCGACCTCCAGTTCAAGTGGGGCGACCTCAACATCAAATGTGAGAGGTGGACCACCCTATACAAGCAACAAGTGACGGACGATCCGGAGCTTGACGAGGATTTGGCTATCGAATTCGCTCAATATGAGTATGAGGTTCGATACAGCAACGCTTTCGACCATGTCGAGGCATGGCGAATGTTGCGCAAACTTTAAGTGTTTTTCTTTGTTTTTAATGTATTTTTTAGTATTTATTAATGCAAGGTTTTTATTATTTACTTTACATTATAAACATACGATTAATACAAAACCCTAAATAAATAAACGTTATACATATAAAACAGACAGTTAAAATTAAAAAAACACTAAAACATAGTGGGTAAAATGAAAACTTGGCATTTATAAAAAACAAAAACATAGCCGGTACCAGCACGGTAAAGAGCACCAGCAAAACGGTCCACGAGATCACTGCCAGCGTGTATGGCGGCGGTGATACCGTGCTGGTACTTGGTACCCGTGGACAATTCGGTAGGCGCCCCGTCCCCCCTAATATAGTTTATAAAAAAAAGATAAGTACATTGTTAAAGTTATTTTCCCTTTCCGTGATATCTTGTGTCAAATTTTTGACTTTTCATTTGTATTTCACCCTTATTTTATTGCTCCATCTACCCTCTCTTTCAAAAAAAAATCTACCCTCTCTTTCTCAACACACCAGGTCATACCACCACTCCATGGAAATCGGGAAGTTCTACACACACGTTTGTTCTACATACCCCTCAACTATTCTCCATACACGTTCGTTCAATGATTCAAGTTCCCATTACCCCTCAACTATTCCTTCTCAAAACATCTCCTACGTCGCCCATCTGTGTACGTTGTTCAACTTACCGCTTCTGTGAAAGATTCGGTCGACTCACTCGCTTGGTCAGGTTAGTTGGGCCAACCATCTACTTATAACTTCTATGTATATAACAGGTGTTATTTTGATTAAGTGGAAAAAATTATAAATATGTACTAACTAATAATCGACAGTTTTTCATTTATGGGAGTTGTAGTGGTCTACAAAAGGAAGTATCAATGCTTGCATGAAAAAAGAATAATCATTCAGTCCATACATAATCTTAGTTGAATACTTGAATGATAATTAGATTGGCTTCTTATTATAATGATTAATAAGGGTAGTCATCAGTTGATTAAAAATTAACTTATATATAGATTTGTTGAAACATATAATAGTAGACACTGACTAGACTACAAAATTTGCTAGCTGTACTTTGAGTTCTGTGTAGTTACTCCTTAAATATGTTGGGTAAGCTTGATAAGGGGTTTTATTGGGAATGGAAGAGGCCTGTTGGTGGTGGACCAGAACAGTCAGATCTGCAGCGTTTGTTGCCGCTGCTACGGGTTATGCACGGACAGATTCAGCAGACATGTGGCTTTGGTCGTTGGGACTTGGGTGGTATGGGTCGCTTCTCAGTTAAGAGTATCAAAGAAGGCCTGCATAAGGTGCAGTTCGTGCAGTCTAATCGCGTGTTCCAGTGGACAGATTCAGCAGAACAGTCAGATCTGCAGCGTTTGTTGCTGCTGCTACGGGGTTATGCACGGACAGATTCAGCAGACATGTGGGTTTGGTCGTTGGGTGGTATGGGTCGCTTCTCAGTTAAGAGTGTCAAAGAAGGCCTGCATAAGGTGAAGTTCGTGCAGTCTAATCGCGTGTTCCAGTGGATTGGGATACGTGGTCAGCTTTTAGGTTGCATAGAATTGGTTTGTAATGCTTAGTTCTTTGTTTTTGTTTTGCTTTGCGTTTTATCCTCTGTACATTTCTGGTGTTAGCTAGCTCCCTGCTGGCTTGTGGTGATTAATAAAACGTGGCGTTTTTGTTGGCCGTTGAAAAAAAAAAAGAGGAAGGTAACTGGTTGGTCTAAGTGAGATTTTTGGTAGGCGATTTCCCTTCACCTCACGAGGCGTAAGCCTCGAGGTGAACCGAGGCGTAAGCCTGAGGCGGAAGTAAAAAAAATGTATATAAACTATATATCTTATAAAAACTAAAATACTAATGGGTCAAAATTAAGAACATTAGTCAAACCAATTAACAAACTTTATGTAGCCTAGTAACTTGTTAGGATAATTCCTGGTGTTCTCTAATCTTGATGCCAACTTATAAAAATATATTCACGCGAGACATGGTTTTTAAATTATATATGTAAATTTTTAACCAGTTTTGCTCCGTTTAATAAATGTTGCTAATCATGAAGTATTGAAGGCTCTCATAGCAAATTACAACAATAGAAATTCTTCATTTTTTTATATGTTGGTTCAAAAAACAAGACTAGCTGTGTAATGTATATATGTTTTAGTAACTAACTATCGATTTCATTGTAGTATGATGTGGAAGTTTATGTTTTTGGTGATGATGATTCTTACAAGAACTATGCCTGAAGAAGATTCTAGGGGACCTACAAATCAGTCGGTGGTCATTGGAAATGCATCTGATTCAGTATCGTGCCCGACACGTAGACGCAAGCGTAACACCATTACAACTACTGGTAAATATCATATATATTTTATCCATCTTATAAGTCATAACATATTATTTGACCCAAATAACATAATATTCAAGTCATATATTAAGATTACACATATATGGTTTTATCTTGGATTTGTGCTCTTTGAATATTGTATTAATCATATATCCATGATGCAGTTCAATTTTTTGTGTCACTTCTACTAATGTGTTTGTTTTAAACTTTTATTTCTTATAATCTTTGTTGTTATAATCTTTGAGCCTCCCTTAATTGTAAATTAACATATAGATGCAAATCAACCCCATGTTGATCCACCAAAAAGGCGTGGTCAAAATCTTAACCGTAGTGCTGACAAAGCCCTTGATAATTTGCCAAAGGGTTCCAAAATTGCTTTAACAATGGCTACTGGTACGAAAGGATTCGTTGGGACTTCAGCTACTCAGTTTGCAAATGAGTGTGGGATTGTAATACGTAGTGTATGTCCTATGAACTTTCATAAATGGGAGTCCGTACCCACTAATGATAAAAAAGTGATGTATGAAAAGTTAGAGGTAAGTTGTATATACTTTTAATTTTAATTATTGAGAAGTTATTAGCATGTTACATTTTCATTTGTATTGTAACATATATATATATATATATATATATATATATATATATTCAATGCAGGGAAAATTCAATCTATTGCGAAAAAATAGAGTTTTCATGGAATACGTGGATTTTCAACTACATCGCCAATGGAAACGCACCCGAGGTGAGTTGAGTGCCCACTGGAAAAAGAACGGAGGAAAAACCAATCCTCATTTGGCAAGATCAAAGATGAAATCCAATTGTCGGAGTCAAGAAGATTGGAACCATTTATGCGATTATTGGGAATTAGAATCAACTCAAGTAAGTTTGTTCAATGCTTGAAACCAATACAAACTTTATGTTAACTGAATATATACTTGCATACAAAAAGTTGTTCGCAAACATATAATGTCATATACATTGGTGTGACTGCTGCTACTGGATCGTAGTGATTTGATTGCACATATCTTACTGACCCATTAATTTAATTTTATAGAAATACAATGATCAAATGGAAATCAATCGTCAAAAACAAGTTATTTCAAGTAAAGGGGGCTCTCGGTCAATAGCCAATCACATATTCCATATGGTAAGTTTTGAAGATTGTTTCAACTTTTAAGGGTTCTATTTGATTTAGTAAATTAGTTTTACACCCTCCTTTTATTTTTGGACCATTTTTATGTTAAAATTTAGATTATGGAACATTGTTTACAACTTGCAACTTCAATGTTTTAAAAACACATTTATCAAACTTTATGTATTGATATTACTTATGCTATCACAGACAAATCCGGAGACTCAAATGCCACCTAGCCCCTTTGAAGTCTATTACAAGTTGCATTATAATGCTAAAAAGGGATGGCAAAATGATGAGGCAGAAAACGAATATGTAAGTTATTACTATCATTGATAATCAATATATTGGTTTTGTTATTATTAAAATGTTCCATGGTCATTTTCCTTATTGTTTCTCTTTGTTTGCTTAGTATTGTGCCTTAGACTTTTAGTAGTGTTACTAATCTGCATTGAATTATTTATGCTAATTTCTTTCGGTTAAAAAATTGTTTTAATGCATTAATATTCCTAGCTTAATTTCTTTATGTTAGGCGGCTATTATTCATCATAAAGAGGAGGCAGTGGCGGAGTTAATTTCTAAAGGGACAACTATCACTACTACCATGCATCACGAGTTAGAAAAGGAGGCAATTGAAAGCATATGTGCTAAGGAAAAAACAACAAAATCTGCATGGAAGGTAGGCGTTGGGCCTGTTTTCAGAAAAAAAGATTTTTGGATGACATCAGAACCTGGATCGTCTCAGCAAACTTTAAGCGAGGATGAAGCACTTCGAAATAAGGTTGCTTCACTAGAAGAGGAAGGGAAACAAAGAAATGAAAAATATGAAAAGTTGTTAATGTTCGTGAGCTCAAAGTTTCCGGATTTTGAGAGCGCGGTATCTGCACATGTGAGTAGTGGAGCAAATGATTTGGATGAGCAAGTCATTGACAATGACAATTTGAATTAGGAAGTGAGTTGAGACTTATGTTGTTAGTGTTTGATTGATTTTCGTTTTAAAGTTTAGACTTAATCTGTTTAGTACTATTTAGTTATATGTTTGTTTACTCTTTATAATTTTTAGAATTAACATGCTATAATGTTATGCGTTAAATTAATTATGAATTGGTGCATACACATTATAGACTATTAAATATAGTATCAAAGACTATTTTCAGTCTTTAATAAACATGCCGGAAACAAGTCATAGTATTAAAGACTAGTTTTTTAGTCACGAAGTTAACATATTAGGGACTGATTATTAGTATTTAAAACACATATTTGGGATTGAAAAGGTTCTTACTTGATAAAAAAATAGTCACTAAAAAAACATATTCGATGCTAAATAATAACTTTTAAGATTATTTTTCAGTCCTTAAAATATAATTAAGGAATAAAATGATATGTTAACATAGACTAAATTTCACTCTCTAAAACGCACATCCAAGACTAAATAACATGACATCTAAGATTGTTTTTCAGCCCCTAAAAGAATATATGAAGACAGAATAGCATATTATCAGGGACTAATTCTTAGTCTCTATAACGTCTAATTAGAGACTGAATTGTCATAGAACCCAAGGATAATTAAATGTATTTGTGACAAAATACACAACATTTTAGTACTGATTTTCAATCCCAAAAAACCTTCGTTCAAGGACTGATCTTCAGTCACAAACGAAATGTATTTGGGACTGAAATGATGTGGTATAGGGGGATAGAATAAGGACTGATTTTATGAGTAAGAGAGACTGAATGTCAGTCCTTGTAGGCATCATATATTTAGAACTGAAATTTAGTTACTAATGGAAGTATCTAGAACTAACCAACTAGGACTGACTTGTGACTGGCAAAATCAGTCCCTGATAGCCATTAGGGACTGATTTAGGAGTATCAAAGACTAATTTTTCAGTCCTTGATGATGATTTTTTTGTAGTGGTGTAGCGCGGGATTAATTGCTAAAAAATAATACATCGACACAAGATATATCCTATTTAAAATTTTGTTATGTAGTTTTCATTATGTGCGCAGCTTGAGCCCTTTTAATGTATAAGAACATGACATGTCACGTGCATCAGGGGCGACTCTTACTGGGCTCGACCGCAATGTATAATTTATCGAATATTTTTAAAGAATTTATATGCACCTAGTCTCCCCTTTTTTTAAACTTTCACCATATTTAAAAGTTTAAAATCCCATAATAACATAAAAGAAGATAAATGTAAGCAAAGGAAAATCATGATGTACTATGTATTGTGTGCTTAGCTTTTCATATTTTAACTAATTTCTTATTAATATTGGTTAATATATATGATTCCTTAGTAGGACCAATTACTTCATAATATTTGGTAACTAAACATGTACTTGTAAGCTTTCGGATAATGATATCAGACAGGGCTAATAAATGGTTATGGACGGTAAGGATAAGAAAATGGTATCGGGCATCCAAACCAAGTCGTACTGAAATTCCTGTATCAAATAATTCTTAGTACCAGTTCGGTACCCATATTTTGGCATTTTCGAAATCAGTACTTTCGGTTTGGTACGATACAAATCTTTTACCGATTTTTACCTTCAAACACCATTACCCATTTTTTATGATTTTTGGGATCGGTAATTTTGGTACAGGTACATTCGGTACCGTTACCGGTATCGAGCTCATCCATAATGGACATTAGATTGGTCAAATTCTTTTCTGTTAAATCAATGCAGATCAAAATATCAGGAGGTGTGACAAATGGATTTACTCGAGCATGGATGAAATGGGCGTCGCCCAAAGTATTGTGTTTCATATGGAGAATAATAAAAAATCATGAGAGCTCATACTAAAGATGCTTTATCCCGAAAAGGTATGGTTATGGACTTTGATAAGCAATTTGTGCACTATTTTTAAGACTGATTTGTGTCATATACTTACATGTGGAGTTTGATAAACAAATGGGCTTGCTGGAGTATGGTTAAAATGAGTGTTGGGTCAATGTAACACCCTAAAAATCTATTTCATATAATTACGCTAATAGGCATGATTTATAATTAACGAAACATGTTAATTAGTAAAACGAGCGTTATATGGACCAAAAATGGGACTGAGATGATAAAAGCAGAGGTTATGTGTCAGTTTGGGGATAACCTCATTAGTCATGTTAGTAATGGACAAAACAACTCTAGAACCTAACTAGGTTAACCTAATTAGTAATAAACTTGGATTAAAGGTCAAAATAGAGGGACCAAATTTGTCAAAATGTAAAAACTATGCACACACTATGTGTTTGTTGATGATCAGGAGCTTTAAGGTGCTTTTTCCAACCCTAATCCACTTCCAAGCTAAAATCCATGGCCATCAAAAGCAATTAGATGCAAGCTTATGTTGTGACTATGCTTAGAATCATCATATAAACACTAGATGTGAAAAAAAAATGATTATTCATACAAAAATAGAAAGGGATAATCAAGTATGTGAAGAGTGGGTTTTGACCTAAATATGAACCCACATTTCAATGATGAGTATGACGGTCTAATAGTATGCACACCAAGCGTTTAATGAAATGCCTAGTTAGAATTAATGATGAAAATGCATATTTGAAACCCCATGAACTTTAGTGTTACGTGGGGAATAAAATTTATTGATAAATAGCATGAGGAATGCGTGATAGATGGTTAATCAAGTGTCAAATAGCTTAAATGTATGATGTGTCATTACTATGCCTTAGAAACATGAATTCTAGGCTTGAATGATGTGAAACACACCATATTATTAAATAAGTGGCCTAATAATAGTGATTAGGAATTGAACGTAAACTAGTTTAATGAATTTGATATGTGGAATGAAAGGCAAGCTCTTGTGAGGATTATTGCCTTAAGCTATTATACGTGAGTATGTTAAGGGCATTGTAACACCTCAATCGACGGATGTCAAGTATTGAGAAATGGTGTATATAAACTCATGAGATGTGGTAGTCATTTGATATAATGGCTAACTAGACTAATCTCATGAGTTTTTTTATCATGTCAAGCTAGGTGGAAGCTTAGATGAGATGCATCAAACAAGCTAATGGGTCAAGAAGTGCATAAAACAAGGCCAAGCGGATTATTCTAATAAAACCATTTATGATTTAAAATTCGTGTAATTATGTAAATTGGTAAATTACCTATAAAAGGGTAATAGGGAATATGATACTCATCCAAAAGATGTGCTAAAACGTTATAAACAAATGGAGAATTGCTAAGACTGGTATGAGATGGCTAAGAATAATATATATTATGCAAGTAACCTAGTGAAGGTCAAGATGCTAAATAAACAATAAGAAAGTGTGAAAAAGTTATTAAAGAAGTCAAACGGGTCAAATGGTGAATTTCTTATCATTTGAACTCGGTACTTAATACTAAAATATTAAGTATTACAGTTAATGAGTCAAACGAGCCAAGTGGTGACATGGTCATCATTTGAGCCTGGTACATAATGCTTGTAAAACAAACATTGTGACTAAAGAAGTTAAACGGGTCAAGTGGTAACATGTCAACACTATCGGTAAGAATATTAGGAAGGGCATATATTGCCATGAAACAGCTAAATAGAATTGCGAGGTATAGTAAGGGATCAACGTTATCCAGTAAGTCCATATTTTAGTGGGTGGCATTTGAACCAAGAAAATTGAGGGAAAACAACTCACATAATGTGTGGTTATCAAATTGGTGAGTCATAAAGCTAATCAAGCCTAATACGCGCAAATAGCGTATAGAATAGGACAAAAATGAGACTATGAAGGAAATGGTAAAAATCACCCTCGTAAGGGCCTAAATGTTTTTAGACATGTTAACGGGATAAAAACAAAATATTTAAACAATTAATAACACCTATAATTGTTAAGAATAAAAAACAAATCACCCATAAGCGATAAAATGAGAATTCTTAAATTTGACCAAGAGTAAATTCCTTTTTGAGTCCATGTGTTTTGTCAGTTTTAACTACTTGAGTCTAACATTTTGATTTTTAACATTCTGAATACCTAAGTTTTAGTTTGGTAACCTTTTGAGTCCTATTTTCTAACGTCGTTAATAAAGTCTGTTAGTTTTTTTATGAAAAGACAAAAATACCCTTGTAATTTATAAAATAATAATAATAATATATAAATACCCCACTATCTCAACCTATCTTCTTTATATAATCATATCCCTCTCTTTATCTTATTTACAGACAACAACAACCACCTAATCATTTCACTAATTGATAATATATAAACACATTCATTGCTAAACATTGAGAGGCACAAACTGTATGGAAGAGAGAAAGGAGAGAGAGAGTGAGTGAGGCGAGACGGAAGATGACCGGAGATGACCAACTCCGATCACCTTCTCTGACGAGCTATTCCAACTGACCATTCGTCTTCTCCGGCCAACCATCTTCGACTCCACCTTCTTCGACTTCCACCACCCACAGGCCACAACCGGTAATATATGTTCAACAACTCGCAATCTCACCTCCACCGGTCACTATCTCCACCTTCGGTCTCCTCCTCCGGCTCGGATCTGCACACACACACATATACGCAACAAAAATCTCACTCTTCTCTCTCTCTCTCTCTCTCTCTCTCTCTCTCTCTCTCTAAAAGTATCAAATCCACCACCACCATACACCTTCAGTTAGCCCTCTGTTCATCTCCGTCTCTTCATGAGCATGATTTGCCGAAGAAGAAAGATCGGCCGTCTGTTCATCTCCATCGCTCGTCTGTTCTCTCTCTCTCTCTCTCTCTCCGTGGATCTGTAAATCTCTGGTGCAGATATGTACAGATGGTTGAAGATGGAGGCTAGATCTATACTGATCGATTGTTTGGGTTTTGGCATTGACTATGGGCGGTTACTGGGTGGAACGATGATGGTGGATGGTGAGGGTTCCAGTCGACGATGATGGTGGTTTGATGAGGGTTCCAGTCGACAGTGATGGGTGTGGTGGGTGAAATTAATTTCGGGGTTAGGGTTTGACGGTGATGGGGTTAGGGAGACATGATGTGATGGTGGTTCGACAGGTTCACTTTGGGTTCAAACCAAAGTGATTTGCAGTTTGGTAGGAGGGGCCATGGTGGTGGTGGTGAGGTGATGTAGTGGGGTAGGATGTGGGTGGTTGTGGTGCTATCGCAGCAATTGATGGTGGTGGTGAGGTGAGGTGGGGTGCAGATGGTGTAGGAGAGAGAAAGAGAAAGTGAGTTGTGTGTCTATATATATATATATGTGTGTGTGTGTGTATATATATATATTAGTAAAAACTTTATGCATTAAAGACTTGTTCCTTATACATTACGCATTAGAAAGTTGCACCTAGGTGTTAAATGACTGAAATACCCCTATACTTAACAGACTTGATTAACGTCGTTACAAAATTGGACTCAAAGGGTTACAAAATTAAAACTTAGGTATTCAGAATGTTGAAAATCAAAATGTTGGACTCAAGTAGTTAAAATCAACAAAACACAGGGACTCAAAAAGGAATTTACTCTTTGACCAATGTTTGAATATTAAATCAGGTGACAATAATATAGAATGCGTGTTACGTCCTAGTTAACAAATGTTGAATGAATAGAGAAATGGGAAGGAATTGAGCATAATGCCTAAAATTCCTTAGCGGGTCAAATTGACCCGTACCGCGCAAAGATGCCCAAGTGAATAGGCATCCATACTACAATCATGTCCGGGACTTGAAAAGTACCCGGAGTTGAATATTATGGTGTATTAATATTAGAATGGTCAAAACATGGTTAGAATGAACTATGAATCTTAACCGGTCAATTTGGGTTAAAGGATCAAATGAATGAAAGATTATATAGTGAACATAAAGGTGTTTGGTAATATAACAGATAGTTTGGGTAAATAACCCAGCTAAACAAATAAATTAGATATTGGATTAAAATTAGCCAAGGATTTTTTCCTTTAGTGAGCAAGGGATTTTCCTTTTAGTAGGCAGGGATTTCCTTTTAGTTGGCTAGAGATCTTTGATCTAGTGAGTGAAGGATCTTTCATCTGATTAGGGAAGGATCTTTCTTCTAGTGTGTGAGTCACAAATGGAATTTGCAGATCTCTCGCGTACTGCAGGGGATATGCAGAAATTTCTCTCGCGGTACGCGGGGAAGCACCAGATCAAGAAAATTGTTGTTTTGTATTATCTTGACTCGTTAAACCAAATACTAATAGTTTTTCGTGTGTATTTGTAGTAGAATGGACAAAGAGTAGCACCGTGTGGAAAACGGACCAAACAAGGAACCGAACACGCTCAAGACCACCATCTGTTTTGGGTAAATAAGAGGATTTGTCTACGCACGTGGTGCGGGACAATCTATAAAATTAAACATTTTAAGTTATATATAAATTATACAATAGGTGTATTAGTAAGAAACAAGTAGTTGTAGGGTCTTGTGGGTCATAGTACGTCCGACTCATGAATAGCACGTATGGGTTATTCGTTGACCCGGATGTGCAAAGTAAGTGTCAAGTTATAAAAAAAGAGTATGCTAATATGAGACCTGATCACGTTAAAAGTCACGTTAATACTAGTTTAATGGGACGGACCATACACTTAAAGTATTGTGTTTCATATGAAGAACAATAAATAAAAGAGAGAGTGTTCATACTAAAGATGCTTTATCTAGAAGATGTATGGTTATGGAGTTTGATCAATGTGTTGGAAATAGTCTAATGTGGTCTTATGGATTATTTAAATAAAGTTACCAAATATGACATAAATATTTCCAACAATTACTTAATGGTATAACTATAAATATAGATTAGTTTGAGAGGGCAATTAAGATTTCTCTTTAGATACCTTAATAGAGAATGCATAAAATTTTTGTAATCGATCACCATTCATAATATTAGTATTGATCATTACAAATAGCACTCTTGTAGAACACCATAAAGAACTCTCTCTAATGTGATCCATCAACACAAGGTACCATAATAGGATATTGATTATATTAATGAAAATATAAGGCATAAACATAAGATATCATCATGTGTACCTGATATGCTTAACCATTCAGGAACCTCGGTAATGGAAGACACCATCATCTTGATCGGGTTCCCTTTAGGGTATGCAATTCTGATGGTTTATGTGTTCTTGAGTTATGAACACATTGAGAGAGAGGGGGGGAGAGGGTATGCAATTCTGATAGTCCGCCCATCAAAGACATATCTGTAATTGGGCTTAGGGTAATATTAATAATTGATCATCATAATATAAATGATTATAATGGCTATCGATAAATATACAAACGTAACGTATATTTATTTCAACAATCTCCCACTTAGCCGAGTAATCATTTATTATGAGTATTACGTAAGTCTACAGAGATTAATACTTATTTTAGTTCTATACCCAAAATGTAGCAGAGAAATACAGCTGTTAAGTCTTTATTCGACTTAGGACCCCATTAATCATACTACACCCAAATTTAAAACTTAACATTAGGATCAATTAACGTTATGCCCTTAGTTGATTTGTTATATTATTGTCTTTATGCCATTATGCTAGCTTAGCATACTAATAGACAAACAAATCATAATGAGGAAAACTAATCATTAGTCATTAGCCATAAGTCATTCATAGTACGATACGCAGTTGTACATGGTCATTAGTAATGTGACACCCGGCATATTTGGCTTAAACATTTTAGTAACACCTAAGTCTACCTTAGCGGAAACATTTATAAACGGACTTAACTAGGTTAGTTGAGTCGGGTCAAGATAGGATTGTCCAGGGTTCAATGATCTGGAGGATCATTGGGAGTCGTTTTGGGAATACACTAGTACCGGGTCCCGTTGTTGGTGAAATTACATAAACTAATTAAGTGTATGTGTAGATTAATTGTGGTATGGTGGATTATATGCAAAGACGTGTTTAAACGATGTGTAGATAATCATCCATGCTTAAATATGTTAAACATAGACTAAGGTTGCATGTTCATGTGTTAAGGTGCGTTAAACACGACAAACTGGAAAACTAGAAAAACATAGGTCCAGGTTCGACCACATCGTGGGGGCGAACCTGGAAAATACTCTTGGTTCGACCCTTACTGAAGGGGCGAACCTGGAATGTGGAAATGAAAGAATTTCATTCGACCAGAACAAGGCACATTCGACCCTGAGAAAGGGGCGAATGTGGGTACATTCACCCAGGTGAAAGGGGCGAATGTGGATTAGTATAAATACCAAACTTTGTCATTTTTCACCATTTCACAAACCCTAACCGTCTCAAAACACTCTCAAACGATTTTAATCACTAAGGAAGGAGTTTTTGCTCTTATTTTTCATAATCTAACCTATCAACAACATCTAATCAAGAATCCAAGGTGTGTTCTTAATTCTAAACCTTGTTCAAGTATTTTAATTCGTTTTTATCTAACCCTAAAGGTCCAAATCTGTTCTAAGGATGTGTTGTTAATAAAAACCTTTTAAACATCTTTCTAAAACTAAACCCTATCATTAAACATAGGTTTTCATATCAATAAACATATGTTAATTGTGTGTTATGTGATATTATGTGTTGCTTAATGATTTGCTGATGTGCTAACGCTAGAAACATGATCTATGGCTGCTATTGATGATAGTTTAGGATTATTGAAGGTTATAATTAGATAGATGATGATATCAAGTCTAATTTGGGGATTTTATTGAATCTAGGGCTTGTTGCATGTTAGTATTATCAATGGAACTATTGGGGTTTTCGATTACATGATAAACTGAGCATTTTAAGATGATTATGGATTGATTTCGAAAAGTTTCCAAATTGGGTAAAGATTACATGCATGATGTGACACTTCCATAATCTTTGCCATTTTGGGAAAGGGCTAAAACGAATAGGTTTTGGGGCAAAATGGGTGGGGTTTTGTAGGGATAAGTTATTCATGCTTAACTGCAGTGTTGGATAATGTTTCGGGATGTTTTCGGATGTTTTTGGAGCGTTTTTGGAAAAGTAATTTGTCAGGGTCGAACCTGGGCACATTCGACCGATCGAGTGGTCGAATGTGGAATCCCAGGGTTGAACCTGGACAGATTGGTCGAAACTGTTTAAAAACAGTCGAAGGTGGCTTTCCAAAGGGTCGAAGGTGGATTAAAAGGGCGAAGGTGGGTTAATCTTCCTGGTTCAACCCTATTGATTCAAAAATGAGATTTTTGATACAAACTAAGTGTTTTATGCTTGAACCTTGTGTGTAATCTACGTGTACTTGATTAGTTAGGGTAATAAGTCACCAACGGGATATCGGGTTGGTCTAGTGTGTCGGTTGAACACATAAACACGTTTTAAAACATACTTGGTCACGATCTGGACAATCGGGACTCGATAACCTTATGGTTATTAGTCGGAACACTTATGTGAACATTTTGATAGTTCTCCGGTAGTGGGATTATCAAGGGCGTGGCTTTCTATTATTTACTGAAGAACGCAACCTAAGGTGAGTTCACGGCCCCACTTTTAGTGCTAAACTATTTTGGTAACATATGTCATACTATGGTTTTAACTTTGCATTGCTATACGATCTTTTAAAGTCCCGGGGAAAACCATGAATGTGCGGGGATGCACAACGGGGGAAATGTGGATAGATCTATTGGGCGTGACCTCCCCCACTCGTCGGCTTGAAGGGCCGGGCGGGTGCATATTGTCTCGAGCTGGTAACATTGGTAACATGCTGAACATTCGGGCTGAACATTGCTAAACATTGCTAAACGTGTCTAGTAATGGTTTTCCAATCGTCGTAGTAATAAAACATATGCCTAGCTAGCGTACTTGGTAACTTTGGTATAGTATGGACATGGTAATGCTTTGGTAACTCTTGGTAACATATTGAATAAACCTGTGAACTCACCAACATTATATATGTTGACGTCTTTTTGGAATGTTTTTCTCAGGTCGCTACATCAGTTGGACTAGGCGCACGGGTCTGCATTGGCGTCTAGGCTTAGTGCATATTTTAAACAAGTGTCTTGTATATTTTGGAACACGGTTTTGTAGTTGTTTAAATCTTTAAATGCTTCCGCTATGGTTTAATGGTTTGATAACCAAGTTTTGAGTTTACGTATTTCATATAGTGTTGTTTATTGTGACCGTTGACTTGGATCCTGGTTTGTCATGCGCCTCGCGGTAAAACTCCGCAAGTGAAAATTTGAGGGTGTGACAGATTGGTATTAGAGACATGTTCTGGGCTTTTGATTGGTATTCTTTTCATGATTCTCCTTATGCTCGTATTCATTCTCATTCACATTGTTTGGCGATTCGTATTCATTGTGTGCATTCAGTTTGGTATTTGGTCATCGTTTTGCATTCATGAGTATGATGTGGGTCATTTGAATCCACGTACGGGGTTTTACCGCGAGGCGCGTGATACACCAGGATCCAAGTCAACGGTCACAATAAACGACAACTATATGATTCGAAAACAACGTAAACTGCCATTGAGTTTCAAAACCGTTCTAACACAGCGAAAGCAAAATGTATTATTACAACTCAAAAGTAAAACTTAAAGTCTGAAATGTTTAACAAAACATGCTTATGATTCCTAGATGCCGTGAGACTCCGTGCGCCTATCGACAGCTGCTACCTTAGCGACCTGAGACAAACATGCTAAAAACGTCAGCAAATAATGCCGTTGAGTTCACAGGTTTTTAATGAATACCGAATCTAGTGAATACTGACTCCCAAATGAATACCCATGGTCAATCCAGACCACATGCATGCAAAACATATGAATACTGGACTCGAATACTATGAATACTGAATACGTGCCCAAATGAATACTGAATACTGCATACTGAATATTGAATACCTAAGAGACAACATGCACCCGTCCGACCTCCAGTCGACGAGTGGGGCGGGTCAAGCCCAAATAGATTTATCCACATTTCCCCCGTTGTGCATTCCCGCACATTCATGGTTCTCCCCGGGACTTCCAAAGATCGCATAGTAATATAATGAATACTCCAAAACATAATGAACACTTGAAAACATAATGAACACTCCAAAACCCAGTGAATTCGTGAATACCAAAACATAGTTGACACACCTTTTATGAAAACATAGTTGAAACGCCTTTTATGAAAACATATTTGACACACGTTTAAAGAATACATCATGTTTTCTCCCCTGAAAATGTAAAACCAGTAAAAGAGTGGGGCCGTGAAACTCACCTTAGAGTGCGCCTTCAGATACATAGAATTCCAACACGTGTATGATGACCCAACTTAGTGACAACCTATCAATGAGTTTGAATAAGTTTATTGACTACTAACCCGAAGGTTAACTAGTCCCCGATTGTCCAGATCTTGACTACGTGTGTTAAAAAATGCGTTTAAACGTTAACCGGACATACCAGACAGACCCGACATCCCGTTGGTGACCCATTATATCAATTAGTCATGCACATAAGGTTAACACATAAGTTTCAAGCATAAAACACTTAGTTTGCATCAAAAATCGCATATACGAAGTCGCAAGGTCGAATCGGGAGTTTCCTGTGTTTTGTTCGCCCCCAAGGGCTTCTGGTTCGACCAATGGACCCTTGGTTCAACCCTCATGATGTTCATTCAACCTATTCGCAAGTTCATTTGACCTAACACATGTTTATTTGACCCTAACATATGTTTATTCGACCTTAACGTATGTTAATTCAACCCTAACACGTGGTAATTCGCCCTCGGGCACCCAGATTCGACCCCAGGAACCCACATTCGACCCCCAGACACCCACATTCGATGCTATGGTGCTACATTCGACCCATTTGAGCCACCTTCGACCCTTTTGAGCCACGTTCGACCCCACGAAGGGTCGAATGAGTTCTACGTTCGACCGTTTGCTGCAGAACTTCATAAAACGCACCAAAACGCATCTAAACGGTCCGAAAACATCACGAAACATCACCAATCACAGCAGTCAACTATTATTAACATATTCCTACAAAACCCTACCAATTTTACCCCAAAATCCGTTCGTTTTACAAGTTACCCGAAATGGCAAATTATGGAGATGTCACATCAAACGCATGCAATCTTTACCCAATTAGGAAACTTTCTGAAATCTATCAATAATCAACTTAATATACTCAGATTATCATGAACAAGAAACCCCCAATCATATCCTTATCACTATCATCATGAACAAGCCCTAGATCTAACCCAAAATCCCCAAAATGAACAAAAACATCATCAATAATCAATTGTAACCTATCTCAATCATAAATCATCATCAACAATAGTCCTATATCATTGTTATAACATCTATACAGCAATTAATCATCAAACAATACATAACACCACATAAAACACCATTAACACATGTTCATTTGTATGAAAACTCATTGTTTATGAATAGGTTTTGTTTAGAAAGATATTAGGAAGGTTTTTATCCATGAAAACATGTTTGAATCAGATCTGGACTCTTGGGGTTTAATGAAATTGAATTGAAATGCTTTAAAAATGATTTAGGATGAAGAACACACCTTAGATCTTTGTTTAGAAGATGTTTGTAGGTTAGATTATGGAAAACAAGAGCAAAAACTCCTTCCTTAGTGATTAAAGTTGCTAGAGAGTGTTTAGAGGCGTTTAGGGTTTGTGAAATGGTGAAAAATGACAAAGTGTGGTATTTATACTAGTCCACAATCGCCCCTTTCGCATGGTTGAATGTACCCACATTTGCCCCTTGCTCAGGGTCGAATGTACCTTTACTGGTCGAATGAACTTCTATGTTTTCACATCCCAGGTTCTCCCCTTTATTGAGGGTCGAACCAAGCTCATTTCCCAGGTTCGCCCCCACGCTATGGGTCGAACCTGGACCTGTGTTTTCTAGTTTTTCAAGTTTATCATGTTTAACGCATTTTAACGCATCCTAACACATGAACATGCAGTCTTAATCTATGTTTAACATAGATAAGCATGGATAATCATCTACACATCGTTTAAACACATATTTGCATATAATCCACCATATAAGAATCAATCTACACATAACGCCTAACTTAGTTTATGTAATTCACCAACTACGGGACTCGTAACGTGTGGGTGTGTGACTAACCCAATGATCCACCACATCATTGAACCCTGGACAATACGGACTGTGTTCCGACTTGACTGATCCCGTCAAGTATGTTTAATAAACGTTTTTCGCTAAGGTAGACTTATGTGTTTATAAAATGTTAACCCAAACATGTCGGGTGTCACATCATCTCCCTATTGAAAGAATTTTCGTCCCGAAAATTTCTCGAAGTCAAAGAGAATGAAGCGATAAAAAGAAAATTTTTTCCCGGTCATCACATCATCCCCCTGTTGAAAGGAATCTCGCCCCGAGATTCACTCTTCGACAGTAATGAGTGTCGACCTAACCCAAGTAACGTTTCCCAGAACGCAAACGAAATGATAACCACGAACGAAAGATGATATCAACAGATATTCTATGCCGGGGAACCGCCCTCCCCAAAGTGAATATAAAACAATTAATCCTCCTGATCGAAGGCCTACTAGAGACTACTGTGATCGGTATAACTGATACACCGGTACCGTCCAAGTAGCATCTCTAAAGGACCCACATCAGACTCATGAATGCAAAACGATGACCAAATACCAAACTGAATGCACACAATGAATACGAATCGCCAAACAATGTGAATGAGAATGAATACGAGCATAACGAGAATCATGAAAAGAATACTCACCAGTAACAGTATCAGGATCCTCCTGGTTCTCCCTAGCGCCAATAACATAAAAACGACCCGGAGCAGCTCGACCGCGACCCTCATTGTTCCCAGCACCACTTGCAGTCCCTTGCCTCAGCTTGGACAATCGCGTTTGAAGTGTCCAGTATCCCCACAGTGATAACATCCCTGCCTCCCCTGAGGAGCAGTAGCAGTGGTAGTAGCAGTACTAGTCTGTGCCGGTTGTAGCTGAAGAGTAGTCCAACAGTCCTTAGCATGATGACCAAAACGCTGGCACCGACGACAGCGAAACTTCTCACAATCACCCGTATGATGAAACCCACACTCACCACACTTCAGGAGTTTCCCAGTATAACCCCCAGACCTCTGCTCGGATGACGCTCCCACAACCTCCTGTTTCTTTGCCTGTGGCTGGGACGACCCGGCGCTCTTTCCAGCACTCTCCCACTTCCTCTTGTTGTCCCCAGGGCTTTCACAGCAGCACCCCTCGGAGGTAGAACACCCTCAGCAACCTTCATGTTGGTCAGCTTGTGGGCTGCCCGAACAGTGGCCAACATAGTAGTGTGATCAGCGGCAGCAACAAGCCCAACAATCTCCGGCACTAACCCAGCAACGTAGTGCTCAATCCTTCGGTACTCCGGTGTAGCCAAACCGGGGCACATCACGGCCATCTCGTTGTGCCTATTAGTAAACACCTCGATCTCCGACCCGACCATCTTCAGATTCCAAAACTCGTGTTCCAGCTTCATAATCTCGTCTCTTTGGCAATACTCCGCCCTCAACATCTGAACAAACTCGGACCACGGCATAGCATTGGCCTCACCCAGACCAAGATTCGCAGTGGTGGAGTTCCACCATGTCAAAGTGTGTCCCTCAAGAGTAGCAGAAGCATACTTGGCGCAATCAGCGTCGGGACAGTTACACATAGCAAAAACCAATTCGATCTTCTCCAACCACCGAAGTAGTCCCACTGCTCCTTCAGTCCCATTGAAGTAATGAGGCTTACAGTCCATGAACTTCTTGTAGGTGCACCCAGACTGCACCTGATTAGTATTTCCCAGGATCCGCTGAGCAGCCTGGAAAGCAGCCAACGCAACGTTCAACTGCTGCTGCAACATGTTCTCCAACTCCGCCTGAGTCATGGTGATGTTCCCACCACCTCGTCCACCGCCATTGCGACCCCCGCCGCCACCACGGCGTCCACCAGCACGTCCACCAGCGCGACCAGACATGTTCTGCCACACATGAGACAAGATACTCAATACCGCTATCGGATCAAGCTACAAGTAACCAAACGAATTCAGAACGTGGTTCCAGCATGACCATTAATCCGAACACGAAGTCCACCAAGATTTTCATTCATTTCGATTTATGATTTCGTGTGCACCCGAAATAACAAATCACTCGACATGGTCCTCTAGGTGTGCTCCTAGCTAGAACTTCAAATCACCCGACACCCACATTCCTAATAGAAACTGTTATCGCACGAAGATCCCCAAAGTGAACAATCACTAAGGGGTGTACTATGACAAGTACTAGTGCAGGATAGTACTATGACAAGTACAAGTGCGGTAATACTGGGTTAAGTATTCTACTGCGACATTCGAGGGGCCTGCATTGTCGTGGTGGAATGCTACTGCCCAGAACATGGGATTGGGAGAGGCTATTGCTATGCCTTGGGCGGATTTTGTACATCTGTTGAGGAGTGAGTACTGTCCGAGGGAGGAGGTACAGAAGCTGGAACATGAGGTCTGGAGTTACAAGATGGTCGGGTACGAGATTGAGGAGTACACTGTGAGGAGGAACGAGCTGGCGGTGTTGTGCCCTGATTTGCACACACCCGAGTGTAGGAGGATTGAGCACTACGTATCTGGGTTAGTGCCGGAGATTGCAGGGTTAGTGGCTGCTGGGAATCTTCCCACTCTTGCTGAAGTTGTTTGATCGGCTCATCGGATGACTAACCTGAAGGTAGCAGAAGGTGTTTTGCCTCATAAGGGTACTATTGTGAAAGGATCGGAAGGGAATAAGAGAAAGTGGGATAATATGGGGAAGAGTGTCGTGCCAGCGCCGTCTCAGTCAGTGAAGAAGTTTGATTCGTCTGGGTCTTCTTCGAGGCAAAAGTCGGGATGGTATGTTGGGAAGCATCCCAAGTGCAACAAGTGTGGTTATCACCACTCTGGGAATTGTGATCGGGCTCGATGTCATCGGGGCCATCAGTTGGGGCATCTTGCTAAGGATTGCAAGGTGTCACTTACCTCAACTCAGACTCCTACTGCTACTCCTGCTCCTGCTGCTCAGGGGACTCCAGGAAAGCAGGGGTGCTATAACTGTGGTGACACAGGACACTTCAAGCGTGAATGTCCTAAGCTAAAGCATGGTGATAATGGGAGGGGCGGGAACGGTAATGGGAACAACGGAGGCGGAGGCAGGACTGCGCGTGCTTTCGTCATTGGATCTGCAGAGGCTAGGCAGGATCCAGACACAGTTACCGGTACGTTCCTTCTTAATGATCGCAATGTTTCTATCTTGTTTGAATATGGTGCCGATAATAGTTTCGTATATGTGGACATTAGTTGATTGCTAGATATAGTACCCACACCTTTAGAGGCTAAGTATTTAATAGAATTGGCTGATGGTAAGAAAATCGAAGCAACACACACCCTTAGGGAATGTCGCTTGAAACTGTCGGGTTTGTCTTTCCCCATTAACCTTATGCCGGTACCCCTGGGTAGTTTTAATGTCGTTGTCGGCATGGATTGGTTATCATTGTATCGTGCGGAGATCGTTTGTTTCAATAAGATTATTCGGATCCCTCTCCCTGATGGAGAGACTCTTTCGGTTCATGGCGAGAAAAGCAGTGCTCCGCTGAGTATCATTTCTAGCATGAAAGCCCGTAAGTATCTTCGGAAGGGTTGTTCGGCCATTCTGGCACTTGTTAACGTTTTGACTGACGATGAGAAGAAGATCGAGGATATTCCGGTGGTTCGTGATTTTCCCGATGTATTTCCTGATTATTTACCTCGTCTCCCTCCCCATCGTCAGGTTGAGTTTGGCATTGATCTTACTCCGGGTGCAGCTCCTATTGCCCGAGCTCCGTATCGTCTTGCACCTCCCGAGATGCAAGAGTTGTCCAACCAGTTACAGGACCTCTTGGAAAAGGGTTTCATCCGACCGAGTTCTTCCCCGTGGGGAGCTCCTATCTTGTTTGTGAAGAAGAAGGACGGAAGTCTTCGCATGTGTATTGATTATCGTGAGCTGAACAAAGTGACCATCAAGAATCGATATCCTCTTCCTCGTATTGATGATCTCTTTCACCAGCTCCAGGGCTCTAGTTACTACTCGAAGATTGATTTGCGGTCCGGTAATCACCAGTTGCGCATCCAGGAAGCCGACATCCAGAAGACTGCTTTTCGCACTCGTAATGGCCATTTTGAGTTCTTGCTCATGCCTTTTGGTCTCACTAACACACCGGCGGTGTTCATGGACTTGATGAACCGCGTTTTCAAGCCTTACCTTGATAAATTCGTCATCGTGTTTATTGACGATATTCTGGTTTATTCTAAGAACAAGACGGATCATGAGGAACACTTACGGTTGGTCTTGGAACTTTTGAGACGGGAGCAGTTGTATGCTAAGTTCTCTAAGTGTGATTTCTGGTTACGTGAAGTTCAATTCCTAGGACATGTGGTTAATGAACTGGGAATTCATGTCGATCCGGCTAAGATCGAAGCTATTAAAGACTAGGATGCTCCAAAGACGCCATCTGAGGTGCGGCAATTCCTAGGTCTTGTGGGTTACTATCGTCGTTTCATTGAGGGATTTTCGAAGATCGCTCAACCCCTCACCACTCCTACCCAGAAAGACTGAAAGTTTGACTGGGGTGAACCACAGGAATCAACATTTCAGATGCTGAAGCTTATACTTTGTTCTGCACCTATCTTATCTTTACCGGAGGGCACGGATGACTTCGTTGTGTACTGTGACGCTTCTATTCATGGTCTCGGTTGTGTGTTAATGCAACGCGGGAAGGTTATTGCCTATGCTTCTCGTCAACTCAAGGATCATGAGAAGAACTACACCACTCATGACTTGGAATTGGGTGTGGTGATCTTTGCGTTGAAAATCTGGAGACATTACTTGTACGGTACCAAATGCGAAGTGTACACCGATCACAAGAGTCTCCAGCATATTTTCGACCAGAAGGTGTTAAACATCCGGCAGCGTCGCTGGGTTGAACTCCTGAACGATTATGACTGTGCTATTAAGTACCATCCTGGCAAGGCGAACGTTGTGGCGGACGCCTTGAGCAGGAAGGAGTCTGTGAAACCTCGTTGTGTTCAAGCCTTACAACTTACCATTCATTCCTCATTGCCTGACCGAATCCGTTCTGCACATTTGGAAGCTTTGAAGGAGGAGAACCTTAAAGCTGAAACTATGCACAGTGCTGACAAGCATCTTGAACTCAGGACCGATGGCTTACACTATTTCGCGGGACGTGTTTGGGTTCCCTTTTTTGGGGGATTACGCGAGCTTGTCTTGGATGAAGCTCACAAATCCCGGTATTCTATTCACCCAGGCTCCGATAAGATGTATCAGAATCTGAAGATACTTTATTGGTGTGACACCCCAGGAAATCCCACATCGGCCGTGGCCAGGAGAGATCCTTGGTTCATAAGTAATGTCTTGCCTCTTAAATCACCAACGCGTTTTGGGGCTTAATGTTAGTGGATGAGAGGAGAACTCCACAGTTAAGCGTGCTCAGGTGAGAGAAATTTCAGGATGGGTGACCTCCTGGGAAGTCTCCACTTGGGCAACCAAAAACAAATCCGTGAGCTCTGGATGGGCAAAGCGGACAATATTGGTGATGAGAGGGGCGGGGTGTTACAATTGGTGGCCAAACATGAAGGCTGATATAGCTTCTTATGTCAGCAAATGCTTGACTTGTGCTAAAGTCAAGGTGGAGTATCAGAGGCCGTCTGGTCTCCTGCAACAACCAGAGGTTCCAGAATGGAAGTGGGAGCAAATCACGATGGATTTTGTCACCAAGCTACTAAGGTCACCAAGTGGCTATGATATGATCTGGGTGATCGTTGACAGGTTGACAAAATCGGCACGTTTCATACCTATTAAGGAAACCGATGGACTCGAGCAGTTAGCTCGACTTTACCTTAAGGAGGTGGTTGCTCGGCACGGGGTGCCTGTTTCTATTATCTCTGATCTTGATTCTCGTTTTGCTTCGCGTTTCTGGAAGGCTCTGCACAAGGCTTTGGGTACTCAGTTGGATATGAGTACGGCTTATCATCCGCAAACTGATGGACAGAGTGAGCGGACGATTCAAACCTTGGAAGACATGCTTCGGGCATGTGTTATCGATTTTGGCAAAATTTGGGAGATTCACCTACCGTTGGTGGAGTTCTCCTACAACAACAGCTATCACTCTAGTATCAAGGCAGCTCCGTTCGAAGCTCTCTACGACGGAAGTGTCGATCACCTCTTTGTTGGGCCGAGGTGGGCGAGAGCCAACTCACTGGTCCGGAACTGGTGTACGAAACTTCGGAGAAAATCGTACAAATTCTAACCGTTTGGCTGCTGCGCGGGATCGTCAGAAGAGCGATGCCGATCGCCGACGCAAACCTTTGGAGTTCCAGGATGGGGACAGGGTACTTCTGAAAGTTTCACCATGGAATGGCGTCATACGCTTTGGAAAGCATGGCAAGCTTAACCCTCGTTATGTCAGACCATTCGCAATCCTGGAACGGATTGGGCCGGTGGCATACAAACTTGACTTACTGGCGGAGCTCGGTAGTGTTCACAACGTCTTCCATGTGTCTAACTTAAAGAAGTGTTTGGCTTATGAATCTCTCATTGTACCACTGGTAGAGATCAAGGTTGATGATCGTCTTCGGATTGTGGAGGAACCTGTCGAGATTCTCGACTACAAGATTCGTAGCCTTCGTCGGAGTAAAATCCGCATTGTCAAAGTTCGTTGGAACTCAAATCGTGGACCAGAGTTCACGTGGGAACGGGAGGATCAGATGAAAGCTAAACATCCTCATCTTTTTCCGAAACACGCATTCGAATCTAGGCATGTTACTACTGAAGCTGAATGAATCTCGGGTCGAGATTCCTTTCAACGCGGGGATGATGTGACATCCGGTAAATTTTCTTTTCGTTTCATTCTTTCCGTCTCTTTCATTTTGGACTTTGTGCAATTTTCGGGACGAAAATTCTTTCAACGTGGGGATGATGTGACACCCCAGCATATTTGGCTTAAACATTTTAGTAACACATAAGTCTACCTTAGCGGGAAACATTTATAAACAGACTTAACTAGGTTAGTTGAGTCGGGTCAAGATAGGATTGTCCAGGGTTCAATGATCTGGAGGATCATTGGGAGTCGTTTTGAGAATACACTAGTACCGGATCCCGTTGTTGGTGAAATTAAATAAATTAATTAAGTGTATGTGTAGATTAATTGTGGTATGGTGGATTATATGCAAAGATGTGTTTCAACAATGTGTAGATAATCATCCATGCTTAAATATGTTAAACATAGACTAAGGTTGCATGTTCATGTGTTAAGGTGCATTAAAATGCGTTAAACACGACAAACTGGAAAACTACAAAAAAATAGGTCCAGGTTCGACCACATCGTGGGGGCGAACCTGGAAAATACTCTTGGTTAGACCCTTACTGAAGGGGCGAACCTGGAATGTGGAAATGAAAGAATTTCATTCGACCAGAACAAGGCACATTCGACCCTGAGAAAGGGGCGAATGTGGGTACATTCGCCTAGGTGAAATGGGTGAATGTGGATTAGTATAAATACCAAACTTTGTCATTTTTCACCATTTCACAAACCCTAACCGTCTCAAAACACTCTCAAACGATTTTAATCACTAAGGAAGGAGTTTTTGCTCTTATTTTTCATAATCTAACCTATCAACAACATCTAATCAAGAATCCAAGGTGTGTTCTTAATTCTAAACCTTGTTCAAGTATTTTAATTCGTTTTTATCTAACCCTAAAGGTCCAGATCTGTTCTAAGGATGTTTTGTTAATGAAAACCTTTTAAACATCTTTCTAAAACTAAACCCCATCATTAAACATAGGTTTTCATATCAATAAACATATGTTAATTGTGTGTTATGTGATAATATGTGTTGCTTAATGATTTGCTGTTGTGCTAATGCTTAAAAACATGATCTATGGCTGCTATTGATGATAGTTTAGGATTATTGAAGGTTATAATTAGATAGATGATGATATCAAGTCTAATTTGGGGATTTTATTGAATCTAGGGCTTGTTGCATGTTAGTATTATCAATGGAACTATTGGGGGTTTTCGATTACATGATAAACTGAGCATTTTAAGATGATTATGGATTGATTTCGAAAAGTTTCCAAATTGGGTAAAGATTACATGCATGATGTGACACTTCCATAATCTTTGCCATTTTGGGAAAGGGCTAAAACGAATAGGTTTTGGGGCAAAATTGGTGGGGTTTTGTAGGGATAAGTTATTCATGCTTAACTACAGTGTTTGATAATGTTTCGGGATGTTTTCGGATGTTTTTGGAGCGTTTTTGGGAAAAGTAATCTGTCAGGGTCGAACCTGGGCACATTCGACCGATCGAGTGGTCAGATGTGGAATCCCAGGGTCGAACCTGGACAGATTGGTCGAACCTGTTTAAAAACGGTCGAAGGTGGGTTAAAAGGGGCGAAGGTGGGTTAATCTGCCTAGTTCGACCCTATTGATTCAAAAATGAGATTTTTGATACAAACTTAGTGTTTTATGCTTGAACCTTGTGTGTAATATACGTGTACTTGATTAGTTAGGGTAATAAGTCACCAACGGGATATCGGGTCGGTCTAGTGTGTCGGTTGAACACTTAAACACGTTTTAAAACATACTTGGTCACGACCTGGACAATCGGGGACTAGATAACCTTATGGTTATTAGTCGGAACAATTATGTGAACTTTTTGATAGATCTCCGGTAGTGGGATTATCAAGGGTTTGGCTTTCTATTATTTACTGCAGAACGCAACCTAAGGTGAGTTCACGGCCCCACTTTTACTGCTTTAACTTTTGGGGGAGAAAACATGCGCTAAACTATGTTGGTAACATATGTCATACTATGGTTTTAACTTTGCATTGCTATACGATCTTTAAAGTCCTGGGGAAAACCATGAATGTGCGGGGATGCACAACGGGGGAAATGTGGATAGATATATTGGGCGTGACCTACCCCACTCGTCGGCTTGAAAGGCCGGGCGGGTGCATATTGTCTCGAACTGGTAACATTGGTAACATGCTGAACATTCGGGCTGAACATTGCTAAACATTGCTAAACGTGTCTAGTAATGGTTTTCCAATCGTCGTAGTAATAAAACATACGCCTAGCTAGCGTACTTGGTAACTTTGGTATAGTATGGACATGGTAACGCTTTGGTAACTCTCGGTAACATATTGAATAAACCTGTGAACTCACCAGCATTATATATGTTGACGTCTTTTTGGCATGTTTTTCTCAGGTCGCTAAGGTAGCATCTGTTGGACTAGGCGCACGGGTCTGCATTGGCGTCTAGGTTTAGTGGCATATTTTAAATAAGTGTCTTGAATATTTTGGAACACGGTTTTGTAGTTGTTTAAATCTTTAAATGCTTCCGCTATGGTTTAATGTTTTGATAACCAAGTTTTGAGTTTTCGTATTTCATATAGTGTTGTTTATTGTGACCGTTGACTTGGATCCTGGTTTGTCATGCGCCTCGCGGTAAAACTCCGCAAGTGAAAATTTGAGGGTGTGTTTTGTATGCGCGTGAAAGGATCGTATAACAACAAAGAATGATCAAACAAGTTAGTTTTAGGTGCGGAAACCCTAAAACTATCACAAAATAATAGTCAAACAGATTAAAACACACAGATCATCATTTTCAAAAGCTTTTCATTAATTAACAACTCGATTACACGTTGAAATATGATTACAAACAAGGTATGAACGTTAAAAGAGTTAAACAAAACACTAGAGAGAATATCAGAAAGTGGAGGGAATAATAATGACCAAAAGTTACATTCAAAAATCAAACTTGTCTATTTATAGACTGCACATTCGCCCAAATTGATTGTGCGAATGTGCAGGTTCGCCCAAACTGATTGGTCGAACCAAGTTACACATTAAACAATAAACACATTCGACCAGAAGATCTTCCTTCGTACCTTCTAATCTTCATTCGCACCTTCTGACTCTCTCCTTCGCACCAACGACTTTTACCAAAATAAGTTTGTTGTTCAATCCAAAGCACTAGTCGCACTTTTTCATCTACAAACTCCCCCTCGACTATTGCTTGGATTGTTGTCGACGTTGTTCGTCCAATCTAATATTCATCAGTCTGATATGTCGTTGAATCTTCTGTTCTTTCGTCAACTCCGGTTCCTGAAATTGCTTTTGCTTCTTCGTTTTCAGTTCAGACACCTTTTGCTTTTCAACAAACTTTCCCAGCTTCTCGCCATAGTCACAACCAGCATTAATATCATATGCAAAGCACAGAAATACCACACGTTGATACTTTCCTGCTTGCTCAGCATCCTTCACATCAGAATAGATCGGATTGTAGAACAACATGATTATATCCTCATGTGAACAGTTTATTAACCACATGGGATCAAAAATGTGTACTTTCTTGTAGTTCTTCTCTCCGTCTTTCAATACAATCACGGCCTCTGCAATTTTCCAATCGTAATACCACCAGATGAAATCTTTGGTGAAGTGTTGTGGGATTGGCAACAAAGGAATCTTTTTCAACACTCGCGGTGGTTTGTACTTTAACGTCACCTTGGGCATACCTGTAATCTGATCAATATACTTCTTGTGAACAATTCGTTTAGGATATTGTGGTTTAAACAAATCCCACTTGGTTCGGCTTTCTCTCGTCATTTTCTCTGCAAAGTAGGTAATCTGACTATTTGACGCTCCCGTTAAACGGTGACGACAAATATCACGAATTGCCCAATAGGGAAGAGTCTTCAAATGATGAAATTTATCGAAATATAAGATTCCCTTCTCCCACTTTACTGCAATACATCTCAATTCTTTAACAAACTTCCAGGCCAAAACACGACCTTTGAAAATACCACTATGAAGTTTGTAAAAGCTTCCTTGAATTTCAGCTTTCGGACGATTGTTTTCTTTTTCTTTCAACTTCTTCAAGAATTCCTTCAAACTCTCCGACTGCTCGAACCGTGGTTTGTCATGCCCTTTAAAGATTTCGTCTTCAAACGCTTTGCTCTTCTCTTTTGCCAGTTTCTCGGCATGGTTTAGCAATTCATCTGAGAATCCAGGAAATCCACAATCTTGATTAGTCTTAAAGTATTGTGGATACTCCTCACTCGTAATATCTTCCATTTCAACATCCTCAAACGCAGGAACATCACGGTCATCGGAATGATTCCCGGCTTCCGTCTCAGGTATCTTTGGAATGAAATTGTCAGCAAGTAAGTCTTCCAAAGTCTTTCCTACCTGCTTAGCTAAACCCTCAAGTATCTCTTTTGAAATTGCCGCAGAAACTTCCCCATCCTCAAGATCAGGGTCATCAAACTCCAACTCAAATAGTTTATTGCTCGACTCAAATATCTCTGGAAATCTGCTGGTCATGTCGATCGTCCAGACTCGATCAGTGAGCATCTGGCGATACATGTTCTTATCGTCTTCAGATAACGATTGCAGTTTCTCATTCCAGAATATATCTTCATCCACATTCTCTCCAGGAGTCTTAGAGCTCGACTCTCCACCCTTGCTTGAGTCACGCTTCTCATATGTAAGCTTGTCAGCGTTATCATCATCATCATCATCACTACTATCATCAAAAGAAGAGCCGTTTCCATCACTCGAACCATCATCTGAACCTCCATCATCCTTATCATCTTTCTTCTTCTTCTTCTTCGTATCGTTTCCTGCATCTTCATCAAGTTCTTCATCTTCTTCTTCATCAGATGGTTCGAAATCAACTTGTTCTTCTTCTCTTTCCTTATCTACTTCACCAGCTTGAAGTTGAGGAGCTTGAGAGTACAAGTTCTTGATCAAATCGTCCATATGCTTGTTACTCTTTTTCAACTGTTTGTTCTCCTCCTTCAAGACGATAATTCTCCTGGTGTTTCGTTGCTCGTGCTTCAGCAACTTCTTATTCTCTCTTTTCAATCTCTTAATCGTTTTCTTCAAAGCTTCATTATCATCAGCTGATGTGACTACGACCTCCAACATCTTCTTATCATTCGACTTTAACTGCTCGATCTCAGTTTGTTGTTTGTTGATTATATTCATCATCTCAGGCAATCTCTGATTCACAGCACTCATAATGTCACTATCCACCGAAACTTTCTTCTTCATTGGTGGTTCAATAACATCAGGCAGTTTGCCTTTTCTGATCTTCTTGAGCACGTTATCCAATGCCTCATTAACCTCATCCATAGGTATATCTTCACTTTGTTGTGTGCTCGATGTTGTTGCAGTCTTTTGCTTCTTCTGTGCTGGTGCAGTAACCGGTGACTTAGAACTAGTAGCCGGTGGTAGTTTCTTACCAGCTATCAATGACTCAATCTCTTTCTTTCTCTTGATACTCGGTTTCTCCTGTTTCTTCTTCTTCTTAGCAGCTTGCACAGGAGAACCAGTAAAAGTCTCATCTACGTTCATAATCAACTCATCTTCATCAACTGGGATTGGACTCTTGTTCCCTTGATCTTCTACATTCTGACTAGTAGACACACCAGCCTCAGTGGCCTTGGGCGAGGTGGTCTTTAACGTTTCAGCATCCGAATCCCATTGTTTATCTTCTAGCGTCTCTTCTGAATCAAAAGACGCTTCATCAACTAAATGTAATCCTTTCTTCGCCATACTCTTATGTCTTCTCGGTGTGCTTTTCTTCTTTTCTGTTTCAGTAGCAACCTCTATCCTTATCTCCTTTTTCTTTGTCTTTCCACTCTTTGCGCCAACATTCACAACCTGTCTTTTGCGTTTAGCATCAGGATCAACAGGATGTAATGGGTTATCAGGATCAGAATCACTGTTTGCATGCCTCACAAGCCCTTCACCCGGATCTGTATAATCAACTCTAGCTAGGTGTCCAAATAAACGTCTTACTGGAGGACGTTCATCAACTGATAATCCCTTATACGCCTTCATCCTAGCGAGTGTATTCAGCGACATATGTTCCTGAACAACTATGTGCTTAGGATCTCTTTTCAGCTCCTTATACTTGTTGTCAAACACCATCTGGAGGAAACGAGGATATAAAAGAAACTTCAGATTCCTCGTGCCGTTCACAGGCTCTAGTAAATGAGACATCAGCATGCCTGAAACATTGAACGGTTTGTTCAACACTAAGGCAACCATCATAGAACTGATGCTCTTTCTCATCAAATCATATCCTCCAGCTGCAGATCCGAATACATGAATCAAAACGTGTGCCAGATATTTGAATTGGGGGCACAGTTTTCCCTTATGCAATGAACCGTCAGTGATTGGTCCATTGTATTTCATTCTGAGAAAACATTTTCGCTGATCCATAAAACTGAACTCCTTAGGATCAGTCGGCTCATCATCTAAATTCAACGCTTCTCTCAGATCTTCTTCACAAACAATGACTCTCTGTCCTTGAATCTTGCTCATCAAACATGATTCGCACATCCAGAAATCAAGCTTCGCTTCCGACCAAAATTCTTGCATCATATCCCTGTAGATAATCGTCGGTGTAGCAATAGCATCTATCACCCTGCATCTCTTCAAGAAATCAATAATACCAACGAACTCTGTATGCTTCTTCACCTCTCCGAGATACGCACAGTAGTTATGCGCATTCTCAAATTCTAAAAGCTTGGCAGGCTGTGATGATGATCCAGCTTGTTCCGCGTCTTCTCTTGTTCGGACATCGTTAAGTCTGCAAAACAAACAAAAGCACACGTTAAAAATCGACAAAATTTCAAACTTGAAAAGTTTTGGTAATAAACCTTCTCTTTCGCCCAAACGGGGGTACGAAAGAGATTTAACAAGGTACGAATGAGAAATATGAATGGTACGAATGTATGAATTTTGAATAAAAGTTTCATTCGCCCAAACATTCTTCATTCGACCGTTTGATTTTCTCCTTCGCCCATTCGTAATGGTCGAAGGTGACTGTTCTAAATTTGAATTTTCAATTTTGATTTTAAGTGTTTCTGATCGTGTTCTTTTGATTGAAACAGATCCTAATGATGCCGATTAACCATCTTATACTAGCAGATTCATCAATTATACATTGTATTTGTGTTTTCAATTAAAAACTAGGGTTTAAACACAACTATTGATCAATTGATCAAACAGTTGATTTTGAAACCATGGTTTTTGTTAATTCTCCCCCTAAAACACACATACAATAAAACCTAAACAATAATTGTCACAATGAATTCAAATATAATCAGTTTAATGAATTAGGGCTCGAAACATAAAACAGGGATTTAATCCTGCAATCCATGATGTTAACCTGTGAATAATAGTCTAAAATGATCAGTATGAAGTGACGAACACAATGGAATGGTTCAAAAGAATCAAGCAACAAGGTGAGGTTAAGATGAAAAATCTGAAAAATTTTGAATGGGGTTCGAATGAGACAGATGGGTATATATAGGCATACTCCTTCGCCCATTCTATACGTACGTAGGAGAAACTTTTGTCTCCTTCGACCCTAGTGAAAGGTTCGAATGAGCCAAAAGGGTTTGAATGAGATAAATGTTCATGAACACTCTCCTTCGCCCATATAGAACATACGAAGGAACATGTAAAATCTCACATTCGACCAACCGAATGGGCGAATGAGAAATGGAATTTTTGAAAATTTTCCAAATCTCAAAAACGAGTCCCGGTCCAATTATTTTCCAACTTTTAAGCATCCAACAATCATGTTTTCACATTTTAAAAGGTTACAAAGCTCAAATGGTGTATCAAGGTTTAGAAAATCGACATCAACCACCATCAGTTATCAAAAATAAGATGGAAATGAAAAAATCTTTTTGGATTTTCTAAAGTTTATGCTAAAACACACCTAAAATCTTTTTGAGTTTTGTAATTTTTGACGAGAAAATTAAATGCAGAAATGTAAATGAAAAACTGTAAATGTTTTTGGAATTTCCGGCAAAGGGATCATATCAGTTTTTGAGAAATCAGATCACACCGTTGATCTTTTTGAAATTATTATCATTAAAGACAATGTGTGATCTGGCAATTACTGATATTGTGATCCACATAAACTCACATGCAGACTTTTGTGCAGTGCTTTAAACTGATACTTATTTATAGTATAAACGTAATTGTCTATGGTTCCCACACACACGACATACTCCCGTATCAAGAAGTAAAGGCACAAAGACTCATTGTAAAGCGTGATTATGCTTTCGTCGTCTGTAATTGTACAAGATATAATGCATAGAGGTATACAAGTCAGCAAATTAATGCAGCAAAGTAACATATGCACTATACCAGGTTGAGGACTGATATTAATCATGATTTGCATCAGTGATCAATACGATGTAATAGATAATCTTTGATCATCATATAACATGAAAAGTTCCTCAATTCGGTAACTTTAGGATTTGGCATATAGCTCTTTTATAAAGACACCCTGTCTGATCTAGGTCCGTAATGACTTACAGCAGAAGATCAGAGAGACTATCCCCAGACAACTAATAACATAACGACCCTAAACCTCCGAGTTTTGTACAAATACCCTATCAAACGAAATTACGGTACTAAGACCATATGCCCATGAGGAGTTCATCCATACAACAATTCGTTTGATATGTATGTATCAGGCACGCAGTAATAGGTCTACGAAGCCTATCAGCACATTGCACAGACTCAGACACACGCCCTATATAGCAGTACATTACTTAGAATGTGTCAGATCCCCACTAATGTACTATCATTTCCCTTTATACTCCAGGAAATCATTTTAGAATTTTCTGATTTTTATAGATTTTCGAATTTACTGTTCCCAAGGATAAGCTGGAGCATTTCAAATATGTGACTGCCCAGATATCGTTTGTTCACAGAAATCTGACGGCATTAATCTAAGGGAAGAAGATATAGCAGTCAGCAAAGAAATTTTCTAATTTTTATGGATTTTGAAATTTTTCAATGTTTTTGGATTTTCAAAATTTTTCTGAAAAGCAGTAAAAATGTAAACTAAAAAGTGATAGACTGAGGTGGTGATCAGTCCTATTTTTCTTTAATACCATTAGCTTTCAAAAGATAATCAAATCTGGATTTGTCAAAAGCTTTGGTAAAAAGATCTGCGCGTTGGTAATCAGTGTGGATTTTGACCATATCGATCAACTCTTTAGCATAACAATCACGGATAAAATGATATTTAATCCGGATATGTTTAGCCTTTGAGTGATTTACTAAGTCTTTCGTTAATGCGATTGCGGCCTCATTATCACAGTAAATAGGGGTTTTAAGAAATTGCAAACCGTAATCCACCATCTGTTGTTGGATCCAAAGAACCTGTGAGCAGCAGCTTGATGCTGAAACGTATTCTACTTCACATGTGGATAGTGCAACTGCGGTTTGTTTCTTGCATTGCCAGGTCACGAGCCTGCTCCCCATAAACTGACATCAAGCCGTTGTGGATTTGTTGTCTTTGTCACAGCCGCCCCAATCTGCATCACTAAAAGCGATTAGGTCAAAATTATCATCATGAGGGTACCAAAGTCCTTTCGATGGACAACCCTTCAGATATCTAAGGATACGCTTGACAGCTGCAAGATGACTCTGTTTCGGCTTCGATTGATATCGCGCACAAAGACATGTCGCAAATATTATATCAGGTCTAGACGCTGTGAGATACATCAGAGATCCGACGATTGCTCTGTATGTAAATGGATCAGTCAGCTCCCCCTTAAGATCAACTCCAATCCCGTGATTGGGTTGTATCGGGGTATCCATCGGCTTTGAATCATCCATCTGGAATCGGATCAAGACTTCAGAAACGTATTTCGTCTGGTGAATAAAGATCCCCGTTGGTCTTTGCTCCACCTGCAAGCCTAGGAAAAACTGCATTTCTCCCATTGCGCTCATTTCGAACTTTTCCTGCATAACTTTTTCAAATTCCCTGCACAGAAGTTCGTTAGTTGACCCGAAAATAATATCATCAACATAAATTTGTACAAGAAGCAAATCATCTCCTGCTCGTTTTGTGAACAGTGTGCACTCTACCAGTCCGCGTTTGAATCCTTTCGAGAGAAGATACGTGCTCAGCTCCTCATACCATTGTCTCGGAGCCTGGTGCAACCTGTAGAGAGCTTTGTTTAACACATAAACCTTATCCCGGTGAATAGGGTCCTCAAAGCCTGGCGGTTGACCTACGTAAACTTCCTCTTTGACCAAGAAATGCGCTCTTTACATCCATCTGATACACCTTAAATTTCTTCCATGATGCAAACACTAGGAACATTCGGATAGCTTCCAAGCGTGCAACCGGTGCATAGATTTCATTGTAGTCGATTCCCTCAACCTGATGAAAACCTTGAACGACCAAACGAGCTTTGTTTCGCACTATGACTCCTCTATCATCCTTCTTGCACTTAAACACCCATTTGGTTCCAATTTTCTTTCTTCCAGGGGCAAATCTGTTAGTGTCCATACACCGAGTTTCTGGAATTGTAATAACTCCTCCTGCATTGCTTCCACCCAGGCATCATCCAAAAGAGCATCCTTGTATGTTCGCGGCTCGACCTGCGAAACATAACAAGCGAAAGACCAGTCATTTTGAAAACCAGATTTTTGTATTTTGGCATATAAAGCAGGGTTGCCAATATTTTCTGGTGCTTGAGCATTTCTTAGCTGCCCTCTTGTCATCACGCTGCTACCAGGATCACCAATAACCTGTTCAAGCGGGTGTATCCGATGTATCCGAGATTCTGGATAATCAGGTACTTGTACTCCCGTTTGAGTTGTCAAATTCTCTGTAGAAACCAGATCATTACCCACATTCGATGTTGAAGCATCAGTATTAGTTGGGTTCACTGGTGGTGTCACTGTAGCATTGTCCAGAATAGCTTCACTTGTTGCATCATCGTCTTCATCTTCTGAATCTGATGAATTAAGCGTTGTAGAAGCTTCTTGGAACACCTCTTCTTCCATCACAGGAGCAGTGGTATCATTAGAAGCTGCTTGAGGATTTACCGTGATCGGACGCACTAACGGTGAAGTCACGGCGTTTTCGACCTCGTAATATAAGAGAAGTACAGCTTCTTCAACCATGCTATCTAGATTGAATGATTCAAAGAAGTCTTTGTAATCAAACATCCAATCTGGACCTCCACCCTGTACATTTTGTGTGTATCTTTGAACTTTGACGTTAGCCCACTCCTCGACTTTTCTAGTTCTTTTGTTGAATACCCGTTTTAGTGGGGTTGCATATCCAACAAAATAACCTTCTTCAACCTTTGGTGCGAACTTCTCCGAAGGATTCAGCATTGTACACGGGGCACCAAATGGTTCTAGATACTCCATATTCGGCTTGCGTCGGTTCAACAGCTCATAAGAAGTCTTGCCAAACTTCTTCACTGTCAAAACATGGTTAAGAGTATAACATGCTGCGTAAATAGCTTCGTTCCTGAACATGACTGGAAGATTTGAATCCGCAAGCATAGTTCTCGCCGTCTCTATTAGAGTCCTGTTCTTTCTCTCTGCGACACCGTTCTGCTGGGGTGTATACGGAGCACTATATTCATGATGAATTCCCTTGTTTGCACAAAGATCCTCCATCTGAGCGTTTTTGAACTCCGTCCCATTGTCACTCCGAATTCGTTTGATCTTCAGACCATATATATTCTCCAGACGTGTAAACAGAACCTTCAGATTGTCAAAAGTGTCGCTTTTCTGATGCAAGCACATGACCCATGAAAATCTTGAATAATCATCAGTCACCACAAGACAGTACAACTCCCCGGCATGACTTTTACGTCTGACTGGACCGAATAAGTCCATATGCAAACGCTCAAGCGGCAGTTCAACGGAATTGACTTTCTTTGGTCTATGGGACTGTTTGTGTTGCTTTCCCTTTTTGCAACTAACACACTTGTCATTCAAATGGAAGTGTTTTACATTAACTCCCGTGACAAGTTCATTCTTCACTAACTGGTTCATCTTTCGCAAATGGATGTGTCCCATTCTCCTGTGCCACATAATAGATTCTTTTTCTGTAGCCTTAGAGAGGAAACACGTGACTTGGCCATGGGTGGTCATTGCTTTGGACATATCGAGAATATACAAGTTGTTTACTCTCGGTGCCTTCAGCATCACCCACTCTTTCGGAAGTTCAAACCCAGGTTTCAAGATGTAGCAGGATTTGTCATCAAAATACACAGAAAATTGTTTATCACAAATTTGACTAACACTGAGCAGATTGTAATCTATCTGTTTCACGTATGATATCCGCTCAAATGTCACGACCCCATTGCTTACACTACCCTCCATCGTAATGTAGCCTCCCTTATTACCAGCAAATGCCACATAACCTTCGTTAATGTTTTTGATATCAAAGAGTAGGGTGAGGTCCCCTGTCATGTGACCAGAAGCTCCACTGTCAACAATCCATAGGCTGCTAACAGGGCCAGCTGGAGCTCCCTGCACATATAAAGTAAAGCAGTTAGATCTTTCGGGGGACCTAAGCCTGTTTGGTCTTGGGTCTTTGAACGGGTTGTTTCAAAGATTCTTTCAATTCACAAACATCTTGGGTTAACTCAACCCCTTTCTTCTCACTCACAACTTTCTTTTTCTCACTCTTCTCATTCTGTGAAGTTGAGGCTCCTTCAGATTCCTTAGATGACCAGGATTGCTCAGATCTTTTCAAGATCCGGATCTGAGATTTTGAGGTCTCAGCCGGTTTCTTTACTTCATCTTTAAATGCAACCTTCTTGATTACCTTCTCTGATTTAACAGAGACAGGTCCAACTACTTGTTTTCCATTAGGTTTAGAAGCAACCTTTTTGTTATCAGCAGTTGAGTTCATCACAGGTTTCTTAGCGGATTTCTCAGTGGTTATCCGGTTGCGCTTATCATACGTCATCGGACGGTTTTCCCTCTTGTTGTAAAAATTGTTTTGATTATAATAAGATTCTTGTTGAGGGAAATACCGTCTTTGTGGATAACCGTAGTTGTCAACCGGATAATCATGATATTGCCTCATCTCCACCTCGTGCCTTTTGTGTCGTACGTACGGGCAGGCGGCAAGTAAATGTCCCCGTTCCCCGCACTTATAACACGCACGGTATTCCTCATAGTTTTCTTTGATCGGCGACTTGGAAAAGCTAGCAATGGGATATCGATCGAACCATGCATTGTTTCCTTAAACTCTCAGGAGCTGGTTCCTTTGAGTAAGTCGGTTCAATAAAACTGTTGGCTTTATCAACTGGCAAAACAAATTGTGTGACATTGACCTTGGCATCTTTATCTGAATAAATTTTATCTAAAATTTCTTGAGGAATGTCATTGGTTCTTTCAAATTTTGGAAACCAAATCGTACTTTCCTGCCAGATCTTTTCGATTTTGGAATAATTGACGAATTTAATCGGATATTCATCATCAGATAAAATCTTATCGGAGCCTTGCATCCGATAGAAGATTTTGACAGGTTTGTCACTCAATTCGTTGCTCATGTCATTAGATTTGTCAGATTTAATCTCATTTTTCTTTTCAACCGGTTTAACCACATTTTTCTCAGATTTAGTTTCAATTTTCTTTTCAACCGGTTTGCTCACATTTTTCTCAATTTTCTTTAACTCTTTCTTTTCAACACACTTACCAACAGACTTTTCATTTTTCTTAACCACATTCTTCCGATGAGCATTTGCCATGGGATGAACGATCTGAGACGGTGAGACTAGCTCAGTAGTGATTATATGATTTTCATCAGGGATATCACTTTCATTTTCAACCGTCTCAGATTGTTCATCTTCTTCATCTGAATCATCAGCAGCGACCACACCCTCATTGTTTCCCAGTACAGGTCTCACATCAGAATACGGATCCCCGACACTAGAAGTATTAGGCTTGTTTTCTGATGTGGAGTCAGAATTGACTAACGTCTCCGGTGGTATTGCATGTAAGTTGTGGTTTTCAAACAATACCGGAGATGGGACCGCCTTATAGTTTGCACTATTCGACTGGGAGGGTTCTTCTATGATATGGTCAACTACATATGCTATGTGCTTGTAACTCTCTAACTTCTTGTTTACTTTTTCAGCAAAGCACTTGATGGTTGTCATTTCTAATTTAGTGTTTTCCATTTCATTGATATAGTTATTAATGGCAAGTTGTTTAATTAACAATGTCTTTTTAAGTTCAGACACATCCTTTTTATAACTATCAAGAACTTTGTTGAAATCTTTTAAATCTTTTTGATAAATCTGACAGTTGATTTTGGCACTCTCAAGTTGGACCTTGAGAAGCTTATTTTCATCTGTCAGTTTTTCAAAATCAGCACATTTAACACATTTAACACACACTTGAGATTGAGATTCAGAACTTACCGGTTTAGGAGGTTCTGTCATTGCCATCAAAGCGAAGTGAGCTTCCTTCCCTGCGAAGAATTTGGAGTAGTCAATCTTGGTGCACGCATCATCCACCATACATGACTTGCGGGTCATCAGGAAATCAGCTTCAGCTAGCAGTTGGTCAATGTCATCATCTAGTGAATTCACACTAGCCTCTGAATCAGATTCACTCTCCATATCCGTATAAGCTGAATCATAGTGGTCTCCAACATCCGTGACAGAATCAAGAATCATCCCAGATTTCTTGTCTTCACTCTCAGCAATCACATCCTCATTCACTTCCTCAATTTTCAACTCCGGCACTTTTTCAATCACAACCTCCTCTTCAATCTCCTCATTCTCATCCAAACTCATCTGCTGTGCCACACAAGCCACGTTCCCAGCAGTAATTTCCTCCACCCCCAATTGCATACCCGTCCAATCAAAACCTTCATCCTTTTGGATCACAAGTGCTTGGTTTTGATTGTCAGTTTGGTTTTGGTTTTGTGTGTTAGGTGTAGAGATGGGAACAATAGTTCGGTTTGGATTTTGTTGAGGTTGGTTTTGAGTTGTGGATTGTCTAGTGTTGGTATTTTGTTGACGGTTCTGATAATTGCTTTGGGGTTGAAAGCTTGAGATGTTGGGACTGTTGTATGAAACTTGATTTTGGTTTTGATTTTGTCTGTTTTGGTATGTTGAATTGAACGGGTTTCGATTACCTTGCTGTGCTGGCTGTGTGTACTCTCTTTTAAAATGACCCTTCTCTCCACAATTAAAGCATGTAACTTTTGCTTTGTTGAATCCGTATGTGGTGTTGGGAGAAGTTGAAAGGTCAGTTCTTCCAGTCTTCTGAATAAAGTCAGTGGCTCTCCTCATTATGCTTGCAAAAGCCCACTGAATGTCCATAAGCTCCATCTCCTCTTTGTCGATTTGAGCGTAGTCCTCATTGGTGAGATTGTTATTTCCAATTTGACTCGCAACCAAACCATTGTAAGATGCAACCATAGCAGATACTAGAGCAACATGCTGTTGAGCAATTTCAACAGTTACATTGTTAAGATTCGAGGTCTCTAACACAATCGGGCTTTGACTTGATTGTGCTTGAGTCATCTGCATCTGATTCATGTGAGGAGTATATTGTTGTTATTATTGAGGTTGACTTGATGTGTAGCATGCAGCTTGTTGTAATGGTGAAAAAGGTGGAATAAAGTTTGGTGTTTGATAAGGTTGTTGTGTGTATGATGGTGTGTAAGATGAAGTTTGGGCAAGGTAGTTGATGGGTGCTTTTGTGGGTTCAACAACATTGGATACACATGCTATGTGAAGAGCAACATTAGAAGTAGTGCTTGAAGCAGAAAGAGAATTAGATGTACCACTCACATACAAATCAGGATTTTGTGGAATCTGAGCTCTCTTAGCTTTTCTCTTCTCCTCCATCTCTTTGTTTTCCAGCTTTTGAATGAACTCGTTAATAGTCCAATACTGGTATGCATCCTTTTCCTTCAACACTTCAATGTGTTGGTTCCAGTAGGGTGGTAAAGCATCAGCAAATTTATCTACTAATTCTGACATTGGTATGCTGATCTCATAGCTCGACAGTTCAGTGAGCAAATGGCAATACCGTGGAACCAACTCTTTTAGGGTCTCATTACCCATGTAACTGAAGTTTTCAAATTCCTTCCGAAGCTCTTCCATTCTCAGCTTCCTTGTCTTTTCATTACCATCATGTCGCTTTCTTAGCATATCCCATAGTTTTTTGGATGTTGTACACGGTCCAAACTGATGCAATAAATCAGTGTTGATCGCCTGGGATAGCTGAGAGAATGCCTTCTTCTCTATCGCAAACCTCTTCTTCTCATCATCCGCCAAATTCTCCAAAGGTATCGGTTCTCCAGTATTCTCCAGAATAGGAGCAACATACCCCTTTACTATCATTTGCCATGCCTCGGCTCCCTCAAGTCCTTGTCCCTCAACATGAATCTTAAACTTCGTCTTCCATGTGTTGTACTCCTTCATGTCCATTAGCTTTGGTGGACGATTTCCGCTTCCTTAGGATAGATCATGAATAAGAGTGGATATGGCGTTGGTCGTCTGCGAATGAACTGCAGCTGCTGCAACTCCCCAATAGTTGTCAATCGGTTGTTGTAATGGTTGAACAACTTGTTGAGGAGCCGAACTAGTCATAGCCATATAGTTGATGGGCTGGGATGGTTGACTAGTCTTCTGGGCTGCAACGGACCACGGATCTTGTGTTGTCTGCTGTTGTGGTGCTTGAGTAGGTCTAGGCGTTGTTGGGAAGTTCCACATCTTGTCCTGCAAACGATTAAACACGAAAAGATTAGAAATGTTTTAAAAACAGGATTCTCTTTCGTATGATCGAACGTGCGAATGAGAAATTATGTTCTCCTTCGACCGTTTTGATTGATACGAATGTGGACTGAAATCACAAAATCTCCTTCGACCGCTTTTTCCTCTCGTTCCACCGTTCTCCTGCTCCTTCGACCGTTCGATCAATCGAAGGTGACACAACTGGGCGAATGAACAAAATAAGCAATGAAAGTCTACGTTCGACCACTATAACACTTCCTTCGACCACAAAATCCCTCGTTCGACCAAATAAATTTCCACTTTCGACCACTCTCTCTCTTTCGACCCTAGAGAATTCAAAAACGATTATTCTTTGAAAATCCGTTAATTTTGATCATGTTTATCAAATTTTGATGGATTTTGATGATCTAAATCAGGTTTTGAATCGGAATTGATTTGGAACAACTTTAATGAAGAGAATTATCCAATTTAACCTCGAAATCAAGTTGTAATCAATCAAAATCTTATCACATCAGTTTGTTCATTGAAAACAGAAACTTTTTGACCAAAATTGGGTCCAAATCAACTGAGAAACTATTAATTTGTGGTTGTTTGATCCAGAATGGCTCTGATACCACTTTGTATGCGCGTGAAAGGATCGTATAACAACAAAGAATGATCAAACAAGTTAGTTTTAGGTGCGGAAACCCTAAAACTATCACAAAATAATAGTCAAACATATTAAAACACACAGATCATCATTTTCAAAAGCTTTTCATTAATTAACAACTCGATTACACGTTAAAATATGATTACAAACAAGGTATGAACGTTAAAAGAGTTAAACAAAACACTAGAGAGAATATCAGAAAGTGGAGGGAATAATAATGACCAAAAGTTACATTCAAAAATCAAACTTGTCTATTTATAGACTGCACATTCGCCCAAATTGATTGTGCGAATGTGCAGGTTCGCCCAAACTGATTGGTCGAACCAAGTTACACATTAAACAATAAACACATTCGACCAGAAGATCTTCCTTCGCACCTTCTAATCTTCATTCGCACCTTCTGACTCTCTCCTTCGCACCAACGACTTTTACCAAAATAAGTTTGTTGTTCAATCCGAAGCACTAGTCGCACTTTTGCATCTACATGTGTCAAGTAATACCCTTTTCTCTAAGTTGGCCCGTTAGTGAGACTTATGGGTGGTAGAACATTAGTTATTGTATCCATAAGCATATCATGAATGCATTCGATACAAAATTTTGATTTCCTCTATTCGTTCTTAATCATAAGCGAACAATAATTTCGTATCGAACTCTAATGCAGCTCCTCTCTGTGATACCCCGAAAATTCAGGTTCTCACTTTAACTAAACTCTAGTTACATTCCTTGCATTATACTTAACTAGGGTTAGTTAGATAAGACATACGTGCATGGTTATGAGTCAAGGTGTGATTACATGATTAGTGAACCTCGGACGTTGGTGAATAATAAACTTATGTGTCTCGGTGATACCTGACAAACTTATGTGAAAACTATACGTGATTATGTGAACCTAAACCGAACACGTTAATAGAAATCATTAAAAGTGGAGCATGAGGTTGATTAGGGTCTTAATGCATGGGGTTACACTTGTTACGGTCCGAAATAACGAAAACGTCGAGGGATAACGCGTCGGGAGACGAAACAAAGCAAGAGCGCGCCACCCGGACCTGTGAGCGGCCGCTCACAGGCACCGAGCGGCCGCTCGAAGTGACCTGACGGGTCTAAACCGCCTCAAACTTATATTTAAGCATCCTAAACTCCCATGCAACCCCCATACTCAACCCTAATCGCCCCCTTACTGCCCTACACGAATATTTCACTCAAACAACCTCTGCTAAGGCTCAAGATCATCAATTGGGAGGCTCCAAGGCGCGCGATTGATCGATTGAGAGAGCTAAGGGTATATCTTACGATTTCTTATGCTTCTATCTTGTGTTTTCATTAATAAAAATCATATAATAAGTTTGTCCAGGTCTGAATGAGTTTATAAAACATTAAAGCATGAATCTTTTGAAGATTAAATGGACTAAACATACTCATAAACGCTTAGTAACATCGTAGGATACTTGTTGCGCAAGTAATTGGTGTTTTGATTCTTAAAGCTTTGATCTTGACATGTTTAATAATAGGATCTGATGGGAATAGGTATTAGGAAAGTTGTATGATGATTATTAGGTGTTATTGATTGATAATATGCAACTAGGGTTTGATATAATTGATAATATTGCACGATCAGAATCTGGACAGATTCTGAATGTCGACTTGTAGGGTCTGTTTCGTGGCTTGAAAATAATTGGTTTGATCGATTCTTTGCATGATTGTAACGTACAAGGTCTTAGCTTTTCATAATGGGCAAAACCATCGAATTTGGACATCGTTTGAGTCGTTTTTGGAATTTTAATTGGTTAGGGGTCATATCAGATTTTCGGATTTGTAAACTGGGCTAACTTTAAATGGTCATAACTTGAGATTTACAAGGAATTAGATTATGAAATTTTTCCAGTAGGTCAATACTGGAAAAATAGAGCTTTTCCAAGTGGATTCATCTCGTTTGGATGAATACACAATTTTTAAGAATTTTCATACTAAACTGACCTGTTGAGGAAATTTTCTGAACACTGCTGTGTTGTACGAATTTTTATAATTTTTGTGTTTGGAATTAAGACAAAACAAAAATAGGTATTGTCGAGTGAATCCCAAATAAAATTCAGTAAAAATTTGGGACTCTAATTCATTCGTTAAGTATTTTAAATAAATTCGTTTTGATGGCGCACAATCTGTCCTGAAAACACAGATTGTGTATTATGTGCTTATGTGATTACTTGAGGTCTTAGGTGATCTAAAATTGACATATAACGGAAGTACACATGTTTATGACACATACGGGATGTAGAAACTAATTATAACCAACTCATTCACCAACGAGTCCGTAGGGTTTACTATTGCATGTAGAATCACTAGGCGTCGCATACACACTTTTGAATATTAAAACGCCTTGGACAAACGAGTTATATGGTGTAATGATGTTACGCCTATACTCACGTAGTGACACTGTTATTAGGGTGTCGGTAGCATATAATACTTGCTGTTCGGATTCTTTGCTTACGCGATAAGGTGAGTTTCACTACTCTTTTCTCAAAAGCATGCGTCTCGGGTTGAGACAACTTACTTAACGTTTCTAGTCCGGTTTGGGACTACTTTTACACATCCCGGGTTTGGGGTGCATGGTTCACGTGGTGAATCTATTTTTACTAATTCATATATATGTCCTTGATGAACTAAACCACACACATCTTTTAAGTCCTTCAAAATACCGAATCAATTGCCGGTTGGGCAAGCGGGTTAATTAGTTGATAGCGCTATTAGGTCTAACAAACCTCACATCGTGCTGGGAGCACGGATGTGAACTATTAGCTTCAAACATAGTCATTGTTGATGGGCAATGACGCAAGGCACTTTTCTCCCGGTTATGGGAACTTGTTCATTAGTAGTTCGGTATTCGCCGGTTTTAGTTATCATGAGTGGGCTAGCTACCCCTGACATTTGAATTAGCTATTTACTTGTGGCCATGGAGGCCGACGTTCTTACGTATTGTTATGTGGTCTGGGAGACCGACGTTTTCATTTGGTTACATGGTTTGGGAAACCTACGCTTTTACTTACTCACCTACTTACTCAGTGAACTCACCAACATTGTTTGTTGACCCACGATTTACATGCTTTTGCAGGTAGTTAGCTTCCGGTGCCAGGATTAGAAAGCACTGTACACTTCACTGCATTTGGGCTCTCGGGCATACACATAAATTATATATTATGCTTTCGTATGGTTTTAATTTGGGTGCGTTGTTTTGCGCATGGTTTTAAAAGGTTTAAATTTGGTTTACGCTTCCGCAGCTTAACTAAACTTGGTTTTTGAAAACGAACTAAATGGTTTGGGGCATTTAGAGTTCGTTCCTGTGACTTATGGCTATGGGATCCTGGTATGTCACGCGCCTCGCGGTATAAACCCCGCAGTGGAAATTTGAGGGTGTGACAGATTGGTATCAGAGCCATTGGTTATAGTGAACTAGGACTGCATGTTGAGTCTAGTCTATAATCATTATAGCATAAGTACACTCACAACTTAAGTGCACAACTAGCTATTAGCTACATATATCTACAACATATGATTTCGGGAGATATGTTATCTCCTAGTTCTAGACTTAATTCTTAGCACGTCAATGGTGGGAACCTAAGGTTACACCAGGTGGCGCATTACTGGGAGTAATATCCTAACTAACCTCATGGACGAGGAGACAACAATAGTACAAGGGAGGGAGCCCTTGCGAGCGTTATGGCGCACGTACACAGGAAGCTGCACGATGCGCATGACGTGGTACCATTAAATCAACTATGAAGGAATTCGAACGCTGAGACTTATCTTTTGTCACTTAGCAAGGAGACAATTAGTTTCTGTTCCTTGTTACTTGATCCTTCTTACTCCCATTCGTAACACAGACGGGACTGGATTACGCATATAGAACTTATTTCTTACCTTAGTACCTTACGCCTAGTGCGAGCGGGCGAACGCATGACTGCAAATCCTTGTTTCTCATGAGCATATGGTATTTTCATGGGAACACATTAGATCGGGACTTGTTACACACACTCTTGGGGAGTTACGTAAAGCCTGCGATGTAATGCAACATCACAAGGGAGGATGAAACCTACTAATGGCTGATAGCCACGATTGGAGGAACGAGTGGTACAACTTACCACTAAACCGGTTCACATAGGACTAGAGAAGGAGATTGTACGTGATGAGAACCATATAACACTGACATCGCAAAAGAGGAAGGATAAGAGATGGAAGGGGAACCTGAGCAGGACGAGCACATGGAAGTGAGGATGAAGGCTCTACTATCTAGACAGAGCATGGCGACGATTGGCTCTTACCTTTTCTTACCTATCTTTTCTTTCATTTTCCTTTGTTAACTTAGATAAGACTGAGTTTTTATGATCAACGATAGGGTGGTTGAGGCCCTCGCATCTTTCCAAGCTAGTAAAGATCTATTTTGCTAAATCATTCTTTTCCCCTGACTTCCACATTTGAACTTTCTTATACCTTGAACGCACATCGTATTTTCAAGCCTTTTATTGGTTGTAAACCTCGATAACTCCAACGGAACTGAAGGAGACCGTCTGATTGCTTCGGTAGTATAAGTCTTTGCTCTGTGCATTTGCCCCCAGGCAGGATGAGGTAATGTACGCCACATGCACACTCGATGAGTTACAGATACTTGGGTAACCCCCATGACGAAATTTAGAAACTTGTTATCTAAAGACGGATGGGTCTGAAATCGACGCCTACACTACCAAGCTACAGGAGTTAGCTACTACATGCTCACACATATTTAACCCACATTACAAACGGATCGAGCTTCATACCAAAGGGGTTATTCCACAGGTTCGTAGCATGGCTACTACGGCTCACCTACCCAGAATATAACCAACCTTTCACCTGGCTCACAAACTCACCGACGAGGCTGTTGAGCATGGTACCTTTCCGAAGCAGGGTGCTTCATCTTCTACTTTTGGTGATAACAAGAGAACGTGAGATAGTATGCGGTATAAGTCCTTCAACAATAACCAAAACAGTAACAACAACAATGGGGCTCGTGGAGGAGCAATTGTGATGGGCTCTGGGGAGGCCAGGACTGATAACAACGGCGTGACGGATACGAGTTCCTTAAACGCCACTCTCGCTTCTGTTTTATATAATGCTGGTGCAGACTATAGTTTTGTGTCATCAAAACTTAGCAAACAACTAGGGATAGTTCCTACACTTCTTGATACCCCGTACTCTATAGAGTTAGCTGATGGGAAGCCTGTTAAGGTAACCCACATCCATCGTGACTGTAAGCTCGAACTAGATGGACAGTTGTTTGCCATCGACCTCTTACCTATCACCCTAGGAAGCTTTGATCTCGTGGTTGGCATGTACTGGTTGTCCAAGCAACACGCTGAAATTCTCTGTCAAGAGAAGATTGTTCGTATCCCTCTCCCTAGTGGAGAATTCTTATCTGTCCAGGGTGATCCTGGTGGTGCCATGATGGGCATCATCTCTTTCCTGAAAGCCTAGAAGTGTATTCGGAAGGGCTACCCAGCCATATTGGCTAACATTTCTGATACTAGAGCTGAAGTTGAAACAAAAATTGAGGACATCCCTGTAGTTCAGGATTTTCCAGATGTCTTCCCAGAGGAATTACCCGGATTTCCACCTGTTCGACAAGTGGAATTTCAAATTGACCGTGCACCAGGAGCCGCCCCAGTTGCGCGTGCACCATACCGCCTTGCACCAGGCGAACTTCAAGAACTATCCACCCAACTCCAAGAGCTATTGGACAGGGGTTTCATTAGACCTCGTTCTTCACCTTGGGGAACTCCAGTCTTATTTGTTAAGAAAAAGGATGGGAGTTTCCGTATGTGTATCGATCACCGGGAATTGAACAAGGTGACAATTAAAAACCACTACCCATTACCTCGTATTGATGATTTATTGGACCAGCTCCAGGGGTCGAGTTTCTATTCCAAGATTGACTTGAGGTCGGGGTACCACCAACTGAGAGTCCGAGAGGAGGATGTGCCAAAGACAGCCTTTCGAACTCGTTATGGGCACTATAAATTTTTGGTAATGCCCTTCGGGCTGACCAATGCACCAGCTGTGTTCATGGACCTCATGAACCGTGTGTGCAAACTCTATCTAGACAAATTTGTCATAGTGTTCATAGACGACATTCTAATCTATTCCAAGAGTAGGGAAGAGCACGAGCAACACCTACGACTGACCTTGGAACTTCTGAAAAGTGAGCAGTTATATGCAAAATTCTCCAAGTGCGACTTCTGGATTCGTGAGATCCAATTCTGGGGTCATGTGGTGAACGAGGCAGGAATACAGGTCGATCCCGCTAAGATTGATGCGATTAAAAGATGGGAGGCCCCTAAGAACTCCCACGGAGGTCTTACAATTCCTTGGCCTTACAGGTTATTATCGCAGATTCATCCAGGGATTCTCAAAAATCGCTCAACCTCTCACTGCTTTGACACAGAAGGGGACTACCTACAAGTGGGAAGATGCCCAAGAAGCTGCTTTTCAATTACTAAAGACTAAACTTTGCAGTGCTCCAATATTATCACTACCTAAGGGTACGGAGGACTTTGTGGTGTACTGTGATGCATCTATCCAAGGTCTAGGGTGTGTTTTGATGCAACGCGAAAAGGTGATCACATATGCTTCACGACAACTAAAAGTTCATGAGAAAAAAAATTTCCCCACTCACGACTTGGAACTGGGAGCGGAGGTCTTCGCTCTCAAAATTTGGAGGCACTACCTCTACGGGACAGAGTGCACGATTTCACAGATCATAAAAGTCTCCAGCACATATTTGATCAGAAGGTCCTAAACATACGACAACGACGATGGGTCGAACTCTTGAATGATTATGACTGTGCTATCAAGTACCATCCAGGGAAAGCTAACGTAGTAGCTGATGCACTGAGCCGTAAAGAAACGAAACCCAAACGTGTGCGAGCCTTACAACTTACCATACACTCTAACCTGCCTGATAAAATACGTGAAGCTCAAGGCGAGGCCTTGAAAAAGGAAAACATCGGGTTGGAAACATTGCATGGTGCTGACAAACACCTGGAACTGAAGTCGGATGGGCTTCAGTACTTTAGGAATCGAGTCTGGATTCCACGTTCAGGGGATCTTAGACAACTAGTGCTCGATGGGGCACACACCCCTCGTTATTCGGTACATCCTAGTTCGGATAAAATGTACCGAGATCTCAAACTCTTTACTGGTGACCAAACATGAAAGCTGAGAAAGTCACTTATGTTAGTAAGTGCTTAACGTGTGCCAAGGTTAGGATTGAATATCAGAAACCTTCGGGCCTACTTCAGCAACCTGAAAATCCCATGTGGAGATGGGATGGTATTTCCATGGACTTTATCACCAAACTTCCTAAAACGCCCAGCGGGCACGATATGATTTGGGTCATTATTGACCGTTTGACCAAATCAGCGCATTTCATGGCAATTATAGAGGCGGACATGTTGGAACGTCTAGCCGCTTTTGTATTACGAAAATTGTCTCTAGGCATGGGATGCCTACTTCTATCATATCGGATCACGACGCGCGATCTACTTCCCATTTTTGGGAAACTCTCCAAATTGCTTTGGGAACTCATTTGGACATGAGCGCAGCCTATCACTCCCAGACGGATGGATAGAGTGAACGTACCATCCAAACACTAGAAGATCTACTGCGAGCGTGCGTGGTGGACTTTGGAAACAGTTTGGACAAGCACTTGCCTTTGATTGAATTCTCTTATAACAATAGTTATGACACTTCGATCCAGTGTGCACTTTTTGAGGCACTTTATGAACGGGAGTGCAAATCCCCCATATGTTGGACTGAAGTTGGGGATAGCCAACTGACAGGTTCCGAACTTGTGCACCAAACTTCTGAGAAGATAGTGCAATCAGAAAACGGATGGCTGCTACTCTTGAGCGACAGAAAAGCTACGCTGATAAGCGTAGGAAACTTTTAGAGCTCCGGAATGGGAACAAGGTACTATTAAAGGTGTCACCTTGAAAGGGAGTGACACGCTTTGGAAAACGGGGAAAGATGAACCCGTAAAACGTTGGACCATTCGAGATGGTTGATGGGATTGGTCTGGTAGCTTACAGGTTAAACCTGCTTAACAAACTTGGTAGAATACACGATGTATCCCACATATCGTACCGAATCTATAGAAATGCCCGTTGGATACAACACTGATGGTGCCACTGGAGGAGATCCAGGTGGACGATCGGCTACGGTTCATGGAAGAACCAGTGGAGATTCTTGAGCGGGGCGTCAAGAAACTCAAACAGAACAATATACCTATTATTAACGTACAATGGAATTCCCGTCTAGGACCGGAATACACGTGGGAGCGCAGAGATCAGATGCGGCTCAAATATCCACACCTCTTTTCTGAACCTGAACCTGTGCATAGATCAAATGCCGAACATAAAGCAGCTCGCTCAAAGTGAATTTCGGGGCGAAATTCCTTTCAACTTGGGGATGATGTGACATCCGGAAACCAAGCATACATTTTTAGCTGGCTTTACTGTTTACTTGCTGAATTTCGGGACGAAATTCTTTTCAACTTGGGGATGATGTGATACCCCGAAAATTCAGGTTCTCACTTTAACTAAACTCTAGTTACATTCCTTGCATTATACTTAACTAGGGTTAGTTAGATAAGACATACGTGCATGGTTATGAGTCAAGGTGTGATTGCATGATTAGTGAACCTCGGACGTTGGTGAATAATAAACTTATGTGTCTCGGTGATACCTGACAAACTTATGTGAAAACTATACGTGATTATGTGAACCTAAACCGAACACGTTAATAGAAATCATTAAAAGTGGAGCATGAGGTTGATTAGGGTCTTAATGCATGGGGTTACACTTGTTACGGTCCGAAATAACGAAAACGTCGAGGGATAACGCGTCGGGAGACGAAACGAAGCAAGAGCGCGCCACCCGGACCTGTGAGCGGCCGCTCACAGGCACCGAGCGGCCGCTCGAAGTGACCTGACGGGTCTAAACCGCCTCAAACTTATATTTAAGCATCCTAAACTCCCATGCAACCCCCATACTCAACCCTAATCGCCCCCTTACTGCCCTACACGAATATTTCACTCAAACAACCTCTGCTAAGGCTCAAGATCATCAATTGGGAGGCTCCAAGGCGCGCGATTGATCGATTGAGAGAGCTAAGGGTATATCTTACGATTTCTTATGCTTCTATCTTGTGTTTTCATTAATAAAAATCATATAATAAGTTTGTCCAGGTCTGAATGAGTTTATAAAACATTAAAGCATGAATCTTTTGAAGATTAAATGGACTAAACATACTCATAAACGCTTAGTAACATCGTAGGATACTTGTTGCGCAAGTAATTGGTGTTTTGATTCTTAAAGCTTTGATCTTGACATGTTTAATAATAGGATCTGATGGGAATAGGTATTAGGAAAGTTGTATGATGATTATTAGGTGTTATTGATTGATAATATGCAACTAGGGTTTGATATAATTGATAATATTGCACGATCAGAATCTGGACAGATTCTGAATGTCGACTTGTAGGGTCTGTTTCGTGGCTTGAAAATAATTGGTTTGATCGATTCTTTGCATGATTGTAACGTACAAGGTCTTAGCTTTTCATAATGGGCAAAACCATCGAATTTGGACATCGTTTGAGTCGTTTTTGGAATTTTAATTGGTTAGGGGTCATATCAGATTTTCGGATTTGTAAACTGGGCTAACTTTAAATGGTCATAACTTGAGATTTACAAGGAATTAGATTATGAAATTTTTCCAGTAGGTCAATACTGGAAAAATAGAGCTTTTCCAAGTGGATTCATCTCGTTTGGATGAATACACAATTTTTAAGAATTTTCATACTAAACTGACCTGTTGAGGAAATTTTCTGAACACTGCTGTGTTGTACGAATTTTTATAATTTTTGTGTTTGGAATTAAGACAAAACAAAAATAGGTATTGTCGAGTGAATCCCAAATAAAATTCAGTAAAAATTTGGGACTCTAATTCATTCGTTAAGTATTTTAAATAAATTCGTTTTGATGGCGCACAATCTGTCCTGAAAACACAGATTGTGTATTATGTGCTTATGTGATTACTTGAGGTCTTAGGTGATCTAAAATTGACATATAACGGAAGTACACATGTTTATGACACATACGGGCTGTAGAAACTAATTATAACCAACTCATTCACCAACGAGTCCGTAGGGTTTACTATTGCATGTAGAATCACTAGGCGTCGCATACACACTTTTGAATATTAAAACGCCTTGGACAAACGAGTTATATGGTGTAATGATGTTACGCCTATACTCACGTAGTGACACTGTTATTAGGGTGTCGGTAGCATATAATACTTGCTGTTCGGATTCTTTGCTTACGCGATAAGGTGAGTTTCACTACTCTTTTCTCAAAAGCATGCGTCTCGGGTTGAGACAACTTACTTAACGTTTCTAGTCCGGTTTGGGACTACTTTTACACATCCCGGGTTTGGGGTGCATGGTTCACGTGGTGAATCTATTTTTACTAATTCATATATATGTCCTTGATGAACTAAACCACACACATCTTTTAAGTCCTTCAAAATACCGAATCAATTGCCGGTTGGGCAAGCGGGTTAATTAGTTGATAGCGCTATTAGGTCTAACAAACCTCACATCGTGCTGGGAGCACGGATGTGAACTATTAGCTTCAAACATAGTCATTGTTGATGGGCAATGACGCAAGGCACTTTTCTCCCGGTTATGGGAACTTGTTCATTAGTAGTTCGGTATTCGCCGGTTTTAGTTATCATGAGTGGGCTAGCTACCCCTGACATTTGAATTAGCTATTTACTTGTGGCCATGGAGGCCGACGTTCTTACGTATTGTTATGTGGTCTGGGAGACCGACGTTTTCATTTGGTTACATGGTTTGGGAAACCTACGCTTTTACTTACTCACCTACTTACTCAGTGAACTCACCAACATTGTTTGTTGACCCACGATTTACATGCTTTTGCAGGTAGTTAGCTTCCGGTGCCAGGATTAGAAAGCACTGTACACTTCACTGCATTTGGGCTCTCGGGCATACACATAAATTATATATTATGCTTTCGTATGGTTTTAATTTGGGTGCGTTGTTTTGCGCATGGTTTTAAAAGGTTTAAATTTGGTTTACGCTTCCGCAGCTTAACTAAACTTGGTTTTTGAAAACGAACTAAATGGTTTGGGGCATTTAGAGTTCGTTCCTGTGACTTATGGCTATGGGATCCTGGTATGTCACGCGCCTCGCGGTATAAACCCCGCAGTGGAAATTTGAGGGTGTGACACTCTCAAACTGTTATTGTTCGAGAAATTAGGGCAGCTGACAGCTGACTTTATCACAGTAAGTCTTCAACTTAGTATTTACATGGAGTTAATAAGTTATGAGTCATCTGATAAATTTACCAACAACATTTAATGACCATTTGTTGTGATCAGCAACACATTATGTCATGATAACTTAGGTTGTTGTTAACTGTTCCTTATGACTCCTCCATGAGATAGTTATGTCTGTTGACCTTATGATATACCCCGAAATTGACACTTGATTTCCTTGAATATAACAAAGTTAGAGTAAGAGTAGTCAATCACTTTAGGTTCTAACTTCTTCTTTAGATTATAGTCTCTTTTTCTAAAAGATATTGTAATGTTTCATTAGATGCTTTTCATCAATCTAGACAAGTCTAGTGTCAAGCAATACGAACAATATCATAAACAAGCATAAACTTAAATTTACATCAGTCTTCTAATTAATGAAGCATAAGGTGATAATCTCAAATTATACTATTATCCTCTAAAAGAGAGCAATGTTGTATGTTACATACTTAAGAACCCGCTTAGAGTAAAACTTATGGGATGAAACTAATATCCCGTTGGGTCTATCTCGGTATATTTTGATTCCTATCACGTTAGAGGAATCCTCGATGTTCATCATGTCAAAGTTATGCATAAACAATGCTTTGACTTAGGTAACATATACTTGTCAAGAGAAACGGCATCTATGTAAGGACAAGTTTTCATTAGTTGCTCCCACTCATCTTGAGGTAGGTTCATTAATCCACTTAGTTCTTGATGAAGAGAATTTCATTATGATTCCAACACATTTTATGCTTGCATCAACCCATACATGGATCTTATTGACTTATAGACTAAGTGTTCTTACCCTTCAGTTTAGAACTTTCAGGTTGCTTAATGAACATGTAGGTCATCGTTATGGAAAATTGTCTTAATGTCCATCTAATGTGGCTTTTAGTTATTATGAGCTACTAGGATGGTAATGATCCTCATAGAAATCTTTTGTAATACAGATAAGAAGATTCTTTGATAATCTAATCCCTCCTTGAGTATAATCTTTTACAATCAATCTTATCTTACAAGGTTCCCATTCGGATCTGGTTTAATTATGAATACCTTTAGGTTATTCAACCAAATCCCAAACGTTAATCTAAATTATGGAATGAGTTATTCTAATAATAGTTTTATTCCATTTCGAAGATTGATTGATACTAATGATTTAATTAGAAGAGGTAGGATCAGTAAACTTTCCAAACATCCATTTTTTGTGTTAGTCAGGAAGGTTACATAATCATCAAATTTAATGGGCTGTTAGACCCAGATGACCTCCTGAGTTGAACATTGGGTTTATTATGATACAAACTTAACTTTAGTTAGGTGTTTTTTTTATTTTCAGGTATATAAGGAACAATATTAGTTTCTAAGTGTGTAAGAGTTGGTGCAGTAAGGTGTACAAGAGGTATAATCGAAGTTAAATTCGGAGTTAAACTTAATGAGTCTCGAATTTTAATGAGTCTATCCCCCGCATCTTGTAATTCCGAAAAGTCATAATAAGGACTTTTACTGCTCCCACTTACCTTAGAGATCTTAATGAATTCAGCATGCTTAAGATCAAACATTTGGAAGATCCATAGATTTTAATAGATAAAACAAACTAATGATGTTTATTGTCGTTTCTCTCGATGAGGATTACATTAGTAAGAAATCTAAGTTCACCCATATTTAGGCATCCACAAAACTTTGTTAGGAGTACGTTAAATGCTAAGGAGACAAATTGTGATGAAGCGTTGTCCAGTGCAAGAGGTGTAATTTGAGGATAGATCAAATTTCCGTTCCCCCCCCCCCCCACCTCTGTAACTTTTGCAAGTCATAAGTAGGACATCTAATGCTCCCACTATTCTTTTAGGTCTCTTAGTATCTCCACATAATAAGTTTTAACGATGAGTGTGAACGAGAATATTTCATATATTTATATTTGATTTCCCTTATAGTCCAAATTTCATAAGGTATTTTAAGGACATACTTAGAGGGAATCTCATTAACTATATATGAATTGATTTCTTTAAAACTTTGGTCGGTAGGAAACAAGTTAGATACAATCAGATATTTATCTAAGCTCCACTAATGTCAATTAATTATGACTTATGATGGAAACTCATTTATTCCTTTCGCCATTTAATGTTTAGGGCGTTTAAACACATGCTTTAAAGTCACTGAGAATGAGATTTGATAGCCAAGCATCCTTTAGTGACCTGATCATGATTTCTCATGAAAATTTGATCTTAGTGGATGAATTGCATGGGTCTCATTGTAACACCCCAACCAATGGTGGAAACATCGAGGTGTCACGTAGTGACGATTGTTCAATAGCACATGGACTAAATTGTAAATATTAATAGCAAATAACTTCCATTATTCAAAACGAAATAAATAGAGTCTTAATAGAAATCTCAAACATAGAAAATAAACGTTCAACTTTTATTTAAATCACTAGGTCCAGCCTAAGCGTGAAAAGCATGCTAGATCAAACTTCACCTGAAACATGTACAAAATAATTTGGTCAACACATATAATGCATTTGTGAGTATATCCATTTCGTTCAAACAATAATTTGCAATTTATGTGCCTTGATGTTTGTAATATGTAAAAGGGTCAAAATCAAGCCTCACATCGTTCAATAATCGTTCACACATCCTTCAAGAAAAACCATAACAATGACCAAGGACTTAACTCGTTCACGTAAGTCAACCAAGGGATATAACTCGTAGTACTACTCATTGTTAGGTGCGGCCCAAAGGTTAATGACTTTGACAAATCATTCATATAATTCACACAAAACATATCAAAGAGCACATTGCTTTGTAAATAATATACGTAAGTTTAATAATAATGGTACATGAATCACCCCAAAAGAATAAATAGTAAAAATGGGAAAGATATACTCACAGTTTCGCTAATTGTAATTTCCACGAAAGTTCGTCGTAAGGACTTAGAATTACGAAGAACTCAACCTATATATGATAGAATACTAATGAGGAAAATAACTTAAAAGTCTAAGGCAACCAAAATCTAAGGCATTAGGGTTTACTAAACTTGTGTAGGAAGATGAAGTTTTTAATAATAATTTGAACAATAGTTTTGAAATAAACATATCACGATTTATTAAATAAGCGACTAAAACACTTATTTATCCCACACTTAGAAACATTTTCTATTTTATAGAAAAATATCCACAAAATAGATTTTATGATTTATATTTAATTAAACAATTTATCATACTAATTTAAATATAAATAGAATAAATAATACGATATATGGTCCAAAAATGATATTTTTTTGATAAATAATTATTTTAGGGTGTGAAATACTAAAAATAATATTTCCATAATTTCTTTCAACTTATTTGTATTTAAACATATTTAATGTGTTTAAATAGTGTTTTAATGATTAAAAATAGTAAAAATAACAAAAATAATCATTTTCTGAGAAATTACATTTTATTTTAGTTTATTATACATAAAAATAAATTTCCAGAAAATTTGAGGTTAAATCCATTTAAAATGAATTTTTAATCATTTAATTATGATTAAAACAAATTAAATCAAGAAAAATAGGAAATAATATATTTTTCAGAAAATAAAAATATGATAATTTTCTTTAGGGTGTCAAGATGTCTCCCTTAAAGTTTCATAATTTTTGGACTCAAAATGAATTTTCTAGAAATATTATAATAGAAAACTCATTTTATTAAGAGAACTAGAGAACTTTGTATTACATATGTGCAATATATCATATATTGCATATGTGTAATATATATTGCACATGTGTAATATATCATATGTTACACATGTGTAATATATATTGCACATGTGTAACATATGATATATTACGTATGTGCAATATATGATATATTGAGTGTATTACATATGTGTAATATATATTACACATGTGTAACATATGATATATTGCACATGTGCAACATATGCAATAGTAATATATTACACAAGTGTAATATACAACATATGATATATTACATATGTGTAATATAGAGTTCTCGAGTTCTCTCCCTAACTATGAGTTCTCAATTGAACCTTCCCCTATATATATATATATATATATATATATATATACACACACATATGAATAATGAATTACAAAAAAAAATGCAGCAATAAAAAAAATGGGCTCCAGGGGACTCGAACCTGAACAGTTTGTGAAACAACACCTTTGGTTAACCACTACACCACAACACCATTTTGTTATTTTATTCAAACCAAATATTATTTATAAAAAATCCTAACTTCATCTTCTTCCTCATTCTATAAACCCTAACCTTAGATTTTTAGGGACCTTCAATTCGTAAAGATTTGAACCCGATACAAGAGGGCTTTTAAAGAATATGATTAGAGAAAGGAAATGGCATCAAAAACATGTACTCACAATGTGTAAATCACTCGGAAACGAAGCTTTAAGCGCACGCACAAAAAAACACGATTTGGAGCCTCTTTGCACGTTTTTACGTGGGGTTTTTTAGTGGGTTTCGAAGGAAATGAGCACATGAACCTAAAGCTATGCTTGGTTTTTATAATGGACGTGTATACGTGGCGTTTCAACGAGCTAAATAAATTACGGCGGTTACCTATATAATTCGGTTTCAATAGAGCTTTTAAACGCGTTATGGACTTAATTACAAGAGGGAAACGTATCATTTAAGTGGAGAAACGTAAACCCATTAATTTTTGTGAGTTTAAACGCTAAAAAACGCCAAAAAGGAAGTCGTCGGAGAGGATTCCGGCTGCGGAACGCGGCTGCTACAGTTTTCAGTTCAATTTTTATTTATTTTTTTTGAAAACTGACAACTTTGGTCCCTCTAGTTAGTTTGGTTAATTTAGTCCCTTGATTTCTTAACCAAAGTCAATATTTCTAACCGCCACCCTTTAAAACTTTAAACTATATTTTTTTTTCATCTTTTATAAACTTTACCAATTTTTTAAGTTTTTATCCATTTTCCAAGTAAAACTTGACGTTTCCCAACATCTCTCGACAAATTTATTTGAAGTTTTATAATAAAACGTATATAAATAAGATTTTAACGAATAATGCCACATAAGTTTTATTTGTAATTTCAAAAGATCGTATCACGATGACTGGAATGAAATTACGATAAAGTTAGAAAACGCGCAAATGTTACACTCATTTTCCTTTGTTAAATTCTCATTTTCATGATAACAAAGTTGTGAAAAACGTTGATCATCTAGTTTTATTTCATAAGGTTTCTATTCAGATAATGACAACAAACAATATGAGAGTTTAACTTAATAGTGGCTTTGGGTTGGTCATTAAAACCTTGTAACTGTCAAAAATTGTAGCTTTTAGTATTGATACTAAATTCTGAGTAATCTCAAGAATATGGTAAGGTATCAAAAAGCCTCAACACTAAGATCAGTTATTAATGGTTAATAGACCCTTAATTTTGCCACCAACTCTCATCTTAAGTATTTGTTGAATTATGGTAAGGAAATGTATAAAACTAAACTCAACTATCATGTGTTAATTGGAATTCATTAGCATTTGTGGATTTAAATATCCTTAATTAGGCACTGCATATCTTAGCCACCTGTTCTCTTTAATTATGGGTAATCTCATTGCATATGCCTATTCTTAATGGCACAATTTTGCTTAGTAAGATTTTCCCTTTGGAGAAACTTATAGCTGAAAGTAGTACTTTTATTTTGTTTCCATACTTTAGAATTATCCTCTCTATGGTAATTATTCTTCCTCTTTTAGGTTTAATGGCACTAAGGTGAATAACATCAACTTTTCTAGTTTAATGCGTTCCTTTTCCTGTACATAATTCTCTATCAACACACTCATTTTACTTTGATTTTTTTTTCTGAGTGTTATAGTTTATTCATGTAAGGACAGAAAGAATTGAGGAAACCACTTTTGTAAACCTTAGTCTAATTCATTCTTCTGCAAATTATTCTAGGTATAGAACTACTGAAGAAAGAAGACAAAAGTACTGAAGAAAGATTCAACAAGTACTGAAGAAGATAGATCAGAAGTTTTGAAGTCAAACCAGACAAGTCTACTGAAGAACTACTGAAGACAAACTACTCATCAGTAGTTTGTCATTCATCAGCACTTGTAATAGAATCTTTCCACCGCCCTTATGTTTCAGTAGTTTAATTGTTTATTATTTCTTTTACTTTTCTGCACATATTTCATTTTTCACTTACATCTGTTTTGTTCTAAAACTTCTGAAAAACAAAAAGAGAGAAACTACTGATGTACAAAATATCAGTATGGGAATATTTTCTGAAAAATAATTAACTTCTGATAAAATAAACTTCAGAAGTTATGAATAAAGTGTTTATAAACATTTCTCATCAGTTGTTAACAAACTACTGAAGAGAAAATAGGAACTACTGATGAAAGTTGTTCTTCATCAGCAGTTTCATCATTAAGGGTAAATCAGACATTTCCCACTTCAGAAGTTTGACCTAAGGCGGTTATAAACTTCTGATAAACACCTTTTCCAACACTTATCCTTTCAAAAAGAAAAATTCCCTTCTTCTCTCTCAAAAACACTCTCAAACCCTTAACCTGCAACCAAAAACACTGTTCAATCCACCCACACACAAACCACATGGCTCTTACACTGAAACAGTGACACAATCAAAGAGGCTACTTTAAGAAACATGAATCCTGGTCCCAATACGACGAAATCATTGATTTAGTCGTCAAATCCCAATACTTCACTGCCCTAACTGTTGATCCTCCAATCCATACTGAAACTCTTAATGAGTTCTGGGCGAACGCAGAAACGGTCACAGTGAATGATCAAGTGAATTCCCTCAAATCAACTATCCAAGGGAAAGTAATGGCAATCACACCAGCAACTTTGGGAAATAGACTGGGTCTAGATGATGTGGATGCACCAGATCAATTTCCAAACTCTGAAATTCATTTGACCATGACTGAGTGTGGTTACCAAGGTACTCTCTCACATGCTACTATTTTTAAGAAATATTTTGAACCAAAATACAAACTTTTGTTTCATTACATAATCATGTGCCTGAGTCCAAAAACTAGTTCTTATGATCAAATGCCCTTTACTTTTCAACCTATTTTTCATTCCATTGTGAATGAAACAAAATTCAGGGCATCAACACTTTTCTTTAATGAGTTGGTGTTGCATCACCTAAATTCTAAAAATAAGTTTTTGTTGTATCCAAGATTCATCATGCATTGCATAATCAAAGAACTTGGAGATGGGGTGCTTGTGGTTAAAACAATTGTTTTAAACCCTTTAACCTCACAAGCATACTCAAGGCATAACAAACCGGTTGCCTGGCCAGAAGATGACCAAGGGGAACCAGAAACAGTCCCCATGGAACCCTCATCTTCCAAACCCTCACCCAAAAAGGCCAAGAAAACAAAAACCAAAACCCACCAGCCTTAAAAGAAAGGCAGTTCAGGAAATTGAGATGCCTGAACCTGCCAATGTGCAATCTGCACTTGATAAAGATGTGACTGAAACATCCTCTCAGTCTCATCCATCTCAAACCCCTCCAAGAGCCCCAATTACCATTCTTTTCAAAAGAAAGAAATTCAAGAAAACCATAACTACTCACCCTTCTTTTGAAACTGCTGAAACATTACCCCAAACTACTGAACCAGAACCATCAACCATTGAAATAGCCAAACTTCTCTCTGGCTAAAAGAGACTATCCCATTAGAACATGTCAGTCCCCAACAACCACATCAAACAGGGGACATACCATTAGACCTTGACATGAATGTGGATGTCCATAGCCCTAACCCAAGAGATGAGGATGAACCAGGGTTTCTAAGCCCAAACTTAGAGACCTTAGGTACATTTGAGGTTGCTACTACTCATTTACCACCAGTGGTGGACCTGAGGACATAAGTAACATAGCTAAGACCTCACTTGTGACAACTACTGATGAAGGCTTTATGCCTGAGGTAGGAAATCCTCAGAACCAAGAAAACGAGGTTCATGAGACAACTGGGTTGGGCCCAGCTCATGATACAACTGATAATGTCCTCATTGAGGATATCATCAGGGATTCAGATAATTCCATTAACTTGGATGATGATTCACACTCCACTAAACATGAATTGACGGTTGCTAGTGAAGGTCCTGCACCTGGTGTCTCTAAGCTCAAAGAGCTGGTCACACCAGATCAGGTTAAAGTCCACTTGATCCCTGATTACCCTAAAGTGGCATGTTCAGTACATCCTGAAAATCACACAAAAACACACCCCTCACTAAAAATGCCAACACCAATTCCCTGGGTCATCAAGCATAGATCTGAACCTCCTATGCAGCCCAGATGGTGCCCTATACCAGATGATGAACACCCTAATAGCCAATCACCTCAAATCTTTCACAACTGCTTGGGAGTTGAAAACCAAAACTCAATTTGAGGTGATTAACAAGAAACTTGGTGAGCTGTCCAACAAAATTGACAACAACTCAAGACAGCTTGCTGAATTATCTGGTAAAACTTCTTAACCTGGCAGGCATCCAGAAGTGGATGAAGCCAAAAAGGGGAGAAGATTAAGGAACCAAGGGAGTCACTGGAAGCCAGGATAAAGGCAAGAGTGGCTCTACAACAACAACAACTGCTAGAAAAAGCCAAGAAACAAAAAGAAGATCAAGAAAGGCTTGTTTCTAGAACTGAAGTTGAAGCTGAAACTTCCCAAGGCCATAATGAAGAACCTGTTGAAGACTCTGAAAGTACTGAAAACAATCCTTCAGTAGTTGATACTTCTATCAACACTTCAATAGTTAACACTTCCATCTTACAAACAACTGAAGAGCCTTCCAAACCAACTGAACAACAACCAACTCCTATTCCAAGGCCTACAACAACTCAAATGACTGTACTGAGCCATTCTCCAATTTCAATGTCCAAAGAATACTAGAGAAGAGCTTACTTGCAGCCCAAAGAAAGGCTAAGGAAGATGAGATCTGGAATAACCTGGAAGCAAGGGAAGACTTGAGCTTAAATGAAAAGCTTCAAGCTTATGAAGCAGAGTTGAATAGACAAGCTGAAATAGAAAGAGTTGCTGAAGAAGACAAAAGACAATAACTTGTGTCTTTTATTACAAAGAACAACAAGACAAAAGCCTATTCACTCAAAGGGCTCTCAATGGATGAGCTAACAAGAAGAGCTCAACTTGTTGCTGACAAGACTGCAACAGAGAAGGAAAGAAAAGCAAAAAGAGCAGAGATAATTGAAGAACTGGTAGCCAATGACTATGGTTCAAAAGCCTTAGTGTCAAAGTGGAGAGAAGACAAACTACTGAACACATACAAAAGATACAAGGCTGACAAGGTTGCAAATCCAGGGAAGTACAAAACTTCTGAAGTATCAACTTCAGTAGTTAGAACTTCTGGTGTTAAACAAAGACCTGCTACCAAAAGAAAGCCAGAGGACAATACAAAGACTGATTTCAAGATGGTGTTGCTAGAAGGCAACACAGTTGTACAGGGAGACTTTGATATTGAAGAAAAGCCTCTGATAACACAGTTCAGGGATCCTTCAATATTTGCTTACCAAATCCAAAAGACTGTAACTGATAAACTGCACACAAAGGTAATTACTGAACATCACTTACCTAATTTTAAATTACCTGCTGTGGTACAAACAGAAGACAGAAGTGAATCCCACCTGAGAGTCACTGAAGTACAGAACATCCAACACTCAGGAACATCCCAGGGATCCAGCATGGTTCCCTATACTTCAGATTTTTACAAATCTAAAGTATTGATCATAAGATGGTCCTTTACTGATTCCAACTCAGTATTGGTGACAAGAAGAGATCTGACAAGCAAGGCCTTCAAATCCATGAATGAACTGAGAAATCTATCAACACAAGACTTGCTTACAATTCAACATCTAGAACCTCAACAAGGATCTCTCACAGATGAACAGCTAAATCAACTAAAGAATTCCATGTTCAAAGAAATATGGAAGAGAGTTGAAGAAAGAAGAAGAAAGCAATAAGGAATTAGATAAGGTTTTGGCTTCATCAATCCAGGGGGAGATTGTAAGGACAGAAAGGATTGAGGAAACCACTTTTGCAAACCTTAGTCTAATTCATTCTTCTACAAATTATTCTAAGTATAGAACTACTGAAGTAAGAAGACACGAGTACTGAAGAAGGATTCAACAAGTACTGAAGAAGATAGATCAGAAGTTCTGAAGTCAAACCAGACAAGTCTAGTGAAGAACTACTGAAGACAAACTACTCATCAGTAGTTTGTCATTCAATGCACTTGTAATAGAATCTTTCCACCGCCCTTAAGTTTCAGTAGTTTAATTGTTTATTATTACTTTATCTTTTTGTACAAGTTCCAAGACTGCAACTTGTTGCAGACTTGCTTTTGTAACAAGGTTCATGCATTTGTAAGTCTATAAATAGATGGGTTCATCCCTCTATTTTAGACATTGATTTTAAATTGAAAACTGAAATCCTTCAAAGCTTATTATTGTTATTTCCATTTCATTAACTGAGAATCTACCTGAGTATTTATTGTCATTCACATTCAATACTTAGATTCTCATTAACTTGTCTTTAGTTTGCAAACATCCAGGGGGAGTAATAACTCCTGTTGATAGTAAATCTTTATATACTTATTCCGCTGTGCAAATCTGATTAAAACTTGCTAAACACATATGTGTTTACAAGAAAGTAAACTGTCAAAGAGCATACTGATCCAACAATTCATAATTCATCTAATCGTACTGGTGGAAAAGTTATTATGCACTAGAAATTTATTGATTTTCATGTGTAGCCCCTTAGCTTTATGGGTCATGTTATTCAATGCTAAAAATTGTATTCACATAAGCCATTCAACTATAGAGTTATATTTATTTATTGCATGCTTGTTAGGAATTTGTTATATTCTTTCATTTCCATAGATAATACACTTAGAAATTTCAGAATCTTTAATAGCTCACCTGATAGGAATCAGTAAAAGCGTTCTTGATTACCATAAGAGACATTTTGTGTATCCCACTTTCTTATGCTCAATGTTATTCTGTAATACTTTATCAGATAGGGCGTAGGAATGTCATGTCTTAAGAGGTAATTTAAGACTTAATAAGAACAAAGTTTAATATAACTCTTCTTTGATCTGCTAATTAGAGTGGATTACTTAGTTTAGATAGTAATTTACAGAAGAATCTGAGACTAGTTTCGAGTTATGGGGATTGATGTAAGGCAGACTTAGATTATGATCATTAATTGTGAGGATCAATTTTGCAATGAAGACGTGATAATATCATAACACCAACATAAGCTACTTAAATAACATACTCTAGCTTTGGCTATACGCTATTTATTTAAGCATTAAGTTGCTAACAGTGAATGTAACACGTCACCTTTGGGCAGAAGTGAGACACTCAAAGTTCTAATGCAACACACTTGGTTCACCAACATAATCTGTTTCACATCACCTTTGGGCAGAAGCTGAAACCTTATGGACATTATGTGAACTAAGCTACAATGCTTAACGAGACCTTAAATAACGAACTACTGTGACACATCACCTTTGGGCAGAAGTGACACGTAAAATGTTATTTCAAGTTAAGCAAGGTTTTGGAAATAATGTTTTGAATAAACTTGATACATTATGTTATATCAAAACTCCAAATTTTATTAGAGATCCCGAAAATGTAATGGGTTCTCAAATAATTGAGTTCTCAAAAAAAAAAAAAAAAATTATACGAGTTCTTGAATGGCATAAAGAGTTCTCGGAAAAATAATGAGTTCCCGGAAAAATTATGAGATCTCGAATAACATAAGGGTTCTCGAAATTATGAGTTCTCGGAGACTTAATGAGTTCTTGAAAGTGACGAGTTCCCGGAAAACTTATGAGATCTCGAATAAATTGTGAGTACTCGAAGACTTAATGAGTTCTCGGATATCATAATGAGTTATCGAATGTCATGATGAGTTCTCAAATATCAGAATTAGTTCTCGATATACATATGAGTTCTCGAATATATTATGAGTACTCGAATAACTTATGTTTTCGGATAACTTTAACAATTCTCGGATTCTTTACTAGTTCTTGAAAAAATATTGGTTATCGAATACATGATAGTTCCCGATAAATAAGATGGGTTCTCGGAAAATTATGGAATCTCGAAAACATCATGGGTTTTTGAAGTAGAAGACATTAACCAAGAATTCCTGTCCGTGAACCTGATCGAAAGCTTTATAACCGAGAACTTAAAACTGAGAACCTGGATTCGGGAACTGAGAGATAATCTGAGAACTCATTTATTAATCCTTAAAACCGAAAACGGTTATTATTATCAAAAACTAAAAAAACTGATAAAGTTAGTGGTTAAATTTTTTTTTTTTTTAGGGATTTAGTTATATCTGTTTCCAATTTTAGATAGGAATAATTATCTCCAAAGATTTCATAATATTTTGAAATCTTTGACTTTATTAACATGATTTCAAAAAACTTGGAGATTAAGTTTTCCTAAAATATCGGAAACAAGATTTAATCCAATCTTGAACCAAAACATAATAATTTTCGGTTTTCTTATGATGTTCTTGAAGAACATCAACCGAAAAACATAAACAATACAATTTTTATCTCAAGAATCCATAGTTATCTCCGAATGATTTTATGGAGTGGATTCAAATTAAAATAATAATAATAATATTAAAAGGACGATCATACATGATTATTTCTATGTTGACTTTAAAGTAAAAAGTCTCTGTCATCCTTTTCTTAAATCAAAGATATTTCAATATTTTGTGATATGCAATCCATATGCTTCGCCGTCATTAATTAATTTTATTTGATTTATTATTTGCGATTTAATTATGCAAATCGAATTAGAATTGATATAATCAACATAGCTCTGATACCACATGTTGATTATATTAATGAGAACATAAGGCATAAACATAAGATATAATCATGCGTACCTGATATGCTTAACCATTCAGGAACCTCAGTAATGGAAGACACCATCATCTTGATCAGGTTCCCTTTAGGGTATGCAGTTCTGATGGTTTATGTGTTCTTGAGTTATGAACACATTGAGAGAGAGATAGAGAGAGAAAGAGAGAGAGAGAGAGAGAGAGAGAGAGAGAGAGAGAGAGGGAGAGGGGGGACGGTTAATGGTGTTATGTTGTTATGATTGTGAGTCAACCCTAATCTCATAACAACCTCTATATTTATACATACCCAATGGACACCCTAATAAGGCCCATCTAATGATAGTCCGCCCATCAAAGACATATATGTTATTGGGCTTAGGATAATATTAATAATTGATCATCATAATATAAATGATTATAATGGCTATCGATAAATATACAAACATTACGTATATTTATTCCAACATAGAAATCATGGCTTAATCATGATCCTCAAAGATAATCATTCCTGCAAATTAGTCATATTGTATTTTCAATTTTTCATGTTTGATTATGTTATTGATGAATATGATTGGGGTTCTATTAATTTGACCCATGTTTAAGGATATAATCAACAAATCGACACAACGATTTGTGAAACATTTTTTTTTAACTTGATTGTGAATTCTAGGGTTATATGTGGAGTTTTATCAACAATTGGTGCAATCTGCCGATTCCCTCGAATTTAAGTACTCTGATCTCACAAGGCTTGGATCAGATTGACTCTTTGGCTATATCAAAAGAATACTCGAAGGCCTTGAAAACAATACTATTTTCAACCATTTAGCATTTATGGCAACTCAAAATGGCAAAAAGTTCTACAACAAACCCACTTCTGCAACAACACTTTTGAGGAAATCAAGCTGTATATATTCATACTTATTGGTGAAGTATAGGTAGGGTAAACCAGAAAGTATGCAACTCTTAGATCAAAACCATGGTGTATATAACTATAACTTTATTCGTTTCCTATGTTAACTTCTAGCTCCTAGGTCGTTGTCTTGCTTTCTTTATATAATACTCTCGGTTTCTATTATACACATTAAAAAAAAACTTAATATATACATATATTTTTTATACAACTGACTTTTCATTGATAGAAAAGGGAAACTACATTAGAATGGCCGGTAGACGCAACAAGCTGCGGTACCACCATTTTTTAATAACAAAATAACAAAACTTAACTTACTATAATTCATCCATAGTGGTGGAGTGGTGGAGTGGCTTTTGTTTCACCTATGTGATCAAAGGTTCAATCTCCACTTTCATCATTTATGGTTTGGTATCCGGGTGAAGATCGAATACGGGTGGCGCCGGTTCGAATCTGATGGGCGGCGAGGTTTTACTGAGTTCTATAACACTGGCATGCCTTCGGGCGGGTGGGGTTCGGGTTTCCACGCATCGGGAGAAGGCGGGGGCTGCTGGAGGTCGAGTACTCGATTCTTGGGCACGGCGCCCCACAAGGATGGTTGTCACACAGTTGTTCGCCGATAAAAAAAAAACTTAACTTACTATAAACATGCCCTTCTTGGAGGTCGAAATAGTGCTAGGGAAATAATAATTTCGTTCATAATTTATTATTTATTAATTTATTGGGTTCTAGGATTCATACACCCTGTGACATCACATTTGGGGGTATGACATCACATTCTGGGTATATGGCGACTTTCTGTTGGTCTGTGATGTGAGCCAGGGTGTATGAATTCTCATTATAAAGTGTATGGTTTCTAAATACTTAATTTATTTAAGTTATAGAGACCCGCGTGTCACTTTTCAACATCGGGAAATTGCACCTTATGTAATACAAAGCATTGTTCCAATCGAATTTCAAAATAAAAAAAATATCACATCGTTTTCATAAATTATCATATATTATTATATTTCAATTATTTAATCAAGATATATATAATATATTAATTTAGTAGTGATTTAAAAAACAATTAACTTTCATAAATAAATATAGATCGATTACTATCGTGACGAGGTTTATTGAAAGAGAATTCGGGTCATTTCCGGTGGACAAGTTGTCAAATATATTCTACTAATAATGCACCTAATATTTTATTTATTTCCTTCAACTATAATTAAGATTTTTTTTTGAACAATAACTTTCATTAGCAAAACAAAGGCGAGCCCTCAAAATGAGGGCCACCTATTACAAACAAACATACCCCGGGGATTTAGCCCATTCTGTCCAATCCAAATCTGAAAATTTCGACCTACACTTAAGCCATAAAAACGCTCTAGACTTAACTTTCGCCACTGCATCCTTCGCTTGTCTTGAGGTGTCTTGGAAAATCTTTTCATTTCGAGACTTCCATATCACCCAAACAGTTATCATAACTATGCTACGAACAATCTTTTTTCTCCACTTACCACCATGAAAACTCTTATAAAGCGTCATCAGATCTTCAAAATCATAAGCGAAGAAAGGAACAAGACCACGCCAATGAGAAACCCGGTACCAAACCTCCGACGCATAGATGCAATCCACAAAAAGATGATTAACGTCTTCAATACCGTCTTCACACAATGAGCACTTCAAATCTGCAACTCCTATGTTTCGATGTGCAAGGGCTGTTTTAGTTGGAATTCTACTGAACTCCGCACGCCAACTTAGCAAATTAACTTTAAGCGGCACCCATTTCTCCCAAATCATATTATGTTCCCTCTTCACATCACGATTATCTTTAAGAATCTGTTTCATATCAGCCACTGTAAAAGAACCGTCCAGCCTACCATTCCAAATCCATTTGTCTTCCTCCCCATCTGGCTTGAAAGACTGCAGAATCCACTACATATCTTGTTGTTCAGACAGTTCAACCACCGTCTGTGACACCCGGCATATTTGGCTTAAACATTTTAGTAACATTTAAGTCTAACTTAGCGGGAAACGTTTATAAACGGACTTAACTAGGTTAGTTGAGTCGGGTCAAGTTAGGATTGTCTAGGGTTCAATGATCTGGAGGATCATTGGGAGTCATTTTGGGAATACACTAGTACCGGGTCCCGTTGTTGGTGACATTACATGAACTAATTAAGTGAATGTGCAGATTATGGGTCGTGTGGTGGACTATATACATAGATGTGTTTAAATGATGTGTAGATGATTATCCGTGCTTAAATATGTTAAACATAGACTAAGGTTGCATGCTCATGTGTTAAAGTGTGTTAAAATGCGTTAAACACGAATAACTGGAAAACTAGACAAACATATGTTCTGGTTCGACCACTTCGAGTGGTCGAAGGTGGAATTATGTTTTGGTTCGAACCTTTGTAAATGGGCGAACCTGGGAGGTGGAATTGAAAGAATTCCCTTCGACCAGGACAGGGCTCATTCGACCCTGTGGAAGGGTCGAAGGAGGCTACCTTCGACCACTGATAAGGGGCGAAAGAGGATTAGTATAAATACCAAACTTTGTCATTTTTCACCATTTCACAAACCCTAACCGTCTCAAAACACTCTCAAACGATTTTAATCACTAAGGAAGGAGTTTTTGCTCTTCTTTTTCGTAATCTAACCTATCTACAACATCTAAGCAAGAATCCAAGGTGTGTTACTAATCCTAAATCTTTTTAAGGCATTTTAATCCGTTTTTATCTAACCCTAAGTGTCCAGATCTGTTCTAAGGGTGTTTTCATGATTTAAAAACCTTTTAAACATATTTCTAAACCAAAACCTTATCATTAAACATAGGTTTTCATGATAATAAACATATGTTAATTATGTATTATGTGGTGTTATGTGTTGTTCAATGATTTGCTGCTGTATCTATGATAGAAACATGATATAGGATTGTTATTGAGGCTGGTTTATTGTTGTTTAGGGTTAGAGATGGATAGATGGTGATGTTATGGGTATTTTGGGGGTTTTAACGAATCTAGACTCGATGCATGATATTTATGATCAATAGAACTAATTGGGAAAATCGAACACTCGACAAACTGAGCATTTTTAAGTTGAATATGGATTGATTTCAAAAGTTTCCAAATTGGGTAAAGAATCCATGCATGATTATGACGTTTTCATAATTTTTACCATTTTGGGAAAGGGCTGAAATGGATGTATTTTTGGGTGAAATTGGTGGGGTTTTGTAGGGATAAGTTATTCATGCTTGACTGCTGTGTTTGATGATGTTTCGCGATGTTTCGACTGTGTTTGGAGTGTTTTTAGGGAAAATAGTCTGACAGGGTCGAACCTGGGCTCATTCGACCAGTCGAATGGTCGAAGGAGAGATCCCAGGGTCGAACCTGGGAAAATTTGGGCGAACGTGATCAAACGGTCGAAGGAGACATCAAACGGTCGAACGAAACATAAAACGGGCGAAGGAGACATCAAACGGTCGAACGAAACATAAAACGGGCGAATGAGACTTAATCTGACTGGTTCGACCGTTCTGATGCAGAAATGAGATTTTTTGATACAAACTAAGTGTTTTATGCTTGAACCTTGTGTGTAATCTATGTGTACTTGATTAGTTAACGTAATGAGTCACCAACGGGATGTCGGGTCGGTCTAGTGTGTCGGTCAAACACTTAAACACGTTTTAAAACATACTTGGTCACGATCTGGACAATTGGGGACTAGATAACCTTATGGTTATTAGTCGGGACACTTATGTGAACATTTTGATAGATCTCCGGTAGTGGGATTATCTAGGGCTTGGCATTTACATTTTCTGTGGAAACGCAAACTAAGGTGAGTTCACGGCCCCACTTTTTACTGCTTTAACTTTTGGGGGAGAAAACATGCGCTAAACTATTTTGGTAACATATGTCATACTATGGTTTTTAACTTTGTATTGCTATACGATCTTTGGAAGTCCCGGGGGAAAACATGAATGTGCGGGGATGCACAACGGGGGAAATGTGGATAGATCTATTGGGCGTGACCTGCCCCACTCGTCGGCTTGGAGGGCCGGGCGGGTGCATGTTGTCTCGAAGAGGAACATTGGTATAATGCTGAACATTCGGGCTGCTTAAACATATGCTAAACATTGCTAAACGTGTCTAGTAATGGTTTCCAATCGTAGTAGTAATAAAACATGCGCCTAGCTAGCGTACTTGGTAACACTGATATAGTATGGACATGGTAACGTTTTGGTAACACTTGGTAACATATTGAACAAAATTGTGAACTCACCAGCATTATATGTTGACGTCTTTTTGGCATGTTTTTCTCATGTCGCTAAGGTAGCAACAAATGGAACTAGGCGCACGGGTCTACATTGGCATCTAGACTTAGTTCATGTTCTGTAGTAAACAATTGGTACAATTGGGTCTATGGTTTGTAACTTGTTAAACGCTTCCGCTACAAATTTTGAGATTATGAAAACTATGTCTTTTTGAATGTCAAGTATCTTCATATAGAATTGTTTATTGTGACCGTTGACTTGGATCCTGGTTTGTCATGCGCCTCGCAGTAAAACTCCGCAAGTGGAAATTTGAGGGTGTGACACCGTCACAGGCCATCGCTTCCAGCAACCTGTAAACTGAACTCCTTCCGGAGACAAAACAACCCGATCCTGGACCCTACACATCTTATTTCTTTCCAGCCTGAACAATTCAGGCCACCTCTGTTTTAACTGAGTATTACTTAACCAAATATCAAACCAAAAACGCACTTTATCTCCTAAACCAACTCTACAGCTTAAGAACTGCATCACACCCTTCCCTTGAATGGAAATCGACTCTAGAAAGTTGACTAACGCCTTCCGGCAACCTGCCAAAGATCGATTAACAGGAAGAAACTCCCAGTTACCCCTACCCCCGTGAATGGACTCAATAACTCTACTCCACAATGACCCCTTTTCAGTAAAGAAACGCCACGCCCATTTAACGAGCAAAGCTAAGTTGACATCCACCAGTTTTGAAACACCCAATCCACCATCTTTTCTAGACGTAGTAATGAGGTCCCATGCTACCCAATGAACTTTCTTTTCAACGCTTATTCCAGCCCAAAAGAATTTTTTCATTAAACTTTCAATCACTTCCACTATTTTCGCCGGTGCTTTATAAATTGAAAAGTAATAAATGGGTAAACTTGATAGAACAGCTTTTATAAGTGTCAATCGACCCCCCATAGACAGTGTTTTCGCCTTCCAAGAAGCTAATCTTTACTGAACAGTCTCGATCACCCTGTTCCAATTACAAACCCTCTTCATATTTGCGCCTACTCGAATCCCTAAGTAATCAAAAGGAATCGAACCCACTCTACACCTAACAATATTTGCCATCTCACTCACCTCCTTCTCTTGAACCCCAATACCAAACAAATGTGATTTATGAATATTTATTTTAAGCCCCGAGCATATATGAAAGACTCGAAGAATTCTCGCCATTGTATCAATATTATCTTTGGACCATTCTCCTACTAACAAAGCATCGTCCGCGTAAAATAAATGAGAGAATGGATCACTACCGTTGTCAAACCGAATGCCTTTGAACTCCCCCAACTCCACCGCTTTAGAAATTAAACAATGGAGTGCTTCCATCACAACCAAAAAAAGAAATGGCGATAACGGGTCTCCTTGACGAACCCCCTTTTCACATTGGAACTCAAAAGTAGGAGCTCCATTCACAAGAACTGTTGACCTAGCCGATTGTAGAACACCTCTAACCCACAAACACCATCTCCCCGGGAACCCCATCTGATCCAAAATAGATAACAGAAACTCCCAATTGACATTGTCATAAGCTTTTTCAAAGTCAATTTTTAATAAAAAAAAAAGCCTTTTTCTTCGTCTTTTTCACCCACTAATAGTTTCGTTAATCATAAGAGGGTCATCCAGAATAAATCGACCTTTAAGAAAAGCTGATTGCGACTCCGAAATCACCTGACCCAACACCTTTTTAATCCTCAAGGCCAAAATTTTAGAAATCACCTTACTAGTTATCCCTATTAAGTTAATAGGTCTTTAATCCAAAAGCCCAACTGGCGTCTTTGATTTAGGAATTAAAGTGATAAATGAGGAGCTACAACCCCTGTTAATAATCCCTGAATCAAAAAATTGCTCCAGAATTCTCACAAAATCCTCCTCCAAATCACCCCAAAAATGTCTAATAAACCGGAAATTAAACCCATCCGGACCCGGGGCCATATCCATCCCACAATCAAACACCACCTCCTTAACTTCTTCTTTCGTGAATCTCCGAATCAGCCCCTCAACACTACTCCCATCCAACTTCTTCATATTACTACACACCAAATCAGGCCTTTTCTTCATACCATCCGCAAAATGATTTCTAAAATGTTTCATAACCTCCCGTTTAACCAAAGCCGGTTTTGAAATCCATCTCCCCCCAATAAGCAACCCCGGAATAGCGTTCACGGCTTTTCTCCCATTAATCACACCATGAAAGAAAGCCGTATTATCATCCCCATCCATAGCCCACCTCACCCTAGATTTTTTATGCAGATCCTTCGTTTGAAGCATATTCATCTGATCCAAACCCTTTCGACAGAGCACGCCATAATCTGCGGGTGATCGAACCCTCTGGTCCGCAGAGCACGCCACATCATCTGCAGGATCACACTTGCTCGCGCCACGAAGTCGCATTATATGCAATTCATGGTCTACGTCACGCGTGCGCCATCCACAGAGGAGTACCCGCGCCATCTGGAAGCAACCACACAACGCCACCTGGTCCTCACAACCTCTGTACTATATCACACGCATGTGGTCAATAATATGAAGTGCAAACTACACCATCAAAGCGTCACATTGCGTCCATCGCCACACGCCCTTATGCGAGCTGACTTTAGTAGTGTGTGCTTCGATAAAACAGTATGGAATGAGAGTTCCACTTAAATACCACTCCAAGTTTTGTCTCTCCACCAATGTGGGACAAGTTTCATTGGGCCACTTCACTTTCGTATTTTTCAGCATTCCAGTTTCATTTACCAAACTTTGAGTATTGATATTTTATTTTTCTTAGCTCCGTTTGAATGGGTTTGGTTCGTTATGAAGCTCCCACAACATAGAAGACAAACTCACAAAGAATATATAGATAAACCCCAATTTCAAATATATATTTTAGTTTAAAATTAGAAATACTCATTTTTCTGCATTTATGAAAATACTCATTTCCACCCAAATTGCCATTATATGATTCATTTCATCTAATAACATTTAGTGGTAGAGTTATCTTCTTAACCACATTTCTACTTCAAACGTGTATTGATATTGGAAACTTTTTTTTTTTTTTTTTTTTTTTTTTTGTCTTAGCATTTTTCACGTAGACCGAACCAAACAATGTAGTACTTGATCGATAACTTTTACTATACTATTTGTGTACTTATTGAACATTTTAGTACATGTTTTCAATCACCCTTTTTATCCACAATAATTAATCATATAATTGTCGAATTAGTATGATGGTGTCTAATGCTTTATCTTTTATGTTTCAAAGTTGTATTAAGACCATGTTGTGAATTACTAACGAGTGCCACATCAGCCGTTAAAGGGTTGAACACTACGCCTCTTAGTTATTTGGTTTTGTTTTTGAAACCATTGTTATTCCAATGACGATGTTAATGGGAAGAAAGTGGGGGTGATGGTGATCAGCCCACCCCAATCTAAACCAATCACATTCTTTTGTTGTTTTATTCTTCCTTTTTTACCAATTCCACAACACTTACTATTGGGTGGTTTAGTTATTGTTCATCCATCGACGTGATACTCATGTGATCTAATTTATTAGGTTGCGTTATTATTCCACAAACAAATAGTCTTATTTTTTTTTCTTTCTTATACTTTTACACTTTATATTATACAGTCATGTAATCTATAGTTGTATTCAAACATTGTTTCTCTTGCACCAAGTTTATCGCTCAAGAGATAGAGACACCTTTCTCTGCTACATAATACCATCACAATCATACTAAGCGTATTAAAATGATATTCTATGTATTTATATACGACTAGATATAAAGCACATACGTGTGAAATTAAACTGTTTATAATTTTATATTGTCCCGTAAGTTATACATAATGCAAATCCTATAAAATCTTCTGTTGTAAAAAGGACCCTAACAATTTTTTGAAACAAACTATTTTTTATATGTATCCCATTAAATCTATAGTTTAAAAGACACGAAAACCGAATAATTCTTGAATAAAATAATGTACATTTTAAAATATTACATATTCAGGATTTATGCATTTCATTTCCCGACACATAAAATTATAGTTTCCAACATTTGAGTGTTATTAAAATCATGGAATCATGTGCAGAAAATAATTCCTTGATAAAATAATATAATTTTATAAAGATACGTTGAAGACATCAACTATAATAATATTATAATAGTTTACGTTTTATACAATGACAGTCATATTCCTTCCTTCTCAAAATACGTGGTACACTTTTGAAGTTCGTCAAATATATATTATGTTCTCGAGCTCGACTTAGTTTTTATCTTCGTTTAACGAAACTACATATAATAAAGAGAAATTGTTAAGATAAAACTAGAATATTATATAATATCCAAACCAATACAAACGTTATCTTTTTATCTTTTTATTGGTAAATTCTGAAATTAATAAAACTTCATGTTCTAAAATTGAGTGCTAAAAATATGAAATTAAATGAATGAATACACATGTAACTTAATGTAACCTATGCTAAGAAGTTGTCATTCCTGTCTAAATAATATATTACACTAAAAATTAATTTTTTTTCTTTTCTGTTCAATTAAATAATAGTTCTTTATACTTTTATCTTTATTTTTTTTTTCTTCAACTAACACACACTTTCAATAAATATTAAAAAAATATATGCAGTAAAACTGTGTTCCCTTAAATATCCCCAAATATACCAATAAATAATAGATTCTCCATCTCTTCCACTCATAACCTCATCTTAAAATATGGGAGATTCATTCACAAAAATATGGGTAACCTAATTAGGACTGTTTAAATCGTTCGGCCCTCGGCGCTCGCTTGGAAAATGCTCGCTCGATCGTCTGCTCGGTTGTAAATGAGCCGATCGGCTCGGTTCGGTTATAAACGAGCCAAGCACGAGCAAAGATGCGCTCGCCTTGGTTCGGCTCGAATACATTTTTATCTATTTATTATATATTTAATTATAAATATACACACAATTTACATATATATATATATATATACATAGGATCCAGATATTTTGAGAACTCCTATGAGTTGTGAGAACCATAGGAACTCACTTTATAATCATATACTTTTTTTAATAAAAAATGAATATGTAGTCCATAATTAATCAACAATAAAATAATGAATAAAATATTAATATACTTATACGTGGATAAAAATCCCTTGCACCGGTGTAATTTAACGTAAATTAATGTATTTTTTTATTTTTTTTACAACGGGGGTTACGTGTTTTTACACAAGTGTGCAAAAAAAATTCACATTTTACGTCGAGTTCTTACAACTCATCGAGTTCTCAAAGTATCCTAACCTTATTATATATATATATATATATATATAACATTCTATTGGATTTGACTCAACATATGCAAACAAACATAACTAGTCCACTTAACCCAATAAAAAATTTAACACTGAGTTTAATAGTAAAACCATAAGTTATGAGGTGACAGTCTTGACTTCTTTATGATATTAGTCGTCCATCGCTAATCGTTGCTTGATACCACCATACGTCCCAATGCAACAATTGTTCTCTTGGTTAACTGATCGCCTTACCAGTCTCAACCTAAGCCTCATCTTCGAACACTCGGATCTCAATATTAGTGTTACTATTGGACAGTTTGACCTTAGTTGTCACCAGACAATGAAATCATTCAAGGAAACATCACAATTTTATGGTTGTCAAAATTACTCTTTGCTCAATTCTCGCTCAGCGCTCACTCGGAAGAAATTGCACTCGAAGAATGCTCGCTCGGTTTTTGACTTGATTGTAAATGAGCCGCTCCGCTCGGATCAGCTCGGCTCGTGAACAACCCTAAACCTAATGTGAGTGCTCTAACATTGGCGAAAATCCTTAAAATTTCAAGCTTCTTTTGGAATCATTTACATAACTAGCGGGTTTATCATTTTACAAATTACATTTGGGGGGTATTGGGGGAAAAAATCAAATTTGGTGATGTAAGGAACCCATTTGGCGGCATCTAACAAAATAAAGTTGATGCCGCCGAACCATTCATCTACATTGATGCCGCCATTTCATTCTTATACATTGATGCCGCCAATTCACTTCCTTACATCACCATAATTGATGGAGATAATTTTTTTTTAATTAATTTGTTTTCCATCTTGTTAAAATGTATTTTAATATTAAAATCTAAAAAAAATTTCTCCTTCACTTTTCATATTTAGTAGGTTAATCTCATTTGTATTTTATCATTACAAAAAGGTTTTCACAACTAAATAAAGAAGTTGTTGATCGTATAAATACCTTATAACTTCAAACACAATGTTTAAAACATTGAAGTTGAGTGGATCATTAACCATCTTTTTCCTCTCCGTTATGCAAACAAGTATGATGAAGATGGCCAAATATGCAAGTTGTGAGAACATAAAGTTCTCCATGACTTTGCTATTCCTTTTACTCTCTTGTTCACTAGTCTCTTCTCCCACCGGTAAAAATGATGTGTAGGGTGGAAGATACCTACAAAAGTAAATAATTCATTCAAGCACCACCAATCTTTTCGTCAACTACTACTCCGACAGGACACATAGCAACTTTATTTTGTGGACACATGATACACATAAGATCATTCCCATTGGCAAACAAACATGTGAAAATAATATTAAAAAATTCAATTGTTTGCAAACAAACCCCCAAACGGTTTGTGGTGGCAACCATGTTTGCAATCAAATAAACCACCCCACTAACTTAATTACTTAAATAACTTATAATATTTAAGTTTTAAAAAAAAAAAACTAAATACACTGTATTTCTTAACTTTTTTTTGTGAACATCCTGATATAAATTTTATTAAAAACCGAATTCTTTTAAAAAAAATATTTTTAGGTTGAGTTGGGTTGTGAATGTGTGTTAAGGTTGGGTTGTGTAGATTGAAGAGAGAGAATGTACTTTTTATTCAAATGTTTGTTTGTGAATGTGAATGGTCTAATGTGAAAAGCAATACAACAAATATCTCATTAATTATTGAAATCATTTACATAACTAGCGGGTTTATCATTTTACAAATTACATTTGGGGGGTATTGGGGGAAAAAATCAAATTTGGTGATGTAAGGAACCCATTTGGCGGCATCTAACAAAATAAAGTTGATGCCGCCGAACCATTCATCTACATTGATGCCGCCATTTCATTCTTATACATTGATGCCGCCAATTCACTTCCTTACATCACCATTTTCAGTTTTTTCCCCCAATACCCCCCAAATGTAATTTGTAAAATGATAAACCCGCTAGTTATGTAAATGATTCCTTCTTTTGATGAAAATGATACCAAGGGGTTTATGTTATTTGCTGCTTGATACGTGTTTTTGTTCATCATTCAAGGAGTGTGGCTTCTAATAAAAGGAAAAGGTTACAATTTTCGGGTGATACCACCCAAAGCGGTGGTGGTATTTGTGTGTATGTGAGAGGGAGTAGCAGGTGATGTGCGTAAAATGATGAGATTCATGGTTTAGAGTACGATTTGCTCCTTGATACGTGTTTTTGTTCATCATTCAAGGAGCGTGGCTTCTAACGAAGGGGAAAGGCTACAATTTTCAAGTGATACTACCCAAAGTGGTGATGGTATTTGTGTGTATGTGAGAGGGAGTAGTAGGTGGTGTGCGTAAAATGATAAGATCCATAGTTTAGAGTACTACCACCAATTAAGATGGTTAGGGTATAAATAAGTTTACAATATATGGTTGATGAAACCTAATGTAACAAGAGGTTGCATGTCTGTCCTCCCTTTTGTAGTTACTTTATTAAGGTGTTATAAAAAAAATTAAAAAAAAAATGGCGTTAGAAAGAAATTGTAGTTACTTTGTTACTTAGAATCCCACAAATTTCAAAGTTCGATCCTCTCTGGTTTCTAGTTTCTACATCACATGCAAAACCCCACCAAAAAAAGCAAACCCTTTTTTATTATTACGGATGAGATCGAATGAAAATCATCTCCACTCAACCTTCTCATAGAAAGTACAAATTCCAATTCACCCCCCTAACTTCAACTAATTACCAATTTAAACCCTCAATTTTCTGAAAGTAAAAAACCACTTTAATCAAAACTAAAAAGAAGAAAAATCATAATGTGGGCCATCAGCTATCTTCAAATTTTCCTTATTTCTTTCAAGTTCTTTACCGAGTTAACTCACCATCACTGAGTCAACTCAGAACCCACCGAGTCGATTCCCGAGTTCACCGAATTTTCCAAGCCGATGTAGCGATGAGCGGCCGAGTATGCCACCCGAGCATCAAACAACCATCATCTTCCTCCACTCGGTACCCATCCCCACCCGCAAACAAAGCCAACAACATACTCGCTTGCTTAAATGCATTCGACCCAAGATGAACCGGTTCAAACCCAGCTGAGTCAAGCCGATTCTTCCACTGAGTCAATGTCTCATGCCTCTCAACTCGGTCCATCCCCTCACATGCCACCACATTACAGATCTGCTTCCCCAAATACACCTCGGACATAACTTTATCCTGATCACTCACCTCAGTACCACCACCACCACTGCTCTCAAGCGAGTCAAAAAGAGTCGAATAATAATGCAACGACTCAGTAAACCGTTCTAAAAAACTCGCTCCATTATGATTCGCTTCTTGCTCCACAACCGTTAATATCTCTGGAGACATCGCCTTAACCGAGGACAACACCTTCTCAACCGAACCCGGTCTAGCCAACAACTGATGCAGCTCAAAAACCGAATTAACCGCCAAAACCTCGTCGCTTCGTAGATCAAACAAAGAAGGCTCTAGATCAGCCAAACTCCCAGCAATAAACCCTCTAAACTCAAACTCTACATGAATTGTATCAGCTAACTGAGCCAACTTCCATCCCACTTCCTGCAAATGATCCGTGTTATCCTCAGATGGCGGTCCAATCCCGGTTAACCGGAACGTTGGTGGACCGCCCGGTCGTAATGCTAACGCCTGCATTAAAGCCGGCCATTGCATACCTTGCTTCATTCCAAAATCAATCACATGAACCTTTTTCTTGCCTGCGAAAAGTTAATTAAATTATTGCGGTCCAAACCGATACAAAAAGAGTTAACCTACCAAACATAAATCAATTTTCATTTAAACTATAGTAATTATCAATTTTCAAAATTAAACTACAGTAATTATTAATTAATTACTCTAGTTAGTTAATAACACAACCTTTATTCTTATCTCTAACCTAAAATTATAGAAAAATCATTAAAAAAAATTTTATTTTTATTTCAAGATTTGACTCCTTAACTTTATTTCTTATCCATCAAATTTATAAAATAAAATAAAAAGTTACTATCAATACGTATATTAACCAACTCACTGTTCATCCTTACAATTTTTTTCTTACCTGTAAAAGCTTAATTATTATTATTATTATTATTATTATTATTATTATTATTATTATTATTATTATTATTATTATTATTAATATTATTACTATTACTACAGTCTAAACCAATACAAATAGAATTAAACAAGTAGACATATATAAATACACAAATACCAAAAGTATTATTATTATTATTATTATTATTAATCCGATCTAAAATTATTACCTTCAAAGGCTTCTAAAATGGCTTGATTAGCAGTAAAATGAGCAAATTTAATGTACGGACACGTTTCATAAAAGTGCATCTGTAGCAGATCTGTAAACATCGGTGGATCTGTTTGTTGAGGCGTTAGCCGGTATATTCTTCGAGCTAGAGCTTCAGCGAAACACGTGGCTACCTTCCTCATGGCTCCGGCTTGAGCCACGGCTAACATTCCGGCTTGCGCCACTAGATTCTCAGCTAGCTTATAATTCTCTTGTTGCACGGCTTCAGCACACGCCATTAATGTATGCACTAGTCTGATCCCGTTCTCTTGTGAATCCACTATCACCACCTGATTATTATTATTATTATTATTAATATTATTATTATTAGGGTTTGAAACAGAAGATGATGAGGAGGATGAGGAGTTATTAGACTTATGTTTTTTCAAAGGCGGATTAATAATATCATGAAGATCAGATGAGTGAATGGTAACAGGTTCAGGAGTCGGGTTAAGCTCACAGATCATGGACTCAAGCCATGAGTTAAGATCAGAAGGGTTGTAATGAACGGAATCTGAAGCGAGTTGAGATAAGCCGTCGTCGTTGTTTAATACGCCTTCCAGATGCTCGATCTTTTGAGCAACGTCAACCATATCAACTGATTTAACCTTGTAGCCTAACATAGCTAACAACTCATCAACTCCTGCATCTTGTTCTTCATGGTTCCACATGTTCTTCTTCTTGTTGTTGTTACTGGGTTCAGTGACGTCAGCAACGGTAGAGGAAGAAGTGGAAGGAGGTATGGGTTTGTGTGGGTGGTTTCGTTTCATATTTGGTTGGGAATTGTGGATTATTATTATTAATATTAATATTATTATTGTGTGGTGTGTGGGGGTGTGGGGGGTGTGAATGGGTGAAGAATTATAGAGGATAGGAGGGGATTGGGTGAGGGGTGGTTTTGAGCAGAACAGAGTTTGCAGGGGAAAAAGGTGAAGGGGATAGGTGGGAAGTATCAAAAATCAAAATAGTACACAAATGCAACTGCTAGCTCTGCTGCTGCTGCTCTGTGTGTGTGAGAGAGAGAGAGAAGAGAGGAGAGAGAGATGGGGAAGGCTCGAGTTTCGATGAGGAAACAGGCGGACAACACAACACGGCCCTTCAAATTTATTATAGCCATATACATATACGAATTAAATTTAAGTTTTTATTATAGTAAAATTTCATTACCGGTATTTTTACCGGTGTACAGATTTGCAAATAGAGGGTCTCCTTGGTAGCCTTTTAATCTATCTCTTAACCATTCAGGTTTGAACCATTCAGCATTTAAACCATTTGTTTTAGCATCTGAATGGAATGATTAAGTGCTGAACCATTAAGCTAATAAGGGATGCTGAATGATTCAGCTCTTAACCATTCAGAGTCTCTTAATCATTCAAACCATCTTAATGATTCAGCACTTAATCAACCAAACAGCCCCAGAGTGTTTTTAACTAGGTGTAAACGAGCCGAGCCAAGTCTAATACTTTGACCTCGAGCTTAACTCGGCTTGCCTCAAAATAATTTTAGAACAATTTTAAAAGAACTAAAAACTCGGTTCAAGCTTGCTTCGATAGCTTAAACGGTCCAAAACTCAGCTAAGGCTCGACTTGCCGATGTTAAATAGTAGGCATACTATAAATAAAATAATAATAATAATATAAAATTTGTTTGGGCTCGTTTAGGCTCGCGAACCTAAACGGTCTTTGTATGAAAAGCTCGAGCTTGGGCTCGATAACTAAACTAGTTATTTTTCAAGCTCGGCTCGTTAAGGCTCGGTTCGTTCGAGCTTTTTACCGATCCGATCCCGAGTAGCTATCGAGCCGTTGCGTATCATTTACACCTCTATTTTTAACGCTTGACATTTCAAATGTTTATAAATATGCTACGTCAGTTGTTATTTAAAATTTATTTCAGATGTATTCTATCAGTGAACAAAGAATACTTAATACTGACTAGTTCAGGTGTGAGTGTGACAGTTAAATGAAATTATTAAGAGGTTACCGAATATCCACTATTCTTTTATTACTTTCACTTGTTAGTTAACTATTTAATATTTTATTAGTCCAACGCGCCATTTAATAACAAGTTTCTAGGGGGGACAGGGCGCCACCCGTGTTGTCTATTGATACCCCACTACCTAAACGGTAACATCGTCGCCCTAGGTACTGGTAGGGGTCTCACGGACCGTTTTCCTCGTAGTATCCAACAGGCAGTGAAACTTGATATTTAGTTTTGTAACTTGTGCCAACGATAATATTACCGTTAGCAATCAAAGTTTAAAAGAAAAAATTCTTTCCTAAAATACCATATAATATATAAACATACCCTCACTTCAACCTTCATATACCTCTAAAAATACATCATATTTCACTCTAATTTTCCTATATTCATTAAAAAAAGAGTGATGTTGAAGAAGATTAAATTTGCATTCATCCGCTAGACGTGCACCCGGTTTTAAATTCAACCGATAGTAGCCTTGAATTTTTCAAGGATCCGTACACACCCTCACAACTATGTCATTTTCATTTGTGCATTAGACATTTCTACAATAAATGTGACATCCCGAGTCTAGCAAAGCCCAAACAAATTCAGGAACTTATTGCGTTTTCCCATTTATGCATGCAACACCTGATTAATCCGAAACAATTGTCAATGAACAATCATGCCAATTACACGTGACAATGCCTAATTGGGAAACTATTCAATTCCATGCAAAACCCTGACATTCATAAGACATTTTGTGGATATTCAACACATAAAATCATAGAATTTTGCCATTTATCAATTCAAATCACAAAACATATGTATTATGAGTTAACGTACAAATTCAACTTATGTTTAACCCTAAACTTACACATGACATTTTATGTTAAACATGTGTTATCAAAGTACAAATCGTTTACCATATATGTAAAAACTTATTCGATTTCAAAATACATATTACATGTATCTACATACATACAAAGCGGCATATATGCATATATATGTATTTATAAGCAAAACAATACCTACAATATTATATACATACATACATATAGGTATGCGAAGTGTATGTGTGTGCGTGTCATCAAAATGGAACCAATGTAAATACACAGATATACATACGATGCATATATGTATGTGTGTGCTTGATATTTAATCTAATATGTTGCATATACACATATGTGATCTATATATACGTGTGTATGTGTGTGATGAGCTTGGCTGATGTATACACACACATATCACACGATATATATACATACAATATATCCATATACACTCACACACATCATAACAACACATCTAAACTCATACACACACACGGCATACATATATCTATGAATGGTCTTTTGAATCAAGGTTGTCATACACACAATCACAACATTCCAAAATACCCCTTCTCCATGCCATACACCAATTTAGAGCCTTGTACATCATACTACAACCAACTTGAGAGGTGTTGACCTTCCAAACATTCCATTACTCTTCCCTAGAATCGGCCTCACCATCTCCAAGACAAGCATGCACATGTAGCCACCTTAATGTCAACCTTTTATACCCAATAGGAAACCAACTTTTGCACCACCACAATCCATGAACTTTGACTACCTAAACCAACTTACTCTACCCTACACTCTCTCCTCACTCTCGGTTATAAAAGGGTCGATGACCAAGGGACATTCACAACCACAAGCCTTCAAAACCTTGCTAACACACACCACACACTCCATACCCTTCCTCTTCCTCTCGGTCGAACCAAAATAACCCTCACCGACTTGTTTTCAATCACTCCTTACCACCACGAACCCCTTATCCGATCTAGTTCAAGCATTTAGAAGCCATCTTGGGGAAACAAGAGGCCAAGGACTCGACCTAGCTTTGATATTCCTTTCGGTTCATCTTTGTGGTATGTCGAAAACATGATTTCACCCGACTACACAACCAATAAACACAAAACATTAAAATGAAATGTATAAAACTCTGAAGAAAACTCGGATTTATAAACCATATATACACATACATATACATGAATATATGGTAGTACTACATGTGAGCATACGCGTGTATACACACACATACCTAAATACGGGCATGCAAGTGTATACAAGTGTGTGCATGTGAGTATGGAGTCGATCTAGATGCTTAAAAGTCATTTTTAAATTCAACATAAACATATAAAAATCTTTGGTTTTTATAAAACATATGTTAAAATCGGCTAAACGTGTGTTAACAACATTTTAACACAAAGAGTTCTAAAACATATGTTGAATCCCTATATTACATACAACTTCTTAACATGTGTTAACATGAGACGTCAAATGGTAACATTTGGTAACTCATGAACCCGGTTTTAACAAGATTGGTTATTTTTACGACTATAAATGAACGAAATTAACGAGAGTTTCTAAGACCCACAAGTCAAAACTGTATATCTTTTCAAAATTACAAACAACAATAACGTAATAATCATCACGTGTATGAACAATAACATTGTACACATAGTCCAAATACACATAAATCGGATGAACAACTTGCATGGTGAATTACCCAGACTTAAGTTGTCCTTAATATTCTAGGGCACCTTCATACGGACACTAGCACATCATGCTCAATACCCCATTTGCATTCAGACACAAGGTGAGTTTTCACGACCCCTTTTTATTGTTTTACATTTTTCTAGGGGAAACACATGCGTACAAGTTTTCGTTTACATTTTGACTATTATGTGAACATGAGACAATAAGGTTCAAAGTATTCATAAAGTCCTTGTGTCATGCATCTCACCGTAACCATTAGCTATGGATTTAGCCATGGAACTTCGGAATAGATCTATTGGGTTCAAATCCCCACTCTTGGTTAGTCGCTCTGACCGGATTGTAGTTATCAAGAGAGTTCTTGTATTTCACATTTATTCATTGTCTTTAGTGTACAATGGGTGAGGCACAACAGATCAAGGTTTGGTTACCGGCTCATGTCAGTCAAATATTAATCATTGTTTTAGCTAGGCAATGGTTCAGTCTACCATAGGTTACATATCCATTCATCAAAACCTGTGAACTCGTGAACTTTATTGTTGATACATTTTACTTGCATGTTTTTCAGGTAATTAAGAAGTAGCATGGAACTTGGGGGTTGCGCGCTGGCATCATGGGATATTTTGAACCAGTCATTTAGTTTGAATGATTTTGAACAATGTCATTTGAAACTAGGGTTTTGAGACAATATTATCTTTTGAAATGTTAAAAACTATTGTCCTTTAAATATCTTTGAATCTATGAAATTTGATGCTTTGTGTGACTTTTGTGCCTAAAAACCTTTCGGAGCCGCATCCCATGTTTCCGCCTTGGCGGAGTGTGATAGATTGGTATCAGAGCATGAGGTTTTAGCAAACTAAGATTATTTTTGAGTCAAACTATAACTTAAACAAAATAGTTTTCGAAACGTTTTCATGAGATGGAGAACACCATCATCCCGATGCGCTACAAAGGTTCCATGCCAAACACATCATATACATGAGTAAGAATATTAATTAAGTTACATGATTATTTACACACACGTGTGCTATTGATTTACAGGATCATGGCACCAGCCATTGGCCTCGTTATCATCTTTCACACCGAGGAGGAGATCCACATTGTACCCGATAGTCCACACGATCAGCAGGATGACTAGCCAGGCTACCTCGTATCAGATCCCGAGGAGGACGTACAGAAGGATGTCGTGTAGAGGGACCATCCAGTCTCAAATGACGACGATGATGTGCCAGCTGGGGAGGCACATATGGGGTAGCTGGCCCAGTACTTCCATAGGCCCCACGAGTGGAGGCACCGCCAGCCAAGCCCTGTGTTCCCACTTACTTCTCATTCCACCCGATTCCCGGTGGTGTACGCATGATGTACACCCCGAGGATACGAGCCCACCCTCCACCTACACCAATTGCTCTAGAAGAGGTGCTAGCACCAGAGGCTCCTGAACCACCTAAGAAGAAGCTGCTGAAAAGGTCCCAAGCCCGTAAGAGGACCTTCCTGCCTACTGTCGATAGGTTTCTTGCATTCAGCGACGAGGATTTGGATGATGAGGTTCCTTCTACGTTTGAGGTTGGTGGACCATCTCAGCCACCTTTAGGCGTTCCTTTGCCCACTGGATTTGAGCCGATCGAGGTGCATCACACTCTTTATTCCATAAGAGATATGGTTGGACGCCATCACACTCAGATACGAGCACTTCGCAAGAGACCTCAGGAGTTGGAGGATGGCCTCTATCTGGGGGGTCAGGGCCAGGGACCCTGTGTTGTGCACCATGGCAGACTTAAGTGCGCGCATGCACAAGACAGATCAGGAGCGTGCAGAGGCGGAGAGTCGAGTTGCAGCTTTGGAGCAGAGGCTAAAGGACCTAGACCAGAGGATGAGAGTAGTTATTACTGTTCTGGCTGCTGCATTTCCACACCCACCCTAGTAGGATTATCATTGTTGTACTTTATTTGTAGTGTTTTGTAAACTTGTAAGGCGGGATGCATATCTTATTTTGTATCCATACAAAACTATGTAGCAAGTGTGTCGTAATCTACGAAAAAGTTACGATGTTATGATTTCCTATGTTTGTTATGTTTATGTCATGTTATTGTGGTTATGTCGGTTTGCTTTTATGGCTATTATGATTGTTTTGTTTGTGCACATGTTAACAATATTATACAGTGATATGTGTCTTATTCTTCTAATCTATGTATTAGAAGAACATGTCACCCAAAAAAGACTACTCGATCAACCTCCACAGATGAAGCTTTTCCAACCAACTCAGCGGACTTAGTCCGGGTCATTGTGCATGCCATTGCACAACATGAAGCGAACCGCACCGATTCCAGCGGGGATTCAGGTGCAGCAGGCCAACGTAGGAACCAGCAACTCGAGTTTGGTAAAGCTTTCATCTTTTCTCCCTTAAAACTTTCATGGCATGCAAGCCATGGAACTTTCGTGGATCAGAATGAGCAGTAGGGATTGTTCGCTATGTTGAGAAGATAGAGTCTGTACTTGATATCAGTGGTTGTGTAGAAGACCAAAAAGTCAAGTATGTCACATGTAACTTTCAAGATGAGGCTTTAACATGGTGGAACTTACAAGTGCAGACCTTGGGGAGAGATGCTGCCTACAATCTCTCCTGGGCAGAACTGGAGGTGTTGCTGATGGAAAAGTATTGTCCCCGCAGTGAGCTACAGAAATTAGATACCGAATTTTGGAATCTGTCCATGAGTGGTGCTGAAGTTATAACTTATACCACCCGTTTCCATGAGCTTTCCCGATTGGTCCTATACATGGTTACTCCTGAGTACAAACGAGTTGAGAGGTACATCTAGGGACTCTCACCCAATATCCAAGGCATGGTTACTACCGCTGCACCGACATCAATTCATAGTGTTGTCACTCTAGCACACTGTCTTACCAATGATGCAGTGTGTATGGGTGCATTGTCATGGAAGGAGCCAGATAAAGGTGGAAGTTCTGGTGATAAGGGGAAGTGGTCAAGTTTTAATAAGGGTAAGAGTTCAGGGAGTCAGCCCGCCAAGAAGCCAGAAACAGTGAAAGCATTTGTTGCTATGACAGTTGAGGCATGCAAGACGTACAATGGACCCCATCCCTTATGTGAAAAATGCAAGTATCATCACATGGGGTCATGCGATATCATCAAGTGCGACAAGTGGAAGAGGATGGGTCATCCCACTGCTCAGTGCAGTGCAAAGGTCGTGGACAACCCCGTTGGGAAACAAGGATATCTTGAATGCGGTGCAGCTGACCATTACAAGAAGGATTGTCCAAAACTTATGGGTCAAGCTCTTGGGAGAGCTTTTGTCATGGGTGCTGATGAGGCTCGTGAAGACCCGAATGTGGTCACCGGTACATTTCTTGTTAACAACCATATTGTTTCTGTGCTTTTCGATACTGGTGCTGATTTAAGTTTTATGTTGACCGATTTCAAACGATCCCTTAAATTAGAAACCAGTAGGTTGCACATACCCTATACCATAGAGTTGGCCAATGGTAAGTCAATTTCGTCTGAAGAAGTTGTTAGATATTGTGCTTTGAATCTTAGCAATCATGTGTTTCGCATCGATCTACTTCTAATTCATCTAGGAAGCTTTGATGTCGTTGTTGGTATGGATTGGTTGTCTAGGAACCGTGCTGATATTGTTTGTCATGAGAAGTTGGTTTGAATACCCTTGTCCAATGGCAAAACCCTTTCGATTAGAGGAGATCATGGTGGATCTACACTTCGAATCATTTCTTGTAGGAAAGCGCATAAGTGTTTGAGGAGAGGTTGTGTTGCGTTTTTGGCACACATTTTCGAGAAGAAAGCTAAAGATCGAAAACTCGAGGACATTCCAGTGGTGCGAGACTATCCAGAAGTCTTTCCAGAAGACTTGCTAGGGCTGCCGCCGCCAAGATAAGTCGAGTTTCGCATTGACTTGGTCCATGGAGCTACTCCGATAGCTCGTATTCCGTATCATTTAGCACAGTCAGAGATAGGGATGAGCTCGGGACGGTATCGGTACCGAATCGATACCGATCCCGACAATACCGATACCGAAAAGTCCAAAAAACCAATACCGATACCGATTATGCCGGTACGGTATCGGTATCAGTTCGGTATCGGTACGGTACCGGTGTGGTATCAGTATTTTACCTTAAAATACCGATACCATACCGATCCCGTACCGATACCGATAATACCGAAACCAAAAACCTCTAAATGTGGGTATCGATACCGATACCGAACAGCCTCGGTTCGGTATCGATACCGATACCGAACAGCCTCGGTTCGGTATCGGTTCAGTACGGGATCAGTATTTTTTCGGTTCGGGATTGGTTTTTGGGACCGTATGCTCATCCCTAGTCAGAGATGCAGGAATTGTCTAACCAGCTGCATGGGTTGTTAGACAAGGATTTCATTTGACCGAGCTTTTCCCCGTGGGGAGCCCAGTTCTGTTTGTGAAGAAGGACGGTAGTTTTCGGATGTGCGTCGACTATCGGGAACTGAACAAGCTGACCATCAAGAACATGTATCATCCGACAATTATTGACGATATGTTTGATCAATTGCAAGGTTCCAGTTACTACTCAAATATCGATATGAGATCAGGGTACCATCAGTTGCATGTTCAAGAGGAGGATATACCCAAGATTGCATTCAGAACTCGTTATGGACATTATGAGTTTCTGGTTATGCCTTTTGGTTTGACCAATGCACCAGTTGTGTTCATGGATTTGATGAATCGCTTCTGCAAGCCCAATTTAGTCAGATTTGTAATTGTTTTTATCGATGACATCTTGATATACTCGCGAACAAAAGGGCGAGCACAAAGATCATCTCAAGTTGATACTAGACTTGCTAAAGAGTGAGAAGTTATTTGCCAAGTTCTCGAAGTGCAGATTCACTTCCTTGGTCATGTGGTGAACGAGAAGGGCATACAGGTCAACCCAACCAAGATTGAGGCGATTAAGGATTGGGAAGCGCCTACAACCCCAACTGGAGTGCGACAATTTCTGGGTTTTGCTGGTTACTACCCTCGGTTCATTGAGAAATTCTCAAAGCTCGTTCAACCTCTTACAGTTTTGACTCAGAAGGATAAGAAGTTTGATTGGGGAATCAAACAAGAGGGGGGGTTTCAAGTTCTGAAGCACAAGCTGTGTAGTGCACCGATTCTCTCACTTCCGGGGGTACAAATGATTTTGTGGTTTACTGCGACGCTTCACACCTAGGACTTGGATGTGTGCTCATGCAGTGGAATAAGGTTATTGCCTACGCTTTTCGTCAACTCAAGGTTAACGAGAAGAATTACATGATGCATGATTTGGAACTAGGTGCGGCAATCTTTGCCCTCAAGATCTGGAGGCATTACTTGTATGGAACTAGGGGCACCATCTTTACGGATCACAAGAGCTTGCTACACATTTTCAACCAGAAGGATCTGAACATGAGGCAGCGCAGATGGATGGAGCTACTGAACGATTACGATTGTGAGATCAAATACCATCCGGGTAAGGAAAACGTTGTGGCGCACGCCTTAAGACGAAAAGAATGTGTCAAAACCATGCGTGTTCACGCGCTAGGTTTAACAATTTACGCCAATCTCATAACTTGCATTCGCGAAGCTCAACAAGAAGCTCTCGAGAGCGAGAATTTAAAGGGTGAATCCGTGTTTAAAATGGTCGCGCTTTTGGATCCAAGGTCTGACAGAATGCTGTATTTCGAAAATCGGATTTGGGTACAACATTTTGTATGATTACGAGAATTGGTTCTTGAGGAGGCCCACAAGTCCAAGTACTCTGTTCACCCTGGAGCCGACAATATGTACAGGACGTGAAGGAATTTTACTGGTGGCCCAACCTTAAGGTGAGATTGCTACGTATGTCAGCTGATGTCTCACGTGTTCAAAGGTCAAAGCCAAGTATCAGAAGCCGCAGGGTATGCTTCAACAGCCCGAGGTTCCCGTTTGGAAATGGGAACAGATCTCCATGGACTTCATCACCATGCTGCCTAAGACTTCCAATGGTCATGATACGATTTGGGTAATCATTGACCGACCGACTAAGTCTGCACACTTCTTGCCAATCAAGGAAACAGACAAAATGGATAAATTGGCAAAAATGTACATCAAATAGATTGTGACTAAACGTGGGGTGCCTCTCTCAATCATTTCTGACCGCGACAGTCATTTTACTTCAAGGTTTTGGTAATCAGTTCAAGAAGCTTTAGGTACTCATTTGGACATGAGGACGACCTATCACCTGTAAACGGATGGCCAGAGCGAACGGATGATTCAGACCCTTGAAGACATGCTCCGAGCTTGTGTAATCGATTTCGGTGGAAATTTGGACACACATCTATCGTTGGTTGAGTTCTCCTAAAACAACAGCCACCACACTAGTATCAAGGTTGCCCACTTTGAGGGCCTTGTACGGGAACAAATGCATATCTCCTTTATGTTGGGCAGAAGTTGGAGACAAACACCTAACCGAACCCGACCTGATTAAGGAAACGACTGACAAGATCTTCCAGAGACATAAGCCACTCGAGTTCCAAGTTGGCGCCAAAGTACTCTTGAAGGTCTCACATTGGAAAGGTGTGCCACGCTTTGGAAAACATGGCAAGCTCAACCCACGATACATAGGCCCATTCGAAATCCTTGGAGACAAACACCTAACCGAACCCGACCTGATTAAGGAAACGACTGACAAGATCTTCCAGAGACATAAGCCACTCGAGTTCCAAGTTGGCGCCAAAGTACTCTTGAAGATCTCACGTTGGAAAGGTGTGCCACGTTTTGGAAAACATGGCAAGCTCAACCCACGATACATAGGCCCATTCGAAATCCTTGACAGGATTTGTCACGTGTCTAACCTCAAGAAGTGCCTATCCGACGAGTCATTAATCATTCCTCCTGGAGAGATTCATATCAATGAACAACTCCACTACATTGAGTAGTCAATCGAGGTGACGGACTGGAAAGTCTAAAATTTGAGACGGAGCCGAATCAAACTTGTTAAGGTCAGATGGAGTTATAAGCACGGACCCGAATTCACTTGGGAGCGTGAAAACCAGATGAAACGCAAGTATCCTGCTCTTTTTCCCGGAAGCATTTAAATCCAAGGACTCAACTCAATTTCGTGGACGAAATTCCAAAAATAAGGGGAGAATGTGACACCCGTCGAATTTCCAGGTAAAGATACGTACACACCCTCACAACTATGCCATATTCCTTTGTTCATTAGACATTTTTATAGTAACTATGTCATCCCGAGTCTAGCAACCACAACAACACATCTAAACTCATACACACACACGACATACATATATCTATGAATGGTCTTTTGAATCAAGGTTGTCATACACACAATCACAACATTCCAAAATACCCCATCTCCATGCCATACACCAATTTAGAGCCTTGTACATCCTACCACAACCAACTTGAGATGTGTTGACCTTCCAAACATTCCATTACCTTCCCTAGAATCGGCCTCACCATCTCCAAGAAAAGCATGCACATGTAGCCACCTTAATGTCAACCTTTTATACTCAATAGGAAACCAACTTTAGCACCACCACAATCCATGAACTTTGACTAACCTAAACCAACTTACTCTTTCCTACAATCTCTCATCACTCACGGTTATAAAACGGCCGATGGGTAAGGGACATTCACAACCACAAGCCTTCAAAACCTTGCTTACACACACAACATACTCTATTCCCTTCCTCTTCCTCTCGGCCGAACCAAAACAGCCCTCATCGGCTTGTTTTCAATCGTTCCTCACCACCACAAACCCCTATCCTCTAGTTCAAGCATTTAGAAGCCATCTTAGGGAAACAAGCGGCCAAGGACTCGACCTAGCTTCAATATTCCTTTCGGATCATCTATGTGGTATATCGAAACAATTCAACATCTCTCACTTCTTTTTCTAATCGAAAACATGAGTGTTGGATCAGTTGCTGACTTATCACAGATTCTTTGATAAACACTTGCAATAGATATATCAAAGTAAATGCACAACGAAATAATATTAAGTGATCTAAGTTAAAGTTTCACTTTTAACAGGAGTAAATGCTCCCCCTCAATTATAGAACTAAATCAGTTAATATGAGAATCAAACAGTTAATGAATAAAACAGTTGTAAATGCTTCAAATGATTCTCATGTATTGAAAATGGATTTACTACAAAAGATTTCTAAAATAGATGGTGTGAACACATCTATTTATAGACTGAACAATACGTACATTAGAAGTTTTGAAACTAATATAATAATACTACAACAGGCTGTAGTATTGGAACTTGTACATAAAGTAGTAAAAACTAATATAAAACTAAACTACTGAAGTATAAAGGTGGTGGGAAGCTTCTACTGTATCTGCTGAAGAACAAACAACTTCTAATGACAAGGTTGTTCTTCAGGTATTCTTTCACCTTCAGCATTTTGTTCTTCAGTACTTGCATCAACTTCTTCAGTACTTTGTCCTCTTCTTCTTCAGTAGATTCTGTACTTAGCAAAATATGCAGAGAATAATTAGACTAAGGTTTGAACTGGCTTGTCAATCCTCTTTGACCCAACAATCTTCCCCTGGATTGATGAAGCCAAAACCTTATCTAATCTTTATTTATTTTCTTTTCTTCTGCAATCAAGAATTCTCCAAATTTCTGTAACCATGGAGATATTGAGCTGGTTCACTTGTGGACCAATGAGAAGTGGCCCCTGTTCTGGTTCAAGGTACTGAATTGTTAAAAGGTCTTCTGTTGAAAGGTTGTTCAGCTCATGTTTGTGTTTTATGATCTTGAAAAAACAGTCTTCTCTTTCCAAAACAATAGCATTTGATTTGTTAGTGAAGGCCCATTTCAATATCTTTGATTTAGACTTATCAAAGTCTAACTTGTAGGGTACTATGCCCTGTTCTTGGTTTAGACTTGATGTTTGTGGTTCTTCAATTTTAGCAATAATCAGGTTAGATCTCCTTCTATGTTCAACTTGTACAGCACCAAGTGTATCACTCTGAATAGGAACGTGATGTTCAGTGATCACCTTGGTTTGTTTTTGGTCATTGATAGTTTGGGTCAGTTGATAGGTAAATGTTGCAGGATCTCTATGTTGAGTGATCAGAGGTTTTTCTTACCAAGATATGTCTTGATCTATTATCTGATTGCCATCTAGTAGAATCATCTCGAAATCTGTTTTTATTTGTTTCTCTGACTTCTTTTGTTTCTTGGCAGCTGGTTTTGTTGAAGGTTTCCTTGCAGGATTAGAAGTTTGGGAAACTTCTTATGGTTAAACTTTTCTGGATTTAATTTTTGCAAGGCCTTGAATTTTTTTGTAAGTGTCAAGAAGATTAACTTCTTTCCACTTTGACAATTGAGCCTTTGTGCCATAATCAATTGCTACCAGTTCATCAATGATTTGGGTTCTCTTCAACTTTATTTCCTTTTCAGTAGATAGCCTATCATAGATAAGCCCAACCCAGCCTATCATAGATAAGCCCAACCCTATGTTCAAGTTCTGAAGTTGAGAGTCCCCTGAGAGAGTGTTTCTTAGCTTTACTGTTTTTGTTGATATAGTTCATCAGCTGTTATCTCTTGTCTTCTTCAGTATTATGAATTTGTTCTTCTTCAACTATGTCTAGCTCATTCAGCTCTTCTTCCCATGTTTTTAGCTTGGCCTCATAGCTTAAATCTTCCCTTGCATCTATCTTGTTCCACAACTCATCCTCTTTTGCCTTTTTCTTCACCTCCCTTAGTTTCTTTTCAAGTTCTTCTGAACTAAAGGCAAGTGGTTCAGGGTTTAAAACTACTGAAGGTATAGATGGGGCAGTTAGAATGGGTACAGTTGGAGTTGTGGTTTTAGTAGATGTTTGTTTTGAAGTGTGAGTTGCAACTACTAAAGGATTGTCTTTAGCAAAGACTTTTTAGTTGTGCATCAACAGTTGTGTCTGGGTCTTGGGAAGCTTTTTCAACCTTTTCTCTAAGGAGTTTTTCTTGGGCTTCTTAATATAAATGTCTTTCTTTTAAAGCCTCAACCTATTTGGTCTGTTGTGATCTCTTGTTTGCCTCCTTGAGTTTTTGAGCTTCACGAGCTTTCTTGCTTTGTTCAAGGTTGATCTTCTCAGGTTCCTTCTCTCTCTCCCTCTTTTTGGCTTCATCTATCTCTGGAAACCATGGGACAAGAGGGGCAGCACCAGAAAGATGTTCAAGTTGCCTTCTATCATCTTCAACCTTTCTTAACAACTCTCCCGGTTTATGGTCTATGGCATTGTTAATCATCTCTATTTGAGTTCTGTTTTTGAGCTCAATGGCAGTTGTGAATGTTTGGAGATGAGATGAAAGGAGTTAGTGAACCATTTGGTATAAGGGACCATCTGGGCTGCATAGTTGGTTAATGTCTATGCCTATAGCACGAAATGAAGATGTTTGGGTAGGCTATTTTGTTTATGGATGGTGAGTTTTTTTGGTGATCCTCGGTAAAAACTGGGGATGCCACTTTTGGGTAGGGCTGGTAAATCGTATCTTAGCAGGTTTAAATCCCTATATTACATACAACTTCATAACACGTGTTAACATGAGAAATCAAATGGTAACATGTGGTAACTCATGAACCCGGTGTTGTCAATATTACTAAAAACGAACGGAATTAACGAGAGTTTCTAAGACCCACAAGATAAAACTGTACATCTTTTCAAAAGTACAAACAACAATACGCAATAATCACCATGTGTATGAACAATAACACTGTACACATAGTCCAAATACACAAAAATCAGGTGAATAACTTGCATGGTGAATAACCGGGTACCCAAACTTAAGTTGTCTTCAATATTCTAGGGCACCTTCGTACGGACACTAGCACATCAGGCTCAATACCCCCATTTGCATTCAGACACAAGGTGAGTTTTCACAGCCCCTTTTTATTGTTTTACATTTTCATGGGGGGGGGGGGTGGGATGTGTACAAGTTGTCAGTTACATTTTAGCTATTATGTGAACATGAGATAATAAGGTTCATAGTACTCGTAAAGTCTTCGCGTCATGCATCTCGCCGTAACCATTAGCTATGGATTTATCCATGGAACACTGGAATAGATCTATTGGGTTGACACCCCCACTCTTGGTTAGTCGCTCTAACCGGATTGCAGTTATCAAGAGAGTGCTTGTGTTTCACATTTATTCATTGTCTTTAGTGTACAATGGGCGAGGCACAACACGTCAAGGTTTGGTTATGGGCTCATGTCAGTCATATATTAATCATTATCTTAGCTCGACAATGGTTCGGTCTACCATGGTTTACATATCCATTCATCAAAACCTGTGAACTCGCCAACTTTGTTGTTGACACATTTTACTTGCATGCTTACAGGTAATTAAGCAAGTAGCATGGAACATGGGGATTGCGAGCTAGCATCATGGGATATTTTGAACCTATGATTTTGAAACAATATTATCTTTTGTAATATTAAACACTATAGTCCTTTTAATATCTTTGAATCTATGAAAGTTGATGCTTTGCGTGACTCTTGTGCTTGAAAACCTTCCAGAGTCGCATCCCGTGTTTCCGCCTAGACGCGGTGTGACAATGAGAGAAATCGGGATAATGAGAGAAAACAGGAGAGGAGAGGACCACACAAAGAATGATGGAGACGATTAAAGTTTGGGAAGTGAGAGAATGAATCGGTTACGGCAATTTTAGGAAACTAGTAAAGACAGTGAATGAGTGGGTCGGGTAAACATCCAAGATCCGAAACCAAGTACCCAAATAAAAAAAAACTCATCATGAAGTGCAAAATGTGTGTGTGTGTGTGGGGGGGGGGGGGTAGGCTTCAATATTGAGTGACATTACGAGAGGTTATAGGTATAGATTACACATATAGATTATATACATGGTAAGTATAATGTTGTTGCATTATAAAATACTTATACTTATTATAAATAAAAACTAGCATCATTTCACAAATAAGAAAATGGTACCATTGTACAAACACAAGGTACAACACACATAATAGCAATATACTTTGAATGTCGATGCGTACCTTCAACCACAACTCCACAAGTGTTTCCAGACAATGTGCTAATTTGCTATTTATCTTAAGAATGAGTGAATATAAAGTTTTGACAAATATGGAATATTTTTACTGACAAAGTTATTAAAATTAATCTGCTGCAATGTATTATTATAATTAATTTGATTAAATATTTAAGATTTAGTTAATATATATGCTCGGGAAAAAATACACAACTAACGAATATAGCGTAACGAGAGATGGAATGAAATGTGATTAAATTGTGTCCCCGCGGATTCGTTGTTGTTGTAGACGAGGAGGTGGTTCGGGCTTAGGAATGTCCAAAAAGCTCGGTAAATTAGTAAAATAATATTTTATCTTTTTTTAAAAGTTACTGCTTTTCAATGGTATAAACTAAATAGCATGGGACCTACATTCTAGCTGTTAGCGGTCACGAAGAAGCTGGCGAAGTGAAGGATGAGACCCTGCAATGGCACCTAGGCAGCGGTGTTAGGGTGGCATGGGGTGATGTGGCGTGAACCTGTATGATTCGCTATAAATCTCATTTTTTTTTTTTTACTCTTCTTTAACGCTTTTAATGCTTTATCTAGAAGTAAACATCAAATAGGATATTAACCAAGCCACTTTATTAAATGGATATCGGTTTAAGTTCAAAACAAAAATGCTTTGAAACACATTCAATGGATATCGGTTTAAGTTCCAGACTTACTTTTTATGTTTTTTTTGTTTGAACGGCGAAAACTACATTGGTCCAATGGCAAGGCAAAGCCTTTCAATACACTAAAAGTGTGAGGTCTTGAGTTCAAGTCTCACAAGAAACAAGAAATTTACCTTTCAAAAAAAAAGAGACACCCAGCAAGGAGCTGGAAAAACCATACAAAGAGAAACACCAAAAAAAATCTCAAAGGGCGCCAATTACAAAATATCTCAAACGTCAAAGACTCAAAGTTAAGCCATTTGCCTCAATCAATAGTAGTCGCCTTGGATCTGTGCGAGATCCAGGTAAAAGCCTCCTCTTTGATAGCTTCCACAGTTTCTTTAACTGACTCGAATCTGCCATCGAACACTTTAGCATTACGTGCCTTCCAAATCCTCTAAACCTTAGCCATCACGACTAGGGGTGTTCAAAAAAATCTGAATCCGAATCTGAAAAATCCGATAATCCGAATCTGAATTATCCGAAATTTTGAATTCGGATTCGGATCCTGATTTTGAAAATTTTCGGATAATCGGATTATCCAAATCCGAATATTAATATATATATATATATATATATATATATATATATAATATTATATACACTACATAACAAAATAAGCAATCCATACTCCTCCAATCCATAGCAGCCACTCCCTCTTCCCTTCTCTATAACAGCCCCCGTCCACCTCATCTCCGACCTCCACAACACCTGTCCACCAAACGGTAAGTTTTTTTTTTACATTTTTTTGTTCCAGTCTTGTTTATCTAACTTCGAATTTTGTTTTTTTTAACAAGTTCATGTTTTAGACACAAAGGAAAACGTTTTTTAAATTATTATAATTATTTTTTATTTTTTTTAAGTTTCGGATTATCCGTTGGATGATTCGAATCTGAATCCAAAATTTGGATAATCCGAATTTCGGATTCGGATCCCAATATTGACTATCCGAATTTGAACACCCCTAATCACGACCATATAGACCAACCTTTTCCACCTTTTGCTACCCGGATTCCCCAAAACAAACTGCACAAAATCGGATAGGGGTACCGTGTCCATCGGCCAAGGGATCCGAAGCCAAACAAGGACGTTCCACCAAACGCATTTAGAAAAGAGGCAGCCCATAAAAACGTGATCTGCAGACTCGCTGCAAATGCCACATCTGGTGCACAAATAAGAAGTAACAGAGATCCCTCTATGTTGCAGCCCCTTCTTTCGACAGAACCCGACCCATAGCCACCCTCCACACAAAGTAGTTGACTTTTAAAGGGGCCCAGGAATTCCATTTGAACTCAGTTACTTCAGCCGAGTCCAAACCTGCAACCATAATTCCCAAACGCAGGTCTTTAGTAGAACACTTCTCCCCATACTTGTTATCCCAAACCCAAGAATCCTCCTAATTAGAAATAGATGTTTGATGTAGAAGATCCAGTCTTTTTATGCTACATGCAATCATGTTTACAACACATAAAACTTAAGACATAGAATTTTAAAATCTAACACCTTTATGTATAAAAATTAGTTAAGTGTTTGAATTGCATATTAACATACAAAATTTTGGAAGTACTATCATGACTTGGGAATATATAATTCCCAACTACTTGACGGATTTCATCAGGGCCGATTCAAGGATAAGTATTTCGAAGCTAGGGCTTTAAGCCCCAATTTAATAAGACCCCCAAATTTTAAGATAAACTTCGAATATATGGTTTTTTCTTTGTAATCCAGATGAGAGACCTTTAACTTAATATCTCCATGGTGTGCAAGTCTTATTCATTATATTTATCATGCAAATCATTCTATTTTTATAATTATTGTCCTTTTCAGTTTTTATGCTGTTTTTTTTAGTCTTGCAAAAGGTCCCATCTTAATATTTGCTTTAGATCTCCCAAAAAGCCGGATTTCACCACCTACTATTTAAATAAGTTAACCAACTGTAAAGCTTACATTTCATATATTTTACCATATTTAACATGTTTTAACTACAATACAAATCAATTAAACTATAGTATACTTAGTGTATTTGTTGGATCAGTATGCTCTTTGAAGGTTTACTTGCTTGTGAACACTTATGTGTTTAGCGAGTTTAATCAGATTTGCACAGCGGAATAAGTATGTAAAGTTACACTATCAACAGGAGTTATTACTCCACCTGGATGTTTGCAAACTAAAGACAAGTTAATGAGAATCTAAGTATTGAATGTGAATGACAATAAATACTCAAATAGATTCTCAGTTAATGAAATGGAAATAACAATAATAAGCTTTGAAGGATTTCAGTTTTCAATTAAAATCGATGTCTAAAACAGAGGGATGAACCCATCTATTTATAGACTTAGAAATGCATGAACCTTGATACAAACAAGTCTGCAACAAGTTGCAGTCTTGGAACTTGTACAAAAAGATATAGTAATAATAAACAATTAAACTACTGAAACATAAGGCGGTAGAAAAGGTTCTATTACAAGTGCTGATGAATGACAAACTACTGATGAGTAGTTTGTCTTCAGTAGTTCTTCAGTAGACTTGTCTGGTTTGACTTCAGAACTTCTGATCTATCTTCTTCAGTACTTGTTGAATCCTTCTTCAGTACTTGTGTCTTCTTTCTTCAGTAGTTCTATACTTAGAATAATTTGCAGAAGAATGAATTAGACTAAGGTTTGCAAAAGTGGTTTCCTCAATCCTTTCTTTCCTAACAATCTCCCCCTGGATTGATGAAGCCAAAACCTTATCTAATTCCTTATTGCTTTCTTCTTCTTTCTTCAACTATCCTCCATATTTCTTTGAACATAGAATTCTTCAATTGATTCAGCTGTTCATCAGTGAAGGATCCTTGTTGAGGTTCTAGATGTTGAATTGTAAGCAAGTCTTGTGTTGATAGATTTCTCAGTTCAATCATGGATTTGAAGGCGTTCCTTGTAAGATCTCTTCTTGTTACCAATACTAAGTTGGAATCAATAAAGGACCATCTGATGACCAGTACTTTAGATTTGTCAAAATCTGAAGTATAAGGGACTATGCTGGATCCCTGGGATGTTCCTGAGTGTTGGATGTTTTCCACTTCAGTGACTCTCAGGTGGGATTCACTTCTGTCTTCTGTTTGCACCACATCAGGTAATTTAAAAGTAGGTAAGTGATGTTCAGTAATTACCTTTGTGTGCAGTTTATCAGTTATAGTTTTCTGGATTTGGTAAGCAAATGTTGAAGGATCCCTGAACTGTGTTATTAGAGGCTTTTCTTCAATATCAAAGTCTCCTTGTACAACTGTGTTGCCTTCTAGCAACACCATCTTGAAATCAGTCTTTGTATTGTCCTCTGGCTTTCTTTTGGTAGCAGGTCTTTGTTTAACACCAGAAGTTCTAACTACTGAAGTTGATACTTCAGAAGTTTTGTACTTCTCTAGATTTGCAGCCTTGTCAGCTTGTATCTTTTGTATGTGTCCAGTAGTTTGTCTTCTCTCTATTTTGACATTGAGGCTTTTAACCATAGTCATTGGCTACCAGTTCTTCAATTATTTCTGCTCTCTTTGCTTTTTTATCCTTCTCTGTTGCAGTCTTGTTAGCAACAAGTTGAGCTCTTCTTGTTAGCTCATCCATTGAGAGCCCTTTGAGTGAATAGGCTTTTGTCTTGTTGTTCTTTGTAATAAAAGACACCAGTTGTTGTCTTTTGTCTTCTTCAGCAACTCCTTCTGTTTCAGCTTGTCTATTCAACTCTGCTTCATAAGCTTGAAGCTTTTCATTTAAGCTCAAGTCTTCCCTTGCTTCCAGGTTGTTCCAGATCTCATCTTCCTTAGCCTTTCTTTGGGCTGCATGTAAGCTCTTCTCTAGTAATTCTTTGGACATTGAAATTGGAGAAGGGCTCAGTACAGTCATTTGAGTTGTTGTAGGCCTTGAAATAGGCTCTTCAGTTTTTTGTAAGATGGAAGTGTTAACTACTGAAGTGTTGATAGAAGTATCAACTACTGAAGGATTGTCTTCAGTACTTTTAGAGTCTTCAGAAGTTTCTTCATTATGGCCTTGGGAAGTTTCAGCTTCAACTTCAGTTCTAGAAACAAGCCTTTCTTGATCTTCTTTTTGTTTCTTGGCCTTTTCTAGCAGTTGTTGTTGTTGTTGTAGAGCCACTCTTGCCTTTATCCTGGCTTCCAGTGACTGCTTTGGTTCCTTAATCTTCTCCCCCTTTTTGGCTTCATCCACTTCTGGAAGCCTGCCAGGTTGAGATGTTCTACCAGAGAGTTTAGCAAGCTGTCTTGAGTTGTTGTCAATTTTGTTGGACAGCTCACCAAGTTTTTTGTTTATCACCTCAAATTGAGTTGTGGTTTTCAACTACCAAGCAGTTGTGAAAGATTTGAGGTGATTGGCTTTTAGGGTGTTCATCATCTGGTATAGGGCACCATCTGGGTTGCATAGGAGGTTCAGATATATGCTTGAAGACCCATGGAATTGGGTAGGCATTTTTAGTGAGGGGTGTGTTTTTGGGTGATCTTCAGGATGTACTGAAGATGCCACTTTAGGGGAATCAGGGATCAAGTGGACTTTAACCTGATCTGGTGTGACCAGCTCTTTGAGCTTAGAGACACCAGGTGCAGGACCTTCACTAGCAGCCGTCAATTAATGTTTAATGGAGTGTGAATCATAAACCAAATTAATGGAATCATCTGAATCCCTGATGATATCCTCAATGAGGACAGTATCAGTTATATCATGAGTTGGGCCCAACCCAGTTGTCTCATGTACCTCTTGTTCTTGGTTCAGAGGATTTCCTACCTCAGGCATAAAGCCTTCATCAGTAGTTGCCACAAGTGAGGTCTTAGCTATGTTACTTCTGTCCTCAGGTCCACCACTGGGTGGTAAATGAGTAGTAGCAGCCTCAAATGTACCTAAGGTCTCTAAGTTTGGTCTTAGAAACCCTGGTTCATCCTCATCTCTTGGGTTAGGGCTATGGACATCCACATTCATGTCAAGGTCTGATGGTATGTCCCCTGTTTGATGTGGTTGTTGGGGACTGACATGTTCTAATGGGATGGTCTCTTTTAGCCCAGAGAGAAGTTTGGCTATTTTAATGGTAGATGGTTCTGGTTCAGTAGTTTGTGGTAGTGTTTCAGCAGTTTCAAAAGAAGGGTCAGTAGTTATGGTTTTCTTGAATTTCTTTCTTTTGAAAAGAATGGTAATTGGGGCTCTTAGAGGGGTTTGAGATGGATGAGACTGAGAGGATGTTTCAGTCACATCTTTATCAAGTGCAGATTGCACATTGGCAGATTCAAGCATCTCAACTTCCTGAACTGCCTTTCTTTAAGGCTGGTGGATTTTGGTTTTTGTTGTTTTGTTTTCTTGGCCTTTTTGGGTGAGGGTTTGGAAGATGAGGGTTCCATGGGGACTGTTTCTGGTTCCCCTTGGTCATCTTCTGGCCAGGTAGCCGGTTTGTTATGCCTTGAGTATGCTTGTGAGGTTAAAGGGTTTAAAACAGTTGTTTTACCCACAAGCACCCCATCTCCAAGTTCTTTGATTATGCAATGCATGATGAATCTTGGATACAACAAAAACTTCTTTTTAGAATTTAGGTGATGTAACACCAACTCATTAAAGAAAAGTGCTGATGCCCTGAATTTTGTTTCATTCACAATGGAATGAAAAATTGGTTGAAAAGTAGAGGGCATCTGATCATAAGATCCAGTTTTTGGACTCAGGCACATGATTATGTAATGAAACAAAAGTTTGTATTTTGGTTCAAAATATTTCTTAAAAATAGTAGCATGTGAGAGAGTACCTTGGTAACCACACTCTGTCATGGTCAAATGAATTTCAGAGTTTGGAAATTGATCTAGTGCATCCACATCATCTAGACCCAGTCTAATTCCCAAAGTTGCTAGTGTGATTGCCATTGTTTTCCCTTGGATGGTTGATTTGAGGGAAATCACTTGATCATTCACTGTCACCGTCTCTGCATTCGCCCAGAACTCATTGAGAGTTTCAGTATGGATTGGAGGATCAACGGTGAAGGCAGTGAAGTATTGGGATTTGACGACTAAATCAATGATTTCGTCATATTGGGACCAGGCTTCATGTTTCTCAAAGTAGCCTCTTTGATTGTGTCCCTGTTTCAGTGTAAGAGCCATGTGGTTTGTGTGTGGGTGGATCGAACAATGTTTTTGTTTGCAGGTTAAGGGTTTGAGAGTGTTTTTGAGAGAGAATGAGGGAATTTTGCTTTTTGAAAGGATAAGTGTTGGAAAAGGTGTTTATCAGAAGTTTATAACCGCCTTAGGTCAAACTTCTGAAGTGGGAAATGTCTGATTTACCCTTATTGACAAAACTGCTGATGAAGAACAACTTTCATCAGTAGTTCCCATTTTCTCTTCAGTAGTTTGTTAACAACTGATGAGAACGTTTTTTAAACACTTTATTCATAACTTCTGAAGTTTATTTTATCAGAAGTTAATCATTTTTCAGAAAATATTCCCATTGTACATCAGTAGTTTCTCTCTTTTTGTTTTTCAGAAGTTTTGGACTAAAACAGATGTAAGTGAAAAATAAAATATGTGCAGAAAAGTAAAAGAAACACTTACAAATTTAGCATCCCAAGCATGGATACTAACTTCTGAAATGTTGATGTGTCAAGGGGTTTAGTGAATATGTCAGCTATTTGATTAGTTGTTGTCACATGCTTCACTTCAATCTTGCCTTTTTCATAGCAATCCCTTATGAAATGATACCTGATTTCAATATGTTTAGTCTTTGAGATTTTGAATGATGCTAATGGCAGATTTACTGTCTACAAGTAATGGTGTCTTGGTCTCTTTGATTCCATAATCAAGAAGTTGATATTGGAGCCATTGTATCTGTGATGTACAACTTGCAGCTGCAATGTATTCAGCTTCAGCAGTTGAAGTTGCAACAGATGTTTGCTTCTTTGATTGCCAAGACACTAGACAGTTTCCCAAGAATTGACAACCACCAGATGTTGATTTTCTTGACATTTTGCACCCTGCATAGTCACTATCTGAAAAAGCTGATAACTTGGTATTGCTAGAAGCAGGATACCAAATTCCAAGTGTAGGAGTTCCTTTCAGATATCTGAATATTCTTTTGACTGCAATTAGGTGTGATTCCCTAGGAGCTGATTGATATCTAGCACAGACACATGTTGAAAACATAATATCTGGTCTAGAAGCAGTTAGATATAAAAGGGAACCTATCATACATCTATACATGGTTTGATCAACCTGTTTTCCTTGATCATCTGGTTCAACTTGTGTGGATGGTGTCATGGGAGTGGAACATGATTTACAGTCTTGTAAAGAAAATTTGTTCAATAATTCTTTAACATATTTAGATTGATGTATAAAAGTTCCATTTGTTTGTTGTTTAATCTGCAGTCCTAAAAAGTACTGCAGTTCTCCCATTGTACTCATCTCAAATTTTGATTGCATGAGTTTCTTAAATTCATCACACAGTTTTGTGTTTGTTGAACCAAATATGATATCATCAACATAAATTTGAACAAGTAAGACATGATTTCCAACATGTTTAATGAAAAGAGTTTTCAATGGAGCCTCTTGTAAAGTTATTTTTGAGCAAAAAGTTGGAAAGTGTTTCATACCAGGCTCTTGGAGCCTGTTTTAGCCCATAAAGAGCTTTGTCAAGCTTGTACACCCACTCAGGATGAGAAGGATCCTCAAACCCAGGTGGCTGACAAACATACACTTCCTCTTTGATCTTTCCATACAAAAATGCACTTTTAACATCCATTTGAAAAACTTTAATTTTGTTGGAAATAGCATAAGCCAGAAATAACCTGATGGCTTCAAGTCTTGCAACTGGAGCAAAGGTTTCATCATAATCAATTCCCTTTTCTTGAGAATAACCTTGTACCACCAGTCTTGCCTTGTTCTTAATAATCATACCAGCCTCATCTTTTTTGTTCCTGAAAACCCATCTTGTGCCAATTGGTAGCTTGTTTGGTGGTAAGGGACAGATTTCCCAAACCTGTTGCTTCTTGAATTGGAGCAACTCATCTTGCATAGCTTGCACCCAATTGTTGTCTTTGAGGGCTTCTTGGTACTTCTTAGGTTCCAACTGAGAAATGAATGCTGAGAAGAAGCAAAAGTTGGAAAGCTGGTTTCTTGTGAGAACCCCTGATGCAATATCACCCATGATTTGATCCAATGGATGATCTTTGTGTTCAATCAGTTGTTGTAAACCACTGACAGGTGTAGGTGGCTCTTGTACTTCTTCAAACAAACCACTGAGGTTTATAATGTCTGGTTCAGCTGTTTGAACATCTTCAGTAGTTGTAGGAGCTGAAACAGATGTTTGAGTTTGTACATCAGCAGTTGTTGAATCAGAAGTTTGTGAAACTTCTGATGGTTTGAAAGTTGACTTAATGACTGTATTAGGAGTCCATGGTGCTGGATCCTCATCATCAAACCTCTGATCACCATAATAAGTAGGTTTAGATGAAGTGACAGTCTTTTCAGGTCCAAAATGGAAGCTGTCAAGGTCAAAGAGTTCAGCAGGATGTGCTGGAATAAGAGTGTGTTTTGACTCATTGAACTTGACATTCAGTGTTTCTTCTACTATCTTGGTTCTTGAGTTAAAAACCTTGTAGGCTTTTCTAGTGGAAGAGTAACCAAGAAAATAACCTGAATCAACTTTAGCAGCAAACTTTGAAATAGAGTCTTTAATGTTTAGAATGAAACATTGACATCCAAAAGCCCTGAAAAAGGAGATAAGGGGCTTCATGCCATGAAGAACTTCATAGGCAGTTTTGGAGTTTCTCTTGTTGACAAGGACTCTATTTTGAACATAACATGCAGTGTTGACTGCTTCAGCCCAGAAATACAATGGTAGGCCTGAATCAGCTAACATGGTTCTTGCTGCTTCAATTAATGTCCTGTTCTTCCTTTCTACCACACCATTTTGTTCAGGAGTTCTGGGAACACTGAATTGTCTAATAATCCCTTAGACAAACAGAATTCATCCAGATTTTTGTTCCTGAACTCTGTCCCATTATCACTTCTAATGGCTTTGACAGATAGAGAGTATTGTTTCTCTACTTGTAGAATGAAGAACTTGATGATTTCAGCTGCCTCATCCTTGGAAAATAAGAAGAATACCCATGTGAATCTTGAATAGTCATCAATGATGACCAAGCAGTACTTCTTCTTACCAAGGCTCATGATTTTTACTAGCCCAAATAAGTCCATATGGAGTAGTTGAAGACATGCAGTTGTTTTTTATTCTTCAATAGACTTATAGGAGGACTTATGCTGCTTTTCCTTTAAACATGATACACAATGTTCTTGACACTGGTATACTTTCAAGGGTAGACCTCTGACCAAGCCCATTATTGTGACTTTATTTATGGTTTTAAAGTTCACATGGCCAAGTCTCCTATGCCAGAGATCAGTCTCTGAAGTTGATGCCCTTGAGAAGAAACAGGCAGTGTTGTTCAGTACTTTGTCCTTTTCAATGTCCACTGCATAGACATTGCCACATCTTTTGGCTATCAACAAAGTATGATCTTCAATGATCTTCTCTATCAACTTCTGGCCTTCTGGTGATATGATCTTGCATGCTGTCTTTGTGAAAAAGGAAGAATATCCTTTATCACACATTTGTGACACACTCAACAAGTTGTACTCAAGGTTTTCAACCAGATTGACCTTGTCAAACTGTATTTTGCAAGAAGAGACATTGCCATGTCCTAGCACATATCCCTTGGCATTGTTCCCAAAGGATACAGATCCTTCTCTTTGAATGATAAAATTGTTTATCAGGTATCTGCATCCTGTCATGTGCATTGAGCCTCCACTGTCAACATACCAAATGCTATTTAAGCCTCTGGAGACCCTCTGCACAAAGTAGCAAATTAGTTAGATTTGGGAACCCAAGCCAGTTTGGCTTTGGTTTTGCTCTTGAGAACATTAACAGTTTGTTCTTGACCAGGTTGAGGAATCCATGCCTTTTTGGCAATGGATTTTTCATTAAGAGCAATGGTGGTATCCTTTTGAGGACCACAATCAACCTTGGTCATCAGTAGTTGTACCATATACATGAGATCTTTAATCTCAGCAGTTTGTGAAACTGCTGATGATGTAGGTCTAACTACTGAAAGAGAATTTTGAGAAAAAGTTTGTTGTTGAGATTTCATCTTTTTCTGAGAAAAGGTGTTTCCTGGTTGTTGTTTCTTGGGAGAAAAAGTTTCTTCAAAATCATTTTTGAGTTGTTTTCCCACAACCAGTTGTATATTTTTCTTGTTATACTGAATTCCTTTTCTGTATCTACAAAAATCTGTTTTGTGTTTGAAAAGCCACATATTTCACATTCTTTTGCCTTTTCTTTGTCATTTAAAGGCAAATTTCTGACTGTTTTGATTTGATTTAGGTCATTAGTAGTTTTCAGGTTCTCAACTTCTAATGTAGATGAAACTACTGATGGCTTAAAGTCAGATTTTATCAGTACTTCTGAAGAACCTTTTAAAGTTTTTAGAAAGTTTTCATGAAAAGATGTGCATTCTTTCTCTTCAGAAGTTTCATTTGAAACAATTTTTCTCCCATCTTCAGTAGTTTTGGGGAAAAATCAGTTGGTGTTTCAGTGTGATTGTACCCTATGCCAAACCTAACATTTGATGCACTTTGTTTGTTAAGCAACAGTTGGTACCCTTTACAAGATTCCACCCATTTTTCACAATCAACCTTGGTGTCAGCAAGCTCTTTTCTGACATTTCCTAGGTCTTCTATCATGATTTTAAGTTGTGCTTGGGTTTCAATAGCATTGTTAGTCAATTTAGAATTTTCTTTTGCCTTTGCAGCAAGTATTCTTTCTAAATCACATTTCATCTGAGTAAATTTTCTCTCAGAGTCATTTTCTTTGCCTTGTAAATGCACATTGGTCTCTCTTATGAGAGCAAAAGATTTTTACATGAGTTTGAACAAAGTTTTGTTAAAGATTATTTTGATACCTGAGACAGGGCAGATTTTGAGGTGCAACCCTCAAATGCCATTAAGGCAAAATTCTTTCTGCCATTGTCAGGTTCTCCCCAGTTGATGTCAAACATTTTGTTGTCTGCATCAGGATTGCACTTTGTAGTGTCAAAAGGAAGACTGCTCCACTCAACATACCCTGAAGTGAACAGACTTTGTTGTGAGGGTTGCTGAGTCTGTGGAGGTTGTTGAGCAGCTGGAATGGAAAGGATTGATTGTTGGCTCTGCATCTGTTGAGCAGGCATCTGTACATATTGTATTTGTGGCACATATTGGATTTGTGGAGCTTGTGCCTGTACAAAATGTGCACTTCCCTGTGTTCCATTATTCCTATTATAACTAGGGTTAAACTGATTTCCAGACTGAGATTGGTTATAGCTAGAGCTTCTACACTCTCTAGCAAAGTGTCCCAACTTCTGACACTTATGACATCTAAGCTTAGATTTGTCAAAACCAATTTTTGTAGAACTGTTTAGTCCTGGAAATTTCCTTCCCGACCTTTTATAAAATTTGTTTGTTTTTATACTTAACATGGCCTGTTGGTGTAGAATGTCCATTTCTTCTAAGTCATCACTGCTGAAAATTTTTAAATCATCCATGATAAAACACATGTTATCAGCAATTTGACTATATTCATCATTGTCATAACCTGGGAATGATCTTTCTGATGAGATCCCAGCAGTTATGTCAATGTGATCAAAAGATCCAAAACTATTTGAACAAGTGGGCGAGTCTTGTCCCAATAGTGTTGTACTACCTGGTAGATAGTCATCAGCTGTCTTACCAGAACTTTGCAATTTCTTCTTTTGATCAATTTCTCTTTCAAAAGTTAGCAATATCCCATATAATTTTGTAAGAGTGAGGGAGTTAAAGTCTGGTGAAGATCTGATGACTATAGAATATGTTTCTCAATTTTCAGGTAAAGACCTTAAAAATCTATGAAGCATGGATACATTTGTATAGGTCTGACCATTTAATTTAAACTCAGATA